>CM023452.1:158518941-159718941 GCA_013339765.2 Haemaphysalis longicornis
AATCGCTTTGTCCTACCTTGGTTTCGATGATACCGCAACGGTCACGTGGTGCTGAACTTTCTTCCAGTTACCACATGTGAAACTAAACAGCGCATAGCACGTAACCATGAAATCGATTGAGATTTTTTAGAACCCTAGAGCTCTAGCAAACCACAGAGAAATAAAGCACTATGTAGCACGCACACATCAAAGTGACAATTAGATTTTGTTAGAACATTCTACCGCTTTTATACACTACGTTCGCAAAATGATTGCGTAGATGAAGCTAATCATATTATGTAGAACAATATTTCGTCGTTTATTGAGAAGGCACTAATACCAAGAAATTAATAAAGGCAACGTTCAAAGGAACAACTTTTTGGAGAAATGTTCTTGATAGCAAATCAAGCGTTCAGTTTTGACTGCTTGAAGGGTCTCAGGTATTAGTCATCTCAGTAGGAGGCTTTGCAAGTTTTGAGCAGTTTGGTTCACAATATGATTTACGATGTGTTTACAGCAGTGCCTTCATTTTTTGGGTATACATGCTAGCTCGTTTCTGCAATTTCAGTTTACTATTATCCTTCTGAAGTCACACACATGAAGTGCACAATAGGCAAAGTTGTTACACTTTTTGTCTTTCGCGGGCAGTGTATGCCTTGCAGTTGTTTCGATTATGTTGAAAAGCGTTCTGTGCCAACACAAAATGCGATTGCAGAGTCGTTGCACTACATAATTTCGGACGGAGATTGAAGGTGCGGTTTTCTCGCGTACGCTATATGATAGAGTCCTGCTGAATGAGAATCCCTGGCTTAAAAAGCTTAAACCTAAAATCAGCGCACATAATAACTAGGCGTACACTCTTAATCTGGTTCCATATAAGTTCCAGTTAAAAAGGGTGATCCATATATCTTATGTGGATCCAAACGAGAGAATAACTGGAACGAAGCATATAGGTGGATCTTATCTGGAACCGTCAGCTTGTTTTCTTTATGTTCGTGGTTTTTATCTGGAACCGAAGAAATGGGGTCATGCGATGTCGGCGGTTCCGGTTACTGTTCCACTTATGTCCCAGTAAACAGTTGGGGAGAGTGCGTTTATATTTTTTGCTCGTGTCTTGTTCCACATAACTCGTGCATGGCCGTGAAGTATGCACTCTTTCATGCATCAACTGGAACAATGACCCGCATATATATTAGGTGCTTCTTGATCCAAGATACACGTGCGCGTTTAATATACACGCGCACACCGCACACAAAATTTGAAACTGCCTTGCAGCAGTTAACTTTCTTAATACGGATAAGCTGTAGTTTTAGTGATGTCCTTTGACAGAAAACGAAATCCCACTTTTTTGTCAACGCCGTACAAAGCATTAAAAATGTCGAGAGGAGGATATCTTAGGCCAAATAAGAAATTGCAGGAATCCATTTCCAGGTGTTCTGCGGCACCCAAACCGCTTTCGTGAACATCGTATCTTTCTAATTTGAGGCGTCAAGTACAAAATCACCAGTGACTTCAATTTGAGAAGGACTAAAACGTCTTCCCTTTCCCCTGTCTGCGTTCGGGCAAAACCATAGCTGCTATAGCGCTGAAGAATTCGTGGTGCTTTTGTAAGCACCTTCATAACGAAATACTTGTTGAGGCTATTACATGTTATGGCATCTGGTTACAAAGCTTCGCAGAAACGGCAGTTTTTGTTCAACGCTCAGTCATCATATCGCTGTGGTGTAGTACGCGCTCAATAATAGTCAATCCACGTTACTTATGTTGTGATGGGGGTGCATACATAAATGGTAACCGACTGCGTCACATTTTACACACACGCACACATGATTGTACGCATGCATTTTTAATGCTTAGACGTTCGTTTTTGTATTTTGTCTCGTCTCGGCTGTTAATTTCACAAGCAAAAACGAAAGCCTCTTTGCAGAAGGAGAACGACTGAAAACCTGGAGAAACTAAATCTACCCCCGCGGCATCTGCCTTACATTCTATATATTTATACTTAAATGGCATTCTTATTTCAATTATTCATTGCAGTATAGGGAAATCCGCAGTGTTACCCTAATGTTGTTACTTGTCATAGTAATTCAAGTTCCCGATGACCTGCCGTCTCCTGCTGGTCCCCCCGTTGTCTGTTTTCCTGCACTATTGGTGTTCATGAAGAAAAACTGCTGGAAAACGGGCAGATGTATTATTACTCGCTAATTAGCTATGTCACACTGAATTCACTATACGGAAGTAGTTTTCTATAACGCGGGTACAAAGAGCGTCGCAGTATATAATATTGGTATTGGAAAGGTTTGTTGTCAGGAGAACGCAGTCAATAAAGAAGCGTCGTTTTGTTTTCACTGCAAACAACGAAGTAATGCTGCTCATCAAAGTGCATGCACACATACCGCACGCACTCACGGCCCCCGTGGCGAAGAAACAACTTCAGATCCAACTAACGTGTTAAATTGGCTAATATCTGAGCTCTTTGTTCCAGCCTCAGAGCCGCGTAGACGTCCGCTTAGAGGCCTACTCCCATTTTCCTAAGCAAACAAAAGCGATCAAGGGGGCCGAGTTTGTGATCTCTTCCGCGGACTGGTCACTGGCCACGGCGTGCATCGCCCAAGCCACGGAGGAAGGAAACGTTGGCCGAAACCATAACGAAACGACCGCCACTTCAGTGCGGCATGCCGTGCGCATGCGTCGCAGCCGCAAGGCCACGCCGCCACGCCGTTTGCGTTGATGCATGGTATAGTGGGAAGCAACGGTACCAACGACGATGAGTGAAAAACAGGACTGCGTCAACCATTTAAACGACAGCAGCGCCCCTATCTCTAAGCGTTTACTGCGCCAGTTTTACGTTCTTCTGCATGCAGCGCCACAAGTGGCGTTCTACAGTCCTACAGCGGTTTTCTCGATCGCGCGCTTTATGCGCCTGATGTACTAGAGGCATTGCAATCAGAGTGGCGGGAACCGTTATGGCAGTTTGGTTGTGGCGTGAAAACTGCGGACTTCTTCATATCCTCGGGCTGTATTTACTGCTTCGACGAAATGTAGTTTTGCCAGGAGGCTCAAAAAAGGTCAGTGCTGCTTATTTATGTTCTGGTAACGGTTGTTGTTCATTGACGTGTTCATCACTGCGTCCGATAAACGTGCCGCTCAGCTGTCTGTTGTTCGTGTTCAAGGAACGTTTGCTGCGTGTTTGTGGGTCGGCTTGCATTTCTGACTGCGTACGTTGGCTAGTGCTATTTAGAAAGTTGCTGCTGCGCGCATTTCTCGAGTCTGTATGTCCCCTTACGGTGTGGTGCTGCGTAGTTGTATATTGACGGTTGCTGTACCTGTCAGCGGTACTAAATCTTCTCGGGTTAGTCGCTCGCTATTGTCTCGCGCGCACGCACTGAACAACTTGTAGCGTCTGTCTTTAGACTTATCGGCATTTTTAAATTTTCGTGTTAATTGCGTTGTGTTGGTCTTCTGAGAGCCATAAATTTACTGTGCTAATCGCGCTACTCCGCCTAATGTTAATATGCGTTCAAGGCGTTAGCGCAATGCTTACGTTTATCTGTGCTGTGTGTGTAGTTGTTCCCGGTTTCTTCCAATGCCTTCGATGAATTCAGATGTTCTATTTACACTAGTCAACTTTAGTTGGCTCCCTGACGTGTAGTGAAATGCAAGGGAAAGTGGTTGTCTGAGCAGTAGCGTAGTGACAAAACGTTCCTTTTGTGGAGGGGAAGCAGGTGGGAACACGCAGAAGTGTGGTGCCGTTTCTATGCTGTCAATGTCAGTGGTAACCTGAGACCTCAGAATAATTAGCCATAAAGCTCACGTGTGGACTATTGGAAGTTTTAACGTCAAAAAGTAAGTTTAAAAATAATTCATTCCTGCCATTTCATGCTATCAATGTCAGAGGCAGCTAGAGAGTTGGAATAATTTTCGAAACGTTCAGGTGCAAAGTTGTTGAATCATGATGTGCACGAAACATTAATCCATTTTTGTTCTCCTTTGAACGTAGAAATTATACTGCAAAAGCAGATTGCTACATTCTGTATTCATACTCTATGACCTGTTCAGAAAGAGTCTGTGGCTGACTCTGGAGACATTTGGCCCTCCACTGATAGGTTGTGACAAATGTTTTTGTTCCTCGGCAAAAAAATGAAAACAAATTATTTCCATTCTTTACATGGTCCTGAGAAGTCATGGCTGTGGCATTTACTGGCTGAAGACATCTTCGGCATGCCGAAGGGTCGTCGGGGAGAGTATGGCGGATTATGAATGCCCTGTGGAGCTCATAAGCCACAGAAGAGCACCTTTTGAGTCGTGCATATTGTGCAGATATTAACCAGTTCGCATAGACCAAGGACAGGTGAGCTCAAAGTATGTTCAAATATTTTTATATCCAAATTGTTTAGCAAGAAAAGATTACCAGGGCTTCCGCTGTAAAAAAGACATTCGACTTTCGTGGAACGAATCAGACATTGTTCAATATTTTCTCGTGCTCCCTGGGTAAAGCAAGGCATAAATTTATTCTCTGATATTTTTGTACTGTTTATTTTCTAGGCAATAGGGCGAAGATAGACCTAAAACAGCTGTACAAGGAATGCATATGGCCATTTTAATTGTATTTGGACCCCTTCTTGGAAGTGTATCATAAGAAGGCAACAAATTAAAGCTCTTGCACGGGATGAAATCATTGCATTCTACAAGTAAGTATGCACACCCATTTTTTGGTCTTGCGTGGCGCGTTTTTAGGTAGTTTCTTTGTAACTAATGGCTTGAATCTTGAACTTCTTTACAGTGACAGCTTGGCCTGTGGCTAAAGGTGACAATAGGAGCTTTTCTGAACACGTTAGCGAAACTTTCCTGGAAGTGCACTTTGAGACGTCCCTGGCAGAATCACCCGGTTTTGGTTGGGTAAGCTGGCATTTTGTATTTGCGGGACTCAATTTCTGGGGCTGTTCATCCTAATAAAATCTCACTGTTAACAAGTTATCGTGAACGCCAATATTGGCCATTGTATTCACATTCCGCCTATTACGGACGCTGCAACACTCGCAAAAAAACCCCACTATTTTGTATTTAGGTTTTGTAAATATTTAGCTTGTACGCCTTGAGAGTTGTTGCTGTGATTTGCCAGCACCACGGACACGCCCAACGTGGTTGCTGCTACAACAATACGGTGGCAACTGACGATTTCAATTTCCCGCTTTTAATACGCCCGTAGCACCAATAATAATCCCAAATACAGCCGTAGCATGAGTAATGCTTGCATTGGATTTTGACAGGTGGGTAAATAAGGGGTAATTGTTTTTAAGGGGAATTGTTTAGAGCACAGAAAGTGTCGTCTGCAAGAAAATGTGCTATAGTTGTGATTTATAAGAAAATTGTGCAACAGCCAATTCAGCATTAGTCAGCTCAACTTCTGCCTCATACCGCTACGAACCATGGAGGTAATACATATGGTGAGGCAAATATTTTAGGTGGAATTATTTCCCCAAAAAATTTCTGCCACAGTGCGATATTTATGATTTCCTGTGACTGGCCATTTATTTCTTTGCGGTAGGACCACATCGTTTAGCTTTAAGTATATTAAGCCAGCCTCACTACAGCATTCTAGGGAGCACATTATACAGTACAGAGAACATTTTTTGCAGAGAGAAGGTGTGTAAATATAATGCCAAAAGGTGATTATAGTAATATTATTTGATTTATTAAACGAAATCTCTCAAGGATAAAAACCTTATATTCAGGATACGAGGCAGCAAGGTGGGATACTTTCCAGAATCAGGGCAATTTCATTGATTGTCTGTGGTGATATTGTTTAGCGCACTTTCACCTTAGCAGCACTTCCAGAAAAAACCCAAGAAATCACTGATTTTAAATCAATTACTGTGTTATAAAAGGTCCCAAGCAACTCACTCATTTAAAGCAACCATGTAACAAAATATTCTTGTTTCCTTGAAGGTACAAGGGGTGAGCAATAAGTCTTCTCGAGGCACGGTTATTCTGAGAGAAGGGACTGGCGCCATCAATATTGCTCGCTAGAACACATCACGGATTCGCTGCCTGCATTGTCACTTCAGGATTGGTCATCCTCTTCGCCGCATATGTCATCTTTTCATCGTGTCATCATGTTCTTATGGTTGTGTGCCTTTGAAGAGTTCTTGGGACTTTTGCAGGGAGTTCTTGGAAAGCATGAGAAATTTGACAGTGGCCTGGTGTCATTTAAGTTGGAGTCTCTGTTGAAATACTTGAAGTGTTCACCTCTACTTGGGATTTTAAATTATTGGTGGAGGTTAAAGTATCTCTTGAAAGGCATGAAGGAGGTCAGATGAAAGGCATGAAGGGGGTGAAATCAGATGACGAGGTTTAAGTTACTGGAACATGCAAGTTTCATGTCAAGTGAACACTGAAGTTGTGCCTTATTTTTCATCATTGGCACAATGCGCAGGCTGTCTTTGAATCTATAGTGGATGTTAATGTAGTTCATGGCACCGCATTGTAACGTCCTATTATTCAAGTGTAGCTCATGAGATTTTTTTTCGTGGCAGTGCTGCTGGTGATGCAAAAGTGACAGTGCTTATTTACGGAGATGGCTTCCGCCTTCATTGATAAATTTTAGTACTGTAAGTGAGCTGACACCCATGCCGTAGAAGAATTTAAAATGTGCGTATTTGGCTTGAACAAGTCTTCTCCTTTGAACAAAGTTGCATTTCTTGCTTGGCAGAAGCAGGGCTTTGGTCACAATTACACTGACAGCAAGACGGGAGGGTTTTTATAGCACGCAACTGTGAATTTTACCTAAGGTAAAACGTTGAAGCTGGAAAAAATGCTTTCAATTCTGCTTTGTAAAACTGGTCCCCTGTATGATTCAACGCTGGCTTGTTTGCTTCTTAAGGATGTCTGACTTGGTCCCGCTTGAATTCATTACGTGTATAAAATTAGTCTACGCGTTAAATTTTAATGTGTAAAATGCTCCCAGCTGCTGGTTTGCAAATTATATAAGATTCACGCTGGCTTTTATGAGATTTCTTTGGATGAATTATGTTAAACAACTACAAATTGTTTGGGCAAGTAACGGGCCTAAGTCAAGGCCTTTTCAGGACGCTTATAAATTCTGTTTTGGCTACAATAACTTGATGTTACACTTACGTCTGGTGTCAGGAAACTGTACTATCTTAAATATTCATGTTTTAATTTGTGGCATACTGCCGCATGTGACCTCTCGTGTCGAAATGTTTTATCGTGGATGTTGGCTCGAGCGTTGTTTTCCTAAACTCTTGCGCTGCACTGTTGTAGGTTTGTGATAATACAACCGTGTATGACTTGTTTTTAGGCCTTTCCCTACAATTTAATAGCAAACTGCATTTTCCCAAACAGTTATGCGTAAACATAGTATGGCAAGCGCAATGAGTAATTCCGCCTTTGAATTACCTTGGTTTATCTGATAAGAAAGCATATTTGATGCTCACTGTTGTATAATGTCTGTGTCAGTGCCGCGGTAGACGCACACGTCTATTTATTTAAGAAGCAGTTGACCTTAATACCGTCTTTATTAACCATGTTTTTGAGTACAAGTGAATATGTGAAAATGCCACTTGGAGCCTGGTGTTATCGTTATGGTATTAATTGCTTGTACGTTGGTCATTTTCTGTGCAATTATAATAGACAGCTATTCAAATCTGAAATGTATGAATACTAACACCCAATAAAGTTGTATAGTATGTTGAAAAGCAGTGTATGAGTCATAATAGTTTGTTTCGTGCGGATTTTAATGCAAGTATATTGTTTCTTTTACATGCAGCTGAAACCCAGAACAGGATTCTGCGGGTGAAGCCAAAGACTGTGTGCCGCTCTAGGTGCCTCAGACCAACTTTTATATAGAACTGTGCTCCGATAGGCAACTGTTGGGAACTGTCAGGGACCACACTGCTGCGCTGGTTTCCGCTTTCCAATTGTTGGTATCACTGCGGGTCATATATCAAGGCTGTGTTAAAATGGTGCTTGCGGTTTCCTGCTGATACAATGCCTCCGCCAGCCTGGCATATGACCTCGGTGTATACCGACAGGAAAGCAGAAATATTGGAAAGTGGAGTCCCATAGACAGCTTCCCAATGCCTATAGGAACACCGTTTTATATAAACAGTTGGTCTGAAGGTACCTGGAACGGCGCACCGGATAAATTCCATAATCATTTTACATGGATCAATGTTCCAGTAACTTAAACTACCCTTTTATTTGGAACAGTGATCCGCATACTTTTATTTGGAACACCGATCCACATAATTTAGTTGCAAAAATATGTGGTGCACTGTTCCACTTAATTTTCACGATATGTGGAACACGGTTCCGATTATATAACTGGAACTTTTTTGCAAAAAAGTTCCAGTTACTAAGTGGATCTTACGTGGAACCAGATTAAGAGTGTAAGGTCGCTGTATGAACCAGCATTCAGTAACAATAAACAGCCGTTGCTGAAACCCAACATCATTGGGAGTCTGTGTTCATTAGCCGTCAGCCAGGCACGTGAAACGAAGGAAATTGATTACCTGAGGGCGTTCCTTTAACCAAACTCCTAATGGGACAAGCACACCATAGCAAGGAACAACCAGCCGAAAGCAATCACCCGCACGTGTAGCCAGTCTGAGAAGCACCGGGAAAGGAGCGCTGGCTGATTTGGCCGCACTAACGAGCTTCTTCTATGCGGAGTCTTTCCTGTATGGGCCACATCAGGCTCGTTCATTTTCAAGGCAACCTTAACAAAGTCGGGATTCTGCAAACAATTATATACCGCATAGTGCAAGCTTTTCTTTCACTATAAATTTTAGTAAGGAGAGATGGCTGGACCTTTCCAATGAGTAGGTTTAATGAGAAAGGAACAAGAGAAAAAGCTAGATGATTATTGTTCCACACTCCACGATGCAAGGCGAATTCGTCCTCATTGCCATTGTGCCTTGTACGGCAGATCCTTTGGTGATTACCTTTAAAGGGTTCCCTCTCGCCAGGAAATTGCTCAGTGACTTAAACTTGCGAAGTCACTTGAGACAGTTTTAAAGTGCATATATGTGTTTTGTTGACCTCCGAAGCGACTTCTTGCCGCTTGATCGCAGGAGACATGATCTTATTCTTCCATTGCTTCCAGTATACGTCCGTTCTATACGGCCCATTCTCCAACATGTCTTGGGAACTTTATCTTCGATGAGCACGGGAACTTGGGAACTTTATCTTCGATGAGTTATCTTCGATAACTGCTGGCTGCTTGCAGCTCTGGCTCGTACTGTTGATCCAAGCCCCTTTAAGTATTTATCTTTTTATCCAGCCCAGCATTCTTCCTTGATGCGACTCCGGCTTCGCTATGCATCTTCAATGTCGCGGCTCTTTTTTTGGCTCTTTTAGTATATGGCGATTGTAGTCCAATGGGGTCAAACATTTTCACCGTTGCCTGTAACACTGCTCGTTTGGTCATGTTTGTCGTCGTCACTTGTAACATACATTTTTCTACTGGGAATGACATCCTGTCCTCTCAGTAGGTTGCACCTCATGCCAAGTATCGGTGTGTCCGGTTTCCAATCGCGTTTCTTGTAGAGATGTGTCCGTTTTATTGCAATCTAATATCATAAATAGCTTTTCTTAATTTGACGTTCATTTTCGGACGTTCATTGATGGTCTTTGAAAAATGTCTTTGGATTCCTTTTACAGTTTAACGACTTCATCAATTTTATCTGCTAAACACATTTCGTCGTCGTCGTAAATTCCCTTCATCAGCTTCTCTTTGATAATTGGGAATTCATCGGTCCTTTTCTCCAAGTGAGATGTAATTGTCGCCGCTAGTAGAAACGTGCTTCGCGTTGTTCCAAATGTGACTCTGGTCCTCCTCGATGTTTCGGCTTCGTTGTTTAGCCCGCTGTCGTGTTTCCACCTAAAAACCGTAATGCGTCTCGGTCATTTTAGTGAATAGCTGTTAGCACAAATGATTCCGCAACGACAGCCACTAGAGCTAACTTTTCTTTTCCAATATTGAGAAGTAGCGAAAGCACAACTTGATTGAAATTACCACCGCCTTCAAATTGTCATTTCATCACTTTCCTTTTATTGAGCTCGATGATAGATCAAAAACGACTCGAAATTTCAGGATTTCCTTGTCTTCCCGTTTTACAGCGTAGTGCGGAGTGAAATATAATACATTTGAATCACAACATCAATTTTCGCTCACGTTCATGGCAACTACTGAGCTGGAGTATTCTGAGAAGATTTTCTCGTACCTTTCGATCAGCTTTTCGTTTATGTTTAACTTCAATGTCAGCTAGATAAACCGTTTCATTAATATGTCCTTGTTGGTTTGCATGTAGACATTCTCCTTTCACGGCCAGTTTACCTTATTCCACGCATTTTTTTCAATACCGCCTATGTGAATTTTTGGGCAACCATGCTACCTTTGTTTATCTGGTTAGTCCATCCTTCGTTCCAATGCCTTCTAAGCTCTAAAATTTTTCTAGTTCTGCATTCAACTCCACCTTAGTTGCCTCAACCTCGAATACCATCACTGCTTGTGTCTCCTTCAGTATAATAGTATTGTCGCTCTCTGGTCGACGCACTATGCAGTCAATCATGGTATCAGCTGCATTTTGCAAGTTCAAGATGTGTCGTATTTGTCCCGTGACCCACTCCCAGTAGTTATCTGACCCGATGAGAAGTCCAGTAGTCCTACGCCCTTCGTGTCAAACTCGTCGTCCGCCAAGTTTAGCCTGAGTTCCCACATCTTGTCTCTGATGTTTCTGTCCGGCACTGGGTGATGGCTGTGTGAAAGGCTCCCTACTTTAAGTGCTTCGACAACTATAGATTACTCTTTTTCATGACTCTTTACCATCACTTTCGCGACGTCTACCGATTGCATTTTTTCGTTCTCACGAAAGGCTCCAATTCTTAGCTTTTCTTGCCGTAGAGTCGTTGCTTAGATCTTTTCCGCTGGAGATGTTATGAAAGTTCTGTGACTACCACTATCAAGCTGTACTCGGCAGATCTCTTCCAATGCTTTTCTTTATACGCAACTTATTGCTGGTGGCAGCAACACGTAATTTCTAGTAGGGGTTCCAAGAATTACCTTAGGGACGTTGCTGTTTGGTGTACTTTGGCGGATTGATCGCTCTTCTTGTCTTTTGCCTTGAATATCGATGTTTGATAATGGCCTTTTCATCTCTTGCAAAACACATTTTCATTGCAAATCCGCGACATACGATGGGTCGAGTACATGTGATACATGACCTGTTTCCGGCTACCAGCTTCTTTTTTTAAAATTCATAGGTAGGCGTCGCATGGATTCTTTGGTGAGGTGGTTCGTTATCTTGCAGAACAAGCAAGGCCTTGTGTGGACAATTGTAAAAACTAGCCGTCGTGCTGTATGGTTTTGTGTTCTCCGCCTTACGTCCTGTACCTGCTGCCTCCTGCTCCCGCTATGTTTTCTCGCGTAAGCACACCTTTCCCGTGGGAATTCCATCATTTTTTGCAGCACATCGGCACTTTTCTTCTCCATTTTTGACGTCGTTTCTTTTCTGATACCGTTGATCTCTTTCAGATGCCTCTTTTGCCTTGAGCAGGATCAGCACCTCTGCTGGCATGGACATCGGGGCGTAGCACTCTGTGTACACACGAAGAGCCTTAAGTGCCAATGTGCGCATCTGCACCTTTTGGAAAAGGTTTCGCACGCCTCTCTATGATACACTGTTTTTACCTTATTGAATCGTCATAGTTATTTCATGTGCAGCCCCACAAATTGATCTTGTCTCCCAAGTATCTTTTAGGATATTGGTCGCTTTCTCATAGTTGCTTTCGGCCGAGCACTGAAGTACTGCAATCGCTGCGGTGGCTTTGCCGGTCGGTGTAGACATGAGGCGGTTGCGTTTTGTCCATTGCTCCCATAAGGTATTAAGTGAACTGCTGATTCGTATTGCGTCCAAAATATTGTCTATTCAAAGGAATTTCCGCTAAACTTAATCATGTTTATTTCGGCAGTTTCAAAAGCTCTGTGGAATCTTGCGCGCGGTGTGTCGCATAACTCGTCGATGAGATTGTCTGTGCTTGCCTTGGAGGTGACATGCATGCCTTGCGTTAGATAGTTCTCCGTCTTCGAAGGGATGGCCGCGATTCTCAAGTCATATTCTATTACTCTCGGAAATTCACATTCCCACTTCAACCGTTTAATAACCTTCAATCTGTTCGTTGGACTTCTCCGGGCTTGATGCCATAGCCTTTATCTGGGCTTGCGAAACAATCAGGGACTACCTCTCACCCATTGGAGCATTTGATCCTCCGCCGCACAAATTAACGGCGGCATTTGCGTTCGTAACGCTCCTTTCTTCTTAGTCATAACTTTCTTGCTCCTTCTCCTTTGCGAAGTGGAAATCCTGCTTACGTTTGAGAATCCGTTGGCTCCGTTGCTTTCGGCCTGCTGCGATTTTCTCGTCTTCTCCAGGCTTCTATCACTGCTCCTCCGCCGTTGTCTCCACTGCTGTTGGATGGCAGGTTGTCTTCCCTGTGTTGTGGGGAGTTGAATCCTGGTCACGGCACCATCTTTACTAACGAGAGACCGCAGGACGTTCCCACTAAGTAGGTTTAATGAAAAAACAATAGCAGAAAAAGCTAGATGATCATTGTTCCAGGCTCTACAAGGCACGGCGTCTTCTTCCTCACTCTCATTCTGCCTTTACTTGGGATCCGCGCACGATATTGAAGAACTACTAAATAAATTACCATATTTTGCCTGTCTCTCCAGACACTAGCGTCAACCGACCTCTGCGACTTTCAAGGGCCTATTTTTTCGTAGAAGAGAAACGTTTTTTTACTGCGCACATTTCGGCTGGTAAAGTTGAATTTTTCAGCGGGAGAAGGAGAAGCTTCATGAAAACTGCGTCTAGTTGAAGATTATTTATGTTTATTCTTTCTACAGAAGGTAAACGCAGGCACTGCTGCAGACTCAGCAAGAAAACAGCATCCTGTAATGTGCGCTGATTAAACAGTGATGTTTTTTGTTTTTCTTTTCTCTGTGAAACGCGTTCGAATTAAACCTCCCAAGTGGCATTTGTTCACATTCAGGCGGCAACAAGTGCTTGAAACTCCACCGTCACTGTTCGAGTAACTTTCGGCAGCCTTAGGCAGTAACTAGTCCACAGGAACGCGTCACCAGTAATTAGTTGCCATTTTCGTAACATGTAACTGCAACACTTTCTTTTATTTAAAAAAAATTGTAAATAATAATGTTACTTTTATCGCAGTAACTGTAACAGAAGGAACTGTCGTATATACTTCAATCTTATTAAGAATTATCCAACAGAAACAATCAATCGAGGCTGATGTACAGTTCGGGCTTTCATATTTTTTGGTCTTTCTTGTTTCCCATTTTCTGTCTACCTTCCTCATTTCCACAACACGGCGCTCCTCTCAGTTTAGGAGAGGAGGTAGATGGAAGTATTCTTCCCTACAGAAGAGCGACTTTGGAGGTTCGTCTTTAGAGTGATTTGTAAAAACTTTCCCATTGTGTTAACTCGAACAAAAAAAAAAATAAACTGCCAATTCGACCACTCCAGAGAAGGAAGCTCGCCTTCTCATGTAAAGGAAGACCATCACAGAGACGCCCACCGAGAAAGGGGCACCCGTAACGACAGCAACGGAGCTTCAACAAAATGTTCGCACAAAACAAGAGATGTAGGCGGGGAGGAGCGGGGGGGGGGGGGTGGTTACAAGATATACGAACAACGGAGCGCTCAGCCTCCGCCATATGTTGTACCGTGTGCAAAGACGGATTCCGAATTTTAAAGACGATAGTATTTCTTGGGTTACTTGAACACATAAATTTTGGTCTCTGTGTCTGTCGATCTTTCCTTGTCTCTGTGACTCGCATAGTCCCCCTGGACGAAGTTAAACAAAGGCTACACAAAAATGAGCCAACCTACACAGCCATATCTAAATGTCCAAGTCCGGTGCAATGTCAGTACTTGTCAATATTGTTGAACAACAAGACATAACGAAAATATAAGGCAGCTGAGCAATACGTAAGTGATAGTTATATTGTTCCTTTATACAATAGTTTTAAATGCATATTTTCGGCGAAATTAAATACCACATCCACTCATCATCATCATCATCATCATCATCATAAACAGCCTATTTAGGTCCAGTGCAGGACGAAGGCCTCCCCCATTGACCTCCGCCCACTTCAGTCCTGTGCTACCCGAGTCAATTAATTGCCTCCTAATTTATTTATTCTTTCGATTGAGTTAATGGAATCCCTCTTCTTCTAGTCGCATTTCTCGGTGTCCATTCTGTGCTCCTTGTGGTACACCTGTTTTCCGTTCGTCGTACCACAAGACCAGCCAAAGTTCATTTCTTTTTCTTAACCTGAACTAAGATATTATCTATCCAAGTTTGTTCCCTAATCCAGGTAGCTCGTTTTCTGTCCCTAAGCGTTACTCGTAACATTATTCTCTTCATGACACGATGAGCGGACGTAAGCTTGCTTTCTAATTAGAGAGTTTTAGCATAGCGTGCTCCGTCCGCTAACGCTACGGTAGCGGGTAGCGGTGTGCGACTGGGGAGAGCATATTCGTCACGGTGGGGTGGATTAGTTCCGCGCGGCCTGCTTTCGCCATGCCCGCTCTTTCTCTCCGCTGAGGGGCAACCTCCTCGCACTCCCCGCGCGCGCATGCGCAGTCCGGTCCCGCTACCCGCTAACCTTAGCGTAGCGTACGGGAGCCACTATGCTAAAACTCTCTATTGTTTAGTAAGTCGTCAAGTTTCCGCACTGTATGTCATCACCGACAGGACTCATTGGTTCAATACCTTTTTTTCTAGGAATAAAGGTATCTTACTTTTCATTGTTTGCGAGCGCTGGCCGAACCCACCCCATCCTAGTCCTTTTTTCCACCAGATTTCTTTCTCTTGGTTTGGGTCCGCACTGACCATCTTGCCGAGTTAGCTATATTCATTTACTTGTTCGAGTGTTTCGTATCCTAGTGTAAACAAAGCGGGTTCAGAAGTTTATCATCACTTTAGTTTTTTTTTCACGTTTACCTTTAGCTCCACAGCGAAGCTCTCTGGTTGTAGTTCCTCAATCATGTTTTGGAGTTGCTCTGCAGATTCACTGAGCAAGACTATGTTGTCTGCAAGACTTAAACTGCTCAAGTATTCGCCGTTTATCCATACGCCGAAGTTTTCCCAGTCAAGCCTCTGAATACCCTCTCCAGTGAATAATTTTGGTGAGGTGGTATTTCGTTGCCGCACTCCCCTTCGGATCGGGAATTTATGTCGTGGTTTGTGAAGTGTAATTCTGCCGATGAATTCCTCATATGTCTTCTAGGAGTCGTAGGTAGGCCTTCTCTATTCTTTGGTCTTTTGCGACGTCCATCAGTGCCGTGGTCCTTACTGAATCGAACGAGGTTTCATAGTTTATAAATGTCATGTAATGTGGTTTATACTCTGCGCATTTATCTATTAGTTGATTGATGACATGGATGTGATGCATTGTAGAGTATCCTTTTCTGGACCCAGCCTGTTCCCTGGCTAGTTCGAAGTCTATGCTGGTGGTTATGCGGCTAACTGCTATTTTGGTAAATATCTTGTATACAACCGACAGAAGGCTGGTGAGCCTATAGATCTTAAGATGTTTGTTATCTCCATTCTTGTGAATCAAAACTATGTTGGCGTTTTCCGAGGCTTTGGTACTTTTAAAGTACTTACACATACTGAGAATAGTTCAGCAAGCTTTTCTAGAAATATATCTCTACCCTCTTTTAGATGGTTTATCGTTATGCCGTCGTCGCCTGCAGATTGCCTTCTTTTCATGCCCTTAAGTTTCTTTTCTACTTCCTCTTTCGTTACCGCTGGAACATCGCGAGCAACGCTTGTAGGCTCGGTACGTTGTCCTGAGAGAGACAGAAAAAAAAAGTAAAGGAAAGGCAGGAATGTTAACCAGGCTACGGTCTAGTATGCTATCCTGCACGGGGGAAAGGGGAACAATGAGGAAAAAGAGGAAAACAGAAAAAGAAGGGGAAAGGTACGGACAAAGCGTGGAGTGGTGTGCCCAGCGGTAGGACACTAAAGACATTGTCTAAAGTTCAGACAGTTCGTAGAGAGTAGTCTTGCGCTACAGTCTCTTGTGCAATTCTGTTGTTTTGAGGAAACACAGGAGCGCTTTTGTCGCCTTGTCCGCAGACGACGGAGAAGGCCAGTGGCCCAGGATTGTCTCCTCAGAGAACGGGCACCGAGAGTCTAACTTTCGTACAGTCGCCGAGAGCTAGCGGCGTTCGGTTGAAAACCGTGGAAAATCACAGAGGACATGCCGTATGGTCTCTGGTGTTCCACAGACTTCTGCTTCTGTGTCGCTGGCGTATAGCCTGGTATGGGATCGTTTTGCGCTTTTATTTATCTCTTCCATATTGTGCGTAATGTTACCCTGTTCATGTGTAAGTGCGTACGTTCTGTCTCTGAAAATAGCGAGCTTCCTCCTTGTTTCCTTCAAGCTTTCACCTTTTTCCAACGTTTCCTAAATGGCGGCCTTTTTGTACATACGAATGTCCTCGGTGGCCGCCATGTTCAACATATGATTGCCATTTGTTTTACTTTTGTTTATCAGTTTTGACAGCTCCTATAATTCATTTTGATCCACCGTATTCGACAATATGGCCTCCTGGCAGTGCGAAATATGTTCCTGTGTTTGGCTAGATAGTTTTCCTGTTTGCTTCCTACCTGCTATTTCTCCATTAGCCGCTGCGAACTCTGCGATTGCTGTTGTTAGGTTATCATTTAGGGTGTCCACAGTGTCCTCATTCTGACCCCCGAGAAGCACGAGCTTGTTCTAAAGGTTATTTGAAACTCAGGCAACCTATCACTGACTTAATTGACCCAGGGTTTTTTACTTCTAACGAGCTTGCAGTGTAAAAATTGGGTCCGTCGCCTGCTGTCACCTGCGCCACCCTAGCTTCTGGCTCCATTTAAAGAAATCAAGTGCAACAGTTACGAAACGTTACACTAGTTAGATTCCACATTCTACTTGGAAAGCACGTGGAATAGGCAAACGTGGTTCTATAAACGTTGAAGTAGGGCGCCTCCATTCGCTTCCCCATCCGCCGTATGGCAGCGCTGCCATCGAGGAACCCGAGTTGTAGCAGTGAAGCGGGGTAAATATAATTTGACTTGAGCAAACCTCTAGCGTGTATACCTTGGGGGGGAGCACGACAGAAGAGGAAAAGCATGAGAGGTGAACGGGGAAGCAAACGGAGTAATTTAGATGGCAAATGGCCCTCGACGGAAGATGGCCCTCTTTTTTGTGGACATTTGCAGCGAATGCAGCAGATCCTCGGCAATTTTTTTCTTTGTGTGGGTGTCAGCTTCTATCAGTAATGATGACGACGGTGGCAATGAGAAGGCGCAGGATGAGGACGATGAGGAGGAGGAGACGGAGGAGGACAGCAGTTTAATTTATTCACCAACATTTTCGAAAACATCAAATTGAAGAAAAAGAAAACATTTTCAACTGGTCTTTTTCGACCCTTTGAGGGTCGATCTTCTGGGGCGTACAGATTCTTAAACTAAGGATAAAGTCAGGACATTGGAACTCTCCCCACCCTCCCGGCCCCCATCTGACTCCACTAATTACTCCAAGACTGCACATTAGGTTAACAGCCCAAATGCTGACTTCTTACAAAAATTGTGAGTCTCGCCATCTCTTTTTGAAAATGCCCAATCTCTTCTTTTAAGCGCCTTTTAGCACGAAGGTGTGTGTTTCATTGTTATTATTTCTTTGAATACCCCCTGCGCAAGCAATTGTTCGCTTTGAGCTTGTGTGCACCCCCTTTGACATAACGTTCATCTAGGGTTTCACCTGCCACAATTTGGACTACCCGCATGTGTTAGTGCATTTCTGATAAATATACTGTAACGTGACGGCAGAGCAGATGAGACGAATAATGAAGGAAGTGAAGAATCTATTTGCAGTATTTACATGGCGTCCGTCAGGCAGCCGGCGCAGGGTCCGCCAGTGCCTTCGTCGTTTTCGTCGTTGCTGGTCTTTTGTGCTATCACAGCGCTATCACACAAGACCCGTCACGGGTTTTTTGTGATAGTGCTGTGGGGTACTGCCAACCTATATGTCCCGTCCCAAAACTGTCATCTGCTGTCATCTGTTGTATTTACGCAGTGACAAAAAGGAATTACGTGACTTTTCCGCAGCAACTGTAACTGTGACAAGTTAGTTTTGGGAACGCTGTAACTGCATTCACAGATACTTTCATGGACTTAGGTAACTGTAACTGTAACACTGTAACTGTAAGTAGCGCTAATTATCACGTGCACTCTCTGTGGTGCACTTCGCGCAGCCTGATACAAAGGAGAAACTTCTTTACTACAAATGCCGAATTTTTCGTCAAATCGCCTTATATTATACAAGTACTTCCATGAGGGGGCGCGCAGCCTGCGTTTATAATTGGTACTAAGTTAGTGAAACTCATTTATTTGATGCCGTATGCCTTATTATTACTTTTTTCTTATTATCCGCACTAAATTTGAACCACGGCCGCAGGAAGAAATTGATCCATTCATACTTGTCATGCTTAACGGCGGGAAGGGTAATGTCGTCATTACAAGCTCTCTATGTAATTGTTGAATGGGCATTATAGGCGCCGTGCTGAACAGAGGGCGACACTGAGCCGCGACACCCAGCGCCGCCATTGGGGAGAAGAAAAATACTGAGTCGGCCGCCGCTCGCCAGTCCCTCGTTTTCGGTTGCATCCTCATTGGCGGCACCGAAATGTATAACGCAATTTTAACTTTTATATTAACTAAAACATACGTCCTTAATTCTACCGCACCGGGCTAGGAATAGACTGAAGGACTGAACTGTTGACTACGCGTACGGAGGAACGTCAAGCGATATTGACTTCCCACATAGCCAGAACCAGGTGGAGCTTTCGTGCGCACGTTCACTTTTCCTCCACATGTTTTTTTCAGTGAATTTGTGTTTCAGCTAGAAAGCCCAAAAAGAATTATAGCTTTCACAGCATTTAGAGGCCTTTTTTTTATTCTTGAAATCGGACCACCGTGGTTTTGCGAGTACGGTGCTCCGTCTCACAGGATCGATTGTTTGGTTTAGTGCGGTCTGTACGCTGCGCTACGTGCTAGAGCATTGACTTCAAAGCAAGTATAATTACATTAAATACGCGGGCTCCAATGTGTATCAGGCGGGTGAGCATCGAGAACATGCGAACGAACTGGCGGTGATTTTCGATTGATTTATTGTGCGGTTCAACCCGCCGACGCCAAATAGGCTATGAGGCGCGCGTAGTGGAGGGATCGGGAATAATTTTGACTACCTGGGGATCTTTCATGTTTCAGAATCTCGAACACACGGGCGTTTTCGCTTTTCGCCTTTATCGAAAAGCGGCCGCTGTGGCAGGGAAACGAACCTGACGACGATTTTCAATTCATGGCTTGAATTATCGCCAAACATTCCCACAATGCGTCCTGCTCCTCGCCCCTGACAGTTCGTTTCCGCTGGTGCCAATTCGTCCCACCGTGATATCACGGAGCGAGCACGTTTTCTTGCTCCGCGTACGAGGTCAAGCAGTATCGCCGCATGAGCGAAAGGTAGACTCAACCTCTGTCTTTTCCGTCTCCGTTTCCGTGAATACATTCACAACGGACACGGGTTTCGCTGCAAGCCCGCCAGGAAATGCCCTTGAATGATTTAAGACTACTTCTTCCTTTTTACGGGGTACGCAGGGCCTCCAAATATTAGAATAATCATAAACTCCGTTAATTTTTTTATTGTTCTCTGATGTTGCTGTTGTGAGCCCCGTTTAAACGACTTCGTTTTATTGAACAGAATGTATTTGCAGTGGAAAAATCCCACATGCATTGCTTTTATATCTTGTACTGACGTAGGTATTTCGACTTTTTGACAGCTTATTTTCAAACCAATGGCGCTACTTTGTTTGCAAACAATCATATTTTTTCCTAAAAAGGGGTGAGATGTTGCAGCCATCAATTAATTCTCTTACAATTACAATACGGCTGAGTGTTACGTGCCTCGTGAATTTTCATTATAAACGGCGTGGAAGACGCATCCACGATGCAGAGAAACCAACCAATTTATTGTAAGCTTATGACTATTAACAGCTGGCAAACCGATATACTTTACTTTGACAGCAGCATGTGATCTGCTTGGTAGTCATCGCCGTTGTATTTTCTAAAAATTTCACGGAGACATGTACCGCCTGTGAGGCTGTGACCAGCCTTCCCAACTCGGACGAGCTTCTGGGCTTTGTTTCTTTTAACGCCTCTCAGTCGATAACATTCCATCCTGTCGCCATTGCAGCGTATCCCACAAACAAAAGCCACTTATAGCGCACCTAACCACTTGATAGACGCCTTTGCAAGGGCGCGGGAAAAGTGTGTAAAGCAGGCGGCTGGCCAGGACGGTCAGGCTCGGCCTACCCAGTGTTGCGCGGAGGCGCGGTAGATGGCGCTGCGCTCGCCCGGCAAACTTGACTGCACGGAGCCTATGGGATACGTGAAAATGGAGCTCTTTCCAGTATTGGCCAGTAACCAGCCAAACATGGTAGTAAACAATTCATTTCAGGTATAGAGTACATACGACTACATAAAATACAGTGGGAATTTTCGTTTTCTCGCATGACGGCCTTTTCCTTGTCATTTAAGCCCTTCGCCCATCGGACAGCTCCACTAACGTCCCTCGCTTGTCGTCGTTTCAAAAACCGCGCAGTGTGACATTGAGGTGTGTGAATTCATTTATTTAACTTGAATCAAATCATATCACGTGTTCAGACCATGAACTCGATGCCTTTTAAGCATGAAGCTCTCTAATACCTTTGTCATGTACCTGTGTACATCAATTGATTCAAGATCGCCCCACGTGACTCATTCCACGGGAGGAACGAGAAGGTAGCCGTCGAGCCGTCATAATTTGGGCGTGGTGACGTGAACCGCGCTTTCGCTGATTCTTTAAGTGTAAGTTGTTTGCCTCCCCAGGTGCTCTTTCGGTGCAGGCGAGAAGGGGAATTGAATTCATATCTATCCGTTGCAGTGGTGGTTGTGGTCAATGAGTGTTTTTCTTTGGAACATGCTTGCGAGGCATCATATTCAAGCCTAGCTTTCTAACGCTCTTCTAAGAAAGGCATTGATGGATCGGCCGCTTTTGCCTGCTGGCCTTAGATGCGGCTGCATTTTTATCTGCACACGAAAACAATAGCTAAATGCTTCTTACCACACTTGCCCGTGGTTAACACTCCCTCCTACCGCCTCCGAGGTATCAGCCGGTGAAGAGACGTGCGCCAGTGGCAGTCGTCAAAAGCGCGCCAAGCTGCTCCGCAACTCATGTTCTGCGAGCTTGTACATAATTCTCTTCTGCTTCGACAGCGTCTTACACCGCAGCTTCTCCCGCATTGCTATACAGTTACATACACACCCCCAACTAATTGCAAACTACGCTGAAGGATCTTGCCATTCGTACGTATGGATACACACAGAACACAAATAAGCCGGAATGAGAGTAAATGTGCTGTGTCATAACTCAGTACCAATTCGGATGTTTTCAAAACTCCTTCCAATGGGAGTTTCGCCTTACTCCATTATTTTCGGCAGTTTTTTAGTAGCATATGGGAGTTTCATTTTACTGCCACTACAATGGGAGTTTCCAGGGGTACCATTGGGAGTGTATTGTTTCCTCCAACTGGGAGTTTTCAGGGGGCGCATTGGGAGCAGTGTTGACCTGCATTCGAGGTTTTTTTGTGTGTTTTTGTGCGCTTCATATATATGCGCTGCAGTGGAATTTATTACTGCATTTGGGAGTTCTTAATAAGGGCACAGGCCGCATTTTTATTTTTCGTTGGGGATCACGTAATTTCTAGTCTTTTTCCGCTTCAAACGTTGAATGGCGAAACGTGAAAAGTTTGTTTTCTGCACAGTCAATTTATTGCATAAAAATACATGGATACGATACACGTGTGAACACGTTAATAAGACAATAAAAACACTGAATCAACAAAACACCTACATCGAGAACACAAGGTATCTTGGTAAGAACTTTATCTACTACAACACTCAACGAAAAAAATTTAAGCCATTTGCAAACAATGAGGTCAGCATGGTGTCGGTGCGCTGTTTGCTTGCACCTGCCTCCCAAACGCTGACGTTGCCGCACCCCCTGGCACGTTCTTCTGGAAGCCACAGCAGCACATTCATTAGAGGGATAGCAAAACGCTTTAAATCTGCGGTAACAAATACATAAGCATATTGGGCATCTGACCTGAAAAAAAAAAAAAAGAAACGGCACTGTAAAGACGCTGAACTTGTCACTCTTGTGTCCAACTTTCCGTAATGTCTGAATGTTTGTTTAAAGCTACGCAAAATTGCACTTCTGTCCGAGACACCTGCGCTCACTAGTTCGTCAAAACGAAGTGTTCTGCTGTTCAAAAAGGTGCGCGACCCTTCCTTGTGGCGACCAACTTCTCAAAATGCTTCATTTCCCTCTTTTCCTTGCGTGTAGTGTTCTGGGAACGAGCTTCAGGTTTTACCCCCCGCACTGCCCCTCTCTCCCCTCACCGAAAGTTAAGGAAAAAATTTCGGTCGGTGTGACGCCTGCGCGTGCCCCCCTTCAAAAAAAAAAATAATAAGCAGTCGTCTGTCGACTCTACAGAATGCTCCCTCGAATGGCGTTTGCTGGTTATAGTTACACGCGCCTAGCGTACGGAGAGCTCCCACGGAGCCCCGACCTTCTCCCTTTCCAGTGAAAGCAATTAATCGCCGGCGGCACGCGGCAGTCACCCTCCTCGTAGCAGGCGCGGCTGGCACCACACCTACTTCTCAAGAAAAGCGGCTGTCCTGCGACGTTTGACCGGCCAACTTCACCCTCGCTTGCCAGTAAGCCACAGACACAGCCTAACAAAAACACCTAACAGCTGTCCAGAGTTCGGACAGTTTTCATTCTGCTTGCGAGTGTGAACCAGTGAGTGTTCTGCTCGAGACCCGCGCAAATACGCATTGCTTTCACACCGTTCGGCCTCCCCAATGACGTTCCGGGCATGGTGCCGTCTTTCACGCACAACGCTCACCTCCAGTGGCGGAGAATCGCCCGTGCAGTGGCGCGGGAAACACGTTGAGTTTATTTGACGCTAGAGGGGCACAAGTCTGCCAAAATGTTGCGTACAATAAAAACGTGAAAATCTTACCTTCAACCACCTCGCAGAGGCACAACCGCGTTGTTTTTAACGAGGCCACTCTCAGCGATCACTGCATTTAGGCCTCGCGTCGGCTCGCTGGCGTATTCCGTCGGGTCGAAGGTCGGTGACACGGAGGCGACGTTGCAGTCCGTCGCACGTAAGTCCAGGCTGGTTCCACAATGTTCGCAACGAGCTTCGGTTGTTGGGAAGCACTTCACATCCGTTCGTCCGGCCGCAAGTTCACACTGGCAATACATTTTCAGGGGCGCTGGAGCTCACACGACACCAACTGGCAGCCATTTTGTAAGGACGCGTAAAGGAGGAAGGGGTGAAGGAGGAGGAGAAGGAAATGGAGGTGGCGTGGGAGTTTTTAATACTCCCATTAGGACAAACGCAGTAATCACAGCCAGATACTGCATTTTGTGAAGAGGTACAACCGTGGTAAATGTGCTTATTTACGACGGCTTGTGGCCCCCGGTGTAAACTGGCAGTTTTTCCACCATCATACTACCACACGTGGGAGCAGGCCGCCTGTCGTGAGGAGTGTAAAAGACGTATTCCAGCCAAGAAACTCCTATTCAGGCTAACTTGTGTTTTGTGTGTATATGGTAACAAAATATTTTCTGCACTTTTCACTTTATTTCATTTAACTGTAGAAAAAGTACGAAGGTTTTAAAACATGAGTAACGTTTAGCAAATTTTTAGAAACCACGTTTCCACTCGTAATTTACACATTTAGGATGGCCAATTCGTTTTAGTTTTAATTGACAAAAAACCCAGGCCTTTCTTATTATTATGTGTTTTATAAAATTCTGCCAAAATACAATAGAAAAGCTACTATTTACCAAAACCTTTTGCTTTTATGGGTGCAGCCACAAAATGTTTGATTCTTGTTGGTGTCTAAATCAGGAATGGCTGTTGCAATCATACTAAGCAAAGATAAAACAAAGAAATTGTAAAGAACAACATGAAACTTCGGCATCTCTGCTATTTGTGTATTTTAAACAATAAAACAATACATGACATACCTGTAAGCTTCACACAAGTTTCACGAATACATGAGCTTCTCCCTTGTAGAAGAATTGTTTACGACTGCTCACTTTTGTATTGAGCTGTACTGTCCAGATAAAGTTGTAGAATCACAAGCGCAAAAAAATTCATTTCTTTTGGGAGTAATGTTAAAGTTAGTTGTGTAACATTTACAGCAAACACGAGTACATTTTACTCATCGGTTTTTTCATGCGAGAAATATATCGGTTCTTTAACTTTCCGAATACAACGCTGAACATGAAAATTACAACCAGTGCATTTCGTTATATTCTGGAAGGATTAGTTAAAAGGTTTAAAATGTGAAGCAGAGCAAAACATTTATAATTCTGGCAGGTCATCAGCCACATGTCTGACTTCGATGTCTGGTTCCGCCCACAAAAGCTGATTCTCACAAACGCAACTCCAAATATGCTCTTCTGCATGCTATATTGAAACCGCGATATATATTCAAACCAAAATTGTGGCGTTACGAAAAGACAAAATTCTGATGATGATATTGGTGTTTGGATTTTAATGGGGCAAGGCCAGCTACGGGCAAAGAGCACCAAACAAAAGCGATTTCATGAGAGCGACATGAAAGTAAAAGTAAAACATTTCTTTCAAAATAAACAAAATAAAACACAACGTAATGAAGATGACTGGTGCAAAGGGCCAGGTGGTAAAGACGCATTTGAAGAAATGATATGTTAAAATTTTACATCGCTAAGAAACTCAAAAACACGTTTGATTAAAAATATGGGCTCGTCTCCTAAGAAGTATGAGGGGTGCTGTGAAATATGCCGTGCGTATAGTTGTGGGTAGTGTTTGCGTCATGTTAAGTCAAGTGCCTTGCAGTGAACGAGTATATGGATTACTGATAGGCCTTCTCCACACCCACTGCACATGGGTCTTGGGGATCCAGTGAGCAGATGGGAGTGTTTTATATGTGTGTAGCCTATCCGTAACCTTGCCAAGGCCACCTCTTTGTGTCGGTTGTGTGAATCGGTTGTGTATTGTCCAAAGTGTTGTTTTAGAATGTGCAGTTTGTTGTCTTTCTGTTCCCAGCAATGTTTCTGACACGTTTTTCGTAACTGATTTATGTGTAGTTTGAAGTCGGTGTAGGGTACTGTTGTTTACTTGCACTGTGTTTGTGAGTGCAGCAACGGCCATTACATCTGCCGTCTCATTTCCAGCGGTCGCTGAGTAGCCCGGGTCCCAACAAAAACATTTCAAGGTTAGCGCCTTATCGGACATAATTGCCCTAAGAAGAAGGTAGATGCAGTAATTTTTGGATTTCTTTCGGGATGATAACTCCCGTACGATAGTGAATCAGTGTAATTGACGGATTTTGGAATATGACACTTCACAATGTGTTTTACCGCAAGAAAGATTCCCAAAGCTTCCGCTGTGAAGATGCTACACGTTACATTAATGAATTCAGAAAAATTAAAATTGTGTTCGTGCGTAGCATATGACCCGGCGGAGGCAGTTTGGAGGCGTCGCAGTAATATTCTGTAGACTGGTAATTATCCTCCAGTGAAATAAAGTGCTACAGAGTCGCATTTCTCGGTACCCTATTTTTATCAAGTTGGTTGAAAGACAAGTCACACAACACAGTGCGAAGGTGTCATGGTGCTATAAAATCAATGCAAGATGATTTGAAGGTGTTCGAAAAGGAGACATGAAGTAAAGCCGCCTCCTCTCTCACCCTCTGTGAGAAGGAAACCGAAGCGGATGGGTGATTTAAAAAGAGCTATGATGTCGATGTATTCATGAGCTATGATGTCGATGTGGCGATCACAATCGCCACATTCACTGCAGTTGCCACACTGGGCCATTCCTGACAACTAGGCAGTCCGGCAAGAGACGGGGCCCCCGCAGCCTCTGAAGTAGTTGTATAGGCAGCAGGTGGCTGCTCAGCCGGGGTATGGGACAGCAGCACATCAGCAACAAGGCTTTACTGTTTCGCTGTTCTGACCAAACGCCGCCGCAGCCCCCGGCGGGCAGCGTCTGCATAGGCTGTGGCCGAAAGCAGCCTGTGTTTTTGGCGTGCCCCACCAAATGTGCTGTTTTCTGGTGCTTTCATCTGTAACATTTCTTTTGCTGCTTTGAATTTCGGGAAGGTTTGCGAATAAGCAGCGTGGTGCGCCACTGCGATTCGGGCATTTGATTGGCTGTTTCGACAGTCATTCGATGAATGGTCAGTCTCTGCACATTTAGGACAAGTCAGTTTTTGTCAACACGATAGAGTTGTTAAACCGTATCAATGGCTCTTAAAGCATCGCCTGGGATTCGGGAGATATGGCCGTACATTGCAGCTTCGGAAGCCCACTTTGACCTTTTCGGGTGGGGTTGTGAAATCAAATGTTGGACGTGATGCTTTGTTCGAATTTTTTATTTGCTGCCCGATTACAATTCGTTTGACAGAAGTTACTCTTTGAGGTTGAAGCGCCTCAAGAAGTTCCCCCTTTGTCTCAGACTGTAAGCCCTTTTCTGATATGGCGCCTTGGGAGGAGTGGAGGGTTGTATGTGGAGGCACATGTAACATACAGATTCAGCGAACGTGGTCTGTTTCAGGAGGTTTTCGCTTTGAATTTTCCTTTTTACACGAACAAGTAGGGGACCGGATAAAAGCTTTTTAACATCATAGCCTGAACCGACAACCTACTGAATGCATTTGGCCACAAAAATCACTGACTTCTTGGGAACAGGGGTGTCCCCTGTGGATTGAACTACAAGATATTTATCAAAATGTTTTGCCTTCTCTTTACAAAGTACTTCGGTGCGGCATCTTTTGGAAGGCCGATCATTTGAGGGGTGGGGATTGAGAAAATACCATACGTTATAGTTATAAAACAGGGACTGGGGAAATCATTCTTCAGCCTTATCCCGATAGCTGAAGAGGTCCCGGAGCTCCCTGCCTGGTAAAAGGACAGGGAGCCCATCCGCCAGAGTTTGACCTGACCTCCGACGGCCAACTATTGTTGTTTGTACCCTTCACCTAACAACGCAAAGCCACGGTTGGTTCCAGCATATTTTTGGGGGCTCAGGGTACGCGGTATCGCCAATACCGTCACCAAGAGTACTCAAGGTGCCCCGTGCGGGGAAAACAGAAAATTCTCTCTTTTGGGCTAAGCGCCAGGCAGACAAAGCACGAGACAAGGGATGGGACGAGGGCGAGTGCTAATTTCCAAAATCGTTTATTTCGAGAAGCAAACGAATAAATAGCCAACTGCAAAACAGTGATAAAATACGCACAATCATCTAGAGATAATACCCTTCCTATGCACGAACATTTTACAGCCTCAGGAACTTCAGCTCCTTATCACAAAGCGCGAAGAAGAGGGTGCTGACACATTCTGTGCCCACCCTACAAATTTTTTCCCTTCCATGATTTGGCGCGTGAGCCTGTTCTTGCTTTTCCCTATCACAAAACGTTTTGACAATCCGGCTTACAACCCTTTACAACACCAGTGCTGCAGTGCATTGCGAAGACACCATCCCTGCCATTCATGACATTGCGTGCGTGTTCGTGGAGCCTATCATTGAAACAACGACCGGTCTATCCTACATACTGCTTACCACGAGAAAAAAGGATCTGGTACACAATTTCTGCAGACGAAACGAAAAGATTTTTTGTGCTTCTTGGCACACCCTTGGTTTAGTTTTGCGCCTGAAGATTTCATCTTGAAAGGGTGACCAGTTTTTTCGGGGTGGAAAACACTACTTTTACCCTGGCGGGTGCTCCGATCTTTTTGCGGTTGTGCGATAAGCCGTGAATATACCGAACCACGGCGCATTTAGGCCGGGGTAATGGCGTTTCTGGTGGAAGAGGTTGTTTTGAGGCATGCTTCTTGACCAACGCTTCCACTACCAATATCGGTATGTGTGTGGGATAACCAGCACTCGCGAGCCTTAAAGACCGCTCGTTGAAACAATTGACCACGACTTATGTAGGGCATTGAGAAAGCAGAGGTTTGCAATGCCTCTTTTAACAATTTTTGAGCGAGCTGAATGGAACGCGAGAAGAGGTTTATAGCTCCTATACTGATACGCCCAGCAGTTACGGTTCAGGTGAAAGGTGAAAGCTATACCTAAAATTGTACAGTGTTGTTAGATGGCAACTCATGGATTAGAGAGAGGGGCTTAAAACGTTCTCTGATAAAATTGACAGGGAAAAGAGCGTGTGATTCGCAACAGCTTGACTCAGAGTCGAGAAAAATCAAGTAGTCGTCAACAAATGTAAAAATACGAAACACGTGCTTATCGTTGAGGTTGCAGGAAACGGTTCTGTCACGTTCGGATAAAAACAGGTCGTTTAAAATTGGAGGAATGCAGGAACCTATGCAAATCCCCTCCTTTTCGAGGTAGGGATTTCCACCAAACTAGATGAATGTTGCTCGCAAATAAACGTTCAAAAGTTCCAAAACTACCTGGTAGACGCACCAACACTGCTTTGGAAGGCAATGCACCCAACTTTGTCGATGCATTCTTCAATACTACTAAGAAGCAAGTCATGAGGCATCGAATAATACAGGTGTTTTACAAGAATACGCGTACATGGTCTGAAGAAAACGAGGGAGAATAAAATTCAGAACCTCATCTGAGTTTTTGAGAAGAAACGGGTGGTCTTCTATCAACAGGCCAAGTTTACTATATAATAATCTTGCGACACACTTTTGACAAGTGCCGTTTTCTGAAATGATAACTCGAAATGGTTTCTCGGGCTTGTAGGATTTTGCACTGCCGAAAACTTCTTGGAAGTATTTTCGAGAGTTAATCATGCTTCCAACCAGTTCAGTGAGGCTGCTTTTCGCAGTTTCTTCACCTCAGATGTTACCTTCGAAATGATTACATTCTTATCACATTTGAATACGGAAGAAACAGCTGCACGTGCTCGTGAATTGAAAAACATTAGTCGATAGAACTGATCACCCCCCTTCCTTGTAGGCGAGAAGCACAGCGAGGGCGTTATGCTTGAGGTAGGCCGCGACGATTATCAGCGGCAGCCTGGAGTTCTGCTGCTTCCAACGGAGAGGAACGTCGACACCTGTGGAAACACAGCCCCCTTGCTCAGAGTTCGAAGCCCTCCTATTAATTTCACCCACCAGCGACAGCCTTTCAGGAGCTGAAAGCATAGGCTCAACTGCAAACTTTGGTCCAAGTGAGAGTGTCTGTCACGTACGCTGGAAAGTTTACAGACTTAAGCATGTTTACACCGTACTTGCCTTTCTCGTCTTGCTTTGACCTTGCTTTGCTGCCAGTCCTCAGACATGCCAATTCGCAGGTCCAGATGGCTTCTGTTGTCTGATCAGCGACGCGCTGATATTCTCGAAGTTGTCTTCTGCCCATGGAGGTGTCTATGTTGTCAAGTACTTGAGCCGATAGCCACACTGCTTGTGCAGCCTTGCTTGTCGCCTGCACTCTGACCTCGTTATCTTGTACACATTTGTGGCGTGGCCGACCGTTGGCATGAACCCACCATAGATACGCGAACCAGCTTCAGGAAGTATACTGTTCCGCATACTAAAAGTCACCCTTCGCGCACGGCAAGGCTCCAAGGCGATGAGCGCTACGTTCGCGCAATTATTTTGAAGAGGACACATAAAAGGCCCCGTTGTACTAGAAAGATATTTGAAGAAAGTGTGAAGTTGGGCTTGTTGGGGATGCCTATGAGTTGCCATCTAACACTCTACGATTTTTAGATATATCCTTTACCTTTCACCGGAACTGCAGATTCTGGGAGTACCAGGCTAGGAGCGGTAAAATTATTCTACCATTGCATTCATCTCACTCTAATCATGTTAAAAGAGACTTTGTAAACTTCTGCTTCCTCAATGCCCTACATAAGTCGTGGTCAATAGTTTCAACGAGCAGCCTTTGAGGCTCTGTAATGCTGGTTATCCAACGCACATACAGATATCGGAAGCGGACGCTTTGGTCAAGAAGCATATCTCAAAACAATTTCTTCCAGAACAAACGTCATTACGCCCAGGGTGTCGGAACGAAACAAAAACTGGAAACAAGAAACGAAAAAAAAAATGATATTTTTGGCTCAAAAGAAAACGAAAACGTAACAATATTAATTATTTCGTTCCGGAGCGAAACCAAAAAAAATTTCGTTTCGGATTTCGGTTTAAGTGGCAATTTCAGGTATTTCAGGAATCCTTTCAATTTTCATTCAGCGATGTGGAAAATTCCGTTGATTCACTGGCATAACATCGTCTTTCGTCTTTCTGGCACCCACTCTCCGTTGGAAGGCTTGCTGCCTGTTCCCACACTCTCTCCGTTCGTTCCGATAGGCGCAGTGCTGAGCTCCACACGTGATTGCTGCTGTCATCTGGCCGCGCTGCAGACGTCACGGCGTTATTTATTTATTTATTTATTGATTAGGTTTGTTTAATCAAATACCTACAATAGCCCCATTATTTAGGAGGTCTTATACATGTACAATAAACAGTAATATTCTAAAAGAAGACATAAAAACAATGAGGAAAAATACAACATTTGGTGTGAACATCACCAGCGCGAACAGCAGATTAGAGCAGCACTCAATGCAAATAGCTACGACTCATGTTGCACTTGTACGCAAGTGCTGCGAGAGTGCAGCGGAAAACATTTCATAAGCAGCGGAAGCAACAGTTTCGGGCAGGGCAGTATTATCTCTAAGGTTTTTAGAAAAATGCGCTCCTAATGCGGATGTGCGCCATTATTATTCACCAATTTTCGTGCTGTTATGCCTTAGTCTGGATATATATCGGGTTGGGGGGGGGGGGGGGAATGCTGAAGGTACTGATGTTAATCCATTGCTACCTATTTCCATACAATCTCTTTTAAGATTTACAAAACAGAAGTTTTACAGTGTTCCATGAGGCAGACCATTTTAAACATTTAGCAATAACATCAGAACTGCATGAGTTGCTCCGAAAAAAAATATTTTTCAATGACATATTAGGCATGACATCACCATTTTTACTGATATTTCCTAATTCTCAATCCTTTCAACAGTTTCACAAATCTAATTTTTTTTGCGCCAACCCGAACCGTTATGAACCGTTTCAAACCATTATTTGTTTTCGTTCCGGAGCTGAAACGGAAAGGAACTTTTATTTAAAAAACGAAAAAGAAACCGGAACGAAGAACTTTTCGTTCTGACTCCCTGGTTGGCATTACGCCCGCCTAAATCGCCGTGGTTCCGTATATACATGGCTTATCGCACAACCTAAAAAAAGCTGGAGCACGCACAAGTGTAAAAGTAGTGTTTTTACACCGCAAAAACTGGCCACCTTATTCAAGATGAAAAACTTCAGGCGCAAAAGCAAACCGAGGATATGTCAAGAAGCACAAAAATCGGTTCGCTTCGTGTGCAGAAATCGCTGTTTACCAGATCTCTCTCTGTTGTGGTAAGCAGGATGTAGGACAGACAGGTCGCTGTTTAAATGATAGGCTCTGTGAACACGCACGCAATGTCATGAATGGCCGCGATGGTTTCGCACTGCACTGCCGCACGTGTGTTGTAAAGGGTTGTAAGCCGTATTTTCAAAAACGTTTTGTGATAGGTAAAAGCAAAAGTCGGCTCACGAACGAAATCACGGAAGCGGAAAAGATTTGTAGAGTGGAGCCAGAGTGTATCAGCACCATCTCCCTCGCGCTGTGTGATAAGGAGGTGACACTCGTGAGGTTATAGAATGTTCACGTACGGCAAGTGTGTTATCTCTAAATTATTGTATGTAGTATTTCACTGTTTTGTGGCGGGGTATATATTCGTTTGCTTCTCGAAATAAACATTGTTGGAAGTTGGCGCTCGTCCTCGTTCTGTGTCTGCCTCGCGCTTACCCTACAAGAATGCATCACCTATTAGCCAAACTTCACCCTCTTTTGAGAAAATTCTCTATTAATCTGAGGCGAAAATTGCGATTCGCTTTCGGGATTGACATTATCGAACTTGCTCTACAATAATAATTTTATTATTACAGATTATCAACTTCGCCCTCATCAGTGAGCACGTTATCCTATCTCATTTCTCATTTAAATATGAATAAATCTACTATTGGCCGCTTTTCCCGAAACAAATATCGGATCGTTGGGGATGTGTTATAGGGGACGTTTTATATATGTTGACATTTATTCCATTTCGAGTCTTTGGACATACACTGTCAGTTACAGTTGCCGATCATGTTTTAGGAGAGTAAATATTCGGATTTGCTGGATATTCCGGACATTGGGGTGAGTCGACCCCCAATGTCGAGACTAGAGCATCAAGGGGGAGAGAAATGACCATCGAGGTCCACGTTTAATAGAATGTCAAGGGGAAGCTTGGGAACAGGAAGAAAACAGTGCGTGCGCTCATGCCGCCCTAAACGTAACGATGATGCCAGCAAAGGGAGCCTGACCTCTCTTCTTTAAAGACAATGACTGGCCGCACCAGTCCTATTGCGGTAGATGGCAATGCGGCTGAGACCTCTTTAAAGATATTTCTTCTTCCCGGCTGCGAAGGACGTGGAGCCCAGCATGCTTCTAAAGGGTAGAGACGTTGAGTGGACAGCAATGATGCAAGTTCGTGCGCAGTCGGTGCGTGAAGTCTGGCATAACCACGGCAGGATACGAGCGTTGTAGTTTTCGCACACTCATGTCGGGGCCCAGTCCGAGGCGAATGGCTCTTGTATTGGCGCTGTAGAAAATGTCGATGGGGACGTGGTTCCCTGAATCTGCAGTCTTGGGGAAACGTGCTCCTGCGAAGTCCTGCAGGCAGTAGTACTCTGTCTTCGAATGTTCATCAGTCCTCGTGGTCCCAGTGCTCATATTTTGCGGTCCAAAGGTTGAACACATATTGATACAACGACGCCACTACCGGACATTCGTAACAGCCAGTTCAAGCGGGTAATGTTCGCCAATTTCATAATCGATAACTGAACGGTGAAGGTCTGTGCACTCGCATCCTCGATTGTTTTCTGTGGCAACATGAGAGGATTCTTTGGTTCCAGGAGCCCATGATACGGAGAGATCCATGCAGGTTCTTCTCAATACGACGGGGACTGTAGCAGTGGCTGGGCCCCTATTCCTTTTGTTTGGTTGTCAGTCAGGTTGACCTTTCTCGGCATCAGTACCCCTTTCCGGGATCTTAGCCAACTGTCCAAAGCTTCGCTCTTTTACTTCGGAGTTGTCCGTTAGATCGCTTTCTTGTTTCCGAGAATGAGCGGGTTTGTATCTTCAGTCTAGAATCCATGTCTTGTTTTTTGCGTCTAGTGCGTCATGATAGTTCTTCGAAGCATGTACTGGATCTTTACTGACCGTGGCCTCCGATTCTCCAAATCCTTCGATGGCGGGCGTCAAACCAGGTAGGCTCGCGTGTGGAACCACGATGTTCTTACAGTGCACTGTTTTCGGTGTATTCTGACGACCTCATTGAACTGTCCAGCCCCGTCGTGTTTCTATGGCTTTCATGTTAGGTCAAACTGTTTATATGTTCCCTGGCACTATGTCCCAGTAGAGGTCGGAACCAATAAAAATCGGTATGCCCTTGTCCTGGTTACAGATATACAGATTACAGATACCAGATATATCATCTGGTTACAGATATACGAAACTTCCAGTGCTTCCACGCAGAGTGTCGTTAATCCTGTAGCGTCTTGCAGGTATACTCGAACATTCGCTAAGTTTTCGTTAGTCTTTTTCTCTCCGAAGATTGCTATGATCAGAACCTCCTCACCGATGAACGCGCAACCTAGCTTTCTGGAGATTTTTGAGAGATTAAAGTTCGATGACTACCTCCGTCTAAAAGCACTCTGAACCTTTCAGCGCTACGGGAATCAGAAGCCCGGACGGTCAGTGTCTGAAGGAGGGCAACACGTTCCGCTTCTCCGGAGGGAATTTGGACGGCGGCGGAATGCATTCGTCTATTTCGAAGATTTCTAGGTCTTTCCTGCTAATTGAGGGAACCTGCCGTCGTTTGCAAAATGGTCAAACTATCTGCCTCCTACAATGTCGCCCGATGTTTTCTAGCGTCATGCAAGGCAGACAACGTCCGTGTTTTGTGAGGAGAAACTTTTTTTATTCCATTGCGATGTTCTTCTCTCAGCAAGAATCTGTATTATGAGGGACGGAACCAAAAGGCCACATTTGCGTCTTCTTAGTTGCACCATACAGGGCTGCTGCGAAATGTAGATGTCTGAAAGTTGCTGTTCGACGCTCTCCCCGTGGTTAATCTTTCGCCCTAAACTTGGTTCTCGTGGGCGAGTTCAGTATAGCTGTTTCAAGACACTCAAGTTCGTTATCTAAACATTTAACTAAATCGTCGAACTGCTTCTTGTGGTCTGTAGGTGTGTGATCACGTTCCACTCCGGGTGACATTGAAGCATGAGACGACGTTTTTTAATGCAGGAGGTACTTCTGGACCAGGCGTCGAGGAAGTGCCCGAAGAAGGATTTTGCGTGGCATGCCACAATAAATCTCTCGGCTCGTACCAAGTGCATTTAGTCTTTTGCAGTGTATCTGCACGTCGTCGTAGAGCTTTTTTAGTTTGGTTGCGTCAATTAATGAGGCGTCAGGTGTTATGTAAAATATCAATCACTACCCACAGGTGGATCCCACAATGAGAGTCTGGTCGTGTAATAGCTTCTGAAGTATTTAAACCGCGTCATTATAGCATTTATTAGTCATGGGCAATTCAGACACCACTGCAGCCGCCCAGCTGGCCAGCCGACCAGTCCAGTATTAAAATGTCTCCGTCTACCGCAGTTTAGAATTGTTGTGTACTGCGGATTCGAAAAGACTCCAAAATCTCGTCCAGTTTCGACGGTCGGAATCAAAATTAGTTTTATTGTCGCTAGCTTCCTTATATTTATTGCGGTTTCTCTATGCGGCGGTCACGTTAAAGACTCACCAATCTACTGGTCTCAAAATCTGTACTGAACCTCCGCCCTAACCTTCACCACCTTGTCGTTGTACGAAGTCGCGTTGGAGGTCTATTCCGTGACCATTTGCTCCGTAGCTTCCAGGGAAATCTCGTCCAGCTTCTCGATCGCTCGATGCATGCCACGATTCTGTGAAAAGAAATTCGCTGAGTTCACCGCTGCACTCAGGGTGCCACGACGAAGGCAGTCTTTTTTTCCTCGGTCAAGACGGCCAAAACATTGTCCCTAAGGGCAGTTCGTCGCCGCAGCTTGCTTTCGATTGTAATCATCCTTGGTCCATGGCGTTAGGTCCGCCGGTCTGTCAAGCAGAAGCCGTCGAAGAAAGTCTATCGGTCCTGCTTGTGGGTGTCGGCCTGGCAGACATGAGTCCCGGGTGGTTTCCTCACGAAGTTGTAGGACCCGTCGACGCCAAATGACAAGACTCGAGCGCCAAGGCGGGGAGTAACCACCATCGAGGTCCATGTTTATTGGATCGTCAAGGGGCAGCTTGTGGAGAGGAAGAAAACAGTGAGTGCGCTCATGCGGCCCTATATATGACGATGGTGCCACCAAAGGGAGATTCACCAAGGTAAATATAAATGGTAGCGAAGCTTCGGGAGAAAAGCGGTTCAGAACCTATTGCCAGCGACATTAACACGGGGGCTTTTGTTAGTAGCGATTGAGCACGACAAGGTGAGGAGGGAATGAACACTAGTAACAAAAACCACGTTTTATTCAACAATAAAGCAACATTTATATTTTACGAACTGAATTTATTTCTGAATCAGATTTATTTAAGCGCACTGTGCAAAGAACTCATGAATATGTAGTTCAGTCTCAAAAACCTTTTCTGTAGTGCCCTCTGAAAAATGGCACATGTCATTTCTCTGTGATGTAGTCATTGTAGTGTTCAAAAAGGCGAGCCTAAGGTTTGTCTGCTAGGAAACCCCCCTCGCGAGTTTTGGTGGTGCGCATTTGCAGTCGTTCTTTCTTGTTAGATTGGTGTGCACTTAATTTTTGCTGTGCATGGAGTTGCGAGGTGCATTGTATCGTGGGTTAACACGTTTAGTACCGTGCCCGGCTAGCACGGTGAACTACGCGACGATGCTTCCAACGGCTGGAGCGGAGCGCTTTCTTCGGTACCTACGGAACGATGCGCTGTACAAGGTTGCAACAGCAACTCCCGTACGCCTGGCGTTTCACTGCACCATTTTCTTCTCATTTCCACAGGTAACGCGAAAATATAGTACTGTTAATACGTGCACGGGGGTTGTGTTAGAGGATGTAGTGGTTGTTCGAAAAATAATGGATCTAAAGCTTTGTTGTGTAATAGTTATCTCTTGATTTCACCTCAGGTTGGCTCGGAGCAAGTGGTATCAATTACTCTAGGACTTCTCAGCGTATTCACAATTGAATTCAAACGATTCGCATTATATGCTATCTCAGTGCCTTTTCGGTTGCATTACAACGCTTGTAGTGTTTGTTGCTTCCCGCACTTGTATACGCAAGCATTATTTCCACCGCAGTAGTACTGTGTTGTGCTGCTCCGTGCTGCGCTGCTGCCAGATCTTTCCTGCTATGTGTTTTTACATACTGCAGTGGCTGTCTTTTGCATTTAACCATTTTTTTCTTTTTACTTATCTGTTGCGACACTTGCCTAAACAATGCAACCATGAAATTGCCGGCGTAAATCCTGGGTGAAGTTCTGTAGAAACCTATGTCTACCCGCCGCGGTGGCTCAGTGGCTAAGGCGTTGCGCGGCTGAGCACGAGGTCGCGGGTTCGATACCCGGCCGCGGCGGCCGCTTTTCTGATGGAGGCCAAAAGCAAAAACGCCCGTGTGTACGAGATTTCGGCGCACGATAAAGATCCCCAGGTGGTCAAAATTAATCCGGAGCCCTCCACTACGGCGCGCCTCATCGCCTGCGTTGCGTCGGCGCGTTAAACCCCACAATCAATCATCAAACCTATGTCTACTTGATAAGACACCGGGGCAGCTGCGGTGTGCTCGCTGCACTTTCGTGAATCGGCATTACTGCGGCCCGGTTTTCTGCGTAAAGATGCAGTGCCTAGTTTTTGTTCTCTTGTTTCTAAGTAGTTCTGCTGTTGAGGCTTTCATTGGTCATAATGCTATGTGTTGCGGGTAAAGTCAATTTTTCGGCTCGTAAAGAAAATCATAATGCATGTAGTGCCCCCTAACATTTTGTACGTATTGTATACGCGCTGATTTTGTCCAGTGTGGTAAAGTTGTTTTATGTTTGTGCTGGAATAAAATTCAATTGTCCTGATCATAGCATGACTATGCGGTATTCCGTCTCTTAGAACTGAAGCACACAAACCGAGCAAGCATTATATAACCTTGATCTATACTTAAGGCACGCACACAACCTGCGTATGTGCGACGCAATTAAACAGCCCAGTAGTGGCGTTGGTAGAAATTTGTATCGGGGTGAGGAGTGGGCACATTTTTGATATGAATCGGGGGGGGGGGGGGGCGGGGAGAGTGTTTTAGTGCGATTCTGTGCTCTGCATCCCAACGCCAAAAAAAAATTCCGGTCGGGGAACAGGAGGGAGGAGAGTACGTGCCCGGTTCCCGGTTTGCCACCCACTGAATCAAAATAAACAACTGATTGTTTTTGTACAGCACTGGAAGGCATGAATACACAATGAAGTTTCAGATAAATTGCAAGATTTTTTTTATAAACACCGAGGCGAATATACGAAAGTATGCTTAAGTACGTTTCTGTAGTCTCGAGTCTGTACTAGCTAAGACGGCATTGACTTGAAGCATACACGCTAAGGGCTCGCCACCTTGCGGGAGTTTTCAATAACATGAGCCCTCAGCGGTCAGAGGCGTGCTAAAGATAATCTGAAGTCAAATTTTCACGCTAATTATACCAAAATTACGTCACTTTTTGAACGGATCTTGCGTCACATCTGGTTTATTTTTTGTTCTGCCGGAAGTGTTCCCTCCTCATACACATGGCGCTAAGCCCCATGAGCAGCTTGAGAGCCGCCTTTTTCTCAACGTATGGGTTTCTATGGAAGCTTCGCTACCAGTTCCATTTACCTTGGATTCACCTCTGTTATTTAAAGACAATGGGTGGCAGCCCCAGTACTATGGCGGTCGATGGCAATACGGCTGTGACCTCTTCAAAGATTCTACACGGACTTCACCGAGGAACCGTCAGTTGTTAGATGACAGTAACGGCTAGAGGATTTTTCGGGCTGTTCTTTTATTCGGACTATTTTTCGTTCCCCTGCAGGTCCTAAATATCGGTCGGCTGCTGTATTGCAAGACTTCTTTACCGGAAGTAAATCAATACAACTTTGGTTAACTGCCGTTATACACAATTAAGATACGAACAAAGGGCCAAATATAAGTGAGAACACACAAGCAGCGAAATTACTTTACATGAAATTCAAATTCTCGCATCACTTCATAACAGCTGCCAATTTCTTAAAACCACATTGTAAGTATTCCACCAGTGCGTCATTAAGAAATCTCCAAATACGACGTTATGCAATCTTGCATGTTTTGAATTACATTTTTGGTGCTCGCGTTTCGTTTGTCTATAACTGTAAATGAACAACCATTTTACTTTTTATATCATCCAGACAATCAAAAGGCGGCGACTTGTGGTTTCGAACGTTGGTGTTCGTTCTCCAAAAAAAATTCGCGCATCTCCACGAAGTAAATACCAACGAGGGAGCGAAGCACTGGGGATCGTTCTCACCGTTTATCACATGTAACTTTGCCCAGTCGCAAATGTAAATGAGTAGCAATGCGTGTGTACAGTATATACTCCGGGATAGCTTGTTGTCGGCGTTGCCGTTGAGCCCCTGCTTAACGAGCCCTCATCCCGGGGTCCACTTGGTGTTTTTGCCGTTTTGCCACCGCTTCCCGTGCTCTCGCCTCCGGGGTAGCTTGTTGTATTCGTAGACGTAGAGCCCAGGCATGACACGCCTACGTTCCTTTCCATGCATGACAGAAAGAGAATATGTGGTGTGGAACGCGCCTGTATAAGCATTTGATTCATAGTGCTCTCTCTCTCTATCCATATACATCTCTCCCTCCCTCTCTCTGTCTCTCTCTCTCCAACCTTTTGTGAACCTTTTATTTTGTTCTTGTTAACCTTTTGTGAACCTTTTGTTTACAGATATTTCGATTAAACAGTGCTGGGCCGTGAGGACGAACACCGGACGGAGGCCGGAGAGACAAGCCTCGGCCCCAACGTGCTTCGCCCCTAAACCGATGCTTCCTTTATCATACCGTGCTCACCTCGGTCCTTTCCGCATGTGTTCCTTCCTTCCTTACTTCCAAGTGTGCCAGGGACTGCACTCGTCTTCGTACGTAATATGCCTGCATGTTGTTTAGTTGCATGTATAATTTAAGGCAATCGCTCGACGACAGATGTGTCTCCCAATAGTTGCTGTAATAATGCTTATCCAGACGGCAGAAAAGTCCCGGTACTATGGCCTAAAAACCAGGCCACGTCGGCAGGTTTGGTGTAAGGAGCAGTAACCAGCCTACTTTATGCAAGGGATGACATCTTGAAGCAGGTCAAGACCTCAGATATTACCATCATAAGTTATTAAAAACGTTCTTAACTCTCCGGTGCTCAGGTGAAACAACTTTTTATTTGAAGCAAACGGACGACTTCTCCACCCCTTCTATCGTCCACGGCGCGTCAAAAGCCGTGGTTGCGCGGTAATAACCACTGTTTTTGGCTGCTTCTCTTTGGCATTTCGTCTGCATGCCATGAATAGGTTACATAAAGTGATGACAGTGAGATACCGAAAAGCTGACCCTTTAAACAAAAAACTTCAGAGGCGAAGAAACGTTCCACGAGAAGTTCTTTTTTCACGTATTAGTTTCACTTTGCTTTGCCTTGGGGGCTACAGGGGGATGAAAGTGATGATGTGCAGGCTAGTGCTTTCAAATAAAGCTATCATAGAAATATATATACCACGTAACCTTCGATAACAACAGACTAAAATCACTACAACGTTTTTGTCCTTCTTCTTCTCACAGGGGACGGAGAAACAGATGAAAATTCGCATTGAAAGTACAACCTCTGCACAGGCAGCATTACATAATTTTTAGGTCTCTACACACATCTTCGAGAAACAGTGATAAAAAGGAAAGCCAAAGACGGCGGGTTTTGTGCACCTCCAGCAGTGTTGCCTTGAAAAACCGAAAAATTTATTGCGGGTCGTTTCACGGTTAGAACTATAAGGCAAGGATGGTATCGATACAATACGGTGTCTGGGTACTAACGCGCGATGTACGGAAAAGGTTGGGCACTATTCTGACAATGTACCACTGTGCGAGATGTCCTCAGCGTTTTCAGTAAGTGTGGCTATGGGCTTACAGGCATAGTGATGTCGAAACTAACTTTGCTCTTGATCGATAAACTAGCTCAACAACAGCGTTAAGATACCATTATTACTAGTAGCTCTTTTTCATATAGGCAAAACAGCGAAAACGGGAAGACAGGTGCCGTCTTCACAGGCTATACCATACAACTTGCACCACCAGTGCTTAAATTGTCCTTTTTGGGCAACGTTCTTCCTCGCTACTGCTGGATGGCGCTACTCGTCTATATATTGGACGCGGTAACTCTTTTTCAAGTAGAGCGCGAACTATGCACGAGTGCCTTGTTCATCGCTAACATTCGCGGGTACTCAATGTACAAAATGTTTTTAAGTGCGAATGCACTTTATAAGCGACCCCAAACCTTCCACCGTCGGCGGCGGCGGCGGCGTCCGCAGTCCTCCTTTCTCTATATAAAAAAAAAACAGCATACGGCGCCAGGTTTCGATCCGATGACTTTGCGGCCGCAGCGCGACGCTCTACCGACTAAGCCACGGACGCGACACTGATGTCAGTGTTAGCAACGCGCCTTATATCTTTAACGCAGTCCTCCTCTCTATATAAAAAAAAACAGCATCCGGCGCCAGGTTTCGATCCGAGGACTTTGCGGCCGCAGCGCGACGCTCTACCGACTAAGCCACGGACGCGACGCTGATATCAGTGTTAGTAACGCGCCTTATATCTTTAACGCATTCAAACTACGTCGTCAGCGGCGTGCGTTGGCGACTCAGCGGCGTTATAGCGGCGTGATAACTGCGTGGTGTACACGTGATACTACAAACCCGATGGAAGAGATGGAAGAGAAGGCGGCGAGGCGGTGGGCTGCGGGGGCCGAGCGCAAGCGCCGCAAGCGGGCCGACAACCGTGCATTCGCACTTTCACATTCTCCCCCTCGGGGAAATGCGGGGGAATTTTTGTTACAGGAACACCCGATATTGATTGCGGGTACCATGAACCAGCATTTTTCCTAACGGCCAGGATCTACAAAGACCGTGGTAGTTCGGCGAAGCACGACTGATCTTAGTGATACGGATAACACCGCTAGGTACGTGGCAGCACTGTATTTGTTTTTTTTCTATATCCGTATATATCCCCGCTGCCTGGCTATCTCCCGGTTCATCAGGGCGTAAAGAGGCAATGCATTGGCTGTTTGCGGCAAGTTTTATCAGTGTGCGATTAGGGATTTCTATGAACCTAACATATCGTTCGGCACCAAATGAAGGATGAAATTGCATACGGCAAGTTCAGGTTTTTGTTTGAAACAACTTGCTAGTGACCACGTTTGAGCTCCAAGAAGAAAACCGAATCTTGTTCTTGATGTAAGGTTGTCTTTGTCGAAAGAGATATATGCTGAGAGTCAAGCACTGTGCTCGAAAAGACTGTGCTTAACATGGTACCTGTACATTCAAGGATTGTAAAGCCCCGCATAACTCTCCAATTTTCAATGCTTTTGCAAACTAATTAGCACCTAGTTATTCAAATAGCGTTTGCACGGAAATAAGAAATAATTTAATACATGGTTTCGGCGCTCAATTTCTACTTGTTACGGACGGAAAATTTCAGAGTTGGGTGAAGTGTAGGTTTCAACCCCGCGAGGACCATTATTCAGAATCTTAGGAGAAAAACTCCCTGTCATGCCCGCGGGCACAGAGTGACACATAGGTAAATAAGATAGCCGGGCTGTTTGGGGTGAACATGTTCTCAGCGTCCAACAAGTTAGGTAGAGTGTGTAACACTGTTGCTCAAAAGATATCCGGAGCGGCTATGCAAGCACGCTGGGTTGTCAACCATAAGTCGCCATTTGTACCTTGCATAATCCCCGATGTGTGCCTGGTGCGAATTTTTTGTTTGAAAAAAAAAATCTTATCGGCCTTACTGGCTGCTGCTCAAACAAACGATTCACGAAGCTTAAGCATTCGTTGCAGCGATATAAGTATTCACATATTGGTCAGCACTTGTTAAGGAGACGTCTCACTGTCCTTCAGGACACTTTGTGAAAGCTTAAACAAGGCTCAGAGTTCACGGAAGAATGTCGAAGGTTCTCAGTTTAGAAAAAATGGCCACAATTACGTGAGTGTTTTATCAGTGTCGTTCGCCGATAGCAAAAATGATTTCTTGTATTGTCGCGGTGCGCAATAGGTAGCACAGCGTGGTTCTGAGTCCATGTAATTATTCAGCTGATTTGCATGTAATTATCCTTTTCTTTAAGGCATAATGACACCTGGCTTTTGATGTTCTAATCTAAATGCGTCGCTTTATAATAAACTGCAGCTGTGCGCTAAGTCATGTGTTGCTGTCTCTGCTACTTGCACCCTGCCTCCTTCGCGCTGTTTTTCGAAATGACTAATCTAAACCTACTCGCTCTACTCACCCTCATTCTACAGCAAATTCTGTATGTTACACAGTGGTAACGAGATTGTGGTTGCAGCTGCAACCCAATATATCGCTCATTGCAATAAACAGGTCGCACCACTGCTCTAAAGTAAAACCCCTTCGTGAAATCAGCGTGTCCTAAAATTGCAACAAAAAACAAACATATCACTGCCAGAAGACATCCAAACTGAAAGCATCGTTCTCTAAAAAAATGACAACATGAAGCAGATATCATGACAAACACCACTCCGATAATATGCTTCTCCGCCAAATGTTCTCGGCAGCCTTTAAAACCAGCCTTTTGCAGCTTTTGTCAGATTTTAACTGTATGCAAAAAAATAACTTGCAGCAATTACGTTGGGGGCGTATCTGGCGTTAATTAGCTGCAGTTTATTTAGGGATTGATTGATTGTAGGGTTTAACGCGCCGACGCAACGCAGGCGATGAGGCGCGCCGTAGTGGAGGGCTCCGGATTAATTTTGACCACCTGGGGATCTTTATCGTGCGCCGAAATCTCGTACACACGGGCGTTTTTGCTTTTCGCCTCCATCAGAAAAGCGGCCGCCGCGGCCGGGAATCGAACCCGCGACCTCGTGCTCAGCAGCGCAGTTTATTGAGGGATCAATGGTAAGAGTACAACCATTATAAATATAGATTCCAATTACCAGGCATCACACAAGCAATTATATAAAACCAGCAAAGTAAGGCAGACGGCACAAAAACGAAAGGAATACACTGTTTCTTTTTCGTGGGATAAGCCATTAACGTGTACACCGTTAATAAAACGCGGCCCTCTTTCCTTGCTCAGCAAACTTCCTGTCCACACTCTGGCAGCTCATTATGCGCGTCTTCAAAATTTAAGATAAAAACGCAGCCACTCACTGGAATGTGGTTTTGCGTGCGATACCGAACTTCTTGTCCCTACTTACCGCTGCCGGACTTCCTTCAGTTGTAATGAACTTCCGCTTTTTCCGCCATCCGTCTCAAAACAGCGAACGCCCATTTTCGTGATCGACTCTTCCATGGACGCTGGGAAAGCACTGCCGCGGGTGGTTTTTTTTAACAGTTAGTGTTGTAGTAAGGTCATTTGTGGTAGTTAAGTAGACAAAATATTTTGTAGTGGATGTTTCAATTAACGCGGTCGTTAACACAGAACTTGATTATTTTCCTGTTAACTTAGGAGCAGGGTACAAGAACGCCGCGTTTAATCGCAGCACTAAATCCCGCAGCGTAAAAGCAAGTTACTCAGCGCTTCCTAACCTTAAAATATATGCACCCGAATGTTAGATCTGTGCGTAATTTTTAAACTTTCAGTGCAGGACGAGTAAACCAAGAGAACATGCAGCATTTTCTGCTTAGAAATGTGCATAATTGAGGTTCCAGGCCCCCAAGCACTATTTATGTTTTATAATTATAATACTTCGCAAACAATCTGCAGTTTGCACCAATATAGCACAAATGTTCAAGAGTTGAACTGAACTAGAACAATATTGGAAAAAAGGGAGGTGGAGTAGGAACAGTCTCTTAATAAAAATGGAGTTTTTTTGTTTTGGTGGGTGACACAGAGAGTGCCGATGTGAAGAGGCGCTTGCGAGGTGAGACATGTTTACGTACTTCACCGTTTTTTTTAAAGTGATGCATTGTCGTTAATTTGTAACTTTTGTAATATAATCGAATGTCACAGTCAGTAGATAAAAGCTGCCTTCAAGGCGTCCACAGCAATTCTGTACTTCATTGCCTTATTGAGCACGCTATATAAATATTTATTTATTTATTTATTTACTTGTGTATTCATTTATTTGTAAATAATGGTGACTCGGACTACGTAGGCCGAGTCGCCATCCATATATCAAAAAGGTTTCATTCATTCATTCATTAAGTATTAATTTGAAGTGCTCACAACCACCACAAAGATTGGTCAGCTGATGCAGTGGGTACATGAATGTAAGACATACAAAAAGAAAAAAAAATGGACCAGAGTAAATGTCTACATATAAAGAAATGAGGAGAGCAGTAAGAGAACCGAAACAGTATCTGCTCAACAGCAATTCGCAAGTTTTCTATGATTATGCACTATTGAAAACATAGCCGTGAAAAATATTCCAAGTCAGTCTTTTTTATTTATAATAAGGTCCTTTCGGCGAGCCGCACGTTTGCGCATACGGAACATTCTGACGCCAACGGAAGATCTAAGGGCTTGGGGTAATTACCGAAATAGAGCGCGCAAATCTCGTGTGCGTCCTCGCTGCGGGGTTACACTCAAAGCGGCGTCATCTTTGTAGCCATGAAAAATAGGGAAAGGCGCGCCGCGGCCGCCTGGAGAAGTTGTGCAATCAATGGTACTGAGTGCGGTTCGAATTCGGTACGGCTGTACAGGGTCACCACGTCGGCAAATATATGTGACAAGGGACTGACACCCTCCTTATGTGTGCCAGAGACCAGTCCACTCCCTAGCCACCCCAATGTTTTTGAGCGACTATGGAAGTGCACACGCCTTGTTGACAAGGCGGGGAATCATGTCGCCGCTGAGCATATTTTCGGAGCCCGTAGTAGGAACAATAGTTTACAGGGGAGCCTGAGGGTCAATCACCAGCACTCGCAGCTGTTATCAGTCGGTTGTTTAAAAGTTACGATTGGCTAATACTAGAAAACTCAGAAAACAACACGCCGACACCGCGGTTAACGTGGCAGCCTAGCTTCGTCGACGCAGTGCGGAGGCCACGTCTACGCCTTCCTGCTCCCAGTGGCTCTGTGCGGCGGCTTCAGCGGCATAGCAGCCTCCGCCCCCCAAAGTGGTATGGCAGAATTTCGTGACCAGAAAAGCATTCAGGGTCTCTGATCATACATATGGCGGACCTGAATTGTTTGCTTGAAGCTGATGTTGTATTAGTGAGTAGATCATGATTATGATTTAAAGAGATCCGTAAAACTTTTAATTAACCCTTTCCCTTTGTTCTTCCCGTCTGGAAGGATTGCGGAGGCTATGAATACCGCCAGAGCCTTCCCTTAATAATTTACTTCAGTGTGTTTCTTTTTAATGTGGCTGTGAAATGTGGTCGTTCTTGCAAGTGAGGATAAAGAAGCTAATAGCGGCTACACCACTACAATAGCGATAGTCCAGCGGTCGAAGAAGGCACCGACAGGGAAAGCGAGAAAATGTTTAGTGCTTTTAATATATCTTATTGGCGTACAACACCAATTTTCAGCTGAGTAATGGGCTCCCGGCGCTATGTATACGTGTTCTGATTGACAACATTCTGCAACCATTTCGGATTTTAAACATTGGGAACATGTTTCTTGATGCTTTGATGCCGCTATGAAGTTCCCGCCCGCTCGCCTCTATGTGCCCAGGAATTTGCTCTCATGACCGTCAGATGCGGACTCCGTTGCCACACGTTGTTACAACTGCCAATCAGTTGCTCCCGTGTCCTATTGCTGTAGGGGCCTGAGAGGCGAGTTGGAATGGGTCCAGTGGTGCTATTGTTTCCTACAACCCTCCGGAAACATTATGTGTAAATTTAAAATCTCTTGCAACACGGATAATTGTTGTATAAAGCCTTGGAAGTTTACCACCCTTGAATGCGACAAAGAGTGTTAATGGGTCGGTGAACTTGAAATTTGTTGACTGGCTACATTTTTAAAATTAACCCCTTTTCCAATATATATTTGGAATATACATTCTTCCACCTGCCTTCATTTTGCGGTGCGCAGCTTGCGTACCACAGAAAACAACAGGGGTGCGTAAAGAGAAGACAAAGACAGCTGATTACCCATGGGACTGGAAACGTTACTCATTCACCCACTTGTGTTAAGAAGCATAACAGTTTGAACTCAACAGAGGGAACTGATACACGATGCCCCTCTAGCAGACCAATAAACCTGCTACGCGATTACCTCTGCAGTCGTTTTAGCTTCTGCAAGAAGTAGCCTCAAAATTAGCCTCCCGCAGTTTCTTTCTACATGGCGTTGCCACTGAAATGAAAAAAAAAAACCAATACTACGAATTCCTGTGAAGATCGACTACACCATGTTGGAAGAAAGATATGCGTATGACTTTTTTTACCCGGCTTGGCCGCAGTGATAGAAGTCGTGAAACACCGAGAGCCGCTGGCTGTCGTTAATAGCCGCCAGGGCCCTCTTTGGATACACCGCTCTCTTTCATCTTTCACTGCGTTTACACTGTTCTTTCACAACCGCGTGCGGAGATCCGGTAGCGGTAGAGTTCCTGGACAGGGTTCTTTATTGTAACTCTATGCCGCACCACTCTACTTGCGCATCACAAATAGTACTGTAGCAGCCGCTCCTTTGTGACATTACGGCAAGGGGAAACGTAGAGAAACGGCAGCTGACACGAAAATTGCTGAAAAAAGACAAAATCAATGGCCGCGAACAGGAGATAAGGTTTCCAAAAACGAGGAAGCCGCATTGAAGCAACAGGCCGGTACATTGTCGGCGCAGGGGTTTGTTCCAGCCGGATCAGAAGACTTCCGCAATTCTCTTGACGGCATTCCGCATGTCCCCGACTAGCTGAGTCTCTCGACAGCTAAAACTAATTGAGAGACGTATCTTCTTTGCCGGTGCATTACATCGATTTTTAAAACATGTGAACGTCGTTTCCTGGATGAGGCCGCTGCAGCCTCAATTCCGTTATCTATGAGCTGCAGGAAAGACAGACAGACAGAACTCGTTTTTCATTTTGGTTGCCCGCGTATACTTCATTAGGAATTAAAGCGAAAGCGAAGGAACAATTTGTTTTCTCTATATCGATATTTATAGGTATTGTAAACTAATATATGCCATGAGATAATCCAGAGTTTTAGCATACGTGTGTATCGTGCGTAGAGCCAATCTTCTGGGCATCTATATACACATGGTTTCCGGTAACATTGTTTAGTCCGGCTGACGGGCGGTCACCGCCTCACCGTTGCCGAGCGCGCATGCGAACTCCTTTCTCGGTACAGGCGGTTCACCCAGTAACACCGTACACACCGTAATATAATACTGTCGAGCGTGACAGGCCAACGTTTTTAAGTCCTTCAGCCGCAAATTATAATGACTACCCGGAACCGCATAGGTTTCTCGTACGATGCAAAGGAATAAATCACTTCTCACTACCTTATATGACTTAATGGCGCAGTTGTGTTTCGCGTCGCTGATTTTTGTGCTGCTGGTTGTACGATGATGCTAAACACATTAAAAAGCAACCAGTCATATTTCGATCCCGTTATGAATGATCCCCGTTTTCTTTCGTTCACCCATTTATTTTTTGAGTGTGCCAACCACTCCGCTACCATTCAATAAAACATTAGCCATAGTGAATCACCTTTGAGATGCGTATGTATTTTTAACAGGTTAATCTAATATTCTGGAAAAAAATGTGCAAAGTGAGGTTTATCTAAATTGAGTGTCAGGTTGCAGACAAGCGGATAACGGATGACGTCTTTCCTTCCCAAATTGCTAACTTAGGCGCAACGAAGGCACGCGCATGCCTGACTCTGCTTCCTCCAAAGGGCGAGCAGTTGAGATTTATTTTTTAACAGTGGAGCTGTTGTTAGTCGTGGTAAGCTCGGGGTTCGTGCGCCCCGAAAGCTCCGTGAGAAAAGGCCGAGCACTCGAGCAAGCGTACCTCGAGCGCATGGTCTTCAAGCTAGGCATAACGTAGGGTGTTGGCAGACATTGTCCACAAAAACACTCCAGCGTTCACCGTATCGTGGAAACACGTGCTACGAACGAGGAAGACGCATCATAGCGTGTGCCTACCATTCGCTCGTGCTCGTGTCGGTGTGCGCATGCGCTCTGTGCCGTAGAAGAGCCGCGATTTGACTGTCGAAGCTGCTGTGGGTGATCATGCACTCCACATGACCCAGCCGCGGACAGTTCGGAAGGCCGCGGGAGAGGACGCGCTTCGAGAGACTTCGGCGCACAAAAGCATCAGCTAGAGACGATAAGTCGCACTTGCAGAATGGTGTACGAACACGCCTACCGAAACGACGAGCTCACTATGGCCTTGCCCAGCATAAGGTCATTAGAATGGCATGCCACCGATATCAACAACGACACCACAACGATACTAAAACTCAAGTGTGTGTCCGTCAGTGATCACCTACAACAGCTTCGCCATTCATGTCTTGCGCGGGAGTGCAACCTTCCCAGAAATTTCTTATCCTACCTTTTCTTCGAGCTACATGATGCGACCAGTCCAAAGGGAACCAGAGACAGGAGCATTTCAACGTTCGCAGCCAGTGATGATTTCTGGGGGAGGCCTGCGCTTGTTTGCAAAGGGTGGGTATAGCTGATCAGTGCATCCCACATCAACACAAGCACCGCATGGCACGTCGTAGCAAGTGCGCACGTTATGCTGGTGCGTAGCTGCGTTCGCAGGCAATGGCAGCTTCGACGACCGGTTTATCGGTTTATTTGGGAGTTGCGCAAATATAGCTTGGTTTAGTTTTAGCTAGCTGAGCCAAGTAGCAGGCATTGATGTCGTTTTAGCTTCACACCACACTGACAACGAACCCGAGGAGAGAGAGAGAGAGAGAGAGAGAGAGAGAGGGAGGAGAGAGAGAGAGAGAGAGAGAGAGAGAGAGAGAGAGAGACGAGAGAGAGAGAGAGAGATGAGAGAGAGAGAGAGAGAGAGAGAGATATGCGCTGAACCCTGGCAGTGAATATAGCTTTTGGACGCCCATGTAGTGCAAAGACCATTGAAGTATGTACAAGCTTTTACTCAGTAGAAATCGTCGTCATCCCTTTTGTCATCTTCATGGGACGACCCAGCTGAGCAGGGAAGCCAGCTGCTGCTATCGCCGTCTACGCGGCTGGACGGTTAAGGTACGGCTAGACAGATTCGTCGTCCTCGTCTTTTTCGACGCAGACCAGGCGCTACACTACAAGGAAGATGACGGCAGGAGCTCCTCACGTGGCGCAATACCACGCTCAGGCGCGGATGATGACAGGCGTTTGTCACGAGCCATAGGCTTAAGTGCTCTCTGCATTTTTTTTTGCTCACACAATTGCGCGAAGGCTGTGCCGGGTGCCTTGATCCAGTTTTTTGTTGGTATTTCTTTGCGAATGCTAATGCACCAAGCTCAAGGTAAAAAGCTATGTTGCTAAAATTGTAAATTTCTTATTTTCCCTCCATGATTTACTTAGTTTAATTGCCGTGTTTTAAAGTGCTATTTCTTTTTTCAGTTTACATTCAATTTCGTTTCGCAATAGATACAGTCATGCCGTAATACCGCTTAGGAGAAGTGGTGCAAATTCGGCGCAGGCAACAGATGTAAACCGTAAATTTGGTTGTGAGCTGATTGACTGGGTTACTGCGCCAAACATCAAGGTACAATGTCGCAATCTAAAATAACAGTCCGTTACGTGTCCTATATCGTTGCACTGGCAGTCAGAGACGACCACCGCCGCTTGTGATAGACCTCTTTAAACCTACGTGCTTTTTAAATGAAAAGCCTTAGCGTTGAAGTCTTTAATTAGCCGCGCCTTCTAAGTTATAAAGCTGATCTGGTAGCGTTCGTTATTGTATCAAGAGTGGCAGAACGCGTTTCATTTACACTAAACTTGAAAAACAATTACATTTCTTGTTCATAGTAAAAACAATCTCAAATTTCTTAAAACACCACGAGGTCCAGGTTATTGTGGCCTCAACCATTCAGAGTTTAACAACCATTTAAACCTTTTGCTTTTCTCATATTATAAAAAGTTATTGTGCGGGCAATTCAACAGTCATGTTTGCGTTAAAAAATTTGCTGATAAAAACTGCTTTGTTAATATTCCCCCAATGAGGAATTTATGCGGAAAATAGAGACGCACGCACCAAATGTACGTTGTAGGCTGTTTTAGCTGTTCTGTCCCAACCGTTTAAAGTGCTTCTGTGGACAATGATGCCCCTGAATATTATCAATGCGTTTTAGTAAATTTATTCCGTGCTAAAGCAAGGTTCCCAAGATGTTAATGTTGTCGGACTATTCACGATGTAGTTCGCATTTTTATTGGGACGGGGGGTTCTTTTTCCTTTCTACATTATATCTGTGCGAAAAGGTGCCGTGAATAGAATATTTATAAGGCCCCGACACACTATAAATTATTAACAACTTGAGGCACTAACGCTAGGCTTGATTATGTCTGCGTTCGGCATCAAAAAGGGCAAGGTAGTGTATCCGTCGTCAATTTAAATATTATGTTTGATGGCGAACTGCTCTTACGGCAATACGACATTTTCGTGTAACGCGTTAAGATAATTTCAGGACCTAGATTTGCGGGTTCTGAATTTAAACTCCGCAACTAAAAATATATGACCTTTAAAGAACACAAAGTACTTCTTCGATGTCTTTTGAAATATACGATAATCTACACATAGAAAGCTGCAGCGGAGATCTAAGTTAGGGTCTTGAGATGTATGTTGTGATAGCGTTATTTCGACCCTAGAAAGCGTTTTGGAACTAAATTGCTGCATTTACGACGTAGGCTTCACAGTAACTGAACGTCGGCGAAGAGAAAAGGGCTTTTAGAACGGTGTTCAATCGCAATGTGCCAGAAGACCTGAGACCCTCCATGCTTCTGTGGCTTAAGGTGGCAGAGTGAAAGGATGCGGCTCCGAGGTGTTGGCCAATGTGAGGAAAAATGTAGATGGGTAAATGTTTAGAAGTGTTAATTTTCTTATTTCTGTGCCGGACGGAGCGCTTTTCCATATTTGTGAATGTTTTCGCTTTTGTTGCAGAAGAAATACTGGAGGGTTTGGTCAAGTGAGTAAACAAATGTGAGGGAGCTCAAAGGCAGAACTCGAAGCCTAGGCAATTAATGCAGAAGGTCCTTCCCTTGCCCGTCCAATGAGCTTGCGCTGATCCTCTGAAAACGAGATGGTCATAACTGCCTGCAATGTTTCAATGGAAGTAGAATGTGTGATGTTTGAGTGTTTCGCCCGTGAGCATACCTCTGTACACGCCTAGGTTACGGAGAAGACGGTGAATGTTTCCTCAAATTTAGCGGAGTTTTAGGTTATTCTATGAAGTTCCCACCCATCTTCCACCACGTTTATAGGGACATACTTGCGGTTTTTTATCGACCGCAGAGTTCGCGATTCTTCGAAACCGAGACCCTCTATAGCATGGAGGAGGATCACGTTTCTAGTCATAGATTGTGTGACGTTAGCTTTTTTCGGGTGGGGAGTGCTGTAGTCGTGGTCGAAAGTTGCACAGTGGGTGAGTTCCAGAGCTTTCGGCCGCTGCCTCGATCTCTTCAAACCTTCTGAACGGTGATGTCGTAAACTTTATTAATTACGGACAAGAATTTATTGCCGACAATTTTAGCTATTCTGCCCGCAGCAAAGAGTTAATTTCCCTTTGAGAGTCTTCCATTATGTTACACTTCTGACTGCTGCTTCAGCTATTCGGAATGCCGAGAGAATCGCTCTAACGTCCACGTCTTTGTTGCTGTAGGTAGGAGAGCCACGCAGTCACAAATATCGCCAGAATAGCCACCTACGACAATTGCTGCCTTAAACTATCGTAAATCCCACTATCGCTGTATACTTTGTTTTCATGATATTTCACATTCCTCGAATGAAGTCGATCCTGCCACACTGAGCTTTCTTGCGTAAGTTTGAATTCATGTTTTTGGTTGAGAGTTTTTTTCAGCGGAGCTGCTGCATCGGTGATTTGACCGCGATGGCGGGCACTCAAAAAACGGCCGTTTGATAGGTGAGGGTACTGCCTTGGATACGATGAACCTGCCCATTTCGTTTTCCTAGCCACGCCCTTGGTTCCAGGCAAGAGAGTTGTTGTTTTTTTTTACATTTGTTTTAAATACACATTTTGAGGACCTATGCAATGTCAACATCATCAACAGACCATTCAAGTGTACTGAAGGACTAAGGCCTTCACCCCGCTCCTGTGCGGCGCTGCCTAAATTCACCATTTGGGTTCTAGTTTTCATAACATTGTCTAGGTTTGGGCGATTTGGTATATCATACTTGAAAGTTCAATGTGAAAACTACACGAAGATGAAGAATTAGGACGAAACATGCCCAGTTGTCTCGTCCTCTTTCTTGGTCTTCGTGTAGTTTGAGCATTGAACGTCCAGTTGTCTCGTCCTCTTTCTTGGTCTTCGTGTAGTTTGAGCATTGAACGTCCAAATACAATTTTCGTCCCCTTCTTTTAGACCCATCTCTGTCTGTCTATTCTCCTACGCTGCTGGCACCGCGGCTGGCAGTTCGTCTCGCTAAAAATTGCTATGTGGCGGGCTGCCTTATATGCTGTCCTAAAGATGGTGTTCACTTGATCTTTTTCGCTGCGGTAAGTTACAATGGCACGGTACGCTAAGTAAAATCCGCCTTGTGGACAGGGGTTTCATGAGTCTTATTGTTTCATCTCTCATCTTTGCTCTTCTCTTGGTTAGGCGTTTATAATGTGCGCAAGTTGTTAACCATTTTCTCTTTTATTGTGGTTGTGAAGCCGGCTCTGCTGCTGGACAGAGCATGCTTACGTTACTGATCTTTTGGGGGATGTCGGTACCTATTTTCAGGGTGACTTAACTTTTTCAAGTGGTGCCTTGAGTCTTTTGTCAAACACAGCTTGCGCCGGAATCACAACCGAGGGAATATCGAATATAGTTGGAAAATTCGTTTATTAGGCTCGATGCATTATTGGGTTTTATTACAGTTGCTGTCTTCTCATATTTTATGCTTTCATTGTTTTCTAGGTGACTGGCGTTGATGCTTTGCTGCTGTTGTAGTTTGGTGAGCCAATGCTGGGAACGGTATCAGTAAGGGTGGGAAACACGCCGCCGTGGCTCATTCGGCAAGATTACGAATGGGGAACAACGCAAACTAAGACAAAAACACAAGACGAAGAAGGTGACAAACACGTTGTAAGTCAGCGCTCGTGCTTGTCACCTTCGTCGTTTTGGGTGTTTGTTTGAGTTTGTGCTGTTCCCCTTTAGTAATCATGCACCAATTCGCCCAAGCCTTAACACTTGCAATCATTGGGCAAGGCATTGCGCTAGTGAGCCCAAGGACGTGGGTGCGATTCCCGAACCGCGGCAGCAGTTTCCTGGTGGAAGCAGAAAAAAAAACGCCAGTGTGCCGAGGGTTAAGAGCACGTTAAAGATCCCCAGGTTGTCGAAATTATTCTGAGCACTTCACTACTGCGGGCCTCGTAGCCGGAGTCGATCTTGGGTACGTGAATTGCCGAAAATATAAATTTTTATATACCGGTCGAGAGGTGATTTTATTATGATTGTGCCCATTTCGGGCACGACTGGCGGCTGTATCTGCCGAGCATGTTAGCCCCGACAGGACGTAGAATGATGTTTACTACGTAGCCGCGGCAACTTGTGAAAGGCGTGTCTTTACCTACACATCCGCCGTAGTGTTGTTGTCCTCCATTCCACACTTGCGTTACCGTTGTGTCAGATTAAAGATTTGGGCGAACACTCACAAGTGACTGCCTCGGTTGTAGCTTCGGGGTTGCAGCGATGACGTATTTCCGTGGACGCTTCATGGGCACGGCTGATAGCGGACGGCTTGCAGGTACGGGAAATCTTAAATTGAGCCTAATAACGCGGTCGTGGTATAATCCATTGTTATGTTTATAGTCACCGAGCACGGGCTTTCTTTTTGTTGCGAACATTTGGAGCCGTTATTACTACGCCCTCTAAGCACGAGTTTGAAACCTTATTGCCTTCTGAGCAGCTCGAATGCAGCGTTTGCTTGCTTTCGCAGCAGCATTGGCTGCCTCTACCTCATTTAATTGTACATTACATTATTACCAGCATACCGCCTCTGTATTTGCATTTCATTCGCTCTTTGCTGCCTTGTCTGCTGTGAACTCTCGCAACACTCCATTAGCAACACAGGCGGTGAGCGGTAGCTGTCAAGAAGCCGGAAAAGCGGTGCGGTGGCCTGTGGGAACGGTGGAGGGGTACAAAAATTGTACCAAATGCCTAAACGTTATGGTGCTCAGAATAGTCTCCCATCCTATGAGTGATTTTATCATGTCGTGCGTGGTCACTATGGGGCCACGGAAGGGAGGCGCTGCACGTGCACGACATGTCCAACCTATTGTTCCCTCAAATTTGGAGGTATTGACGCGACGAAGCTGAAGGTGGCTCAAGTAAAAGGTGCTGTAGGGCAAGTCGGTGCATTATCTAAGCCTTAGAAATTTATGGCACTAACTGCACACACAAAGCAAGAAAGAAAATCAATAGGCAACTTGTAACAGCTTATTTGAAGCATAGCAGGTTGCACAAATAGCCTCCTACATATCTATAACAAGATAAAACCAAACACCAAAAGAGATGAAACCCACAATCGCGAGCGTCCGCCTCCTGCATGCTCTCCACAAAAACTCCATTTTGTGCTAACCTGTGATAATAACGGTTCATTCAGGCATCCTTCGGTATTTGCTATGAATCAAGTACGCTTTTAAAAGCTTATGTACCGCAATGTCACGTATTCTGTCAACGATAGTGGTTTCTTTGATGCGCAGAGTATAACCACACTCACGAAAATGAAGATGCAACTGTGATACAGTTCCGTTTTTAATTGATAAATCGTCTTCTCAGGAGGCAATCATTTATGCAACATCCACTTTGCCTAATGTGTACTTTGTCACATTGGAGCTGTAAATTATATAGAATACTAAATGTGCCTCCCACGTACTTCATGGGATGTTTCTTCCCGCAAGAACTAGGCTTCGTTTTTCTTCTGTTATGACACCTAGCTTGGGTGGGTATTATAAGAAACGAATACAGAAAAAACAAGATTTACCGAATGCAACTTCTATCCTACCCTTACATTCTCTTAACGAGCAGCCATGTTCATCCAGAAAAGCCTAAAAAGGTGTGGACGCACGTCGCGCAAAGTTAAGTTTTAGATGGGGGTGTATTATCGACGTAAGCAGCAGGGTTTCAGACAATTATCACTACTTATTCTTGCTTTACATATTGTCGGGTTTAACGCCCCGACGCTACATAGGCGATGATGCCCGCCGTAGTGAATGGCGCTGGAATAATCTTGACCTTTACCGTAAACCGAAATCTCGAACACACTGGTGTTTTTTTCTTGTCGACTCCCCAGAAGAGCGGCCGCCGCAGCCGAAATCCCAGCGGGCATCGTTAGGCTCCGCACTACAACGAAATAGCCACTCAGCCCCCACGGCAGGTAGCTACATATCGCACACAATCGCTCAGTATTGAGGTAGTTCTCCGCTATCACATATATATATTTTTAATTTTTTTTGGTACAGTGAGTTTATGTTTTTAACGTTTTCATTTTTTCAATGGGTAGTGCGGACAAAATTGCTTCGGCGGATGGCACAGAATTTAGGACAGAATGATAAAAATAAGCAACTATACGAGACACAGATACAGGTCTCTTGACAGTTTTAGCAAGGGACAAATAAAACGAAGAGCTAGTCAGCTCTGATAGAACGTACGTTCTCATGCGCCCCCGAGTGCAAACACAAATGGGGCTGGAACCATATGCTCCCAGCACCGCCTGCGCCAACGTACTGAGCGATAAATATTCATCGAAAATTAATTTATTGTTTCTTTTGTTTTGCGGACACTTCTTTTTGTGTCATTGTTGGTTGCATAAAATACGAGGTAACCCAGAACTAAATAAGAGCTACTTGCTCATGCGGTGCTCCTTTCGACTTCACCTTGACTATTTCGACCAATCCGAGCCACTGGTGATACAAATTACAATATGTTACAGAGGTAAAGAATAACGCTTTATTGGGCGCCCGAAAGTTAACAACACGCCTTCAGGGACTGTCATTACAAAGTTTAACAGGTAACGTGTTAACCTACAGCCCCGCGTTCTAACACGAGAATGTTCCGAGACCATGTACAATACCGGTTTGCCCCCGCATTTTAGGAAACGCAGTGGTCGGTGAGGGCTGGGATCAAACAAAAACAGGGCACTATGGAGGCTCGAAGATTCCACCTGGCACAGGAGGAAACAAATATTGTGGTGTTGTCTCTACAGCCATAGCGACCGTTTCGTGGAGTAGGGAGAGGATGTGGGACAGCTCCAGTGCACGTTGAATGTGGTCCCATGTCCATGACGCCACCTGACTGGATGGTGTGCCAGTACTCCAGCAGTAGCCGCAACAGCTGATGCACGGCTGGTGGAGCGAACATGGCGCCGCTTTTGTAGGCGCAGTGTGGCGCTGACTCTGTAATAGGACGTCGTTGATATGGTATATATAATACTGCAATTAGCACGTTAGGGCGGAGCAAGAAATGGAACTTGGTAAGACAGGAAGTGGGCAAGGGCCAAAAATATGCAGGAACAAACCACTTAAAAAAAATTGGCAAATATTCCACTTCCTAAATGTGAATTTGGCCCATAGATTTTATATTGAATAATATTGAAATAATTTTTATTTGCAAGGCCCCTATAACCGAAAGAGCCTGCTTTATTTTCTGATGATTGAATATGAAGGACAAATGTTTTAGCAATGTCAGGTCCTCCCGTTCACCACCTGTATAGCCCATTACTTTGTGAGAATCGGGCCAGCGCGTAGTTCCCTTTGAAAGATGTTTGAGCAACTCGTGCCTGATTAGTGTTTTGCAGTGTAGGTTCGAGGTAATAATTTGTTTAGATGTACGGCTGCCTTAAATTCGTAACTTATAACTTCATACTATTCAAAGTGAAAACTACTTACACGAAGTTAAAACAGAGATTTTATCTAATGTACTTTAAGCAATGGCTTAAATCTCATTTTCGAGTTCTGCTGGCGTGAACAACAGCCTCAAGGCCTCAGTTCTTGCTTTCGAAAGAATTCGACGTTTTATGTGACGAGGAAAGGCTTCCGCGTCAAACATGTGTGCACTATAGTTTAATTTAGAATCTACGCCCATAATTCACCTCCAGCTGCGCGAAATTCGTTGGGTTGTAGCAATACGCTGCAGGCGATACTTGCCCTAGCATAGTCTGGTAGACGAAATTTGTGGTTACTGGGACGTTATGCCCACGCACCCGTGAAGTCCATCTAATAAACTTTTGTGTGGCGAAAACAACATGCAAGAATTTCGGTATTTAAACAGGTCCCATCGGCGCTGGATTTTTTTACTTGTGAACTTGATGGATCTGCACTTTGTACGAAATATTTTAGGTTAACTGTAAAGTGTTCATCACCATTAACTAAATGTCTGAACATAAATATATAAACAAGAAGAAACGTCATCAGTGTAGACTGCAAAGAAAGCTAAGGGAAATAGCTTTTTTACTTTTTAATTATGGAAGGGTTACTAATGTTAACGTCATTTCATATTTTAACAAGAATAAAGTTGAGCGAAACGCGCGTCCAGAGAAAGGGCGTGTCGCACGCGTTTTCATTACACCTCGACTGTTTTTGTGCTTCGGCTTGATGGCAGAAGGTACGGTGACCGCCTTCAGAGGTATTTGTGCTCTTGGTGAAACTGCACCTCACACTTATGGGTTGTTTCATCAGTTAACATGAATTTTTTTTGTAACTTATATATAAAAAGTGGAGGCTAGTCACAAGTCCCTAAAATTGAAATCGCTTCGAAGGCTAGTTGGTATGGCCTTGAATTGAGAGACGCACGTCACTTAGGATGGCGTCGAATCGTGCTGACTTTACAAGAAAACAGAACGGTGTTGCAAAACAAGTCTGCAGCTTCCGCATTTATGTTTGTTGTGTGTAAGCAGCCGGAACCATGCCACAGTCTCTATTCCTTTTTTATTTCATGTATCGTGCAAATTTATTATAGAAAAGAAGTTATGCAAAGGCAAATGGCATTTCGGGGGGCATCACTTGTGATGGTTATTTGAGCTAACATTCGTCGCGACGTTTATTGCGAACACAGCAGGAAATATTCAGGCGTTACATACTGCGGATGCCTAATTCTTCCTGTTACGAAGTTCACATCAGCGCATGACTTTTTTTTCAGTAATGACGCTGAGTCAAGCCGAGTAATTTTGCGTGAGGGACTTTCGTGCTGAGTTGAGAATTGCTAAGTGTATGCCATTGCTCAACGCGGAAAAGGACAAACCGACGACATTTATATCTTTTTCATTCCTGGCTGTTTCATGTCCCCTTTATTTTTTTCGGTCACTTCTCTCTCAGGTATTATTCTCGCGTGTCTCCTTACTTTGCAGGGCCAGCTGTAGGAGTGGGTGTATTTCGCATTTCTTCTTTTCACTGTTTTTCGTTTCCACGCCACATGACACGTTGCCTTACTACCATACTACGTGCGAAAAAAGGCCAGGACCAAGCAATACGCAGACAGGACAATCTCAGCGATCATTTGTCTGCTTCTTCTTTTGGTCCCTGCCTTTTCTCTCCTTATATACTTCCAGGTCAACAAAAACTAGCCCAAAGTTCAGCCTTCAGTATGAAACGTTGCATAAAATGTGACTTTAATGCGGATGCGTAGTTGCTTTCACAGCCGATCGGAAAGTCGCGCTCGAGTATATATACGCCACGAGATACACGCCACCGCATTAACAGCCGTAAGGAAGTCCCGGGGAAAAGAAATGTTAAGCCCGCACGTAACTGCCTTTGCAGGGAGTGGGGGCCTCATGCTGGGTTCAGGGCATTGTTATAAAACTAATGGTTACTACTTTGAAATGCCTTGTTTCGGTCGACTTAGCCAAGCAACGTGCGTTTGATGGTGAATAGAAGTGGAGCCTTTAAAAAATCAATACCAGCGTGCCTTGTGCAGATGCGAGAAAGATACAATAGAAACAGAAATATAGACACGTGCCGAAAACTACTCTACCTTGCTGTTGTTATAGACCTACCAAATTGTGCATATAAATCGAAGAAAAAAATTGGCGCTCCTTGCACTAGTGGTGCAAGGCTGGAGAAAGAGCAGAGCTGGTATTCTCTTGATCTTCGTCAGAGACACAGCGGCTGCATCGTCGCCATTACCACCAGAGGCAGATCACAAGACTCAGTGCAGGATGGAGGCCTCTCCCATCTGCCTCTAACCGCTCCTGTCCCGCGCCACTCGAGCGCGTTCTTTGCTTGCGCTGTTTCATATTTCGCCCCTTCATCAAGTGATTGGCCGTCTTCCTTTTCGGGACTCGTCTCGCCGTGTCCATTTTGTTGCAATGGTAGTACAACGAATTTTATTTCACGCCATTACCTGGCGAGCTCAAGCCCTTTTTTCTTTCTTTATTCCAACTAAGACATCTTCTACTATTGTTTGTTTCCTTATTCAGCAAACTCGCTTCCTGCATCCAAGTGTTACTTGGTTATTATTAGTTCTTTGGTTAGTTGACCAAGGGAAGTTTACTTTCAACTTGTTTAGTAAATCCCGTTCTAGATGGTGCTAATTTCAAATGTGAATTCACAGCTGCGCCACCGCTAGTGCGGCAATACGAGCAAGCTTTGCTATTTTCAGTGCTGCGACAGATTGAAAAATGCCAAGCTGTGTTTACAGGAGATATTCGAATGTTCGAAATTCTCAAGCGAGATTCGCGTCAACGGGCTTAAATCGCTAGGTCTTGCTCCTATATCATCACGTCACATTTATTTCTGAACTTGCTTATGTAAAAACTCCATGACTGGCGCACCCGTATCGTTTCGTAAGCAGGCATGCAAATCTCTTCCAAAGTGGGTGGCGTGAAATTGTGCTAGAACCCGCGGCCAAGTGGATAGCCAACGCCCGCGCTACCTATTCAAAGGCATGTCTGCGGTAGGAATGCTATGATAGCTCAGGCGCGTATACGGCGGTTTCATAGCATGAGGGACTAAACTGCGATTCCCATCATGGGAAGCGTTTTATTTTTTTTAGATTTCTGTACACGTCATTATCCCCCACTGCTGCTAAACCGTACTCCTGGCCATTTTGTAGGCCATAGGGTTCGTTTGCTGTTTACACGGAGTAAAGGTCATGGGTTTGATTCCGGGGACCTCCTTACCCACATTTTGTTTCCTGGGGCTTAGAGGTTTTCAGTCTACGACGGGTGGATTTGTGTTGGCCGAAACACCAACGCAGTTTAAAAATAAATCTTTTATATCTACTAGAGATTTAGTTTGTGTACAAGCGACGCCAATTTCGGCTGGCATTCTTTTTTTGTTCTTAAATATTGTTTTTGCACCAGGTGCACCGCGTTTAGGCACAGAAACATCATAGAAAGTGCTCAAACACGGAACTGGCGACTGGCAAATCACTGCTGTGTGCGCAGAACATCAAAGAATCTTGCAGTGCGTGACATTACGTAGATTCGCTTGCTGTGCCACTTGTGATGAATGTAACAAATACCGTTAGCGTTTTTTAGAAATAAAAATCATCACATTGGCATGCAATTTGCAAGTGGCGTGCGTAGGCTTAGTTGATGGTGTTTGCTTCGGTAAGATCGAAGGCGGAAAGGCGGGTTCCTTTTAAGAGTGGGGTGAATACCAAAGAGTTTCTTTTTTGCAAAGTTACAAAGGCAACTGCCACCAATCATATTTCCAATTACAGTTACGTCGAAAAATCTTTGTAATTTATCAACTGTTCTATAACTTCTTCGCCTTTTCCGCAGTATACCAAACTTCTGTTATTAGGAATAGTACATTTGTATATTTTTTTTAGAATTCACTAGCGAAGGTCTTCTGTGTACACTTAAGTGTCCATGTAATGCAGTCTTTCTTTGATTTGTTCCAATACAAGACCGACTTTTTAAAAAAGTAAAGCGTTTCCTGTCCGGCTTTGCAATTACCACAACCCGAAAAGGACGTCACCATGTGCGCTCTACCACCATAGATTCCTATCGAGGCATTTAACACTTATATCCTCGGTATAGAGGCCTGGTTTGTAAGGTGTGTAAGGGTCGGTGCTAGTGGTGGCGTCGTCGGCGATTTTCTTCATGGGAAAGCCTCCTTTGCTTTCTTGAACATTTCTGAATAATCTTTCCCCGGTGCCTGAATTGGTCATGCCAACACTTCTTTATGCCCGCACTGATGTTATGTTGACATATCTGCTGGTCATTTGCATAGTCTGCATCTTCCCGCACCGCTTGAATGCTGATAATAGCACGCTTTTAGCAGTTAATAGCAGATAATAGCAGTTAAGCGGTACCCATTCTGACATGTTTTGAGGATGAGTCTAATTGAGGGCATTACTCTAGAACTACGAAACATATTGATGTCCTCAAACTACGAAAGTACAAGTACAATGTGGTAGAAGCGTTATCCTCGGTAGGTAAAATATTATTCTAAAAAAAGCACCATTGAACCACTTATGAATGTCAGTTGCAGCCGCGTCTGCCAGCCACATAATGCGCACGTGAACCGCCACATCGTACATGATTTCCCATAAGTGGGCGAGCCTTACTTTTGTTAACTTTTTGGTTGTCCCGATGCTCTGTGTATACTATGTACCCGATATTTCCTACAATTTGTTTTTATGTGGCGCATTGCTTGGAATATTCCTTTATAGGTAGGCATTCGGTCTTGGTGCAAGTACAGGTTAGTGTAAGATAGAAGATGCGCCTGTACAACGTTTCGAAGCTGGTTGCATGGACATGGAAGGGAGAAAGAGAGATAAAACATCTTCATTGTCCGGCAAGATGGACATGGAAGTGAGTTACCTACTACTGGACATCATCGTCCAGGCACTTGGAACATGCGACAAAAGCGGTATTCGCCATCTGACAGGACATTTAGTATGCAAGCTTTCCGAATATTCTGAATATTTTCCACTCCGGTTAGTTATAAAAAAAAACACTCGTGTCACTCTCTCGGTTACATCTTTGTTTAAGCGCTACAGTTCGGACGCTTGAGTTGATATGTATTAGGATGAATAATGCATCATTAACATGATAAAATTAAAAAGAATGAAGGCACATTGTACTACCAAAGACTTCGCCTGTGAGGATGATTAAAGCACTTCCCTGGATATAAATGAAGAGCATGTAGGCTCCGAGCAGTCTGAAACGACACTACTCTCCTTCCTAAAGAGATCTCGTTTCAATCCATCCTCTTGGCAAGACTTACCCGTAATAGGGTCGTATACATAAACCGGTATGCTGGGTAATTGCACTGCGGGTGCGCAGAATAGCTATTTTTTGGGGGAAATTCAACCGACGCCTGTTGCCATTGGCTCTAACTGCAAAACAATTTTTTTCATTAGTTTATTGTGCGCAACATATGTGGAAATAAATGAATGCAGCAAACAGTAGCAGTATGCAGTAGAGGTTAGCCTTTCGCTAAACCGAATATGAGGAGAAAGAAATACTTTTTTTTCGACAAAGAGATGAAGAATTCTAGACCTCCGCTTTTCCAAAGCTGTTTTTATTTGCCGCACTAAAACACAGCCAAAAAACTACGGATTTTTTTGCGGCATCGTTCACCGAATATTGACATCCCACAGCTGAACATTCTGACACGCTGAGCTTGCACATTTTTTTTTCATCTCATTTTTGTTTAGTTACCCTCAATACCTCTACTGCAAAGCAATATACCTCTACTGGGCATATTGCCTCTGCCTCTGCATATTAAAATACACCTGTTTGAGAGAAGTTCCGTGTTCACGTCAGCAGAAAACCGCCAAATCAATCGAAATAACTTGCTGGCATCGCCATGAGTCCAACCTGGAACCAAATGGAGTTATGGAGAAAGATCGCGTCGTCCTTAACGACTAAGTTACACCCACACGAGGAAATGGGGAGAAAGACATTTGTACTCAACGACCACTGTGGTGGGTCAATCAAAGCCCTCAATTAAAAGCCCTCGTGAGCAGGGACAACCGCATTATGTATGGTAACGTTCCCATGATTTGGATTAGTGCCGAACGGAGCAGCGCCTGGGGAGGGAAGGCAGGCAGGGCGCGCTTTGGTGGCGACGCTTGAAACAAGAGTGAGGGTTAGGCAGTGAGAGGTATGACGCCATAGCCACGCGTGCCACTCTCTCCTCACTGTTCTCCAGACGTTCCTCTCTGTTTTCTTTCTGCCGTCGCTGCTGGACGCTGGCGCTGCCTCCCGAAGGCGAGATAATGGCTACCAGAGTCTGTGTTTTCAGTTTTTCTAGAGACAGTGTATACATTCAAACCACGGTACATCATAATCGTCGTGGGTGTCATATACTGCTCAGTGCAGCCGCCTCATACCGTGGATTGGACCCATCCAATCCCTGCTATGAGCTTTGCATTCTTTGTTGTATTCTTATGACAGTCGAGCTTTTTTTTTTGGTATCGTATTCAGAGCTGGTCATCAGGCTCCACTTCATAAAATGGGCTAGGTATACTACTTGTAAACCTAGTTACAGTATAACCCTGTTATGCGTAGTCCGAGGGTAAAGAAAATCTTTTCGAATCAGTCGAGTTCGAGCTGGCGCGGATCCCTTCGAGTGGCGATACGCACACGCTACAATATTAAAAACGCCTTCGTCATATACTTGACTGGAATGCACGTCCTATGGAGCGAACTGTGAATAATTACGTTCTGCGAAATACCGCATACTAAATGGTCAATTCGAAATGCAACCCCGAAAACTCATACGCGCACTTTCGCACTACAATCCGTAGTGCGAAGGTCGCGTAGTTTATGCCAGTGCTTCGAAGTACGTGGAGCAAGCCCGCGGTCACAGATTTGGGAAGCTGAGTAGGCTAGCGACACATTAGGTTCGCCTCCGGCTTTGAATTTTAGGAAAATTAGTCTGTGCGGACGGTAATTTGGTTCCAACTACCCGTGCTATGTATGGCAGGTTTGAATTAGCAAGATGTTTCTCCCATACAAATAGACTTCACTTTTCTGGTACCAGTAAACCAGTTTGAATTCTATGTTGCTTCGAATTGAGCGAATTCCTATTAACGAGATTCGATGGCATTTTCAGTTTCAAGCGAAAGGGCCGTTTGCTTTGGTTTTAAAACGCAGCCACAAAATTTTTTATGATATCTGGTTACCGGAGGATTACATTCAGTTTTTCGCTTTCGCTAACATCCGCAAAACACTGCGCAGCTGTACGTGCCATAAATTTCAGTACTGGTCAGCCAAGAGACGGCTGAAGCTGCCATGAACCTCCTGCCTAGTCACAAAAGTAGCGGAGCCGCAAGTCTTCGAGCGAGCGTACATGCGTATTGCGACATAGGTAGTATCAAGCTGCCACACCCTTCCGTAGCCCATCACGTGGCATGACCTTACGCCTGCCCCCACTAGCTCTGCCGCAGCTCGAGCTATTTGCCACGCGAATGTGATCTCTAGAGGCATGGCGTATTCGAGCTTTTGCTCTGAAAAGTGCCACACGTCGTGACCGTGGTACCGGGGTAAGTGGAGGGCAGCATGCAGTCATCATCATAACCAGCCTATCTACGCCCACTGCAGGGCAAGGCCTCTCCCATTATTCTCCAGTTACTTCGGTCCTGTGCCAGCCGTGAGCAATTTATCCCCGCAAACTTCTTGATCTCATCTGCCCCATCTACTTTCTTCCGCCCCCTGACAACGCTGCTTTCTCTAGGGATTCCACTCTGTTACCCTTAATGACCAGCGGTTACCTTGCCTTAGCATTACATGCCCTGCCCCACATCCATTTCTTCTTCTTAATTTCTACTAATATGTCTTTAACACCAGTTTGCTCCCTGACCCCACTCCGCTCTCTTCTTGTCCCTTAATGTTACACCTATCATTTTCCGTTCCATTGCCCCGCTGAGTCGTTCTCAATTTAAGTTAACCCTCTTAGTGATCCTCCAAGTTTCTGCCCCGTAGATGAGTACCGGTAGGATGCAGCTGTCATACACTTTCTTCTTCAGCGAGAAATGGTAGGCTGCTATTCATTATCTGAGAATGTCTGCCATATGCACCCGACCCCATTCTGATCCTTCTAATTATCTCTGCCTCATAGTTGGGATCCGGGGTCACCAACTTGACCTAAGTAGGATACATTCGCTTACCACTTTCCACTGCCTCAGCCGACCTATCTTCAAACTGCTGTGCTGTCCCGAGGTTATTGATCATTACTTTAGTTTTCTGCATATTAATTTTCAGGCCCCACGGTTCTACTCTGTTCGCCCAGTGCGGAAAGCATGCTTTGCAATTCGTCCCCCGAAGTTACTTAGCAAGGCAACGTCATCAGCAAATCTGAGGTTACTGAGGTATTCTCCATTAACCCTTACTCCCACCTGGTCCCAATCCGAACGTTACTGAATACTTCTTGTAGGCATGCTGTGAATAACATTGGAGAGATTGTGTCTCCTTGTCTGACACACCTTCCTTATAGATATTTTACTGCTCTCCCTATGGAGGATGATGGTAGCTGTAGACCCATTGTAGATATCCTCTAGTATTCTTACATAATGCTCATCTACCCCCTGGTTCCGTAATGCCCTGAATGACTGCTAGGGTTTCGACCGAGTCAAATGCTTTCTCTTAATCTATGAAGGCTATATATAGGGGTTCAGTATACTCAGTGCACTTGTCTATCACCTGATTGATCGTGTGAATATGGTCCATTGTTGAATAACCTTTACGGAACCCTGCTTGTTCTTTAGGTTGACTGAATCTAAGGTTGCAGACATTCGGTTAGCGATTACCTTGGTAAATACATTGTACACGACTGACAGTGAGCTGATCTGCCTGTAATTTTTCAAGTCCTTCATGTCGCCTTTCTTATGGATTAGGATCACGTTCGCGTTCTTCCAATATTTCGGTACCATTGCGGTGATTAGGCATTGCGTATACAGGTTTGCCAGTTTTTCAAGTACAATTTCGCCGCCATCCTTCAAGAGGTCTGCTTTTATCTGATCCTCACCAGGTGCTTTGCCCCCTTTCATTTCTTTCAAAGCCTTCCTTACTTCTTCGGGTCGTTACTGGTGGGATGTCTATCTCCTCTGAACCTACTGCCTCGTTCGGCATTATCCTGTATGTCCCGGCTACTGTGCAGATCCCTATAGAGCTTCCTCGGCCACAGTGACTATTTTATCCCTATTTGTGATGACATTGCCTTGCTTATCCTTAAGTGCATACATCTGATTTTTCCCCACGCCAAGACATCTCTTCACTCCTTTCAGGCTACCTCCATTCTTTACAGCGTATTCGATCCTCTCCATATTATACTTCCGTATATCAGCTGTCTTACGCTTATGATTAACTTCGAGAGCTCGGCTGGTTCTATTCTGTCAACTTCGATAGAGATTCTCATGGTTTGCCGTTTCGTGATTAGATCTTTCGTCTCCTGTGTACGTTTACCAGTATCCTGTCTAGCCATAGTGCCCCCGACTTCTACTGCACACTACGTGATAATGCGTGTAAGGTTCTCGCTGGCTTCCTGTGTGTAGGCTCGGCTTCCTCGTTAAGGGCGGAATATCGGTTCTGCAGCGCGATCCTAAATTCTTCTACTTTACGTCTTACTGCTAGCTCATTTATCGCCTTCTTTCGTACTAGCTTGTTGCGGACCCTGCTCAAGATCTTAGCCTAATTCGAGATTTTACCATACGGTGGTCACTACACCTTACCCTTCCGAGCACTTCCACATCCTGCATGACGCCAGGGTTATCGCATATTATGATGTCTATTTCATTTTTGTGCTCCCCATTAGGGCTCCTCCAGGTCCACTTCCGACTCTCCCGTTTACAGAGGAAGGTATTCATTATGCGTAGGTTATTCCGTTCTGCAAACTCAACTAGCAGGTCCCCCTGCTATTTCTACAGCCCAGACCATAGTTCCCAACTGCCTTGTCTCCAGCCTGATTCTTGCCTACTTTAGCATTGAACTCCCCACATACATATGGTATACTGTGTTTTTACTTTAGCCATTGCGATTCCACATCTTCATAGAAGCGTTCCACTACTTGGTCGTCGTAGCTGGAAGTGGGCGCGTAGCCCTGCACCACCTTGAGCTTGTACCTCTTATTGAGCTTAATTACACGACCTGCTGTCCCTATTGTTAATGCTATAGTATTCCTCTATGTTGCCAACTGTGGTTTTATTGACTAGAAGTCCCACTCCCACTTCTCTTCTGTCCTCTAGACCACGGTAACATAGGACGTGTCCATTTTTTCAGCACCGTAAGGGCTTCGCCTGCCCTCCTAACCTTGATAAGCCCTATTACATCCTTATTTTATGGCCCTCTAATTTCTCGAACACCTCGAGACTTGCTTCAGCTAGATAAGGTTCGCGCGTTAAACGTTGCCAGGTTCAGATTCCATTGGCTGCCTGTCCGGATCCAGGGATTCTTAGCACCCTCTGCTGCGTCACAGGTCTGACGCCGCCTTGGTCAGTTGCTTTGCAGCCGCTGGGGACTGAGGGCCGAGGGTAATTGGCATATTCATGGGAGGTTGTGGCCGATACTACACCAGGGTGGGCCAATCCTGCTCTGGTGAGGGAGTGCATTACCGGCAATGGTCGCCGGGGTCAGGCCGCACCCAAAGCCCCTTTATGCAATTCCATCAATTCGCGGATTTTTTAATCCGGTGTGAATTGTCCGGCACCGCGATTCGAACGACGGTCCTTCTGCACGCGAGATGGGTGTTTTACCTCCACACCATCGCTGCAACCCGCGATTGCCAGCATACAGTAGCCAGCCGTTTTTTTTGGGTCTCCAAAAATTCGTACTGCTTGATATTCGGGACTTTCCCGAGGAACCGCCAGTCGCCCATAGGATGAATATACATGATCAGCTCGAATTAAACCGAAACGTGTAATTTTCCGAACAAAATGTTCCGCGACAGAGACACGGTTTGACACCAGGACGACGCCATTTTTGAATCTCAAGCCGCCTCGCTAGCTTCGAATTCGAAGGGGATTTGCTTGACTCCGCTGGGGGTGACAAAACTTTTAACTTGGAGGTCACAAGTTGGCATGTAGTCTGCGGCGAAAACAATGACGAGAGCCAGTGTTTATGAAGAAAACGTGACGCTTGCAGAGATGCAAGCAGACGTTCTTATATGCAGGAAGAATTTTCAGGCAAGGAACCATTTGCGAATTCACCGGGTCCTATTTAAATGAAATAAAGTTCGTTTTTGCGGCTCGCGGAGTTTTCGGACTGCTCTTTTATTTGGACTATTTTTCCTTCTCCTGCATGTCCGAAAAATAATCGGGCTACTGTATATGCTAAGCCGCACTCTGACGTCTTTGTGAAACAACTTCTTCAAAAAGACGAGCTATCTATAGCCGTCGTGTTTTACAACCGTTAAGAAAAAAGTGGGACCAGGAGCTCTAAGCAAGCATACACATTATCTGGATAATCCAGAGACATGCCTGATAGCCATAGATAATAGGGTCAGCCTAGGCTGTAGGATTCTTTCGTTCCATTGCGGGGCGCATGCCGCGGGGGGCAGTTTTTATCACCCACACGAATCTCGTATCAAAAATATACCTCACAACCCTTTAACGTAGTCACCTATTCAATGAGCAAGGTTAGGTTATCTTTGCTCTCACGTGATTTTACAAAGGCGGATAGCGTCTGAAACAGAACTGTCAGGCTTTGTTCAGACTGGCGATGCAAAAGCCATTTCGTGATCTATGCACGCAAACGATAAACGGTCACGCAATTCCGTTGGCTGAGATTTAAAATGACGTCATTAGTTAAAGTAATTACGACTGTAGCGGCATCACTCTTAACGCGTCCTAACTGTAACGTGAAGGCGAAGTGTGGTACACCTATACATTCCTGCGAATGTTCAGCATTTTTAGTGGTGGTTTTCTTAATGGTACGACGTTGCCGCTCTCACAAACTAGCCTTGTAATCACGTGCGGTCGGTAATTTGTGGGGGCTGAGTAGCAGAGAATAAGAAGGTCCTCCATACTTAGCAAACCTGCTTTCTGCTGTTACAAGTAGCAAGTAAGCTTCCTACGATATGGGTTACAGAACGCAGAGAAATACAATTTTTACACTGGTATTGAATGCAAGTCTGGGTACACAGTTATACGTAACCAAGTCTGGTGTACATTGGCTATATCTGACACTTTTTTTTACTTTTTTTGTACAGTTTTAACGCGCCGACGCAACGGTGGTGATGAGGCGCACCATAGTGGAGGGCTCCGCACTAATTTTGACCCCCTGGGGTTCTTGCAGAAATCTCGTACATACGGGCGTTTTTGCTTTTTGCTTCATCAGAAAAGCGGTCACCCTGGTTGGAAATCGAGCGCGCGACCCGTGACCAGCAGCACAACGCCTTAGCCACTGAGACGCACTATCTTTTTTTTTTAGGACAATCATCTTTAAAGTTCTCTACCTTTATCTACACAATCACGAGTATTTGGGCAGCCCTTGTTTGGAAATCGAATCTGGTTCACGCAATAAATTTTCCGATTGACAGAAAATCTGGTAAAGCATTTGAAGTTTCTTGCATTCATGACAAAACTCTTGATTCTTGAACCACGTTACATATCATCGTGGTTAGCCCTTGGGCAAGAATCGCACCATAGAAGGAGACTGTAGGCAAGCTGGGAGACTTCCGGTCAAGATAATTAATGCAATCCCTGTGCAATTAATGCTTTCATGAAGAAATTCACGACCATCTCGCCTTCGTATGACCGGGGTATCAAACACGGAGCGTTTCCTTTGGTGAAACGCGTGCAGACGTGGAGAACGTAATGTAGGATTTATTCAGCTGCCACGACGCCCCTTTTGCGCGAGCAGCCAAGGGTTTCCACCTCACTATGTTTCCACACAGAAGGGTAGCAGGAGAAGAATGTCTCCGCAAGGGGGGGGGAGGGGGCTGTAGGGGGGAGGGGCGCGAGGAGGGGTGGTTTGGTTTCGCAGGAAGGATAAAAAATAGCCTGAGTTTAATATTAAACCCCAGTAAAGAAATGGACTGGAGACATTATTAAGATTAGAGGGACACTGAAGTGAATTTGTCAAGCTCCCGTTTTTGCTTGCACTGTGTAGACTGCCTCAAATTAGCACACTTTTCATCGTTTATCCGGTTGACAAATCGGTAATTATTTTACAAAGCGCGAAAGAAGAAAAACTACCATGCGCGGTTTGCGGCGGCCGCACAAACTAAGCTGTGACGTTGAGAGGAGGGGGCGCCGTGATTGGACGATGCCCAAGGTTAGCAATCAAACAAGTTTCGGTTTCGGTCTGTAAAACAACATGTTTGACATTCGATGGCGTCGTTGGATGGGCATTCTCAATATCCCAGTTATCGTAGTACCGCGCTTCTGCCATGTTGTCGGCTGTAAAATGCATAAGATAAGCCTCCCAGGACAGCTTGGAATCGTAGCATTCACTATCTGAGGCCTACGCAGTGCATGAACGCCCTCCACGTCCCCGCAGACGCTCAAATGCATGCGCTTTTCCCCCATATTTGGAGCTTGCTTCGCTCATGCCTGTATCGTAAAAAGCGTGTTCGCACCTGGCCAAGAGTCTGTTGATTCTGGCCTGTTGTCACTGCCCGCAAGCAGTCGGTGCTTATGGCAACATCACGCCAACGAGAACTCGCTAGCGCGGCAGTGCCAGCCTGCGCGAGTTCTGTGGACTAGTTCGGGGAGCAATGAACGTTGCGGCCCAAAAAAAGGTTAACTCAGTATAGAAAATATCGGCGAAAAACAAAAAAGGTAACTCATAAAAAAAATAAAGCATGAACCCGCGGCGATTCGAACTTGTGACTGGCAAAACACTAGCGATGACATACCTAGCACCCCACACGACTAGGCCACAGGCGGCCGCTGGCAGCGATGGAAAAGATAAGGTATATAATGTATAACGAGTTTACACTTTTATTTAGTTTTAGTATTTCAAGCAGCTTAGGTGACTATTTGTTGTATTGCGCTCGTGCAGTAAGCGTCCCCCGAGTTTCCACAATAGCTCACGTCTAGCAATTGCATGTCTTAGACGGGAAAGCGTTCGCAGATGCGTAGTCGTGCTCCTGACCGCTCTGCTTGTTCGCCCAGCGCAAAAAAGTGCTTCCCGCACCCTAGTTTTACGCTGTACGGTAAAAAATATCAGTTGATTTTATTTCCTTAGTACCTATATTGACTTCGCTCACTCTTCTCCCCCTTCAAGAGGCCTTATATTTTCCTACTGGCGTACCAGTCAGCGAAGCGTCGCATGTGCGCTTGTGCAGCGCTTGTGTGAAGCGACCTTGACTTGGAGCTAGATACAGTGTACAAACTAACGAAGTAAAGAAACGCGCATTCTTCCATTCCCAAACGTGTTGTGGCTTAGTTTCAACTGATCGAACGAATTGCGACGACCCGTCCGAGGCCGGCGGACTAAACGGTTGGCCGACTGACTCGGTCACTCGGTCGCGGAAGGTCGGCGAGCCATGCAGTAGCGCAGCCAATTGTCAGCTCCTCTCCTGCTGACGTCACACGAAAACGCCACAGTACAGTTCCTGAGGGTGGGGATATACTATGAAAAATCAAATACTGTAGTGAAACGTGGAAAGGTAAATTTAGAATAGATGGAAGAAATTTATGGGTTGTCACTAAGACAGGTCACTGCGCATGAACAACAACACAATCCCAATCCTGGAGTCATGCTATGTCCGTGAGAAGAACGCTACGGGTACGCCAAAGCCGTGGAGGTGAGGCTGTTGATTTCAAGACGTGTATTCGACCGTGCCGAGTTGGAGAGAGCGGGATGCGGGTTCCAGCGGACGAGGCGGGTACTGGGGGGCGGAAGATTGTGCTCGGCGCACCGACGCAGCATAGCGCCCATCGGCAGAAAAAACCACCGACGGCAGCAACTTGTGGCCAACGAATATCGCTAACCGTAGCGGCCGCCAGGTAGTGGCATAGCGAAAGAAAACACATCCGCACCCATGACGTGAGCAAACAAACTCCTGCCTCCAGAAGTAGCAGCAAAAGGGAGTGGCCGAAGCGTGTCACAGCCGCGGTGTGCCAATGACTTTCATTTATAGGCGTGTCCTCTTGCGGAGGCGGACGGAGGAGGTACGGAAACTGACTACCCAGCGCTGCCTTTCGAAAAATTTGGTTTTCTTTGGACACACAGGGCTGTTTTCGTATGTTTCTACTTGACTCCAGTTTGAAAAGTTCGTAGATGACTGCAACGTTCTTAAGTTTGATTTTCACATATCATTGGTTTTTTTTCCGGGTGCGGTTTCCTTGCGTTTCGTAACCATTTGGGAAGTGTTACTTTGCAGGTTTTAGTTCTGGTGTTGTCGCAACCCAGTGCGCTAATTGTGGTCGTTTACATTCCCCTAATTGATAGGAATACCCTAATGGAATCGTGGAAAATACCAAGCCACGAACGGAACGCTGCTAGAAAGAGTTTATATCTTGTGAAAAAATCAGTATTCATTACACACTAATCCCTCCGCATTTTATCAAAACTCTGAATCATAGATTCTATTGTGTGCACAAGCGTCGCACAGAACGTAACAAAATATTTGGAGTGATTGCGTTTCCATCATACCGAATATTCTGTAACACACGGATTGCGTGTGGTGCGTTGCATGTTTTCGTGTACTGCAAAATTTCAGTTTCGACAATGGCGTGTAGAGCGAGAACAAATGGTAGGTCACGGTCGCATATGAGGCTTCAATAATGAAGCTTTAATAACACCAGCAAAAAGAGTTTATTGCATTTGAAAGAGGAGGTTTAAACGGGACATTTTTATGAGTTTACAAGCCGTCCTTTACGCAATACATCCAAAACGCGTTTTACAGAAGTTTTTAATTTTGAGCTGGATTTTTTTTGACGTTCATCAAACATGATTGATATCATCTAAGTATGATTATCCAGCCGGACATTGACAGATGTATAAGACGTCTGCACAACAGTGGCGTATTTTCGAAGTCGTTTATTATTCGTTCGTTGGTGTGGGATATACGCAGCATGCACGCTTCAAAATTGTTTTGAGCTACCTTAGTTCCGATGATACCGCAACGGCCACTTGGTGCTGAATTTTCCTTCCAGTTACCAAACGTGAAACTAAACATCGCATGGCACGCAACCACGAAATTTATATGAGTTTTTTTGAGAACTCTTCAGCTCTAACAAGCTTCACGAGAAATAAAGTGGAATGTAGGATGCACAGTAAATTGAGTATTAATTTTTTTTAGAACACTCTACACCTATGACAAACTCTTTTCGCAGGTGTGTACTTCAAGGCTGAACTTGCAAAAATACTTAATGATTGCATAGATAAAGCTAATCATAATATAACGAACAATGTAGCGTAGGTTTAGTGAGCAGACACTATACAGAGAAATAATAAAGGAAATGTTCTAAGGAACAACTTTTTCGAGAAATGCTCCTAATAGGAACTCCAGCGTTCAGTTTTGCCTGCGGGAAGGATCTGAGGTAATATTCATCTCACGATGAGCCTGTCTAATTTTCGAACAGTTTAGTTCACAATGTAAGTTACGGTGTGTTTACAGCAGTGCCTTCTTTATTACGGTAAAATGCTAGCTTGTTTTTGTAATTTCCGTTTTTCATTATCTATGTGTAGTCGCACACGTACAATGCATAATCGGCAAGTTGTTAAACCCATTCCGTTCCGCGGGCAGGGATCGCCTTGTAGTTGTCTTGATTTTGTTGAAATGCTTTCTGGGGCAACACAATATGTGATAGGAGAATCATCAAACTACGCGCTTTCGCACTTGCATTGAAGGTGCTGTTTTCTCAAGTACAGCAGAAAATCAGGGCACATAAAAACTAGGCGTAACGTCGCTGTATAAAGCAGCATTGAATACCACTAACATGTGTGACAGCCGCTGCTGGAAACCAACATTATTGGCTGTCTCTGTTCATTAGCCGTTAGCCAGGCACGTGAAACGAAGGAAATTGATTACCCGAGGGCGTTCCTTTACCCAAACTCTTAATGGGACAGGCAGACCATGGCGAGGACCAATCAGCCGAAAGCAATCACCCGCACGTGTAGCCAGTCGAAGAACCGGAAAAAGAGCGCTGGCTGATTCAGCCGCAGTAATGAGCTTCCTCTATGCAGAGTCTCTCCTGTATCGGCCGCATCAGGGCCCTTAGTTTTCAAGGCAACCTTAACAAAGTCGGGATTTCGTAAATTATAAGATACCGCTCAGTGTAAGCTTTTCTTTCAATATAAGTTTTAGTAACGAGAGACCACAGGACATTTCCAATGAATAGGTTTATGAAAAAACAACACCAGAGAAAGCTAGATGATGACTGTTGCACACTCTACGAGGCAAGGATTCTTCTTCCTCGTTGCCATTGTGCTTTGTACGGGAGATCATCTGATGATTATGTTTAACAGGTTCCCGCCCGCGGAAATCGCTCAATGGCTGGAACTCAACGGCTTGAAGCAGTGTTTGAGCGCATATATTTACTTATTTTTTTATTTGTTCGTAATAACCTTAAGGGCTCGTTTGAGAGGGTATTACACAGGGGTTGTTACATGAGCAAAAGCGCAAACAACGAACATCAACAACGAAAAAAAAACAAAAGATATAAAATTTATAATGAAATAAAGAATAATGTTGGAGTATGTATTATAAAGAGTAATTTATAATTACAGCAAAAATAAAACAAGGAATAGGCAACAAATTAATCGAATACAGACAACTACACGGTGAACAACACATGAAAATGCAAGTGAAAATAATCAATAAACATAATATTAAAAACAAATGAACTATACACTCAAAAATAAACAAAAATATACACTCTCTCATCACACCGCAAACAATCTGAATCAAGGTAAAAAATAGTAAATATTTTCACTGCACTTTCCGGAAAAGAGGGAAAAAGAGCAAAAGTCAGATGGTGTCAGTATTTTGAGTTATCTCTTGAAATTTTTGGCGTCTTTTTCTCAGGGAATGTGCGGTGTTGGATTATTCCAATTTATTTCGGTACGTGGAATGAATGACCGGGCAAAAAAGCAAATGACTTACACTTTACGCGTTTCACATTGTAGGGGTGATCGCGGCGTGGAAAAATAATGGCAGGTGGCAATAAGAATTCACCATGAAGTGAAACGTGGTGATAAAGTTTATGGAAAAGTGATAGGTGTGAAAGTTTCGATGGAATAGTTTTGTGTTTTATTGACCTTCGTAGAAATATTTTCCCGCTTGATGGCCGAAGACATGATCCTATTCCTCCATCACTTGCAGTATACCTCCATTCTCTACGGCACATTCTCCAAAATGTCGTGGAAGCTGTATCTTCGATGAGTACGACGTCACGTTACGATAGGTGCTGGCCGTTTGAAGCTCTGGCTTGTGCCGTTGATCCAAGCTCCTTTACGTATTCATCGCGCCATCCAGCCCACCACTCTTGCGTGATGCTACGACTGCTTCTCCATGCATCTTCAATGCAGCGGCTCTGTTGCTTGCTGAGGTAGTCATGAAGCTGCAGCTTGCGGCCAGTTATTCCCGCTGTAGTTAATGGAAGTGGCTCGTCCGGTTTGCTGTATACGTATCTTAGTGCACGATTGTGTACAGCTCGTTCCATCTCAGTTACCACAGTCTGTAGCTCCCCAAGAGATGCGATTCTCTTGATGATTACCTTGGGTATGGATGTTTTCATGCTTCGTATAATGCGTTCATACAAACTGCCCCACCAAGGCGCACAGTCCGCAATGGCCTTCTACTTGATATTGTGCATACTGCTGTAACTGGTCACTGGATTATTCATGAATGCTTCAACCGATCTGCTGATCTCCCTTTCGGCCCGTTTGAGAATTATCCGAGTATATGACCTCTGGGAGTCCTATTCGAGCTAGAAATCGTCGAACCGCCTGTAGGAAACTATTCATGGTCATGTTGTCTCTGAATTCTAAGTGAACTCCTCTCGTCACTGCACAGGCAGAAGTTAAGACATATTGTTGGATTTGATGGCCTTTGTGCAATGCGAACAGTTTTCCGCTGAAGTCTACTCCAGTAATTTGGAATGGCTTAGCTTCATTTACACGATCCGATGGCAGTGGAGGTACTGGCTGCTCCACGTGTCTTCCATTGTGCCTTTTGCATTTAATGCATTTGCTCATAATCCGCTTTACCGCCTGCTGGCCTTGTACGACCCGCAGCTTGATACATAGTCTTGTAAGGGTTTCCTGAACACGGCCGTGCAGGACTACGTTAAGAACGGGCTGGATTAGAAGCTCAGTAAATATTGCATTCTTCGGGAGTACAATGACTTGACGATTTCTTAAGGCACGGAACTGTAGTACCCTTTCCGTAGTATGATATACGCGTCATGCAGGTACGCTTTCGTTCCATGTAGCCGGAAGCCTCTGTTCGGAGTGCTATCTCTTTGATTAGGAAATGCGTAAAAACTTCTGAATATTCTTGTTCCAGTACTCTTCGACCTTTTTTATTTCCACTTCTGTTAATGCGTGTTTTATATACGCCTGATTTTATTTTTTCTATGAAACAAAACATCCAGGATGTCACACGTAGCAGCTTGTTGTGAAAATGGTATCTTTCAATGTTCAGTAGAGATGCTGTTACTTGCTCCGGTGAACGTTCGTTGCGTTGTACCGTCTCTCGCTCGGCCTCAGTGTTGATGTTCAAGTTGTCTTCAGCGTTCAGACGCTGTTCTTCAGATTTTATGAAGCTTGGCCAGTACAACCATGTTGACTATTGTATGAGAAATTTGGCGGTGATTCCGCGAGTGAGCATGTCTAGGTATTCCTTCCCCTGGACAAACCCCCAACTGTGTTCGTTTGTCCTTTCGCGTCTTTTATCAGCTCCGCTCTTGACAAATACTTCTCTTTTGGCATCTCTCTTCGAACCAGTGAACCGATATCATTGAGTCCGTCCAGTGGCTGACACTTTCGAAGATTTTCGCGTAATGTTTTTCATATGCTCTCTCACCCTCGCTGCCAGAACCGCTGCCAACACTTCGAGTTTGGCTAAGGATAAACTGTTTCATTAGTGCCACTTGGGTTTTCGCCATCATTCACGTCGCTTGCTTTGTTTTGTCTTTGAACGTTGTCCACAATGTACGCTGCAGCTCCATATGCCGATGTCGTTGCGTGCGAGAACACCTGTAGGCGGCGGCTTTCTGTATCCTTTTTTGTGCTCACGTAACATCGTTTGACCTGAAAGCGTTTATTGTTCTGATTCTTTAATTTGTTTCTTCCATTGGTCGCTATTTTCAGATGGTAAGGGGTAGTCCGGAGTAACACCCACGTTCCAAAGGTGCTGAAATCCTATTTTGGTTGGTTTAGTGAATGGCGATAGTAGTCTAATGGCGTCAAATATTTTCGCCACCCACTGTAACACTGCTCGTTTGGTCATGTTTGCCGTCGTCGCTTGGAACATCCATTTTTCTACTGGGAATGGCTTCATGTCTTCTGAGTCGTTTGCACCTCATACCCAGTATCGTTGTGTACTATTTCAATGGTGCTTTTTGTTAGGCTGTGTCCTTTTCATAGTCGTCTAATATCTTATCGAGCTTTTCTTCATTCGACATCTCATTTTCGGAGCTTCATTGATGCTATTTGAAAATTTCTTTCGACTCCTTCTACAGCTTAACAGCTTCCTCAACTCTATAAGCTCCAGAAATCAAATCGCTGACGTAAATTCCCTACATCAGGTTCTATGTGAGAACTGAGAATTCAAGGTTCATTCTCTCCAAGTGATGTTTCATTGTCGCGGTTAGCAGGAACGCGCTTACCGGTGTTCCAAATGTGACTCCTCTCATTCTCCAAGTTTCGACTTCATTGGTGAGCCCGCCTTCGGCATTGTGTTTCCACCAAAGTAATCGTATTTCTTATCGGTCATATTCATGAATTGCTAGTTGCCGAAATGCAATTTCCCTGAACGTCGCCCACCAGAGCTACCTTTCCTTTCCGAAACTTGAGAAGGAGCGAAAGCATATCTTCGTTGAAATTAGGACCGGCCTCCAAACTGTCATTTCTTTACTTTCTCTTAACTGAGGTCGATAATGTATCAAAAACAAGTCGACTAATTGTCATTTCTTTGTCTTCCGGTATTACAGCGTAGTGCGGCATGTAATAGCATAAATTTGACTCACATCCTAAATTTTCGCTCCCCTTTCTCGGCAACTCCTGAACTGAAGTATTCTGAGATGGCTTTGTCATACCTTTCAATAAGTTTTTCGGTCTTGTTTTGCCTTCTTGTCAGCTGGATGATTCGTTTCATTCCAGTGTCCTTGTTAGCTTGCATGTATATGTCTTCCTTCCAGGCCACTTTCACCTTTTAGCGTCAATTTTCTTCCAACACCGGCTCTTTGAATTTTTTGGCAACCATGCTACATATTTTTATCTAGCTAGTCCTTTCTTCGATTCCGATGGCTTCTAAGCTCAAACCCTGTCACGTTCCGCATTCAACTCCACCTTTGTTGCCTCAACCTCGAGTACCAACACTGCCTGTGTTTCTTTCTGCGCTATCGTACTGTCGCTCACTGGTTCATGCACTATCCAGCCAAGTGTGGTCACGGCTGCGACCAGCGGGCACTCGATGTGTCGTATATGTCCAGTGACGAAATCCTAGTAGTGATGTTACCTTATGAGAAGTCCGGGAGTCCCAACGCCCTTCATTTCAAGCTAGTCGCCCACCAATTTTAGCCTGATTTTCCGCCTCATGTCTCTGATGTTTCTGTCGGGGGCATGAAAATGGCTTTGCGAGATGCTCACTACTTGAATGGTTTCGACAGCTATAGCGGCTCCTTTTCACGACTCTTTACTATCTCTTTGACGACGTCCATAGATATCAATATTTCGCTCGCTCCAAACAATCCAATTTTTAGCTTTTCTTGCCGTAGAATCTATGCTTGAATCTTTTTTGCGAGAAATATTGTTATAAATTTTTTTTAATACTACTATCAAGCGGTACTCGACAGATGCCTTCTGATGCTTTTCCTTGTACCCATGCTCTTGTACCACCGCCGCGGCGTACGTGATGGGCTGGTCCGGGTACTTGGCTACGTCCACGTAGTATGCTCCGGTGTGCGCCGCGTGTGTCGCCGTGAGTGCCTTGGCTCTGGCGAGCCGTCGTACCTAATTGTGCTCAGGATGCATGTGCCGGGGAATAAACGTGGTTTCCTTCAAGACACCTGTGTCGTCTCTGGCTTCGTGACAATATATCCAAGGTGGCACAGAAAGTCTGTTCAAAGACCGCCCTATCTATGGCCGCTTTCTGGCATGTCCGGCCAGAATCAAGGTTCTGGCAGCCACTGATCATACGATGAGCGGCCAACATTCGGCAACCAGCACTTCGGTATCTCTCCAGCCACCCGTGTTCCGACGCACAACGGCAGCTACGAGGCTGCCAGATATTCAGTTCACCTTCGGCTGCGGATGATGATAAAGAGAACGGCCGAAGTACGGCTTTAGGGCATACGTTTTTCCTTCGGGAAACGGTGTTCAGCCGAAGCACGGCAAGGGAGTGGCCGCAGGATATCCATATTCGTGTGGCAGTTGGTGTTCGAAAGGAGACAGGCCGGAGGGCGGTATCTGGGCATTCGCTCTTTCAACGGTGAACGGCGCGTCCGGTGGCAGAGTATTCGTTTTCTTCGGGAAACCGGTGTTATAAAAGAGACCAGCTCACGCACGGCCCCATGATGTACACTTTTCATTGGGTTAGCGGTCCACTGCCGAATTACGGCAACCGAAGGGCCCCAGAATTTTTGGCCACCGATGTTCAAAAGGAGACGTTCAAAAGGAGACGATGTTCAAAAGGAAAAGGTGTCAGGTTATACGTCATTCTTTCGGTGAGTGGCGTACAGCCGAACAAAGGCACGGGTCTGGGCGCCGAGAATTCATGCACAGACGTGTTTTGAAGGAAACCCGCCGGTGTGGGACCAGTTTTTCCCTGGATGAAAAAATAGCCGCTAGGGAGCCGAAAGACACAGACGTGTTTTTTATCCGCTCGGTGTTTCTACGTTTCAAATCAACGTACTTCGTTTGCAAAATAGTAATGAGTGTTCTAGGTGAACGGGCAAAGTGCAAGAACTTACTGGATTACCAGGGAACCTTTTTAGGCCATCGGAATGCTATTTATTGCCACAAGAAGACTGTGCCACACAGACGGGTGAGCTAAGCCTCGCGAGTCATAGCCGCTACCACGCCTCGCCCACCGGCTTCGTCGACGCCTCTGCTCAAGGCTATTCCCCCGCTCAAGAAATGGAGACCATTGGAGACATCGACCCGGCAGAGATGTTCGACCCGATGTGGTGGTGCTTCACCAGAATAAGGGGCCTTAAAGGGCGTCGAGCAAGCGGCCACCACGCAGGAGCTCAACCGGCGCCATGTCAAGGACTCCCCACCAAAGAAAGGCAGGGGCGCGCAAAAAACGCGAGTTTGCGGCTATTCTTCTTACTTTGATACTGCGAAAACCAATGTTGCAATATTTTGTTGGTGATAAACGTAGAAGAGGTTAAGCTCGTGCTCAACTTCGTGCCCTTCCTCATGGGACTTTATGACTGTCTATTTAGAAACACGTGTAATTTTAAATTTGCCATAACAACAGAGCCTTGAGAATGACGAAGCCTGGATGTTAATTTAGTTGCACTGTTTGAAGGTGAGTTTAGCTACACTTCGTAAATGACTCATTTGTTTAAACATAATCGCCATCATCTTAGCAAACACGGATTTCGTCGGGTTTTTCTTGCTCAACGAAGATTTTTGAGTTCACGCACGATTTGGCTTTAGCAATAGAAAAGCTTGAAGTAGTTGACTGTATTTTCTTGCACGGCAAAAAAAGCATTTGAGGTGTTCCATATCAGCTTCTTGTTAGTACATTGCGGGCTATCAACGGAATGAATCGGTTATTGCATGGAATATTGCACGGTTATTGCATACCTCTAAGACAGCAGTCGGTCGCTCTCAATGGTTGTTCGTCCGGATATGCTCGCGTGACCTCAGGAATTCCCCAAGGGTCAGTTGCGGACCCTCTTTTGTTTCTGTTATATATTAATGTCATTACTATTGGCCTGAAATGTTTCTTAAAAATGTTCGGGAATGACTGTGTATGTTACCGGAGTATTACGAATGAACGTGATTCCAAATAACTGCAGTATGGTTCTAATTTAGTAACATCATGGTGTGCTAATTCAAAGAGTCGTTGAATGTTAAAAAAGTGTGTTAACGTCCCATTTACAAGAAAACCTTCATTCCAATTGAATACGTATACTGGAAATTACATTGCTTTAAGAACAGCCGGGGAACATAAATAACTAAGATTTTATTTAACGAGAGGTTGGAGGTTAAATAGGCACGTTCATAACACAATAGTTACGGCTGCAGGTGTTTTTGGCTCTCCGAGGAAAAATTTCAGCGAACGTCCATCTACCTTACAAGAACAACCGTATTTTACTCGTGTGGGCTAAATGCTGGATTACGCATGCGTTTTCGGGGATCCCTACACCAAAGAGCTGGTTGATACGCTCGAAAACACAGAGAATTGGGCAGAGCGATTCGTATTAGGTAATTGGCACTGTCAACTCAGCATGAGGGAAAGTAAAAGTAAACTTTAATTGTAAGACCGGAAAAATCAGAGACGAAACCTCAGGTTGAAATTTTTTTGTTATATCTATCATTGGGAAACTGGAATAGAAGGGAGAAGTATATCCAAGCGCCATTCTACATATGCAAAGTGCGACCGCTAGCATAAAGCAAATTATTACCTTTCCTTTAAAGGTGACACCTTTCGCGATTCATTTTATCTGAGATCAATACGAGAGTGTAATTATCTTCCACGTATGATTGTACCAACTGTGTATAATGACGATTTTCACCGTGCTTTGTGGAAATATTTTGTCATTTGGTCTCATATTTGATGATTAGTGTTATGCATCTCCTTGCTGTAACGCATGCAAAGGCAAAAAGGTAGGAAATAAATAAATAAATAAACACATGAATAAATAAATAAGTAAACTTGCGGAGCCGCAAGTTCCCCTCTGACGGGTTGACAACCTTACGCATTCAAACTTGACCAATAAAATATTTATTGTTTTATTAGTTGCAGTATGCAAGATTTGCTGTGTGAATACTATCATTGCTATGTTATTGGTTTTAAACCAATTATGAAACTCTAGTCTTACGCCTTTCCTTCCGTGAACACAGAGTGATACAACTACAGCCATCTGAAGCGAGGCGTCATTCCCAACGCGTCTAGAATTTTTTTTACCGTTGTACGACATTAGATGTAAATTAAGGTCTTTAGGGCTAATAAGTGGTGCGCACGTAACTCATGAAAACAACATAAAATATAGATTGAAAATTAAAGCACTTGTTCGATCTCTCCTACGATCAGCCATGTGCAAGATAATCAGAAAAGTTCATCGAGGAGAAAATTGCTTTGCAAAAAAAAAAAAATGGGCAAATACTGGACATACTTTTTGTGCGAAGGAAATTATATTGAGTGCTCCTCAGTTTTCGTGGAGTACCAAAACGTTTCGCAAAGGCATTCGCGCCGGTTTTATATACAACTAAACTGGTCAAGGAACTGTTGTAAAAATAGTTGATTTATTCAGAGGATCAAAGTGGTCAGGAAGATTGTCCTAAATGAAATTTGCTAAAAGCGGCACTTTCGCAATTGTTAAATTTAACAGCCGCCCCTCCCCCTCCTTCCCCGTTTATTGCAGGTAAGCCACCCCACCGAAAATATCACGACTATGGACATTACATCTATCCAAGCTCTACAAAGAACTGAATATTTTCTGTATTCGACAGTAAAAGAGTCACAGCAATAAAGGAACGACGATTTCGTGAGCACTGTTTAATAACTGAATTTTGGTGTCAACTGACGCTTATAATTAAGCAAGGCTGCGCTGAAGGCTGGACGGCTAGTGGTTGCGCGCGGGCTCACTTTGATGTGGCTGCATTGGACCCAAAATGCTTGGTTTGTGCTGCTGCACAGCGCGACTGAGTAATCTGCTAGCACGACATGCAGTGACCGGCCTCAGTATAGTTAACGTACTGCGGCTGAACTCCAATGCCCGAAGCATGGCTGTATTTCCGGCAGCTTTAGTCCGGCTCGAGTACTACGACCGCATCTCGGCTGTCCTCTGGTGGCCGTACTTCGGCCGTACACGGGTGGCTTTGGAATGGCCGGAGCCCTACTGGTGAAATCTTTCGTAATAACGTAAGCCGGTCGACTGACCGACTGACACTGGCTGTTGGACAGCCATGGAAGTAAGGCTGTATACGGCCAAAAGGCCCACATTTCGACACGGGCCGTACTTGGCTGCCGGAAAAAGGCCGGACAGAAAATCACCGGCCAAAGTGCACCGGCTTAATTTTGGCCGAACCGTCCTGTGCTGCAATAGGGGAAAATATACTTCGGCGCGGCCCCTTTTCAGGTACCGATCATGTTTTGGGGGGGGGGGGGGGGGGAAGCGGGGGTTTAAAATACCATATAGCGTAGTATAAAAGCAGGGATACGGGGGTGCCTTCTCAAACCTTACCGTGGTAGCTTCCGAGGTCCTGGAGATCCTCTGCCTGGTAAACAGACAGGGAGCCCATCCGCCGGAGCTTGACCTGGGCTCCGACGCCCACTGTTTGAGGTTTCTACCCTTCGCCTTAAAAACACATCACCTACGGTAGGTTAAAGCTTAGGTTAGGGGGCTCGGGGCCCGTGGTACATGTTGCCAATATCGTCACCAAGATTGCTCAAGGTGCCCGTGAGGGGCCAATACAAACGTCTGACTCCGGTGTAATGTTCATACCTGTCAACATTGTTGAAGAAGAACAAGGCATAACGCATATATAACAGAATAAATTAATACAGAAGTGATATTTCCTGTGTTTTCTAAAAAAATATAATAGATGCTTGATTTCTTCCAAATAAAATACTACATCCAGTGTAGCAAAAAAAATTCACTCCGCCGTCTTCTGGCTATACCTTCTGGCGGCATTTTAAGAAATTAAGTGGCAATAGTTACGGAAGGGTTAACTAGATATGTTCCGCGTTCTGCTTGGAACGCACATGGAGTAGGGCAATGTGGTTCTATTAACTTTTAAGGAGGGCGCCTCTATTGACATGCGTGGAACGCGTTAAACGTAAATCTACTTGGGTAAATCTTTAAGCGTGTTTATCTAGAAAGAGCGTTACCGAAGAGCAATAGCATGAGAGGTGAGCGGGAAAGCGAAGGGAGGCATTTACTTTGCCAATGCCGGACACAGACTATCGTCTTTTTTATTTAATTTAACCTTCTCCCACCCCCCCTGCGCACAACGATTGTTGGCATTGAGCTAGAGTGTGCCCCCTCTTATGTAACGTTCGTCTAGGGTGTCAACATGCACAATTTTGACTACTCGCCTGTGTTTAAACGGTTATATTTTGGTCTCGAATTGATTAGTTTATGCAGGGACCAAAAAGTATAGACGTTACTTTTTCACAGTAACTGTAACTGTAACAAGTTACTTTGCGAACCCTGTAACTGCACTCAGAGATACTATTTTTGTGGCATAGGTAACTGTAACTGTAACACTATTACTGTAACGGTAACTATAAGTAGTGCTCATTACCTCGTGCACTCAGTGCGGTGCACTTCGCGCTGGATGATTCAAAAGGAAAAATTATTTACTAAAAACGTTCAATTTTTAGTTAAATCACTTTATATTTTAAAGGTATCCCATGAGCGGTGCGCGGTATATATTTTTATTGGTACTGTGTTAGTTAAATATTTTATTTTGCGGCAGTATGGCGTATTATCAATTTGCCATCTTATTCGCGCTAATTTTAATAACGACCGCAGAAAGAAATTCTTCCATTCATACTTGTCATGTTTACCTGCGGCAAGGGGGATGTCGTCATACGAAGCCTTCTTTGTTATTATGGCATGAGGCATTACATGATAAGTGAAAATGAATCTTTTTCCAGTATTCGGCATAAACCATGCAAAACTTCTAGTACAGAATTCATATGAAGTAAAGATCACGCACGAGTAGAGATAATGCAGTCGGGGGTTTCATTTTCTTGCTTGACAGCCTTTTTCCTTGTCATTTAGGACCTTCGCACATTCGACAGCTACAGTAACGTCCCTGGCTTGTCGTCGTTGGAAACACCGCGCATTGTAACATTGAGGTGTGTGAATCCATTTATTTAACGTGCATCACGGCATTCCACATGTTTAGACTGGGAATTTGATGCTTTAAGGATGAAGCTGTCGAATACCTCGGTCATTTACTTGTACACATTGACTGATACAAGTTCGCCCCACGTGACTCTCTCCACGGTGGGTGTGAGAAGGTAGCCGGCCAAACGGCATGACGTCAGCGGGCATTAACACCTCTTTCTTTCAGTCTTTCAGCGCAACTTGTTCACCTCTAAGACGCTCCTTCACTGCAAGCGAGAGGCGGACTTACGGAAATACAACTCATGTCTATCGGTTACATTAGTCGTTGGGGTCAATGAGTGCTTTTCCTCGGAGCATGCTTGCGAGGCACGATATTCAATCAGAACTTTCTGACACTCTTCTAAGCAAGGTTTTGATGTATCTGCTGCTTTTGCCTGCTGGCCTTCGGTGCAGCGGGATTTTTATCTGCACATGAAAGCAATAGCTAGATTCTACTTGTCACACTTGCCCGGCAGAGAAAGTGACTCGCACGGGCGGCTGCACAAGTTACACTAGATAACACTCCCTTCCTCGAACCATCCCCCAATGGTCAGCCGGGGAAGATGTGTGCCCCGGTGGCAGTCGGGAAGGGCGCGCCCTATGAAGCCCAAGCTGCTGCGTAACTCACGTTCTGAGAGATTTGACATTGTTCTATTGTGCTCTCACCAAGTCATAACAACGCAGCTTCGATCCCGTTGTAATACATATAGACACCAAACATCATTCCCTTCCTACTAAAACACTAACTAATCACAGAATAACCGCGGCGCATGGGTGGTTACTGCTTCAAATTCCTTGACTCTATTGACTTTACTTTTTCTTTATCCGAAAAGAAAAAACGCAAAGGTTCTAAAAAATTCCCAATTTCTAACAAGCTGCTGGAAAAAGCAATTAAAGGTTTAAGTAACAACCTTGAGCGACGTTTCTTTGATAAATAGAACTATCCGTAAAAAATTTGTTTTTTGTATATTTCTGCATGCAAGATGCCGTTAATATTACAATACAGTTGCTGTTCCCCAAAACCATTTGTGGCTGTGTGTGGGAGCAGTCTGCATTGTTAACTTCATCTGCCCTCCTAAATAAGGAATGGCTGTTGCAATTGTACTTGTACAGGGCGAGGCCCGCTCGGCATCGCAGCTACCTGTGTTATTTTAAACACCTCGCCATCGCGGCTATCTGTGTTTTTTTAAACAATAGATCAGATACCTGTAAGCGTCCACAATTTTCACGAATACCTCAGCTCACACCCTTCTAAGGTATTGTTTAGAACTGGTCACTTTCGTATGGAGCTGTACTCTGCGCGTCAAGATCAAGAAATTTTCGGGGATAAATTTGTCGCTGTTACCACAGGACCGGGGTAATTGGAGAATAATGGGAGATGCCTTTGCCCTGCAGTGTGCGTAGATAGGTTGGTGATGATGATGATGTAGTCTGCAAATAAAGTTAAAGTATCCGCAGCGCATGAAAAAAAGTTGTTACTTTTTTACAGTAATGTTTAAGTTAGTTGTGCAAAATCTACAGCAAACACCAGTATGTCTCTAGCCATTGGTGCTTATCATGCGAGAAATATCCCGGTTCTTTAGCCTTACGAATACAACGCTTAACACGAAAATAACAAGTGCATTTCTTTCATTTTGGGAGGATTGTTTCGAAGGTGTAAAAATGGGACGCAGACAACGTTTAAAATTGTGGCAAATCATCGTCCAGTTCATCGAAATTCATGTCTGACTTTGACGAGTGGCGGTGCCCACAAAAGTTGATGCCCGAAAACGAAACTGCGAATTTGCACCTCTGCATACTAAATGCAGCCCCGACATGTAATTAAGGTAAAATTACGGCGTTCAGAAAACAGAAAATTCTCTATCAATCTGAGGCAAAAATTACGATTCCCCTTGGGGATTCACAGTGTCGAATTGGCTCTACACAAATAGTTTTATTTAAGCAGATTATCAACTTCGCTCTCATCAGTGAGCACGTTATCCTCTCTCATTTCTCTTCCAAACATGAATAAATCTAGTATTGGCCGTTTTCTTTGAAACAAATACCGGATCTTTGGGGATGGGTTATATGAGCTGTTAAATTTATGTTAACAATTTTTCCATATTCCGTTTTTGCACATACAGTGTCGGACACAGTAGCCGAACGTTTTTCGGGCTTAAAAATTTCAAACTTTCAGACTTTTCAGACTTTTCCCAAGGAACCGCGAGATGTCCCATAGAGGTACTGACACACGGATTTTATGGATTTCGTTCCCCACCAGGTCCTAAGCATGTTTCGTCTACTGTATTGGAAGGTTACTTCACCAGAGGGAAATAAATATAAAATTGGTTAACTGCAGCTATGCACAATTCTGATACGAACGAAGGCCCAAATAAAACCGGAACAGAGAACTAGAGAAATTATTTATATGCAAGTCAAATTTTCGGATCAGTTTATAACAGCTGCAAATTTTGTAAAAGCCACTTTCTAAATATACCAACAACGTGTCTTAAAAAAACCTCCACCGACGTTATTCGATCCTTGCATGTTCTGGTTTATATTTTTGTGTGCGCGTTTTAATTTGCCTACGACTGTAAATGAGAAAACCTATTTACTTTTTTATGACATTCAGTCAATAAAAAGGTGGCAACGTGTTGTTCCGAGTGTTTGGTATACGTAACCTTACAAAAAGCAAGCTTCCTGTATCACACCGGCTTCCCTCGGTCCTCTCCTACCGTGTTTTCGTCCTTCCCTTTCTTCCTTCCAAGTGGGTCAGGGACTGCACTAGACTTCGTACTTAATCTGCTTGCGTGTCGTTGAGTTGCGTGTATAATTTAAGGCATCCTCACGACAGATATGGCTCCCAATAGTTGTTGAAATAACGCTTATCCAGACTGCAAAAAAGTCCCCGATAGTATGCCCACAAAACGGTGCCACGACGGCCGGTTTTGCGTAAGGATATGTAACCGGCCCACATTCGCAACGGCTGAGATCTTGAGAAGGTAAAATCTCAGCCATTGCCAACATGAAAAATTAAACATATTCTTCCCCTTGCACTGTTCATGTGAAGCGGTTTTTTTATTTCAGACAAATGGGCGAATTCTCTACTCCTTCTATCGTCCACGGTTCGACAAAATACGAGGTTGCGCGATAAAAACACGTGCTTTTAGCTGCTCCTCCTTGGTATTACGTCTCACTCAATTAATAACTTACAATAAAATGACGATAGTGAGATTCTCGGAAGCTGTCCCTTTAAACAAACAAAATAGAAACTCTAGAGGCGAAGAAACGTTCCAGGAGAAGTTGTTTCACGTAATTTTTATCACTTTAAGTGCCTTAGGGGCTACAGAGGGATGAAAGTGATGCTGTGTAGACTAGGGCTTTCGGATAAGCTATCATATGAACCTATATACCACGTACCCTTCGATAACAACAGACTATAGTGACGACAACGTTTTTGTCCGTCTTGTTCTCGCACGGGACGTAGCAACAGACGAAAAGTTGCACTGACAGGATGCAACCTCTGCACAGGAAGCTATAAATGGTTGGTTGGTCTCTACTTATATCTTTGAGAAACAGTAATAAGAAGGAAAGGCACACTTGTGACAATGTGACATGGTGCCTGATGTCCACAACGTCTTCATGAAGTGTAGGTATTAGCTTACAGCGATCCTGATGTCAAAACTGACTTTGGTCTAGATGAATGGACTAGCTCAATCAGAGCGTTAAAATACCACTGTTACCGGTAGCTCTTTTTTAAGATATTGTCTCGTCGATTTTTATGAAGCCGCGATCTGCTGTTTTCCGTGTGTGTGTGATCACCCTTGCTTTCGGTGCGTGATATCCCCGTTGAGGAATACGTTCCGTGCTTCTTGGCCAGCCAGTTGTTCGAAGACTACGACGTAAATGTGTGGGTCCTGCGCTCGCGGGACAGACTTATTCAGCCATCTTCGCTGAGACTCGCCGTGCTGCATGTACTCTTCAGTGTAGCTCTACGCCTAATAAATTCGTACATCGCCATCCTGCTGTCTGCACCACTATCTGCTGAGGCGCAACAAGATTAGCGAAAACAGCGAAACCGACAAGACAGGTACCGACTTCGCAGGCTAAACCACGTTACTTGCCCCACAAGTGCAGAAGTCTCCCTGCGTGCGAATTGTCTCTGCTGGCTGCTGTTGGATGGCGCTACTCGTTCATATTTGGGCGCGGTAACGCTTTTTCAGGTAGTGCGCGAGCTAGGCACGAGTGGCTTGTATTTTTTCTACAGCAAAACCTCAATACTGATAGTGGTTGCCATGGAGGAACATGTTGCCTAGCGGTCCGAAGCTGCAAATGACGTGCTAGTTTGGCAAAGCACGACTGATCTGACCGAAAGTGACCAAACCGCTTGGTACGTGGATGGATTTTATTCGGCCTCTACTATATCGCTATACATCACTGCTGCCTGGCTAACTCACCTTATCGGGGCGTAATGAACCAATGCATTCGCTCTTTGCGTAACGTTTTTTCAGCGTTCGATAAGGATTTCTCGGAACTTCACGCAACTTTCGGCTCCAAAACAAGGCTAAACTTGGTATCAGAAGTTCTGATTTTTTTAAGACAAACTTGCTAGTGGTCTCAGTCTCCCTTCAAGTTCACAATTGAGCTACAAGACGGATACCAAACCCTGTTCTTGATGTAAGTTTGTCTTTTTAAGAAAATATATTCACTGTATTCACTGTCGATGACGGAGGCATTCGGACATCGGCCCTAGTGCGAAAGGTACCTTGGAATCAATCGTAACTCAGACCGGAGTCGTTAATCTATTGCTAAACATGGACACAAAAAGGGAGCAGGGCCTGATAACATTACTAAAGCTTTTCTTGTCAGGTATGCCAATTTACTAGCTAAATATCTGTGCGCCGTATTTATCAAATAACTATCCACCTGCTCTTTAGCATGTAGTGGATAGAGGCCAAAGTTGTTCCTGTCCATAAAGAAGGAAGCGGAAATTATGTTCCTAATTTTACACCTATATCCCTCTAATGTACAATCTGTAAAATCTTGGAGCACAAAATTCTTCAACATCTAACTGTTTTCCTACAACAAAAATGTATATTATCTTCCTATCAGCATGGCTTTCGCCGAGGTCTTTCAACCATAACTCAATTACGGGCACTAACACGAGGTATCGCAACGTATCAACAATCGATGTAAGCTCCCTCGATTTTGCCAAAGCATTAGACTTAGGTATCACAAAAGAAGCTATTAAAAAAACTTGAGGCCTCCCTAGGAAATTCTACTGATCTAACTGGATCAAAAATTATCTGACTGATCGTACACAGTATGTAGAATTTACAATGAAACCTCTGCTACCACCTCCATTACATCTGGAGTTCCGCAAGGCTGTGTGCTGGCCCCAATTTTGTTTCTTATTTTTATTAGTGATTTGCCTACAGATATTAAGGAAAAATCAAATTATTCGTTATTGACTGCGGGATCTGTCGAGAAATAAACTCAACCGATGACCATGTAGATTTAAATACTGCTTTACAAGATGTTTCCCGCTGGTGCCGTAAATGGCAGATGTCACTCAATGCAAACAAGTGTACATTCCTGTCGGATAAATCGAAACAAATACTGGGGCAAATTTTCACTACACTATTACTGACATTCCCATAATTAGAGAAAATCAGCATGAATATCTTGGAAATATTATAACTGAAGATCTAAGATGAAACGCACGCATAAGTTACGTTACTTCAGCTGCGCTGCGCCGCTTGTTTACACTAAGATACCGGCTCCGCCATGCCGCATACGCTTCTATTCTGCGATCATTGCTTGAGTACAGTAATATCATTTGGTCACCATTCACAAAACAGCAAATCACGTAACTGGAAGAAATACAAAGGAAAGCTATGAGGTTCATCTACAACCGGTACAGACGTTCAGATTCTCCGACTGAACTAATTAAAAACGCTGAAAAACTTACTATATTGAATAGAAGAAGGTTAGCACGTGGAAACTTTATACATGAAATAACCCATGGTCACCTAAACATTGATGTATCCGCCTATCTCACGTTTGACATAACCAGAACAACACACCAAAAATTCCCAGTGAGACTTAACGAATACTCATTCAACACAAACTGCTTTAAGTACTCATTTTTTCTGTTGGCCAATAACGAATGGGATAAACTGAATCCGAATATTTCCAGCACTACCGAATTAGCGAAGTTTCTAACACTTGTCGAAAATGAAGACTGTTATGCAAGCGGAATCGCTTAGTTGATTCTCAATTGTGTGTTTTTGTGTATATTGTACCCAGCGAAGTACCATGTTATCATATTCTTTCCACTGTGTATAGTTGTGTTTAAACAATATTTAGTACTTAATTCAGGAGAAGAGAAAATACTCTGCTAATTCTTGATTATGTCTTTTTTTTAGTTTGTGTATGAATTTGCTCTCACTCGAAATACTTCGTCGTATTATAGTATCTTTGTAGTGTAGTTTCTTATGGTTGTGTTTATGACAATATGTTAACCATTAATAAAGTCGTTTCATTTATTTTCTTTGGACAACTTTTGTTCACACTAGTGTTTTATGCTTTTCTTGAACTAAAATTTTTCAATGATCTGATTCTGTTAGTCTCATCGTGTACTTTATCGCGATGTATGTGTCTCTATTGTGTACTCATTTGAAAATTCATGTTCACAGCCTTTCTCCAAAATTCTCTCATGGGATTGGCAGTAGGTGAAAATAAATAAACAAATAAATAAATATATGCTGAGAGAGTTCGGGTTAGGACTAGTTGGCAGCGGCAATCCATGACTTTGTGTAGCACCAACAAAACGACAGGTGCCACTTGGAGGCGACGGGTATAAGCGCTAACTTCCAACTCAGTTTATTAAAAAAATGCGTGAATTTAAAACACTGGGGCGGAACATCATCAAAAGAAACAAAGATAGGAAAGAACAGAAAAAACAGGTCATGAGAAAATTTGCACACAAAATAATCCGCACAATGCTGTCACATCGAAAAAAAGGCAGCAGGATGCATTACTAAGGTGGCACCCACCCCCAACTCAGAAAGGCAATCTTCTTAACGGACGAGGCCACGGATGGCGCGGACACACAACTACCCCACAGGCGTGCTATTTCGGCCGCTTCTTATTTCTCTAGTCTTCCGGTTGGCGTGACGAGCGATGACGGCACAACTTTCAAATAGGGTCGTACAACCAAAATGGCGGCAATAATGCCCAAGTTGCCCTTGAAAACCTTATTAACATTGTAGTCATGCTTACACAGTCGGTCGTTCAGGCACCGACCTGTTTAGCCGACATATACTTTACGGCACTTAAGGGGAATGGTAGTAACAACGTTTCCCATACATGGAACGAACGGCTTTTTGTGATGCTTGTCACACATTGGTTGCCGGGGAGCTGTGCCGTCATTTATGCGCCAAACGCTTAGCAATTTCCTTGGGACGGAGAACACAACATTCGCATCGGCCTTCACACCAATGTTCTTCAGCCTATGTGACAGGACGTGAAAGTAGGGAATCACTGCGAGCCGTTTTTTGACAGCGCTATCAGTGCCGTTACGCGCCTCAAGCTGTGCATCGCGACCGGCGTGCTTGATAGTCCTGAGTAAGGCCTCAGCGAGAGAGGTGACAAGCTGTGGCGGGAACCCCGTCTGTTGAAGGCGCTACACCTGCTGCAAGAAGCCTTCTTGGATCTTGTGGGGAGAAGACCTTTGCAGCGCATTAGTTAAACACAGCTTTGCCACTCCCCGTTTCACCAACAGGCGGGGTTCCCGCCACCGCTTGTCACCTCTCGCGCTGAGGACTTACTCAGGACTATCAAGCACGCCGGTCGAGATGCACAGCTTGAGGCGCGTAACGGCGCTGATAGCCCTGTCAAAATTACGGCTCGCTGTGATTCCCTACTTTCAGGACCTGTCACGTAAGCTGAGGAAGACTGGTGCGAAGGCCAAGTTGAAGGTTGTGTTCTCCGCCCCAAAGGAAATTGTTAAGCCTTTGCCGCATAAATGACGGCTCAGCTCCCCGGCCGCCAATGTGTAACCAGAATCACAAAAAGCCGTTCGTTCCATGTATGGGAAACGTTGTGTTTGCCATTCCCCTGAAATGTCATAAAGTATATGTCGGCCAAACCGGTCGGTGCCTGAACGACCGACTGTGTGAGCATGACTACCATCTTAATAAGGTTGTCAAGGGCCACTTGGGCATTCATTGCCGCGATTGCAGTCGTACGACCCCTCTTTGACAGTTGTGCCGTCATCGCTCGTCACGCCAACCAGAAGACAAGTGAAATAATCGCGGCGGCCGAAATAGCAAGCCTGGGGGATCGTTGCGTGTACGTGCCATCCATGGCCTTGTCTGATAAGAAGATTGCCAATCTGAGTAGGGGGTGGGTGCCACCTTAATTAATGCTTCGTGCTGCCTTTTGTTCGACGACACAGCACTGTGCGAATTATTTTGTGTGCAAACTTTTTCATGAGCTGTTTTTTGGTGTTCTTTCGTATCTTTGTTCCTTTTGATAATGTTCCGCCCCAGTCTTTTAAATTGTGCCCGTCGCCTCCCTGCGTCCTCTGTCGTTTTGCTGGTGCTACACGAAGTCATCGATAGACGCTACCAACTAGCCGAAACCCAAAGTCTCTGAAAATATATTCATTTATTTGTTTATTTATTTTGACATATTGTCTATCCCATGAGGGATTTAAACAGGAAGGGCGTGAACATGAAATTTTGGATAAGTACACAATATGGACACATAAATCACAATAATGTACAGAATGAGACTAGAATTTTCTGGTCAAGGAAAGCAGGAAACATTAGTGTAAAGAAAAGTTTCCAGAAGAAAATAAATGCAGCGACTTCAATAATTGTTGACATATTGTCGTGTGCATTAAGAAACACAACCATAAGAAACTGGAATACCAAGAAACTACAATATGGCGAAGTATTTGAAGTGAGAGCAAATTTATACACAAAATCAAAGGCATAATCACGAACCACCAGAGCATTTTCTCTTCCCCTGAATTCAGTACTGTATATTGCTTAAACACAACTATACACAGTGGACAGAATATGATAACATGATACGTCGCTGGGTACAATATACACAAAAACACACAAATGAGAATCAACTAAGTGGTTCCGCTTGTATAATACAAAGTTCATTTTCGACAAGTGTTAATTTCGCTGATTCGGTAGTGCTGGAAATATGCGGATTCTGTTTATTTCATTCGTTAGTGGCCAACAGAAAAAGTGGATACTTAAAGCAGTTTGTGTTAAATGAGTATTTGTTAAGTCTCATTGGGTGTTTTTGGCCTGTTGTTCTGGGCATGACAAACGTCAGAAAGGCGGGTACTCTGTCCCGCCTATCTCACGTACGTATAGGCGGGTATGTACCACGAAAGTACTCTAATGACCTGGGAGTTATTTGAGACGAGCTTTCGAAAATGTTGAAGGCTCTGGTACGCAAGGAACAAACCGAGCAGCTGCTGCAGACTCGCACGCAGCATACCTATGAAAGCATGCTCGTGATCGTGTAGTTGAAGCGACTTTTCGCCGTCCGGACACAGAATAAGGCGAAAAAAAGAAAGTAAGGTTTCGGATCCGACGCGTTCCGTAAGATCTTTTCGCTTGTCTTGTCTGCAACCCCACAAACATCATCGCCGAATTTGCATCAGAGGAGGCTGCATTGTTGAACAAGCTTGAAATCCGAAAGACACGATTGGTGTCGGGGCTTTTTCCTCGGACGCAATACATGAGACCATCCAAGCAGTGGTGAGAGAGGTGCTGCGGAAACGTTTCCCGACAACGCCACAACCTCAAGTTGCTTCCCTGACTGACATGATCCGGGAAGAAGTTCAAGAAGCTTTGGGCACTTCTATGGCATCCGAAGCACCCCGCGAGCCACAGGCTATGACCTACTCCGCGGCTGTTCGTCGAACCCGCCCTGCTCCAATCCCTAGTGTAGACGCTCCGCTGTACCGCCGCATACTGTCGCCAACGTCCACCGTACTGCCGTACACAGTTCAAAACCTGACGCCTTTCAAGACCGACGTTCGGCTACCATCGATAATCGTCCGCTGTGCTACCACTTGCGAGAGGCCGATCACATCTATCGTCGCTCCCCATAGAAGAGAGTCGGACTGCGTGGTTTCTTTGTCAACGCACCTCGCCCTCTTTCTGGCCAACGACCACGGGATGTCAATGACTACCTATCTCAAACCAGCCATCTCCACCCCGTTTCAACCGTTGGCCGTCACCCTACCCATACAATGCTGACTTCGCACGTGGGACTTCCCCAGCCCCCGCGAGGGAAACTAAAAGCCGCAACTTCGGAAAACGGAAAGCCACAACGGAAAGCCACAACGACGGAAAAACGAAAACCCTCCATCGATGCAACGACTCACCGAACACCGTGATTCACGACATGCCCTGAGCCAGACGATCCGATCTAACCCTGACGTGACTCCTGATCGCGACGACCGCCACATGGTTCGACGCGTAGCCGACTTGACCGGGCCTCCTGGAGAGAAAACGACCACCACGATGACGCATAGTGCCCGACCGTCAACACGGACAAGCCGAGATGCAACGCCCGGACGCACCCGGAACTCGAGGAAGGCGGCATCTGGCGTCCAGTTGTCCATCGACGGCTTTGATGCAGTCGCCCTCATAGGCACGCGAGCCGACTACTAAGTAATAAGTGAAAAAGTCGCGTCTAAGCTGAAGAAATTTACGACCATATGGGACGATCCGCACATACACACAGTGGGAGGCCATTTGGAACACCAAGTGGGACGTGCACATCGCCAGTCACCATAGACGGCACAGTCATACCCTGCTACGTTTGTCGTTTTGCCTAACTGCTCACGCGACGTAATTCTCGGAGTGGACATTTTTACGGATGACGGCGCAATATTGATACCAAGTTGATAACGTTTTCTCCAATCATTCCATGACGCCAGAATCGAACCCCGAACACCATGCAGCTGTGAGGATCGCCGATGATCATGTGACCCTGCCACGCCATGGAAGCTTAATAATCACCGTGTGCTTATCAAAAAGCCGCCTCTGCCGTTGACGCAATCGTAGAGGGAGACCAAAGTTTGCTTCTCGACCGTGGTGTCAGGTAGAGGGAGACCAATGTTTACTTCTCGATCATGGTGTCCCCGTCACAAGACGCATTTAGGCAACGCAAATCCCACCTTTTGTTCACAAATTTAACCCAGGAGTACCAGCATTTAAACAACCCGCCGCGGTGGCTCAGTGGCTAAGGCGTTGCGCTGCTGAGCATTAGGTTACGGGCTCGATTCCCGTTCGCGGCGGCCGCTTTTCTGATGGAGGCGAAAAGCAAAAACGCCCGTGTGTACGAGATTTCGGCGCACGATAAAGATCCCCAGGTGGTCAAAATTAATCCGGAGCCCTCCACTACGGCGCGACTCATCGCCTGTGTTGCGTCGGCGCGTTAAACCCCTCAATCAATCAACCAGCATTTAAACAACAGCGCTGCAATTTAGTTCGTAGAACAAACGCACGAATCAGGTGACGTGGTCGCGCTCGCGGACTTTGGACGCTCAGTCGAAGGCGCCTCCAAGCTTCCGCATCCTTTGGGTGTAAACCCGGCGCTACCGCAAAGAAAACGGTCTAAATTATTTGCTTTGCTGCATCGCTACAACGAGTGTTTTTGTCGCATTCAAAATAGCCTAAGATATCAAGAGATGCAGCGAATAATAAGGGAGGATGGAGCCCGACCTACCAGGCAGTCACCGTACATCGCGTCTTCACACCAGCGGGAAGCCATCCGAACACAATTCGAAGACATGCTCAGCGACGACATTAGTCAGCCATCTAAACGCCCCTGGGCTGCGCCGGGTGTACTCGTGAAGAAAAAAGCCGGCACATTAATGGTCTGCGTTGACTACCAGAGACTGAACAAAATCAACAAAATGGGCGTTTCGCACCTACCATGAATTGACGACGCCCTCGACTACCTCTGCCAAGCGAAGTGCTTTTCATCGATGGATGCAAAGACGGCTAGCGGCAATTTGAAGGCGACAAGAGAAACAGAAAGCAGACTGCATTCATAACCCCGAACCGCCTTTACGACATTGAAGGTGACGCCATTTGGGTGGTGGACAGCGCCATCAACATGTCAAACAGTCATGGACAGCGTGTTAGGTTGCCCGAATTGGCACACTTGCCTCGTATACCTCGCCGACGTTGTAGTATTCGCCCGGACGTTCAACGGATACCTTGCACGGTTGGAGTTTGTTCTCGAGGCCATTCGTACATCGGGTTTAATGCTGAAGGATGAAAAGTGCCGCTGTGCGTTCGAAGAACTCAGGTTTTTTGACACGTAGTCAACTTCTCGGCAGTCGTGCCTGACCCGGCGAAAAAATCAGCCATAGCGAACTTCCAAAGACCGAAAGACAAGAAGAAGGTGCGTCGATTTGTCGGACTGTGCACCTACTACAAGCGATTCGTCGCAAACTTCGCACGCATTGCAAAGCCACTCACGCGCTTCACGAAAGATGGCATCCCTTTCAACTGGGAAACCAGCCACGAGGAAGCGTTCTGCGAGCTGCAACAACGCCTGCAAAACCCGCCCGGGCTCACTCATCTCGATGAAAACGTCGAATAAGAAATGAACATGGACGCCAGCGACACAGGATTGGGTGCCGTCCTCGTCCAAAACCAAAGCGGTTGCGAAAAAGTAATCGCCTATGCCAGCCGTGGTCTGTCAGAAAAAGAGAAAAACTATAAAGCCCCTGAGAAAGGCCGCCTGGCTATTATTATGGCCATTTCAAAATTTTAGCCATACATGTATGGTAGGCCATTGAAGGTTGTGATGACCCCTCTGGCCGTATTGGGTGGTGGAGCTCGCGCCTACAAGAATTCTATGTTACAATCGTCTATAACTCTTGCTGGAAACACTCCGACCGTGACTGCCTTTCTCACACCCCTTCGGCCCACCATTAAAGGACACCGATGAAGACAGTGCCTTCTTCGCAGTCGTGACGGAGAGCGATCTCGCCGCCCAGCAGCTTCCCGATCAAGACTTACGCGTCATGATCGACTACCTCGAACGACGCAACGTCGCGTGTCAGGGGACTTCAAATGCAACCTACCTGCATTCATCCTGAAAAACTCGTCCTCGTGAAGAAGTTTAGACCCGAAACGATAATGGATTATCTTCTTGTCATCCCTGCAGACACTATATTGAAATTTTGGCAGCATGCCACGACGACCGATTTTCCGGAAATTGCGGCACCGGTCGGACTATTGTAAAAATAAAGGCGAACTACTACTGGCCCCGCCAGCCATCCGACGTCACCACTAAGTCCGGAGCTGCCATAACTGCCAGCAACAAAAAACGTCGCCTAGGAAACGCGCCGGACTTCTGCACTCGATCGCCGTCCCATGAAGGCCCTTCCAACAAATTGCTTTGGACCTCCTGGTCCCGTTCCCTACTTCACGATTCGGGAATAAGTGGATTGTCGCAGTGACAGACTACATGACGCGCTACGCAGAGACCACTGCTCTTCCGAGGGGACTGCACAACAAGTTGCGGATGTCATCATAAACCTAATTGTGCTGCCAATTGGACCCCTGAGGTCCTAATCGCAGACCGCGGAACGGCCTTTAGGCGGAGCTTATGCAAGGAAAGTTACGCTCCAGCAATACGAATCACCGAGAAATAACGGCGTACCATATTAAAATGAACGAACTAACGAAACGTCTGTAGCAGACGATCGCGGATATGCTGTCTATGTGGATTGACATCGAGCATAAGATTCGGGACGAAGTCCTTCCGTATGTCACGTTTGCGTTAAACACGGCTATCCAGAAAACTACGCAGATGACACCATTCCAGTTTGTCTACAGAAGACGGCCGACTACGGTGATTGATGACGTGCTTCCACATGTAGAAGATGACGACCTAAACGCCGATGTCCAAGGATGCCTTCAGCGTGCGGAGGAGGCCCGTAAGCTCGCTCGAGTTCGTACAACGTACCAGCAGCTGGTAAATGCCGGATGCTACAACCTCCAAAGCCGACACGCCGAGTACCACTCAGGCGATCGGGTGTGGCTTTGAACTTCCATCCGACGACGCTGACTCAGCGAGAAGCTTCTGCGACGGTATTTGGGACCCTAGCGGATTCAACGACGTGTTGGCCAACTTACCTACGAGGTGATCCCCGATGGTGATTCCGGAACCACACGACGGAGCACGCTGCACGAAGTCGTTCACCTGGATTGCCCGAAACCTTTCTATGCCAGATAACGGTTTTTTTGTTTGTTCGGACTGTCGTGTTATTTCAGAAAAGGGTGGACACTTTGTTAGATGGGGTATTGCAGCGAAGCGTGCATTGGGTTGTTTTGTTTCGTTTTTACCATCCTGTTGCTGCGACCTGTGTTATCTGTGTCCCAACTGAAGTGTATGGCCTGTTGCTCGTGTTTGGCATGCTGCTCGTGTTATCTCTATTGATAGAGGGAGCGTTTCCAACTAACGTCAATGGCTTAGAACCACCTTCTTTGATCTACATTGTTCTGGCTGAAATTCGAGGGTTCGAGAAACACTCACGCCTAAAGATAAATGGCCGCAGAGCAGACGCCGCGGCATACGATTTGCCTACAATGTCCTGAGCACGTCACTTTGTTTTCTGCTGCCTCGCCGCCTGTGTATTCTTTAGGTTGTTAGGGTAGCACGTCTTCGCTACAATAAACCTATTTTCCATTAAAGTCAATTGTGTTATCTTTGGCTTCGTGACCGTATTTTGGAGCGGAGGTTTTAACAATAGGGGTCGTTTACACAGATTTTGATTGATTTCCCATTTACTTTAGAGTAATGTACGAGAAATCCGCGCTAATCGCCGCACTAAATCACGCAACGCAAAAGCATGTTTGTGAGCGCTTTCTCACCCTAAAATATATGCTTCCAATGTTTGGCATAGTGTGTAATTTTTTAAACTTTAAGTACGGGACGAGTAAACCAAGGAACGACCAAGCATTTCCTCCTTATAATTGTGCGCAATTCAGGAACACGGATGAAGAACTTCTTATGAGTGACACTCCGATGTACCTGACGATTTGCCAAATGTATCCAATTATTCTTCAGCGAAGCAATACAGCAAAGTTTAAATTAGTTGTTTGTTGGAGCTATTCATGCGAAAACTCTATTACACGTAATTATCCACCGTAGCTGCAGCTCAGAGCACTCTTCGGTATTTAATGAACTGTTTTCCGACGGCTTTCACCCGCTGAAGATATGGTGCACCATAAGGCATTCCGTATTAAAGGGTTATTTTTTTTAATATAACAACCTTGGGATATTTAACCTATTTATATTTATGGCCTAGTGTGCGCTCAACCAGCCCTCTCAAACAATGAAAATCAAGCTACCTCTACTACTCCAAATAGTACTTTACAACCAATGTATCTATTTATTTTCTTACTATACTTTTAAGGCCCGAAGGCATACAGAAAGGAGTAAGTGAACAGACATACTCAAAAACTGTGCAACGTACAAAGAAATCTTTCAACACGGTGTTTGATGAATGATGGTTTTGCATGTGTTGGTATCCAGGATGGCGGCGATGGTGGCGGGAAGGTGGTTCCATTCCTTGCTTGTGCTTGGGATGAATGAATTGCTACAAAGTTTAGTACGAGAAGCCGACACACCAACTTTGAAACGGTGGTCAACGCGAGATGAAATGTATGGCGGTGGGGTGATTAGCTGCTCTTTAGAGAAAGGGTTGTGGTGGTATATTTTATGAAAAAGTGAAAGGTGGAAGCATCTACGACGGAAAGACAGTTCTGGCAATTTAGGTGTTTTTTTTTTTCATTGAAGTCACGCTAGCATATCATGCGGTGATGATACATGAAGCACAAATTTGAAACCTTGCGAAACAACTTGAAAGCGCAATAAATCTTCTCAGCGCACACAGAAACAAGAATGGCACCAGTAACAATTAGAGGCAGGAAAATAGCTTGCTGGGCAGAGAACACACCCAGTAGAGGGCAACAAAGCTCCATTAAAAGAAAAGAAATGAACTTGGCCTGGCCATGCAGGGAGGCGAAAGGACAATTATTTCCCCCCCAGTGCAGCTAAGTGTGTATCCATAGACAGGTCTAGAAGGAGCCAGAGGACAATAAATCCATGTAGGGACGAATTAAAAGAATTGGGGATAAAAATGAATTCTAGCAGAGCGTCAAAATCATAAGAGGGCTTCAATCTTCAGCGGAGCTACGTATGATATTCGTGACGATGGCGAAACAATTTTCATCAGAAATGTTTTATTGGATGGTTGCGTTCATATCTCCCTGCTGAGGTCTACTGTCTACTTTTTTATTCGCTGTAAGCACCAGCAGTATTTTGATCACAACTGTCGTCGAGAAAGTGTATATTTAGGAGACCGGCCTATGTTTACTGTCGGCGCGATTCCCAGTGGGAGTGCGAATTTCTGCACCACGAATTCCAATATCGCTCGCAATTGCGATAAATTTCTTTCTCGGTGAATAGCTGCTGGACAGAAAAGAACCAACAATAAAAGGCACAGTTAAAGGTATCATCGACCGGCCTCCAACCCACAGAAGATGTTAGACATGCCATCTTCGGGTTTCAGCATTTCCGTGAATGTCATTACTGCAAAAAGCCATTTTGGCAACAATACTGTTGCCAATATGTGAGCGTCTGGCCCTTCATTACCGCTAGTGCCGAATATTTTGCGATGCTCAAATAAAAGTCTGCTACTTATGCTCAGATATCCCAGGAGATGTTGGAGACAGGTTTTCAAAAGATTGAAGTGCCCTACACTAAAGCGTGCCTAATACCTTAGGTGTGGTTTTCGAGCGCAATACGCCCATAATACGAAACACCAATGATATGAAACTTTTTAAACAACTGTGTGCTATGATGTATAGAGTGGCTGTAGAACCATTTCGCCTCTTTTTCAATGTCTACCACTTAGCACTTATCACGGATAGTGTCCCAACCGTGGTACCGTATTTACAAATTTGTCCGTTGACCCAATCATTCAAACATGAAAATCTGAAGTTAGGGGCCGACCTGCAATCGAAATTGAAACTTCTACAACTGGCGATTGTAAGCGAAAAGAGGAATCGGCGACGCAATGGTGTGTAGTTGCAACTATTCATCTGATATCAGATTCGACTTACTGCGTACAGTTGTTATTCTCAATGCTAGTTCACAATAAATTTCTTCTGATGCTACTGGGCTCACCCTGGACGACAATGTATTGTGGCAGCTCAGCACCTGTACAGGCAGCAGGCCCACTAGTGAAGACAGAACCGATGACGATCTGCAGTATGATTACCGTTATTATTGGTTTGTGGAAAGCGCTCGTGTGTTAGGTGTTTTAATTTTTTTTAACGAACAGTAGGTGGAGCGGGTGTCAACCTACATTCGAGTCAAACTGTGGTCGACCCACAACATGATATTATCCGGAAGTATTTCAAAGACTCTAGGAGTATAACTATAGTTCCACAGAATGGCGTAGCGGCAATAGAAGGCACTCGCGGCGGTACTCTTTGAAGTTGCTGGTAAATATAACCTTACTTGGTTGAGCAATAACTCCCGTGATGTTTATTTTTTTTCCACACGACTCCTACACAACCCGCTAGGGGAGAGTGACGGATGTGGTGCGCAATCTAACCACGTGGGCCTTTGGGTGGCAGTGTAAAACAAATAGACATAATTATTTCCTAGCTCTGATGGGCTTTGGAAAACATTGTTAAGAGTAGCACCGTAATCAATAACCGTGTTTTGAGCAATCTTGAAAACAATATTTTATTTTATTCCCCCATACAAATTTTATTTTATTCCCCCATTTTATTCCCCCTTCATGCCAAGGAAACCCTGAAGTCATTTCTTGGCTGCATTAAGCCGCTGCAATTACGAACACCGAAAAAGCCACAATATTGTTGGCCTTTCTCAGTTTCCGAATAATGGCGAGATTGTGGTCACTAGAAATTGCTCTTAATCACAACCGCTAGGTAGCTATATTGTACCGTTAACACCTAGGTTTCATTTATAATAATCTTACACTCAATGTGAAGCTGGCCACGGCAGGTAGAATATACCAATTCTAACCAATGCCGCAAGATATTCGTAATCAGGAATTGCCTTGAACAACTTTTCTACCGTACCATTCAGAGCATAGAACGATACGAGGGAAGCGCAGAGGATTTCAGCTGACCATTCGCCCTGCAGTAGCGATATTGTTTTACGCTAGCTAGCACTACAAACTAAGATTGCTTTTAGTACGCACAATATCACATTTTAGTGTGCATTTGTGTCCTTTGTTATCAACCAAATTTGCTAATTCAGAAAACGTTGAATCCCGTACTCCCCTTTACGCACTTTCTGAACCCTTGTTTTGAGAAATACACTCCCCTATTCTATGCCATTGGCCTTAATGGAACAGTGAATAAATAAATATTTAAATAAGTAAATAACTAGATAATTAAAAAGGTAAATAAATAAATAAAATTATATAATAAATAACTAATGTCATTACCGCCGCTTGAAAATGGCGGAAACAATTGAACCGAACCAAACTTTGCACACAATGTGGAATTGTGGCTTGGTGGTTACTTGGGGTTCGTAGGAAGCCTGCTTCATTACTTGAACCCCTGGTTTCAGTTTAGATCTCGTGGTTTCTGTTTGGAGGTATTGGTATTTTAAGCCTGATTGTTAGCCTGACGTATTTTTGTACGTCAATTTTCATGAAAAAGTGGCCTGTTAGACCCGTACTAGTAAAAAATATAAAATCATAACTTTATTGTTCTGCTTGCTTAAAATTAAATAACCCTATTCTAATGATGACTACTACCATGGATATGGTCAATGATGCATTAAGCATTTTTTTAATTAAAAGAAGTAAAATATTTGCTCAGTGTAATCAATGCACGCCCATCATTTCACATTTGTTTGTTAGAGACGTCTACAGTACGTCTGTTAACACACGAAAACAAATTAAAATGCTCAAATTGAACCGTGTAAATTTTTCTGAACATTACGACAAATATAAGAATCACGTTAACATGAAAACTGTTGTCCAGGGGAGCAAAACACAATGCCCATGTTATATTCGTCCCAAATGAACATGCAGATTTTATTGCTAAAGCGTTAAATGCCCAAAACGGTAAAATTGTGAGCCTTGAATGTTTAACAGAAAAAAAAACACATGCCGGAGACAGTCAAGAAAAAAAGACAGTCGTAAGCGCAGATCTTGTTTATTTAGCACCGCCTAAGCTTTTTCCCCAAAAAATCTATATTGCAAAGGTGCAGAGGGATCTTAATTAATGAAATTCGTTAGCCGGTGTCCCATCGCGCAAACACAGCCCCTTCAGACTACGCCACCAAATTTTCCAGATGCACCGAACTGAATCGATGCACAGCTAATTTTCAGGGCCCGAAGCACTGTTTATTTTTTATAATTAATAAAATTTGCGAACAACCGGCAGTTTAAACCAATATAGCATAAATAATCAAGAAGCCAACTGAGCTATATTGGCAAGGAGGGAGGTGGATTCAGAACAGTCTGTTAATAAAACTGGAGTTTTTGTGCTTCCGTGGGTCGATCCAAAGAGGGCCGATGCGGGGAGGCACTTTAGAGTTAAATATGTTTAGGTAAGTGTATTAGGTACATCACTTTTTTATAAATTATTTATGGTAGTTATTGGTAAGTTTTGTATAATAAGCCAAATGTCGCCGTGCGAAGATTGAAAGTCACCCCTCAAGACCTAAGTTTGGTTTATATGGAATGCATGCTTGCGATATTGGCAGGTTTAAGGCTTGAAAGGACTCCGCACCCCTTTTAATTACGCTTTCACTTGTCCTTCGCGCCCAGGAAGGACAGCGGAAGCTATCGTTATTGCCAGCGACTGCCTTACTGCTTTAGTTTAGTGGGTGTGTATTCAATGGCTGTGAAATGTGGTCAGTGTTGCAATTGAAGATAAAGAGGCAAACAGCGGCTGCACTGCTGTCATGATGTAAGTACAGCGGTCGGCGAACGCACCAGCCGCGAAAGACAGAAAACGTTTTGTGCAACTTTAATAAATCTCATGGTCACCGGGCAGTAATTTTCAGCTGAGGTAAAGGGGATCCGACGCTAAGTAGCGGATTTTCTTGTTCAGAACAATCTCCAACATTTAGGATTTTAAAAAAAATAGTTGTGAACGTTTTCAGGATATTTCATGCCGCTATCACATTTGCAGTCGCTCCGGTGTCTATTGCTGTAGCGGCACGACAGGTGAGTTGGAATGGGTCCAGTGATGCTCTTGTGTCATACACCCATCCGGCTACATTTGTGTCATTTGAAAATCCCGTGCGACACGCGGAAATACTGTATAAGAGCATTAAAAATTCATCTCTCCTGAGTACGACAGAGTGTTTACGGTCGGTGAACTTAAGTTCCCTGACTCGGCAATTTGTCAAAATAACACCTTTTCGAATATATATTTGCATTGTACATTTTCCACCTGCATAAAATTTGGAGTGGGGAGCTTACGTACCACAGCTATAAGCAGGTGTGCGTCAAGAGGAGACAATGATGGCTCATTAGCCACGGTATTTCGAAACATTACTCAACAACGAACTTGGTTTAAGGATTATTAGTGTCAACACAACAGAGGCACCACTAGCAGATCGTAACACCTTCTGTGCGATTACCGCTACAATCGTTTTAGCAGAGTCCTTCAATACTTTACTGTTTACGAAACCTGCACCCAGACAGGTTTTACACGCCAAAGCAGCAATTATTAACGCTTTTGTTTCCGCGCAGCTCAGTGTTCAGAACTCTGAAACGTAAAGCATCCCAACTGGTGAAAGTAAAAATATTCGATTTAGAATGTCCGTAATTTAAGTAATGATCTCTTGTAACAAAATGACGCTGATTTTAAAAGTTTTGTTACCGAAAATACTGCCAGCAAAGAACTTGTACACGGGAATTACCTCAACGAAAATGTTTGCTGTTCAATTTCCTACTTGTGTATGCGGCGATTCTGTACATTCCAAGTGCTGATAGATCTGACCATCTGTTACCAGATAGCACTATGCGACTAGGAGCCCTGGGTGCAGACTTTGAAGCCTTGTAAATCTCTATTCTCAAGCGGTTTTGCTCTCAGGTCTTATTTGAAATTCGTGGGGAAAAATGAAGCCCTCTAGAGGTTGTTAGTTCTGCGTCCACTCAACCGTTTTCATGTTTTTCCTGCAAAGAAATACCCAGAATTTGGAATATTCAGTTCAGAAAAAAGTCTATCCAGCTCTATAGCGAAAATTTGTGTTGTTGTGCATTTCATGCTTTATGTTTATATTGACGTACGTCGCTTCTATTCACTTTCGATGCTACACTGGCAGCGTGCAAAAAGGGACATGCAGCTCGGTAAATACCCTTTTTTCACTTTTGGATATTCAAATTGTTTTGATAACCCATCACCTTTTGTGAAATTTCATCGGCATGGTCAAACGCAAACACGTTGATGCATAATCACGAAGAAAAGCTCCGAAAAAAACCGATGCACATTGCATGTATTGCTCAAGAAAGCCCCATCTCAAAAGCCCGCGAACAAACGCGGAAGTGCACTGTGGCAGTGGCGGCGGAAACATAGCCACCTCGACGGTCCGCATCAGCACTGCAAATGATGAAATTATACGTGGGGCATTGAGGGGAATACTTACTGAAAGCTTTCCGTTTATATTGCGATACTTTTCACCGACCCTTGAGAAGCATCGATCCCTGTCGGCAGTTTCCTGCGAACAGCGGATACGGGTTTACAAGCGGACTTCCAAATTGCACTTGTCAATATTGCGTTTCGCGTGTGAGGCGTTTACGAATAAGGCATGGCTTATCGCTCCCATTCTTTTTAATCTGTTAGGGTTAATGCTTGTGACTTAAAGCTTAAAATTTGAGGCTCTCTTTGAGCCTGTGAATCCTAAAGAGTGAACTAAATTTAACATCTCACTCTTTTTTTTGCAATACTACGAGTCGCACCTTCCAAATGTAAAGTAGTCCGCTAACACATAAATACTGCCTGTGAAAACAAACTATGTGTGCTCCTTCCAGTATTTGGACTGTCAGCAATAACGGCCGTTACGTTAATAGAGGAGGTGATAAGGCTGTTCCTAAAATGACGTTTTGCTTGCCGCTGAACGCTGCGCTAACGTCCACAGACGCATTCCCCGCTTTTCAGCTTGCTGTACGCAAACACTGGCCTACTGTGTCAGAGTGGGCCGTTAAATTAGTGTACAGTACAGTGTTACGGGTCGGCATTTGGAACTTTATATTTCGCACTCGCAGCTTCCAATACCGAGACAGCAAAATTTCTGGCTTCTGTATTCATGACTCTTTTCTTGGTTCTCTGGCAATTATAAACACGGGAAAATATACGAGCCAGGGGGCAAGAATTAGATAATTTCTTTTGCTGTATATTGAAGTACCGCCAAAATACAAAATGTCATACCATGATTACACGACTTCGCTTATATGCCAACAGCATTATTTTTTGACCCCGCGAAACAAAAATCTTCTTTTCTGGGTGGTTGTTGTTTTTTTTCGTGTTTTATTTTTTTTTTTTGCGGCGAGGGGCGCAATGATCGGGCCGCCGTGAAATTATTTTTGTTTCGTTTAGGTATCAAGATTGTACTCTACGAAACTGCACCGAGGCACATTAGGCAACAATATATATAGAAAATCTATTCTTTTACGTTTAAAAGTCACCGAGCACGTGGTCTCTCTCTTCCTTATGAACATATGGCGCTGTTTATACGTTTATACTACGCCCTCTAGGCACCATTACGGACAATCATTGCCTTCTAGCCATCTCAACTGCACAGTTTATTCGCTTTGGCAGCAGCATTGGGTGCCTCTTTCTCCTTTGGTTGTCCATTAGTTTCCAGAATAACCGCTGCTGTACTTCCGATTCATTATTCCTTGCTGGTTCGTCGGCCTTGCACTGCTTTCACACTCCATTAGCAAGACGTGCAGGCGGTGAGCGGCAGCTGTCAGAAGCCGGAAAACGGGTGCGGTGGGCTGTGGTAACGGTGGTGTGTCACCACAATCGTAGCAAATCGCCCCGCCGTCATGGTGCTCAGATAGTCCCCCACCTTCAGAGTGTTTTCATCACGCTGTGCTCGGTCACTGTGTGGCCACCAAGTTTGCGCTACAGATCCGCAGCATGTCCATCCTAATGCTTACAGAAAGTTGGAGAGACTGCCGTGTAGAAGATGCAGATGGCTCCAGTGATAGGTGCTCGTGGGCTAGTTGGGTGCATTATGATTTATGGATTGTGCCACTAACTGGACACACAAAATACGAAAGACAAACACTGCCGTACTCATAACAGTTTATTTGAAGCAAAGGAAGCTGCCCTAAATAGGCTTTTACTTATATAGCAAAATATAAACCAGATAGCAAAAGAGATTAACCCCAGAACAGTTAGCGTCCGCCTTCCGTGTGCTCTCTCCAAAAAATGCTATTTTTTTCCAAACAGTAATGATAACTTGTTCATTCAGGCGCTCTTGTGATTTTTATAGATTTAGGACGCTTCTTAAAGCTCACCCACCAGAGTGTCGCGCAATCTTCATCATACTAGTTTCGTTAGGCGTGGCGTACAACCACAATCACGACAATGAACGTGAATACGTGATACCAGTTCCGTTCTTGATTAAAAATCCGTGCACTCAGAGGCAATCATTTATGGAAGCTTCCACTTTGCAGAGTGTATATATTGTCACATTTCAGTGGTTATGATATACAATACTAACTTTGCATCCGACGTATTTCATGGCGGGTTTGTTGCCGCAAAAACTAGGCTTCATTTTTCCGCTGATACGGCTGTAACAAGCCAACCTAGCTGCTGCATACAGTACAGGAAATAACGATTATACATACCAAAAAATTGACCTTAAAGAATGCAATGTATATGATGCCTTTACATTCTGTTAATGAGCAGTCGTGGCCATGTAGAAAAGCTTGAAAAAAGTGTAGACGCATCGAGCGCAAAATTGAGTTTCTGATGGTGGTGTAGCTGTCCGTTGTATGCGCAGGGTATCAGCCTCTTTTCACTGCCACATTCTGGATTGATTTTTTTGCTGAGCTTAACACGACTACGCTACGTAGGCGATGAGGAGCGCCTTAGGGAGGGCGCTGGATTTATTTTGACCACCCTGGGTATCTTTAGCGTGCACCGAATCTCGAACACACGGACGTTTTTGCTGTTCGACTCCATCAGAAAGCGGTAGCCGCTGCCGGGATTTGAGCCCACGTCCTTAGTCTCCGCAGCACTACGCAATAGCCACTGAGCCACAGCGGCGGGTAACTATATATCCGACACAGGCGTTCAGTATCGAGGGAGTTCTAGCATTTCACTGGGTATTTTATTTCATTCCCTTGTTCCAGTGGGTTTATTTTTCTTAGCTCTTTTTTAATTTTTAATGGCTAGTGTGCCCAGAATTGTTGCGCCCGACAATACAGAAATAAATGCACTGATAAAAAAGAGCAAATTTCTACTAGATAACAATGTCTGTATCTTGACCGTGTTAGCAAAGTACAATAAGACAGGGAGCTAGTCAGCTCCGACGGGGCATACGTTGTCAAATGCCCCGGGGTAAAAACGCAAACTTGCCCGGAAACAAATGCTGCCAGCGCCGTTTGCATAGACATTCAAAGCAATAAATTTTCATCAGAAAGTAACCTCTTTCTTTGTTTTACGGCGCATTCTTTTGTGTAAGGGTTGGTGGCGTTAAAAACGCAGTAAGCAGAACTAAAAACGAGCTCCTTGCTCACTCGGTGCGTCCTTGCACTTCATATCGACTGTTTTGACCAATCAGAGCCACTTTCGTTAACAAAATATTACTGTTACAGAGGCAACAACAAACGCTTAAAGGCGCCCAAAAGTTACCAAAACTCATCAGACACAGCCGTTTCACAGATAATGTGATTACATACAGCCCCCGTGTTCTTTCCCAATTACGATCCAAGAGCATGTATCATGTCCGCATTTCCTTAGTACTGGAGGCAACAATTAACGCTCGAGATGAAGGGGTAGAGTGAAAACAAGAAAAGAGTATTGCGGCGGGTCGAAGAGGCGAACTGGAAAAGGAGAAGACAAAGATTGTTGCGCTGACCCTCCAGTCAAGAAGACCGGTTGAGGTGAGGAGAAAGGTGTGAAGACAGCGTCTGGGCACCAAGCATGCGGTTCCGTGGTTGTGACACCACGGAAATGGAAGGTGTGCCAGTTCGCCTGCAGTAGCGGTAATTGCAGCTGCACGCGTGGTGGGGCGAACCACGGCCCCGCTCTTGTAGGCACGGTGCGGCGGTGCTGCTGTATTACGACGTCGTGGATATGGTATTCTTAAAACTGCAATTAGCGTGTTAGGGCACACAACTAATGGAACCTGGTCAGACGGGGAGTGGGTTAAGGCAGCAGCAAAATAGACAGCAACAAATCCCTTCCAAAAACACTTTGGAAACATTCAACTTCCTTAGAGGGCATTTGGCCCATTGATTTTACTTAGGATAATATTGAAACCATTATCGGTTTAGACGGTTGAAAAATTACTCCTCACTATGTAATATTCCCCCTGGAACCGTAAGATCATGCTTTATTTCACTGATAATTAGACATGAAGCCGAAATATTTGAGCAATGTGAGGTCACCCTGTTCGCCGCGCGTATTGTCCCAAAATCCTTTGCGAGATTCTGGCCAGCGGGTACCACATTTTGAAAGGTGTTTGGGCCACTCTTGCCTGATAAGTGTTTTGCAATGCATATTGGAGGTATTCATGTGTTCAGAAGTACGGGTGCCTGGAATTTGTCGTGATAACTGGAGATTCTTTAAGTGAAAACTACTTAAATGTGCTTCAAATTGGGCTTTTACTGATGAGTTTTGGGCAAAAGCTTACCATCTCATTTTAGAGCTCTGGTGGCGTTGTAACTATTTTTAATGAAAATAACGTTTTATGTGACGATAAAAGATTTCCGTTTAATAACGTTTTGCACAGTGGTTTAATTTAAAGTATACGCATACAATTGCCCTCCAGCTGCGCAAAATGTCTCGTTGCACCAACACGCTCCCTGTGGTGCATGTGTTAGCATAGTTTCGCCACGCTTTTCGCAGATATTTTGACGTTATTTCCCACGTGCCGGGGAGGTTCATCTAATAAACGCTTATGGGACGAGAACTACATGCAATAACTTCGTTTAACATGCCTCGTCTGGGGTGAATTTATTACTTGTGATCTTGCTGGCTCTCCACTTTGCAGAAAAGCTTATTAGCTTAACGGTTGAAGTGCTCGTCATAAATAACTCAATGTTTTAACATAATACTTAACAGAATAAATACCTGCAGAGCAGAATGCAAGGAAATCAACGGGGGATAGCTTTTATTGTTTCTCTTTTTTGTTATAATATGGTTAGTAATGCTGACAGCATTTCTTATTTTGGCAGGAGTAAAGTTCAGAAAAACGTGATTCCAGCGAGGAGATGCCGCACAGGCCTTCTCATTAATTGTGGAAGGCCTTGCCATTTCATCTTAGAGGCAGAGGGTGTTCCCACTGCCTTCAAAGGTATTCGGTCTTTTAATGAAACTGCAGCTTATGCTTCAGGGCTGTATAAATCCCCCCTACCAGGATCCTTCAGCTAACCGGGTTTCTTTCTTTTTAACTTACTTATCAAAGAAATTGGAGACAAGTCACTACGGCTTCAAATTGCGAAGGCTTTCAAGGCTTTTGGTATGGCGTCAGATTGACAGACGCACGTTATTTTAAAACACATTAGATCTCGCTGACTTCAAAATAAAACGGAATGGTGTGGCTAAAATAAGTCTGCAGCTGCAACATTTATGCTTTTTTGTGTACGCAGATTAACCATGCCGCAGCATCTACTCTTTTTTTATTTCTTGAATCGCACAAATTTTTTTGTATAAAAGAGGCGGCGTCGCAAAGGCAAATGACATTTTTTGGGGGATATCAGTTGTGATGGTTATGTGAGCTAACATTTGCCGCGACCTTCATTGCGTAGAAAGGCGTTTTCCATTGCTTTAGCAGGAAATACGGCGGCGTTAAATATTTCTGCTGCCCCTACTGTTCCTGTTATGTAGTAAGAGCAGCGCATGAATATCTTTGAATAATGGCGCCGAGCCAAACCGAAGAAATCTGTGTCACGGACTTTCGTGCTGGTCAGTTGATTGTTGGTAAGTGTATATCAATGCTGACCACAGAAATCGACAGACAATATTTAAACCTTTTTATTCCTGAGCGTTTCATATCACGTTTATTTTTTCGGTCTCTTCCTCTCCGTCACCATATTCGCGTGCCTCCTTACTTTGCAGGGCCAGCTGTTCGGATGGATGTATTTCGCATTTCTCATTTTTCTCTGTATTGTATTTGCATGCCACCTAACACGTTGCCTTAGAACCGTATTGCCAGCGCAAAAAGACGGAGAAAAAGAAATAAGCATACAGGACAATCGGTACCGATTTTACTGTCTGCTTTTTTTTGGTCCCTGCCTATCCCTCGCAATATGGTTCCAAGTCGCAACCAACTAGCCCAAACCTTAGCCATATTGTTGTTCAACATGTTCCACAAGATGAGAACATAAATTTGGTTCATAATTGCTTTCGCGGCCAATCATAACGTCGCGCGAGAGAAAATATACGCCAGGAAATACGCGCAACCGCGTTAACAACCCATGGCAATTCACGGGAATGTAAATGTTAAGCCCGCACGCAACTGTCTTCGCATGGAATGGGGGGACTCATGCTGACTTCACGGCTGTGTTACGGAAGCTAATGACAACTACAATAACGCCTCGTTTCGGGCGACTTAGCCAAGTAATAGAAGCGGACCTTTTCAACAAAGCAATACCGGCGTGCCTCGCGTAGATGGGAGAAATGTACAATAGAGACAAAAATATATAAACGTGACGAAAACTACTTTGTCTTCTTTTATAGGCCAGTGTAATGTACATATAAATTAAAGGAAAAAAATAAGCACAGCTTGCACTAGCGGTACAAAGCTGGAGAAACAGCACAGGTGGCAGCCTCTGTGTCTTCGTCAGGGACCCTACTGTTCCTGCAGCAGCAGATGCTGACTAGGTTCACTGCAGGACGAAGGCCTTTCCCATGTACATCCAACCACTCCCTTCGGCGCCACTTGAGTCCACCAAAAAGGTGGAATCAAGTTAAACGTTTTTTTATGTCGACAGTACATTGAGTGATTGGCCGTCTTCTTTTTCGACACCGTCTTCTTTCTCGGTGTCCACTATGTCACCCTGGCAGCCACGAATGTCATTTCACCTAAATAAGTCGCTAACTGAACTCCATTACTTCTTTTTTATTCGAACTATATCTACTACCCTGGTTAAGTCTCTCGTACGGGAAACTCGCTTCCTGTCCGTAAGACTTTCCCTGATGCCTGTTAGTTCCATGACGAGTTGACCCAACCTAAGTTTGCTTTCAAGATGTTTAGTTAGGCGCTAAGTACTCCCATATCATCACGTCACATTTATTTCTGAACTTGCCGCTGGAAGATCTCCGTGACTGGCGGGCACTGATAGTTTCGTCCACTGGCATGCATATCTCTCCCAATGTGAACGATGTGAGATCATCCTAGAACCCGCGGCCAGTTCAAAAGCCATCGCCCGCGCTATCTACACAGTATTAAAGCAAGCCGGATTTGTAGTTTCCTTGGGTGTATGTTCTGGAAGGAATGTATCAGCTAGATCAACAAAGACTGTTCTCGACGCATTCTGTGGTGTGCACGTTCGTTCCCGGTGGTGGAATGGGGTGGTGTGTGCGTGCGGGAGCACGAACAGGATACTTGAAGTGGCAATCGGATCAACAACCAGCGTAGGACTTGTCGGCGCATAGAAGTGTTGCACTGTTAGAGCAACCAATCTTTCTACACAGCAAGGTGAACGTAAAAATGGTAGGGAGGCTTCCTGGCCTGTACTTCGTACTGCAGTAGGCGCATAGTCGATTTAATCAGCTAGCGCCATGATGTTCGTCAAAGCACGGAATTTCAATTTTGATGTAAAACTGCAACCCGCGCGGACTGTGACGTGGTGGTCGTGGCGTGAAAGTGAACCTGCTTATGTCATGCTGCAATCATGGGCTAAAAGCAACCCGCCTAATGTCTTCATTGTTCATAATTAAATATTCCAGAAGCTGAGCTTTGCTTCAAACTAGGAAGGAGTGCGTAGAAGTGAAGCTAGTCTTTTGTGGAATAGCTTCATCATTTGCAGCGTTGAGATTGCATGTATTTTTTTGCAAACAGTACATTGCTGTACAAACTGGCTATGCACATTAATTTATTTTATTTGTTTTTCAGCAGTTTCCAGTTCCAGAAAAGCTCTCAATAGCGTGAAACACTCCGCGAAGGTGTTGCTTAAAGTAGTAATCACGCGCTTCGCTGGCCGTCAAGCTGGGAAGAAAATGGCCCCATCGTTTTCTGGAACATTCACGGCCGCGGTACTACGCACAGCAAGGCACTGCCGCGCGCCCCGCGATTTAGGGAAAGGTATTAAAAGCGGGGCGATATACTCACACAAAGTTTACTGCACCGAAAGCATGAATTTCACTCGGGTTCCTAAGCGCCTTTCACTCTCGTCATCTCATTTACATTCTTGTAGTAACATTTATTTTTCTTGTCTTAGGCTTTCCTGAGCTTTACATTTTCTTCATGTCCAAACACCTAGCGTATTTTTTTCTTTTGGCGAGTCCTGATTTATTTTATTGGAGACGTCATACGTGAGTGCCGTGGCTTTTCCGCCGTTGTTTCTTCTTGGGTGGCTACTCATAGCATTCTTATCAACTGTGATACAAACTTGTTAATAACGATATTCGCAAAGAAATGGTGCTGATTTCCTATATTTCAGGTTTCAATAAACCGCATGGTTTAAAGAGAGAAAAGAAATAAATTCCGCTTTACAACGTCGAGTCACTTTCTTTGGAATTCGCGCTAATCAGTGAGCGGAATCGGTGCAGGTGTGGTGGGCTTCTTTTCGAGCTACATATAAAATATCAAGGTGGTTTCAACGAACCAGGGCTACTATGACTATAAGGCGTACCGTAATGGAGGCATTTAAGCCGTCTGGAAGTCTTTTACGTGGCAAAAATATCGCAAACGACAATTGTTGTTTTCCGCGTTCAAAACAAAAATGTCTGCAGTGACCGGGATCGAACCAGCATCCTTAGGCTCAGTAGCACAATTCCACTGGGCCGGAGTGTGGCTGCTACCCGCATATAATGTATACGGTGTTTAATGTGTGCTCAACTGATTTCTATTTTTTTGAGTTTGATGCGATTTACTTCTCGACGTGAATTATGTAATAATGTATTTGTGTTCCATCTACATGTTTGAGTATTACGTGATGTCCTTTGAATGCAAATATTTTCTTGTGTTGGGAAGTGGACGTGCACCTACTGAGACAATGAACTAAATGTCTGTTTTGTTCTTTCAAGTTTCGGTTCTGCATTGCTCAGCGACGTTAACTTCGTTTCACTAAGTTCTTCCACTAGTCACTCTAAAACACATTTATGTGTGGTGGAGTTTTGGGTGACAAATGCTCCGCCGAATGCCTAAACATGCCGTCCTCCAGGGGTGTTATGAATGGAGTGATATACTATGTTAAATGCCTGAAAAAACTCCTCTTTTCAGCGGAGTAATAGACAGCACAAAGTACTCTTCTAAATGTCCCAAAAAGCTCCCCTCCCAAGCGGTGTAATTAAGAGAAAAATAGTCCGCTGAATGGCTGAGAAATCTCTCTTCCTTAGGTAAGTTTATAAAATGTTCCCATTTCAGGGAGGAAATAAAAATCTGCATACGGAGTGCGCTAGAGGACAAGCAATTTACTCCCTAAGCTACGCATTTCGGTTTAGAGTGTACCCAAAGGAAATGCTGTCAGCCCGGAATTACCGGATATACGACGTTTTCGTAGTGCTAGGGACCAAGGTCGATTCCGACAAAGGGAATTGTTTTTTTTTCCTTCTTTCCAACTTGCTGCACACGCCATTGTTCCCAAGCGCTGCTAACCCGTACCCTACTGCCTTTGGGGTGACCAGAGGGTCGGTTTGCTGGTTTCACGGCGTAACGCTAACGGGTTTTAGTCTCATGAATTCCCTAACACTATTTTTTTTTTCTTGAGGCTTCCTGGCCTTCAGTCTACGACGGGTGGATTTCTGTCGGCCTAACAAGCCGTGCTGCTAAAAAAGTGAATATTTTATATCCACACGAGATTTCTTTCGTGTACAAGCGATTCCAACAATGTCCGCCATTTCTTCTCTCCGCTAGAAATCGATATTTTCGCGCCATGTGCACCGCTGTTCGGTACTAAAACCTCATAGAAAGTGCGCAAACACGGCACTGGTGACTGGCGCGATGGTGCTGTTGTGTGGGGCGAAACTAAAACACTCTTGCTCTGTGTGGCATTACGTAGATTCTCTGGCCGTGTCATTTGTGTGGAATACCACAAATTCTGTGTGCGTTGATTTCTAATAAAATAAACACCCTGGTATGACACGTTCTAGTGGCATGTGTACGCTTTAGTTTATCGTGTTTGCTTTGTTAAGAGCAAGATATGAAGACGCACTAGAATGCTTTGTTTGAAGAGTTGGTTCATGGCTTCAAAAATATCAAAAGACGCAAAGGACGAAGACATAGAAACACAGTCGACTTGACGAGGGCTCGTCGACTCTACTGTGTTTCTCTGTCGTCGTCCTCTGCGCTCTTTTGATTTTTTTTTAACCGAAAAACGCGTTTTTTTATATGTATGACGAATACCGAGCAGTTTTTTTTGGAAAATTACAAAGGCAATACCCACCAATCATATTTACAATTCCCCATAAGATACGTTAAAAAAGTCTTCGGTATTTAGCAACCATTTGGTGGCTTCTTTATCTTTCCAGCGTAAGTAGAAAACTTGTGCTATAGGTAATGGTATAGTTGGATTGTATATTTTAGCATTCACTTGTGAAGGTCTTCTCCATAAAATTTGGAGTCCCAGTACCACAGCCTTTTGTTAAAGTGTAGCTATACAGGACCGAATTTACATAGTGTAAAGCGTGTTACGTAAGGCTTTGCAATTACGACAGCCGGATAGAACATCAGTGTGTTCGCTCCACCGCCATTTGATCTAATCGAGGAATTTTAAAATTTATTTCTCTGTACAGACGACCGGTTTGCAGTGAGTGCAAGGCGTTCCGCTGCGGGTGCCGACATCGACGATTTAAATCATGCTACGAGCCAACCTTGTCGTTCGAACATTTCTGAATACTCATGACACGTGGCTTGCATCATTCATGCCCGGACATTTTCATATGCATTATTACGATGTTATACAATTCCCTGTCCCGCGAAACTATGTGAATTCTGCGCAGACACGATGGATTTTGATAATCTGCTGGTAATTTGCATAGTCCGCTTCGTCCTGTACCGCTCTAACGGTGAAAATATTACATTTCCGTGTCGACAATCCCCGTATACTCTTTTCACGGAGCCGCTGCGAAAAAATTTTCGATTCAAGACGAACAAACTGTTAGAAGTTGCTCAAACTTTTAATACATTGTAATATCTCATAATCCACACTCTCGACCTATACTCGGCTACTTGACAACACACGTGTGGTCGAAGACCGATTTACTGTGTTTATTTCCAACCTTTTTTTTTATTTTGAAACTACTCAATACAGCGGCCCAAAGCTAGATAGCGAATGTTCTTTAGAAAAACGTGGCGACATCAGTATTGATTGCCTGTGAGGCGGGCGCTGTATAACCGCCCGTTTCTTGCGCAATTCTTTGGGATGAAGCTTTTCCGCAACAAGCACCAATTGCGTGCCGTGGCTTCACGTTGTAGCACGCACACAGTTTATTTTGCGGTAAAAAAAACTTGCTTTCAACGTTTTAAGGGAAACAAATGTGGAGTACTTAAGCACTAGGTAACTATCCGCAGTAGCGATTGCATTGCTTGAAAGGAAGCATGAAAACTTTCTGGTGAGCTCTATACGAACTCGTTATTATGGCTTATGTCTAGACTAAACTTAACCATGGTGCATATCTGACCTTGTAGAGTGCCTGAGGTTGTGTGGAATTTTCTTTTCGGTGTGCGCAGTGCCTTGCATTATCAGGTTAAAAATCGTCAAGTTAGGTTTCTTCGGTAGAGATTTGTAGTTAGGTGCATTGTAAATATTTTCGCTGTCGTAGTTGCCGTGCTCCAGGCGTGCTGCGGGGTCTGCAACTTTTTTTTCCTTTTTTTAGGGATAGCCTGCTGCAGCTAAAGACAACTTCAAATTCTGAAAATACCGTTTCGTAACTATGTGAAATAAATTGTTTCGTGCTTCCACCCCCGCAGGGTAAAGACGAAAACGTTTCCAATGTCCAATCTCAAGAAAACGATCAACGAAGACCTACTAAACGGAAGTCGATGCTTGCATCGTTTATTTGTTTGCAAGTCGAACACCCGCGTCCCTCATTCACCATATAGCGTTTTATATGTGTGCTTTGTAAACGCAAGAAATGATGCAGGTGTGCCATTTGGAAACCCGCAATCATTTTTGGTAGCTAGTGGCTAGTCTCATTCTATTTGCGTTTTGCTCAGCTATGATTGTAGGCTTCGCGAACGTTGCAGAAACAGCGTCTTCGGGTTAAGCTGAGAGCTCCCGATCAAACGAGGATGCATTGTAAAAACGTTAAGCAAGGAAAATGCAGGAATATATATTGGTGAATCGTAAATGTACGGGAACACCTGTTAGTTATCTTTCGCAAACACGAAGCTTGACCCTGTCCGCAAACCTTGCGCCGGCTTTAGAAGCCAGCAATAGGGCCCTCTCACCACCCTTCCCACACCTTGCTAGGCCTCTCACACGTCCGTTTGCGTGTTCGTCTTCAATGGTCACATCAATGGTCACTGAAAATATAAGCCCAATTTACCATTCCGTTTGGTGTAATCTTTCCCTCTTCCTCTCTGAGTGCGTACATTCTGTCTCTGCCAATAACCAACTTCCTCTTTGTACCCTCAAAACTTCCCCCTGTCTCCGTTGTTTTCTCGATCACTGCCATCTTCTACGTGTGAATGTCCTTCTATCGTCTTTGAAGTATTCATTTTGAGAGCTCCGCTAATCGTACTCGACAGTTTCCTGTTCTTGGGTTTCTCTATATGCTCCCTGGTCTTCGTTAGCTTACCGTCATGTTTCCTAGATGTTGCTTTCCCCAAATATTCTGCCGAGCCTGTGATTAATGTTTATAGGATGCCAGTTAGCGTGTCAACGCTGTCGTCTTTGTCATTAGTTAAAAGCGCGAATGTATACTAGAGCGTTAATTTAAACTCCTGCGACCTGGTTCTGACTGACTACATGGTGTGTTTCGTATGTTTCTGCAGCTTCCCTCCTTCTCTTTTGATATTTAGTCTTATTTTGCCCAAACCATCCCATGGTCGCAGCTCCGCATCTCGCTTAGCACCTTCGCATCCCGATCAATACCTGGGCCATCACTCAAAGGAACTCAATTTCGGTGTTTGGTTGCTCCACTTGAGACTTTTCCATATCCATTTCCTATCTTTTTTTCATTGCGAAATGATGTCTTCGTTTGCCAGAGGTATTTATTTCCGCAAATCGCACCAGTGGATTTCCGCGATTATTGCGAGTGCCTATGCTGGTGATGATGACGATGATGACTTCGAAGTAACCTACTGATTTTCCCCTACTCTCTTTTTACCTACTGTAGTCTAGTAAGGCTAAGAAAATGATGACACGGTGCAAATGATGAAACAAAATTAACCGTACGAAAGATGTCACGTACTCGTTTGCAGGTCGGAAAGAATGCCACATATGCGGGTGCTCGTAAAATAAATAACCATCTTAGAAAAGTGTAGCTGGGTGCGCTGGCTGACCCGGCTGAACTCCCCCCCCCCCTCCCCCCCCATATGCACTGATAAACTACCACACCTCCATGTATCGGCTTGGAGTGCATATATAGCATGGTGAATGGAGTTGTCAGCGTCTGCCACGTAGGTTGGAGGGGGCCGCAAGAGTGCTGATATCAGCTCCGCTTTCTCCGCCGATTTCATGGCGTGGAAATGGCTTTAATTGTTCTTTCATAAAAGAAAACTTGATAACTTGTCATGAACAGTAATTTTTAAATATATATTATCCGATTGAGAGCACCATTTTGCCACATATTTACGCGCACACCCCACATTTTCGCTGGCAATAGGTGACCGAGAAGAGTGGGGGGAGACAGTTATGTAGAGCACGGCGTCTCTAGTACTGAAATAAACATGTTTTTGTTTTTATGTTATGGACAGGAGCGCCAGCTGCGAACTCCGATGTGGACGTTACAATGCGCTTGCCCAGGCGTTAAACACAAACAATGGCGAGGTTTTTTTCTGATTGTTTCACTTTTTATCGAAACAAAATTTACCTACCTCACACAAGACAGCCAATAAAGTGGAATGACGAAGGACATTAAAATCATCGTTTTAACGTGGTTGCAATCTTAAATCAAAACTTACAATACATTTATATCTTTCCAACATAAACGTGGCTCCGTAATCGTATTCCCTGTATTTAAATGTTGCTGACCAGAATTTACACTAGAGATAGGGAGAGAGAAATAACTTAATTTGAGAAGCTAGTGATCCTGTGTGTCGGCCAAAAGTCCTTTGCCTCCAGCAGCGTCGTCGGCCAGCTGGATGTCCCAGACTTATTCTGCTGGGTAGGAGCTGAGCAACACGGTCTCCCATTGCTCCCCTGAGTGATTCTGCTCAGCCGTTGTAGCCGCCTGCAGGGAAGCTCATAGCTGATGTGCTAGGTCAGCCACTTATATAAATTTGTGGTATTTCTCTGTATGTTGCCCTGGTTTGCAGTAGCTCCACATAACAGGGTTTGGATGTCAATTCGTCTGACGTTGTCGCCATACGACGTACAGTAGAATCTCAATAAACTATAATCTTGTAAACGGTATTGCTGCTAAATGGAACAGTAGCTTGGAAGTGGAGTGGCTTTGTACTCATGATAACGTAAAAAAAGCTTTCGGTAATCGGACCCAAACTTTCCGCGTCACCGTGTAAAAGAAACAGAAAATAAAACTTCTTGTCAGATCAATTGCCATAAGCTTTCATTTTTTTAGATTCTGGCTGGTTTATTTTCGTTTTTTATCCTCGTAAGCCTCGTCTTGTTACTAGTAGTTTGTCTCGTTAGATAGCACTGCTGCAACCCATGGATCAGGGCTTCAATGGTGGCTGAAGCCCTCAAGGATTGCTTCCGCAAGGGTCCCCTGCAGGGGAAGCAGGTGTGCATGACCCAGAAAATGGAGTACAGAATGAACCTTATTGCCGATGCCTCAGGCCAGCTGACTGCTAACACAATAGTAAATTGATTCAGGAATGCAGGATTTTTTTTCTCAAGTGACAAGACATTTGACATGCAGGGTTTGCCTGAATGTGACAATGAAGATGCCAGTGTGAGGCAGGAGGAAGTAGAGTAGCGTGCTTTAAGGGAAATACCACTGGCTTTGATTAGTGTGCGCACACCGAGAGGGATGTTGAGACTCAGCCTGAGAACACAGCGGAGAGCATTTTGGAAAAGTGTGCGATGAAGAGGAATCCGACAGGATGAGCAGGAAGATGAATCAGAAGAGATAGCTACCGTAGAAGATACTACTTTTCATGGAGCACAGTCAGCTGGGCAGTATCTATGAAATGTTTTTCGGAAAGAACCCGAATCTAAAACGTTTGTCCAAAGCTCAAGTGCCATAAAAAAACGACCCTGAAGATGCTGTTGCAAGGACTCAGAAAGAAATCCTGCATGTTTTTCTGGGGGCACCGTGAATAATGGTTGCCAAACAAACGTTGTGAATGCTGTTCCTAAACCTCTTGCCGTTTTCTTGCTTTCAGGAAAGTGATCAGCCACATTACATCTTTCAGTGCTTAGAGCTACGTGAAATGGTATTAAGAGTGTGTAAGCACACAAATTTGTACTTTTGCACATCTCTTCCAGTAAACGAAACTAGTGTTAAATAGAACTATTTTTTTCTGTCCTTGGAAGTTCCGTTTATCGAGAGTCTACTCTATTCTTTTTTATTGAGTGACGGGTGAGTAGTGGGGGGAACGGGTCAGTTCTAGTAGGTAGTGATTCATGTGCCTGTAGGACACGAGCCAATCTCTGCCCGACCATCGGAGCCAATGGGCGAATGTGCCGTTAGGCTCAACATAAGCTTTGTCGGTACATCCTCTAAGCGCATCGTGCGTGCATCCATTCCCGGCTCGGCCGTAGTGGGCAGGTGCCAGTATCAGGTATACTTTGCCGGTCCATGCACGGCGGCGAGAGCCAGATATAAGGACTTCAGACGCTTCTGGTGAGATTCGCCCTCTCGAAAAGTTTATAATGGCAGATTTGGAATCACTGATTAAGTATTTCAATTTTACGGAGGCCGTCATTGCCACTGTTTTTAACCTGCTTAACTAGTTCCGGTTTATTCGCGCGAATCGAGCAGGAAGCTATGGAATTTCCTTGGCGAACAACTACCGGGAAGGCCATGGCGTTGCGACCTTCTGCTGCGTCCACATATGCCACGTTTTCTGATTTCTCGTGTCATTTGTTTAGTGCTTTAGCCCGCACGTGTCTGCTGCTCTTGATTATGCACGGGGTGCATGTTTTTTTGTGGATAGGTGGAATATGAAAGTAGTCGGACTTTGGTTGCGGCCGTACTCCGATAGGTGATGCTAAGGGAGTCATGAAAGTGCCTTCCAGTCGCCCTTAAGGTTAGTCATTCTGGTTGCGCTAAGCGTTGAGCTGCGGTAAGAACCCGTAGGGTATTGTGTAGCCCAAGTGCCTCGAAACGTTACGCCTTGTATTTTTATATCTTGAGTCCACATATCACCCTAGAATGAAATAATATTCTGTGCGAGTTAAGTGCTAACCGTACCGACGTGTTTTGAAACGGAGTGTGTTTGAGGACATTCCTGTATTATTACCAAACGTATTTATTTCATCAATTTCACGAACATACAATAACAATTTTGTAAGAAAGTAATACCCGGTGGCGTCTCGAGTGAAGCCTATTGGTGAATTCTGAACATACAAAACAGCACAAAAAAACGCTTCTCTGCGCTTTCTTCTCTCTTAGTACTCGGGTTTTTGCGTTGTTTTGTATGTTCATACCTGGAAGGTACAATTATCTAAAAAAACCCTGAATCGCTCATGAATCCTCATTTAGGCTACTTTTGGCATCCACATAACACACACGGGAAGCATTCGTTGATAGGCAGCACTTCACCTACTGATACGTCTGGGATGGAGCTGTCAAGTTAACGCTCGGAATGACCATATAGTATTAGCCACACCTTGGATGATATCCAGTAAGTGGGCGAGCCTTCCCGCTTTGTTACTTTTTCATTGTCGGGAACGTATGTATATACCATGCGCCAGTTATTTACTACGATTGGTTTTTATAGGTATGGTGCATTTCTCGGAATAGTGCATTTCTCGGAATCATTAGCTGCGACTGCTGGACATTCTCTAAGCTGGATGCGCGGACTTCAATGTGTGGTTACCTGCTACTGGGCGTCGTACTCAAAGCATTTAAAACATGTGACGAAAGCAGTATTTGCCATCTGACGCGCCATTTAGAATACAAGCTTTCCGATTATGGTGAATGATTTTTCCCGTCTGCAAAACACTCGTGCCGGTAGGTTTCCCCACTGTTTACTTGCTGATACGGATGCTTTTGTTGGTATATATAAGCGTTTGTTAACGCATGCATGCCGTCACCAAATTGAAGACCAATGAGGCTCCATGGACTGCCGAAACACTTTCGCCTCTGAGGTGGAATAAAGCACGTTCCCTGCCATAAATTAAGCGCATGTGTGGTCCGAGAAGCCTTAAACTCCACTGCTCTCGTTCTTGAATAGATTTTTTTTCCGGCCAACTTAGCAAGACTTACTGGGAACGGGGTCATATACACAAACCGGTATGCTGGGTAAGCGCACTTCGGAGGCGCAGCTATGACTGTGGGAAAGCTCACACGACGTCTGTTGCCACTGTTTCTGTCTGCAAAACAATTTTTTTCGTTAGTCTAATTTCCGCATCTTATGTGGCAATAAATCAGTGCCGCAAACAGCAGCGGTATGCACAAGAGGGTAGTTTTACACAAAACCGGAGATCACCGCAAAGAAAGTTTTTTTTCAACAAAGGGACGGAGAAATCTTGACCTCTGCATTTTCAAAGTTCTTTGTCTTTGCCACAGTAAAACACACGTAAAATCTACGGAGTTATTTGTGGCCCTCTTTACGAAATATTTAAACACAGAGCTGGGCTTTCTGACACTGTGAGCAATTTGTTGTTTCAACTCATCTGTGTTCAGTTACCCTAAATACATTTTACGGCGAAGCGGTATGCCTCTACCAAGAAAATTATCGTGTCCGCATCAGAATAAAACTGCCAGGCAAAGAGAAAGAACTTGCTTGCAGCGCCAAGAATCGACCCTGGCCCCGAATAGAGTAACGGAGAGACAGCTTTCGTGTTAAGACCTCAGCTGCGCTCACACGAGGACACGAGAAAGAGACGGTGCACTGAACTAGCCCAGTTGAGGGTTACCACGTGCGCTCATTGAAAGCCCCCGTGTGAAGGGAAAACCGCACAATTTTCTACAACGACGGTTACGTGGTTCGGATTAGCGGTGAACTGAGCAGCTTCTGGTGTTCGCGAGGGCGGAGAGGGCGCTCTTTTGCGGGCGACGCTGGAAAGAAGAGTAAGCGGGCGGCAGTTACAGAGAGGACGCCATAGCCACACGTGCCCCCTCTTCCTCAACCTGCGCCAGACGCTCCTTCCTGTTTTCTTTCTGCCGTCACTGCTTAGTTCAACACGACAATCCCGCAGAAGCCAGGTAACGGCTGCAAGAATCTCTGGTTTCCCTCTTCATAGAGGCACGTGTGCATATTCCAGTGACGTCGCGTATGTAATCGTTGTGGGTGTCGTTTACAGCTCAATTGGAGGCAATTTGTTTTGTTTCCTTTTATCTCACGAAAAATATGATGTCTAATGCACCCAATCACTGCTTAGTGCATTGCATTCTTTCTGTGTATTGTTATGGTTGACAAGTTTTTCTTTAATATCATATTGAAGGTCACCTGGAGTCACTTGAAAACATGGGTCAGATGTGATAGTTGTAAACCTAGTTACAGTCAAACGACGTTAATTCGCACCCCGAGGGATGATAAATGCTTTCAAAGTAGCCAGCGTTTGAACAAGCGGGTTCCCTTTTATTGGCAGTACAGTGCACGCTGAAGTATAAGAAACGCGTCCGCGATAAACTTGACGGTAATGCACGTCCTTGGACAGCACTTTCCATTATTACGGTCTGAGAAATACGGCATGCGCACAGTTAAGTTCGAGACTGGAACCGAAAAAAAAGCAGCGAGCACTTCCTGTCTACGATCCTTAGTGCGAAGGTCGCGTGGTTGATGCCAGCTGCTTCAGTGTACGCGGAGAAAGCACGTTGTTTCGGATTTGGGACGCTGAGGAGGCTAGCAACATATTGAACTTGGGCTTTCGGATTCAAATTTTACGAAAATTATTGTGTGCGGAGCGGCAATAGTGTTCGAATTAAACGTGGCACGGGTTGCACGGTTTAATTGGCAAGAGGTTGCTCCCATATAAGTGCACGTCTCTTTGCCGTAACCAATGAAGCAGTTCTAATTATACGTCGGTTCGTTTTATGTGAGTTAGGATAAACGAGGTTCGACTCTGTTTCAATTTCAAGCGGCTCGTTTTCTGGGTTTTAAAAAGGCTATGAGAAATTGTTTTATGATAGCTTGGCTACTGGAATATCAGATTCAGCCTGTCCCTTGTGCTTGCGCACGCAAATATCGTGCAGATGTGCGCGTCATACATTGCGATACTTGGCAGCCAACAAACGGCGATGCAGCAGTTAACGCCTAACCTAGTCAGCCTAGTGCCGCAGTGGAACGTTTCGGAGCGGAGGTGCCTGTGTAGTATCGAGCTGCGAGGTCTTTCCGTAATCTATCACGTGGCATTACGTCAACACTGCCACACTTGCTCTCCTACGCCACGAGTAGTTGCGACGCGATGAATGACATCAGTTGACATGGCGTACTGGAGCTTTTGCTCAGAACAGTGACACCCGTCGGGAGATCGGGACAGTGGCAGGTTAAGACGGCATATACGATAAGCCCATGAATACGCCATGAATAAACCTCCCATGAATACGCCAACTAACCCTCGGCCCTCAGTCCCCAGCGGCTGCGAAGCAACTGACCACGGCGGCGGTCAGACCTGTGACGCAGCAGAGGGTGCTAAGAATCCCTGGATCCGGACAGGCCGCCAATGGAATCTGAACCTGGCAACGTTTAATGCCCGAACCTTATCTAGCGAAGCAAGCCTCGAGGTGTTGTTCGAGGAATTAGAGGGCATTAAATGGGATGTAATAGGGCTTAGCGAGGTTAGGAGGGCAGGCGAAGCCATTACGGTGCTGAAAAATGGACACGTTCTAAGTTCCCGTGGTCTAGAGGACAGAAGAGAACTGGGAGTGGGATTTCTAGTCAATAAAAGCATAGCTGGCAACATAGACGAATACTATAGCATTAACGAAAGGGCAGCAGGTCTTGTAATTAGGCTAAATAAGAGGTACAAGCTCAAGGTGGTGCAGGGCTACGCGCCCACATCCAGCCACGACGACCAAGCAGTGGAACGCTTCTATGAAGATGTGGAATCGGCAATGGCTAAAGTAAAAACACAGTATACCGTAGTTATGGGGGACTTCAATGCTAAAGTACGCAAGAATCAGGCTGGAGACAAGGCAGTTGAGAACTATGGTCTGGGCTGTAGAAATAGCAGGGGGGACCTACTAGTTGAGTTTGCAGAACGGAATAACCTACGAATAATGAATACCTTCTTCTGTAAACGGGAGAGTCGGAAGTGGACCTGGAGGAGACCGAATGGGGAGCACAAAAATGAAATAGACTTCATATTATGCAATAACCCTGGCGTCGTGCAGGATGTGGAAGTGCTCGGAAGGGTAAGGTGTAGTGACCACCGTATGGTAAGATCCCCAATTAGGCTAGATTTGAGGAGGGACCGCAACAAGCTAGTACGAAAAAAGCCGATAAATGAGCTAACAGTAAGACGTAATGTAGAAGAATTCAGGATCGCGCTGCAGAACTGATATTCCGCTCTTAACGAGGAAGCCGAGTTTAGGACGCAGGAAGCCAGCGACAACCTTACACGCATTATTACGGAGTGTGCAGTAGAAGTCGGGGGCACTATGGCTAGACAGGATACTGGTAAACGTTCACAGGAGACGAAAGATCTAATCAGGAAGCGGCAAACCATGAGAATCTCCACCGCAGCTGACAGAATAGAACTAGCGGAGCTCTCCAAGCTAATCAATAAGCGTAAGACAGCTGACATACGGAAGTATAATATGGAGAGGATCGAATACGCTGTAAAGAACGGAGGTAGCCTGAAAGCAGTGAAGAGACGTCTTCGCGTGGGGAAAAACAGATGTATGCACTTAAGGATAAGCAAGGCAATGTCATCACAAATAGGGATAAAATAGTCACAGTGGCCGAGGAGTTCTATAGGGATCTGTACAGTAGCCAGGACATACAGGATAATGCCGAACGAGACAGTAGTTCACTGGAGATAGACATCCCACCAGTAACGACCGAAGAAGTAAGGAAGGCTTTGAAAGAAATGAAAGGGGGAAAAGCACCTGGTGAGGATCAGATAACAGCAGACCTCTTGAATGATGGCGGAGAAATTGTACTTGAAAAACTGGCAAACCTCTATACGCACATTTCCTATGACCGCAAAGTGGCACCGTATCTGAAGAGTGCGTACCCCTTTATCCATAAGAAAGGCGACATGAAGGACTTGACAAATTACAGGCCGATCAGCTTACTGTCCGTTGTCTACAAGGTATTTACCAAGGTAATCGCTAACCGAATTTCTGCAACCTTAGATTTCAGTCAACCTAAAGAACAAGCAGGGTTCCGTAAAGGTTATTCAACAATGGACCATATTCACACGATCAATCAGGTGATAGAGAAGTGCGCTGAGTATACTGAACCCCTATATATAGCCTTCATAGATTATGAGAAAGCATTTGACTCGGTCGAAACCCTAGCAGTCATTCAGGCATTACGGAACCAGGGGGTAGATGAGCATTATGTAAGAATACTAGAGGATATCTACAATGGGTCTACAGCTACGATCATCCTCCATAGGGAGAGCAGTAAAATACCTATAAGAAAGGGTGTCAGACAAGGAGACACAATCTCTCCAATGCTATTCACAGCATGTTTACAAGAAGTATTCAGAACGTTGGATTGGGAACAGGTGGGAGTAAGGGTTAATGGAGAATACCTCAGTAACCTCAGATTTGCTGATGACGTTGCCTTGCTAAGTAACTCGGGGGACGAATTGCAAAGCATGCTTTCCGCACTGGGCGAACAGATTAGAACCGTGGGACTGAAAATTAATATGCAGAAAACTAAAGTAATGATCAATAACCTCGGGACAGCACAGCGGTTTGACATAGGTGGCGAGGCAGTGGAGGTGGTAAGCGAATATATCTACTTAGGCCAAGTTGTGACCCCAGATCCAAACCATGAGGCAGAGATAATTAGAAGGATCAGAATGGGGTGGGGTGCATATGGCAGACATTCTCAGATAATGAATAGCAGCCTACCATTGTCGCTGAAGAAGAAAGTGTATGACAGCTGCATCTTACCGGTACTCACCTACGGGGCAGAAACTTGGAGGCTCACTAAGAGGGTTCAACTTAAATTGAGAACGACTCAGCGGGCAATGGAGCGGAAAATGATAGGTGTAACATTAAGGGACAGGAAGAGAGCGGAGTGGGTCAGGGAGCAAACTGGTGTTAAAGACATATTAGTAGAAATTAAGAAGAAGAAATGGACGTGGGCAGGACATGTAATGCGAAGGCAAGATAACCGCTGGTCATTAAGGCTAACAGAGTGGATCCCTAGAGAAGGCAAGCGTTGCAGGGGGCGGCAGAAAGTTAGATGGGCAGATGAGATAAAGAAGTTTGCGGGGATAAATTGGTCACAGTTGGCACAGGACCGAGGCAATTGGAGAATAATGGGAGAGGCCTTTGCCCTGCAGTGGGCGTAGATAGGCTGGTGATGATGATGATATGATGATGATACGATAAGCCTCGCTGGGACATCTTTGTAATACCACTCCTACGAAAAGCCGAGGTAGCAACCTTCATCGCGTTTTACCTTCTACAGCAAACAGTGAGGAGTAAGGGCTCTAAATAAGCATTAATCATCGTCTGGATAATCCAGCGGAATGCCGTATAAAAGTAGAAAATAGGGCCGGCCTAGGCTGTAGGTATGTTGCAGGGCATCTCGTGCGCCAAAGCCTGTCGGATGCCGTGGGGCAGTTATTATCTCCCACAGAGGTCTTGCGTCACAGATATACACTTTAACAATTTATTAACGAAGTCGCCGATTCAACTCGGAAAAATTACGTTTGTCTTCGCTCCCATATGATTTTAGGAAAGCACATACGTTCGAAATAAAATCGCAACTGTGATGTAGAGTGCGAAATATAGTGCACTCGGGAATACCTGTGCAAGGTCATCATTTCCGGCTGTACTTTCCCAATGGCACAAAATTGCTTCTATTGTGAACTAGCCTTGTTTTCACGTTCGCTCGGTCATTTGGAGCGGCTGAGTTGCACAGAGTGAGCCGGGGCGATGGTAGTTTGCGAATATGCTTTCTGCATTCAGGAATATGCATCTAAGCTTCCCAGTATATGCGTTACAGAACGAGGAGTAACAAATGTTTGCCTCTGCAATTGAGAGAATCGTGTGCATACACAGTTATACGTAACAACGTCTGGGTCACATTGCCTACGTCTAACTCTTTACTTGATGAAATTTAGGTAGAAGTTTATTGTGATAAACGAAGTGCAAATTATATCCGAGAATTACCTTAGGATGCCTATTCGTTATTAGCATAGGAGCAGAAACATCTTGCGCCAGGCTTATTCAGTGCGTTCTCAAAGTGAATAACAAGCAAATTGTTTTCCAAGTTAATCTGCATATAGAGAGCACATTGTTTTCAGGCAAGGTAAATAAGGGGAAATTTAGAGGCTTAATAGGGTAAATGAATTGATTGCTTCCGTTGATAGGCAGGAAGCATTAAGCAAAGTACAGTAGAAACGGCACAATCGTAGTAGCATGCTCCCACAAGAGCCAATCTAGAAAAAACGTTAAATTATTTTATTACCGTTTTCTTTCCCGAAAGCGAAAATGTGGGCGCCATTGTGCACAGCATGCCTGTTGACCACGTTTTCTCTCTCTCTTAGTTAACGCTCGGGTGGGGGTTAACTGGCAGTTACATTAGGCGTATGTGGCAACCGAACAGCAAGAGATACTCGTCGGTGCAGTGAACTAGAAACGTACGTGAGAATGACAAGCGAAAAAGTTTATTAGCGTCATCTAGGGCACTCCGTCGCTCACTTTTGTGGCGCCGCATATTGCAGGCTGGCCACAATAGGACATTTCCCCAAAGACAGTGGACAATGCACTCGCCACTATGGGACTTGTCTACTCACCTCGAATGCTAGGAATCAATGCAATAATATGAACTTAGTGCCGTTAGGTCGCTGAGCATACTTAAGGATAAATAGAAAGAACACACCTACAATTCACCTCTGCCCAGGTGAAGTAATACAAACTGATCCATACATGAAAAATTAGAACTTTGTTTTTGCTTCTATTTGTGCGTAGCTTTTTTTAGCCATCATTTCACTTTTGGGTTCGTGTCATATACATTAAAAAAACATCTTTTCCCACGTCATATTTCCTTCACCGCAGGAGCATTCAATTTGCTTTCACTTGCTCTGCATGCTTTGTGGACGTGAGAAAGACTACCTTGAGCTGCAGATGTCGTTTACAATTTATTGGTCGAGTTTGCCTTTCTTTCCTGAAACTAGAGAGATCACGGAACGGCGGATACAATCGATAATATGGTAAAGCTGACAGAAAGCTTTTCCCGCAACTGCAGCATTGCTCGTATTTGCAGTACATTGGGTACACAAAAAATTCACTGCAGACATCCATGCTCATTTCATGGATACTCTTGCTGTTTTGTACGTACACACACCACAATGCATAAACTATTTCCTTCAACTTGCATAGTTACCTCAAAGTGTTAATATCTCAAATGCAATCACCTATTTTTTTACTGTGTCATGTTCACAGAAAGAAAAAAAACTTTCACCTCGCATATTCCTACTTGTCAGTATATCACGTGCACTGTTAAATCGCTTTTGGTACATTGACATGATCAGAATTATGTACCTAGGTATGACGTTATCTGCATGAAATATTTGTGCACAGAGACCTTGAAGAAATAATTATCTACAGCGAAAACGTGTACTTGTAGCAAAAATTCCATTTTCGATGAGCCCGATTTTACCAAGTATTTTCTCGGGTTACGCGAAGTGTATTAAAACGCCGATTCTGAGGTACAATGACCGAAACCGATTATGGACCCACTTATACACACTCAATGCGATTGTAGAGAAGCCGGTTTTATTTTGCTCGATATTCAGCGAAGAGGCCATCTTTTGATATCCCGGTTTATGTGTGCGCTGCTGTAGTTATCTTCTCTACCCAGGACAGGGTAATGAGGTATTTTGTTCAGACGTTTCATCGAAAAGGGGCTGTTTAAAACAGACATTCCGTTGCCCGTGGAACCAGTCAGAGGGGGAGGCTGGGGGAGGCTTTACAGCGCACCAGCAGCACCCTTTGAGAAGCACAAAGGGAAAGCAGAAGTCTAACGGACGGCGAATTTGTCCAGACGCGCCTCAAGCATCGCATGAGGCCGCAGTCCGGCCATGCGAATGGGGTATCGACGTTCGCTACATTTCGTGAGATGAATGCAAAACCCAAGTGGCGGCTTTGCTTTTCAAGTTTACGTTAGGTTTGTAATGGTTATACAATGTTTTCGCGTTAAATCAAAAGGTACTCCCATGTGTGTTAAAATAAGCAGGTGTGCGTCAACTTGTGTACACTACGGGTTGCAAACTGCATGCCTCAACCATCCCGAGCTTGAAATTTTTTAAAGCTTAACATTCTTTAGTTCGTACCAGTTGTTTACCGTGTTAATCATTCGTAGTACAAATTAAAAGAAATATAGGAACCTTAAGAGCCCCCTCTGGTGCAAAATTATTGAAAAAAATAAACTATAAGTACAAATGTGTGGCATGGAAGCTGCTCTCGCTTGTTTGTAGCAGCGTTTGCGGTGGCTACTTTTCTGTTTTATGCTAACACTTGCTGTGAACTTTACCGATACCAGACTCCAGCAGTTAACGCTTTATGGAGAAATTAACGACCACCTTGCCTTTGTACAATGTTGTTATGTTAACCCCGGGCGTTGCCATTCGTTCAAAGACTTAAGATGCGGAGCACGTACGCGTATGTGTTAAATCAGCTGCGTCGCGTGCTGTTTGCGCGAGCAGCAACGGTTCGACCGCTCAATGCTCCTATACAGCAGGGTCGCCGCCGAAGGCATGTCTCCACAAGGGGTCGCAGGGGGGGGGGGGGTGAGGGGGAATGGGGCTAGTGGCTTGCTTTTATAGGAAGGCTGTAAAGATAAGGACTGGGGAACTCCTTACATTCATCTGGGGCTCCACCTGCACTCGACACCGTAGGGGGGTTGGGAATATAAGGGGAGAATAGGGTAGGGTACAGAAAAGCAAATATAGGTAAAGCTGGAAGAAATAGAAAAGAGGGGAGTTGTGCCACTATGACTGGGACCACCACGCACAATCCAAAACACAATCCCAATCCCGCCGTCATGCTGCGTCAGGAAGAATAAACTCGACGGGAGCGGTTAAGCTTAAAGGTATATATAAGGCTGTGATTTGAAGAGGGGTCCACAGAGGTCCACAGCCTTGAGAGTGCGGGATGCAGTTTCGACCGGAAGGGCGGGCACTGGCTGGCAGGAGATTGCGTTCGACCGACCGACGCAGCAGAGCGCCCATCGCCAGAAACAAACACCCACGTGAGCGACGTGAGCCAGACGAAGATCGCTCGCTAACCGTTGCTGCTTCTTTGATTTTGATTGATTGTGGGGTTTAACGCGCCGACGCAACGCAGGCGATGAGGCGCGCCGTAGTGGAGGTCTCCGGATTAATTTTGACCACCTGGGGATCTTTATCGTGCGCCGAAATCTCGTACACACGGGCGTTTTTGCTTTTCGCCTTCATCAGAAAAGCGGCCGCCGCGGCCGGGAATCGAACCCGTGACCTCGTGCTCAGCAGCGCAACGCCTTAGCTACTGAGCCACCGCGGCGGGTCGTTGCTGCTTCTAGACACAGAAAGAAAGTACGTGCACACCCACGACGTCCACACCAAAACACCTGTCTCCACAAGTTGCGGCAGGTAGGGAGCGTGCCACAGTGACTGACAGACGCGGGCTGCTAACGACTTTCGTTCATCTACATGTCTACTGGAGGACGCTGGGAGAGCCCGTGCAGCGCATTAGTAGCCGGCGCCGTCGTTTGAGAAGCCCCGTGTTCTTTGGACCCAGTGGGGCTGTTTAGTATATTTCTGCTGGACTCTGCATTGAAATATTCGGTGTACTAGGCAAGTTTCGACGGCTGGATTATCAGTTATGATTGTTTATTTCTAGAGGCGGTTTAATTGCGTTTCAGAACTGTTTCGAAAGTGTTACTTTCCAGATTTTATTTCGGTTGTTGTCGCACCCCAATGGGCTATTCTCGCTTTTTGCGTTCCTTTGATTGGAGGGAACACCCTAGTAAATCGCGGTAGATCGACGACGCAGGGCGGACAGATCGACGCAAGGCGGACCGTGATCTTCTGAAAGAATAAAGAATCATTTCACACAAATCATTTTAAATTAGAATAAAACGGCAAGTCATACATTTTAGTGTTTGCAAATGCGCCGCACTGAATTCAGCACATCGTTTGGAGTGATTGTGTTTCTATAATAGAGAAGATTGAGTAACGCGCAGATAAGATGCGGCGCATGGTATTTTGTCGTGTGCTTCAAAAGTTGAGTTTCACAACGGCGTGCAGGGAGAGAACAAAAGCTATGTAATGGTCCCATGTGAGGCTTCCTAATTGCTGCTTTAACGACCCAAGAAGAACATTTTAGGTGTACACAAAATATCAGTTTTTTTTTCATGACCCTTCAAGACGTCCTTCACACTAGAACATCTCAAACTAGTTTTACAGGTGTATTATATTACCTTATTAAACCGGATTTTCGCATGTTTATCAGTACGTAATTTGATCGTCCTGATGAGGGTTAGCCAGCCGGGCATTGACAGCAGTATACGACGCCTGCATAACGGTGAGCGCCTTTCCTGTGTCGTTTTTTTTTTTTTCATATATATTATCTGTGACATACGTGGCATATAGGTTTCCAAACCCTTTTGTGCTACCTGGCTTTTGATGAGAAGGAAACTGCCGCATGGTGCCAATATTTCTTCCAGTTGTCACACGTGAAATAACACAGTATGTAGCACGAGAACCGTAAAACTATTAGATTTTTTATAACACTCTACAGTTCTGGCAAACTCCCTTCGTAGCTCTGTATTTTGAGGATGAACTTCCTAAAATACTTAAGATTGAATAGATGAAGCTTATCATATTATGTCGAACAGTGTTGTATAGTTTTAGTGAGCAAGAACTAATACAGGGCAACTAAGACATGCAAAGTTCTAAAAAATCAACTTATTTGAGAAATGCACCTTTTAGCAACTCAAAAAGGTCTATTTTGACCGCAGGGAGGATCTCGATTATTAGTCATCTCAGGAGGAGGCTGCGTAATTTGTGAACAGTTTTGTTCGAAATGTTCTTTATTTTTACGCCAGCTCCTTTATTTTTCCCGATAAATGCTAACCGCTTTTTGTAAGTTCAGTTTACTATCATCCCTCAGCAGTTTCACACGCACAGTGCCCTATAGGTAAAGTCGCTATTGTTATTCTCTTTCGGCTACATTGTTTGTTTCACATGTGCCTCGATTATGTAGAAAATACTTCTGGGCCAACACATTGTGAATGAAAAATCTTTACTTAGGTACCTTGGCACTCAGACTCAAGGTCCTGTTTTCTCGTGTACGCTAACCGATAGAGTTTTGTCCAAGGAGAATCCGTGGCTTAAAAAAGTTTAAGCCGAATATCAAGACATATAACTAATAGGGGTAAGGTCGCTGTATGCACCGGCATTTCAATACCACTAACATGTGTAACAGCCATTGCAGGAACCCAACGTAACTGGGAATCTCTGTTCATTACCATTAGCCGGGCACATTAAACGAATGCACTTGTTTATCCGAGGGTGTTCCTTTACCGAAACTCTTAATTGGGAAATCGGACCATAGCCAGGTCCAATCACCCGAAAGCAATCACCGGCACGTGTAGTTCATCTAAGAAAGGGTCGGAAAGGAGCGCCGGCTGATTAAGCCGCACTAATGACCTTTCTCTATGCGGAGTCTCTCCTGTATCGACCGCATCAGGGTTGTTCGTTTTGAAAGTGACCGCAACAATGTCGGGATTCTGTAAATGATAAGATATCGCCTAGTCCAAGCTTCTCTTTCAGTATAAGTATTTATTTTAAGAGCTACTGAATAAAGTCTGTGACATTTTTTTTTCGCCTGCACACCACCTTCAACCGAACTTCACCACTTTTAAGGCCTTTTTTTTATAGGAGAGAAACTTATTTGATGCCACGCCGTACAGCCGGATAAAGTTGAATTCTATAGCCGGAAAGAGAAAAGCTTAATTGAAACTGTCTCCGTTGCATATTTTTAGCGGTGTATTCATTTCGGCACGACACAAAGAAGGCACTGAATAAGAGACTGCAAAAAAAAAAAAAAACGTACTTCCCTTTTCGACACTATCGTCCGGTGAAAAATACTGATGTTTTTTTTTGCTGCTATGTGAAACTTTCGACTTACAACTGCTATGTTGTACGTATTCACATTCCGGTGGGATAGATTGTACAAAGCCCCATCGTCATTGTGGCAGTAACTGTAAGCAGTTTTGGGCAGTACATAGTTGCAAGAATGCGTAAGCATAATTACAGTAAAAGCTCGTTAATTCGAACTCAGCTAATTCAACTTCCGGTTATTCGAATCCACGCCCTTGTCCTGGCACAACCCTGTAAATTTCAGTGGGGGAAACCTCCAGATAATTGGAACGCGTCGGTATTCAGAACGGTTAATTCGAAGTATAATCCCCTCGTCCTCATCCCTCCTCGCAGAAATCGGCCCAAGGTGATTACAATTGGTTGCCAATCCAATTAAACCAAATTTGCAAAAAGATGCAAAATGACGAAACAAGCGCGCGCTACGCTCCAGCAACAGCTTATTTCGCTTTTACAGAGGGGGCCGCGCCACCGCCGCCAGTGCTCCGGGAAATGGTAATGTTATTTACGAACCAGTATTTACGAAACCACCTTCTACAAATCTATAGTACCACCTAATTCGCAATAGCGAATCCAGAGGTGCCTTCAATGGTTTCTTCCCCCGCTGTGTAGCGCGATTTCCATTCCTTCTAGCGCCCGCTCACTAATTCGAACTACGCTTAATTAGAACAATTTATGGTCCCCTTCGCGTTCGAATCTGCAAGCTTTTACTGTAGTTACTTTTTTCCGTAGCGTCTAAGTGCAAGAACTTACTTTTAAGTTAAATGAAATTGTAGCTTTAAAATTCTTACTTGTTTAGCCAGTAACTGTAACATAAAGTACCGTTACCGTTACATCACTTTTTATTGGGAATTATCCAATAGCAACCACAAATCAAGGTGGACGTGCTGTGCGGGCTTACCACTTTTTCGAACTTTCCTCTTTCCCATTTTCTTTAAACCTTTCTCCTTTCCACAACACTGCTCCTGTCGCAGATTAGGAGAGGAGGTAGCTGAGAGTATTCTTCCTTTCAGAAGACCGAGTTTGTAGGTTCGTCTTTAAGGTGATTTGTAAAAACCTTCCCCTCGTCTTAAGTCAAACGAAAACAACAACAAAAACTAAACCGGGAATTTCGCCACTCCGGAGGATGAACCCGGCTAAACTTGTAAAGGAACACAACCTCAGATGCGCACACAAATAACGGGGCACCCATAATGACATCAAGGAAGCATGAAGAAACCCGTCTATTGCAAAATAGTGATATTTAAAGGTGGATTTAAAATAAATATGAGCAGCGGAGCGCACAGCCTCCGACGTACGTTGTAGCGTTGAGATTTTTTCTAGGGGAGGGGGGTGTCAGCTTCTATCACGGGTGATGAGGGTGAGAATGTGGAGGAGCAGGAGGAATAGGTGGACAAGGACGAGGAATAGGAACACAGTAGCATTTTTATTCCGTATAATTTTGGAAAAAATTTAAATACCACAACCAAGAAACATCCTCAACTATACTTTGGCGACCACGTGAAGGGCCATCTCCTTCGGGAATGAATTCAAAAATTAAGGGGGGAAGTCAGGATAATCACCCCTCCCCCCATCTAGCTCGCCAATGACCCAATGGCTTCAAATTAGGGAAACTCCACAAATGCGCTGTTCGTACTGACAGTTTAGTGTGGCCAACTTTTTGTGCAAGTGCCTAATCAAGAACAAAAGCTGGAAATTTGTTTTGAGGCGTTTTTTTTTCTCCGAAGGCTAGGCGTTGAATTGTTCTTATTTTTTCAGCGCCCCCGTATACAGCGATTGTTGGTATTGAGTTTGAGTGTGCCCCCTTCTGGGTTAACTTCATCTAGGGGCCTACTATGCGCAATTTTCACTACCGGAATCCCTTCGTACGTTTCTAATAAATAAACTGTTACCCTTTTGTTTGGATCTGTTAATTTTGGTTGCACTAAACAAAAGTAAAGACGGTATTTTTTCACAGTAACTGTAACTGTAACGAGTTAACTTTTGAAACTCCGTAACGGTAGCTGTCACACTGTTACTTTTTTTGAGATACGTAACTGTAACTGCCACACTCTTACTTCTTACTAGTAATGTGCTAATGACTCACTGTAAGAGTACCGCTAATTATTTTGTGTGCTCTCTGCTGTTCACTTCGCATCGAATGATACAAAACTGACCCTTCGTTATTACAAACTCGCAATTTTTCGTTAAACCGCTGTAAATTACGAAGCTATTCATTGTGAGTTGAGCACTCAACGTGTATATTTGGTACTAAGTAGGGAAATTCACATTCATCTTTCTGCATTATGCCATAATATAAGTTTTTTTATCTTATCCGCGGCCATTTGAACCGCGACCGCAGAGAGAAATTCTTTCATCGATAGTTGTCATGTTTAACTGCGGGAATAGGATGGTCATCTGTATAAGCCATCTATCTTATTTATCAAATAGGCAATATATAAGGAGCGAAAATAAAAATTTTTTAAGTATCCACCGTAGCACAGCCAAACATTCCCGTAAAGAACTCATATGAAGAAAAAAGTACATAGGACTACAGAAAACTCAGTAACGGTTTTGCGTTTTCTCGCTTGTCAGCTATTTCTCGTTGGGAGCGCTACGCTAACGTTCCGCGATTGCAGTCGTTTGAAAAACCGCGGACTGTCACATTGAGGTGTGTGAATCCATTTAGTTAAAGTGAATGTAATCATTCCACATATTTTGTCCACGAACTCGATGCCGTTTGAGCATGAAGCTGTCAAATACCTGTGTCATGTACCTGTATGCATCGATTGATAAAAGATCGCCCCGCGTGCTTCTCTCCATGGGAGGCACGACAACTGACCCGTCCAGCGGGCATGATGCTGGCGTTGTGACGTGAACCGTGCTTTCGCTCATTATTTCAGTGCGACTTGTTACGAATTCATGTTTATCGAATTCATGTCTATCGGATGCATTACTGGCTCTTGTCAATGAGTGCTTCTTCGTGGAGCACACTTGCGGGTAACGATAATCAAGCCGAGCTTTCTTACGCTCTTCTGGCAGCTTTTGATGGCTGTGCTGCTTCTGCTTGGTGGCCTTGGTTTTGGCAGGATTTTATCTTGTACCCAAAAAGAATAGAAAGCTTCTACCTGTCCCACTTGCGCGGCCTAGACAGTGACTCGCGCGGGCCGCCTGACCAAGTTAAACGACATAACACACCCCTTTCTTTTAAAACCCCCGAGGGGTCATCTGGGGAAGAGACCTGAGGGGGGGTGGGTGGAAGGTGTGATGCGGCCTAATTGGTAAACCAAAAAAGCTGCGTATGTCACATTTCCTGAGTTTCTTCTTTTTTGTCTCACCAAGTCAATACAACGCAAATTAAGTTGCTCTCTATTTACGCACATTAACGGCTGTGCAGACGGTTTATGGTATGCAGAGCTTCAGGTGTTTATTGGTCTAATAACTTTATTTTTGGGCTGCTGCGCAGAAACCGAGCAAGATTTTTCAAATTTTAATAATTTATTCTATGCTAAAAAAATTTTATTAAAATTCGCAAATGTTCGTTTGTCACGACGTATATCCTTTATGTAACACTACGATGAAACAATTTTTTACGGACTTGTGCTTGTAATAGAAAAAGCTAATTGTATATCAAATTGCCTGCATTTCACCAAAGCCTTTTTTTGTGATTTTTATATGGGCGCAAGCAGACGCTTCACTTCACTGCATATCCGCTTATATATCCCGGACGAATGCCACAAGTCTACTTGTAAAGGGCGAGGTCCGATTTTTATTTAAATCGTTAGAACAGCGGCATCACTGCGAATACTTCTATTTTGAAAAATGCATTACGTATCTGCAATCTTCACATAACTTCTGGCAACGGTCTATTATAGTCGCATCAAGGCGGCGATGGGAGCAGTCATGGTTGATTGTACCCAAACGGCAGAACTGCTTCCGCTCACTGAGTAGCCATAGTCACTGTTAATTACTAATAAAGACACTGGGTAGTAAGTGAACGGAAGTGGTTTGTCAGGTTGGGTAAAACCTAGTCAGACTGCTCCTATTCAGCACAGCAATCTGCGCTGTGGTCGTTTCGCAACTGCAAACTGATCAGCCTGTCTTGACGTTACCCAAACGGACGAACCACTTTGGTTCAGTGACTGGCGATTGTCATTATTAATTATTACAGTGACTCTGGCTAGTCAGTAAGCGAAGCGGTTAGGCCGATTCGGAAAAATCCACCATGACTGCTCCCATCGCCGCCATAATGCGACACTCATTATACCATTGCACGTATTCGCTTTCACTATTACATGAGTTCCTACACTTGCGGAGTAATTGTTAAAATTTTCTTACTTTTGTATAAAGCGCTTCTCTACAGAGAGTGTTAAAAATATTAGAGGAAGAAGAGGTAGATTGGCAACTGCCTCCTACTATCACTATCATTTTAAAGTCCCATCCGCCATTAAAACGAATCACCCACGTCCCGCGGTCCCCGCCTCGGTTCTTCAACAAAATGGTGCCGTGACCAGGATGGGAAGATCTACACAGTTGGAGAACGGAGTGTGTGGGCCGCCATCAACGATGACGCGAGTGAGACGGCTGCGATGGGACTGAACGGTGACCGCTGACCACGGGCTGCAGGTGGACGTCACTACCCACGAATCAATTGAGGGCTCACCAAGCAACTAACGACCAGGCGCCCTCACCAACGCTACCGAACGGACGCCTGCGGGGACCAACGGAATCAACGGCTTCGGTTTCTGGACTATCATGACTCTTCTCGGCGACCTAAAGATAATAACACCGTTAGGCGGGCTAGTTGGTACTCAGAATTCATGGTGAATTTTTGCGCAGCGTAAGACTAGGACAGATAGAACAAGGAACACGAAGACCAGCGCAGACTAACAACTGAAATTTATTTCTTAAACAACACATATATATACATACACTATCTAACAACCCTTGATCACCGCGCATGAGCAGGTTAGTACACTCTCCATCAAAATGCAAAGCATGATAACCGTACATTCAAACTGACTTGATAAGGCGAACTGCCGCCTCGCAACAATATTATACTATCTTGTATTGGTCAGCAACTGTATTTCTTTTTCTGACAAAGCTACTGAAGGGTGGCTCACGCATGCTCCCTTGATCGCAGCCATGTGCCAAGCTTCTACAATTTTGTACAAGCTTCTACTGGGCCAAGGTACAGAGTTGGAGATGTTCAAGGCACAAGTGTTGGACGTCTTCAGAGTAAGAGGCGAAGGGTTAAGCTTCACGTATGAGGTGCCGAAGGAAAACAGGCTACAGTTCCTGGATGTGAAGTTCATGTTTGGAGAGCACCATGTCTGCTGGCAATACTCTCCACGCACGGAAAAACCACTCCTGAATTACACGTCTGGGCACTCAAGGATTGTGAAAAACGGTATCGCCATGGGATGTTTCAAAGCCGCCCTCACCAAGACATGCAAGCACAAAATGCGTGAAGCATACCTTGAGCAAGAGCAACGCCTCAAAAAGGCGGGGTACCCGATATCGGTGTTGCTGACTGCGAGTGAAAGGCTATTGAAAAGAATAAAGTCGGAGTGCAAGGCGAAAGAAAATAGCCCAGATAGTACGTTTTCAGTAATCCCGTACGTGCACGGTCTGTCGCACAAACGTAAAAAAGTTGCAGCCAAGTATAACGTAAATGTCGTTTTCGAAGCAAAGAACAAAGTGGGGAGTGTGTGCCCTGCAGTGAATAAATTGTACGAAGGAAGAAAAAGACCTGAAACTGGGAAGTGCACGATGAATCACAAACCGAGGTTTTTAGAATGCAAAAAGAACGTAGTTTACAAGATTCCTTTCACTTGCGGGCAGCATTATGTCGGTCAGACAGGCAGATGTGTAAATATTAGGATTAAGGAACATTTGTCTATCTTGAAAGGAAGGCCATATACGCATTTGGCAAAGCACGGTGAGCAATGTACTGTAGACAAGTGCGAACCTTTGTTGAACCAAACGACTATTGTGTTCTGTCACCCTAATCAGACTACCAGGCAAATTGTAGAAGCTTGGCACATGGCTGCGATCAAGGGAGCATGCGTGAGCCACCCTTCAGTAGCTTTGTCAGAAAAAGAAATACAGTTGCTGACCAATACAAGATAGTATAATATTGTTGCGAGGCGGCAGTTCGCCTTATCAAGTCAGTTTGAATGTACGGTTATCATGCTTTGCATTTTGATGGAGAGTGTACTAACCTGCTCATGCGCGGTGATCAAGGGCTTGTTAGATAGTGTATGTATATATATGTGTTGTTTAAGAAATTAATTTCAGTTGCTAGTCTGCGCTGGTCTTCGTGTTCCTTGTTCAATCTGTCCTAGTCTTACGCTGCGAAAAAATTCACCATGAAGACCTAAAGATAATAACGACGCCGAGCAGCGACATGGAGGCCCTGTGCGAACGAAGAAACCTAATCCGAAACGACGCCACCACACTGATCGACGACATAAAATCACGGATAAATGCCGAGGCGCCATCAATCGGTAAGCTAATTTTCCTCAAGAAGAGCCTGATGGAAAAATATGATTGATTGATTGATTGTGGGGTTTCACGCGCCGACGCAACGCAGTCGATGAGGCGCGCCGTAGTGGAGGGCTCCGGTTTAATTTTGACCACCTGGGGATCTTTAACGTGCGCCGAAATCTCGTACACACGGGCGTTTTTGCTTTTCGCCTCCATCAGAAAAGCGGCCGCCGCGGCCGGGAATCGAACCCACGACCTCGTGCTCAGCAGCGCAACGCCTAAAATATGAAATACTAAAGAAACTGGACAGCGAAATCGAAGAGCTTGTCGAACTGGATGATTTAGAAAAGGAATATGAAGCCGCCTATGAATTCGAAGATCTTATCCTATTGACAAAATTTAGAATGGAGCGATTGTTCCCGGAATTGGAAAAGTATTCTACCGATGAAACTGCCACAATAGCCCTGAAACGGCAGGCTGGTATCGTAAACGTCAGTGAATCGGCCTTGGAAAACAGTCACCTTAAGAACGAAAACAGCAATTTGACGACGCCTCTGAAAGAACTTCATCATAAGCCAGAAGTCAGGAATCAAGCTGTTTCCTTCAAGCAAGGGACTAGTTCAAGGAATAACCAAGTGGAGGCAGCCGTTCCTGTTGCTCGCTCAGATGACTGCAACCCCAACGACGAAAGTTCTCGAGTACCGACAACACAAAGGACGAGCAACTCGATCAACGAGAACGCTGTGCGGGAACCTGCAGAGCCATCTTGTGTGCAAGGTTCTAGCCGCAAGCAAAGAAGATGAAGGCGCAAGGAAGGACCTAATGAAGGACCAGCAAAACCACAGGTCAACACAGCAGCACAGCAGAGTTATGGACGTTACAAAATGGAACTCTGGCTCACCCATGGAGACGCCTAATACATTTCAACACAGCAGCATGGCTTCAGAGGGCATTTCGTTTACCAAGGAAGAACGTAAAAAAGATCTGAAAACCCCTACGTCCAAACGAAGACCGCGAATACGGCGAAACCAAAATGACCTACGATGTGCAGGCCAAACTTCCGTAAACACGGTTTCACCAAAGCACGCGACCAAATGCCGACTGATCGGTAAAACGAAAAAGAAAAGAGGAGCCTCACGAAGAAGGATCGTTCTACACATGAAAAGAGTCAGGCGGCACATCAATTCCTCGACATGACAAACGATCCGACGCTCATGCCACACGAAGCATGCGCGAACGCTGCTATGTCATCCAGGACAGACGATGGTCAAGGCAAGCCGCGTGCCCTGGCCCAAGTCCACAAAGCGCATGTGCCACAGAAGGTGGAAACATAGGTGGAAGCAGAAGAATGAACTATAAGTGCGGCTAACACGGACCCGACGTAGCTTCTGATTACAACGGACTGTTAGTGAACTTGGACAATAGTGTTTCCGTTGGCTCCGGCTGAAAAGTAACTCCTCGTATTAAGTTAACCTTCCTTTACTTATCGGCCGGCCGGGAGGATGTTAAAAATATTAGAGGAAGAAGAGGTAGATTGGCAACTGCCTCCTACTATCACTATCATTGTAAAGTCCCATCCGCCATTAAAACGAATCACCCACGTCCCGCGGTCCCCGCCTCCGTTCTTCAACAGAGAGAAAAGGGTAGTTTCTATACACGGAAATGTTGTAATATCTTTACCACTGTATGTTACCCGGTGGTAACGAGAATTTGGTTGCAGCTGCAACACAATTCATCGCACATTAGAATACACAGGTCGCATTATGGTTCAAATGTAAAAACCCATTCGTGAAATCAGTGCATCTCAAAATTGCATGGAAAAGCAAATGTATGTCTTCCAGAAGACATTCGACCAGAAGGCTTTCTTCTCTCATCAGAAAAATGACACCAGGGATGATGAGGAACACAACTTAGATAACACGCTCGTCCACCTACTATGTTCCGCATTCGTGACATCCAGGCGTTTGTGGTTTTTTACACGATGTTTTAAAGATAGTAACATTCTAGGGAAGCTTGCGATCATGCGCAAGACTTGAACTGCGGAGCTGTTGTAGTTGAGCATTGACGGACACATAGGTGTATTCAGTAGCACGCCCTGCCTTTCGGTACACGGCCTAATTCACTACCATGCGATATATCCGCGGCCGGGCAATGCCGAGAGCTGCGAAAACGTTTCCCGCGAGGTCTCTTGCACTCTACTGAGAGCATGTGCACGATGATGCGAGATCTAGCGCGGAGGGCTCACCTACGATACTGTGCACATGCGCACGCTCCTCTCGAGTGTTGTGGCGGTCGCCATCACGCGTCTGTCCATTGTGGTGCGCGTAATGCGAGAGCGGCGCCTACGCGATAACGTTCCTCGCGGGGAGATTTCGGCGCGTACGAACCCCGACCTTACGGCCAGTAACCACCGCTCCATTGTAAAAAAAAAAAGGCTACCTCTCCGCAATCACCTTGGAAGCGTAGCTGACGCTCATTAGCGATACATCCAGACGTTTAATTACGGCGAAGGGTAAAAATTTTAAGCACGTAAAATATCTCTTCCAATTATACGGGATCACACAAACGCAAACAAAGCCAGAAAAATGAGGCAGATGGTACAACAGTAATATGAAAACACTTTGCCTTTCTTGGGATAAGCTTGTTAATAACATGCGGCCCTCTGCCCTTGCTCAGCAAAGTTGCCGCCCAGGCTTTCGATGCTCATTGCAAGTTTCTTGTAAAATTTCAGGTAAAAAATGCAGCCGTTGTCTGGATTGTGATTTTTCGATTCCGCACTTTCCCCTAATTACCACTGCTTGGGCTTCCTCCAGTCGTTATAAACTTCCGATTCTTAGGCCACCCGTCTCAAAATAGCGAACACGCTTTTTCCAGATCGAGTGCTCCCTAGCGCAGGCAAAGCACTGGCGCGTTTTTTTCCTGCACTTAGTGGTGTGGAAGAAGCATTTGGTGCATTTAGGTTCAAGGAATATTTTTGGCTGTAGGTTTCAACAATACCCGTCGTTTATACAAAGTGTCATTTTTTTTACATTGAATTTGGAAGGCCCCAGAAAGCCGCGCTATTCACTCCTAAATCATCGAGCGTAAAGTGAGTTAATTAATGCTTCTTCGTTTTAAATCATATACAGCTGTAGGTTGGTTTTGTGGGGAATTTCTGAATTTTTATGTACTAGACGAGTAAGCCTGAAAACAAGGTATTTCATTTTTATAAATGTTTACAATTTGAAAAGAATTAATGATGAAATTTGTATGAGTGACCCATCAGCACTGATAACCACACGAACTTCCCAATTCAACCATTTGTTTGTGAGACAAGTCAAATTTCAAAGTGTGCAATAGTTGTTTAGTGGGGCTATTCGGTTGTACGTAATTATCAATTGTAGGTGCCACTCGGAGCATAATCGGCATTTTCTAATTGTTTTTCACTGGCTTTACCTCCACTAGAGATACAGGCTCTAGCACGAAGCTTTCCGCAGGGAGGAGTTACGAAATATTTTCCACTACCTTAGAATATTTAACGTGCGACAAATTGTCACCACAGGGCTGCTTTCAGCTTTTCCTCGATCAGAAAAGCGGCCAGCGCAGCCCGAAATAAATCCGCGCCCATGAGCTCACCTGCATAATAATTTAGACACACATCTGCAGCAGTGATTGATTTCCGCAGCTGTGACACGGAAAATGCAGACAAAGGTACAGTGTCATCAGTCTTTACACTCCTGTGACCATGATTTAGAAAACAAAATTCCGCATTGACACATTTTTACCAGTTTCCACCCTCTCAAAAAATAACTACCACTGATAATCGTGCGCTCACTTTACTTTTTTCCTGCTATCGTGCAGGCATAACTGTTTAAGGCTTCGATTGTCGCTTATGTAGCTGTCATACACTCTATGGCGTTACTGTTTGGATAATCTTATCAGTTAAATTTTGGTTATAACCCTAAACACCACGCCATTTTCCTTACCCCTGCTTCATACCCCCACAGCTGGGCAATAGATTTAGAAAAAAAAACATAATTCCGTTGAAACATACGCAAGCTGTACTACATGTAAATTAGGGCCTTAAGTAGGATTGGTTTCGGATAGTGTCTACAATATGAGTTCTAGCATAACATACTCTAAAGGGCAGTGAGTTACACATTTAGGGATCGCAACAACGAAGGGCAAAAAACTAAATATTTCTTGTTGAACCACAAAACAAGCGAGAAGACACAGGATATAGAAAGAGGACACAGACTTAAGGTGGATTTTCGTTTTCTCCAATAACGCCAAATATAAACAAATCGGAAAAAAAACATGAAGAAAAAGCACACGTGAAAAATCAGCACGCATAAACAAAGAGCCAACTCCACAACTAACCATTGCCGGCACGTGTCTGTCCTGTTAAGATAGTCTATCTCCTTCTTCGTTAGTGCAATTGAGGCTACACTGATGCAATTCTCCCTCAGGCGCTCAATCTTTGCGGTCTCTGTAATTTCTCGAGTACGCGTGTTCAAATTTCAGCCGATAACGCGGCAACCTTCAAAACAGCGGCTCGCAGCCGCACGTGTCGAACGTGTGGCAAGATGACCAGCTGCTTTTTTTAACGTTACTGTGGTGCTCCCGCACGCTCTCATTGAAGCATCTTCCACTTTACCGATATACTTCTTTCCGCAATTTAAAGACAGGTCGTAAACGACGCCTTCAACGCACTAAACGAAGGATGCAATGTGCTTTATCTGACTATAAGATTTATCCTTCTCTGAACCATGGTTCATGCTGCCGAGGGCCGACAGTTTCTTTGTGACCGAAAAGTACATTTATATGCCTGCTCTGTTGGCTATCCTTCTAAAGTTATCCTTCTTAAGTTGTCCTCAGCTATCCTTCCTAAGAGCCCCAAAACTTCTGCTTTTTGGCCGGAAACATGCCTTCTGCAACCGAGTTCAGCACAAGCCCCGGGTAGCCTGAACCCGAAAGGCAGGTCTGTGCTTTGAAGGAGGGTTCATCATTGCGGCTACAAGATTTTGCAAGAGCATTCGTAAAACAAAGTCATAAAATGCCTATCTTCACCAATTTCGAATCTACTGGCCGAAAAGGCTACAGCGCTTTTGAACCTCTAGTCCCTGCAACCTAACCAAGAAGCCGAGCAGTCCTTTGGACACAGGCCTCAAAATAAAGTTTATCTCTCTCTCTCTCTCTCTCTCTCGGCTTGTTTGCCCAGCCCAGCAGACATTACCAACGGAAAACAAAGCACCTAAGATCGAGAAACCTGATTTAGGAAATCCCCTCTTGCTATCGTCCTGTGCCCTGTTGTTTACGCCGTGGTTCAACATGCAACACCAATTCGCCCACGTTTTCACTTTGGTAAATATTTAGAAATTTTGTGCACGAAGTAGTGGTGATTGTATCATTTCGCCACTGGGTAGCGCCTGTTTCCTGCTCGGCAGCTAGTTATGTCTCTCCTATTAATTCCACTGCGCTCCTGGGGTTTTATACTTCTCGCGCCAACGAATCGTTGTTTTCGAGAATGGAAGAATTGCACACTCTCCGAGTGAAATTAACGCAAGTTAATTACTCTCCTTTGTTTCCCCCAGATGTGCGTTATTCGAATTTTACTACATTAAATCCGGAAGTTCCTCACGTCCATAGGCACATCATATCAAAACCATGCCTATTTAGAAAAAGTATGTAAAACTAGCCGAAGAAGCTGCATTTGAACGTGCACTTGTGCCCCACGAACTTTCGTGAACTTTCAGCGTCCATGCCATAATTCACATCCCTTGACTGCTAAAAGAATAATTTTGGCTTCCCAAAGATGTGACAAGAATAATGATGTCGTCTTGGTTAATTGGAATGAATTCATAAGAAGTCAGCTCAACTGGACAAAAATCGTACAAAAATTGACACTGTGCTGCACCTGCAACTTCGTCACAAAAAGTTCATAACAGCATGCACTTCACCTTAGGTTGGCGCTTGTTTGCGAAACTGAACGAACGCCTATTCGGGGCCAACCACACAGTCATCATCCACCAAGCCGGTGAAGAGGCCAGGCAGGCAGAAAGCCTGCAAAGCGGAACCATAAAAAAAGAGTGCTGTGCTTTCAACGAAAATCCGGACATTACAAAAGCATATCTTATTTTCCTCATAGTAGTTTCTCAAGCTTTCTTGCAGGTGTTCTGTAGTTTAACTTAGCAAAAATATGTCGTCTAAAAAGCTCAAATGTGTCTAGTATTCTCCATTTATCTGTAATCTTCTCTTTACCCAGTCGACCTTACTGAATAACTTCTCAAAGATGCCGTGAGCAGTTTTGACGAGGTGGAATCTTCTTGGTGCCCCAGCATTAGGATCGGCAATTGGTCGCTTTGGTGGTAATAATTATCCGGCCACAAAATCGGTACATATGGCTTCTAGGAGTCCTTTGTAGATGCCCTCTGTACAATGAAGCGAGAAAATGACTTAGTAAGATGCAATTGCTTGAGAGAGTGCAGATTCTTACTGTGATGTTTCACTGCTCAGGTCTGTGAGAGGGTGCGGCAACCCAAATAAAAATGCCTGGATTCTAATTCCGGCATTACAACTGAATTTAAATCGATGTTGTCGCAACAATAAAATTGGGTTTTGGGTTTGTAAGGCTAAAAATGTTCCACTTGCCAACATAAAAATTGTATCAATAAATGACACCTGGGGCTTCATTATGTGACATTAAATCACCTGTATAGTTATGAAGCAACGCGATTTTCGCAACTAATATGTGCAGGGTAGTTATACAGGTTAAATAAGGGCTTGGTCCATATGAATTCACACACGGACTGTCACGCTCGTGCGAAAGTGTTTTATGAAACCACCTGGCACCTTCTTACCTTGATATCGCAGTGCCCATAGTGCCCCTAAAATATCTTCCCAGCGACAGAACCGTTTGTTTTATTAACGCAAACAATGAATGTCCTACGGGTTCGCGTGACGCAGATACATCTTTCCTAAACAAAGTACGAAAGAATTCTGTGGAAGTCGCACCCTGATTAAGATATAATCATGTCACACATAAGTTCCGTAAAACTGTCTCAATGTCCTTCACCACCAGAACACAGACTTCCGTTTTCAACTACTCTTTCAATGGCCTAATGCTACAAAGGGTTTCAGATGACAAATATCTTGGCGTGATTTTTACTACTAAACTCTCCTTGTCTAAACATATCAATTCAATCTGCAGCAAATCTTTTAGAAAACTTGGTTACCTAAGACGTACTCTCAGAACATCCCCACAGTAAAATAAATTACTAATGTACAAAACATGAATTCGTCCAGTTCTTGATTATGCCTCAATCTTTTGGTGTCCGTACAAAAAAGGAGAAATAAAACATATTGAATCCGTGCAAAAAAAAAGAAATCCGCTTCATTTGCCGCCGCTATGACCGCAATTTTTCGCCTACATCCGCCCTTACAACTTTAAATCTTGCCACACTCTCTACACGACGCGATATCGATTCGCTCAAATTCTTGCATAGTATCGTTCACTCAGTTAACCGCCTTTCCGATAACAGCTATCTTACGTATGCTATGCCATCCGTAACTCGAAATAATCATGCCCTAAACCTCGCCCCATTTCATGCTGACACCAATGTATTCAAATTTAGTTTTTTTTCCAAGAACGACAGAACAGTGGAATGTACTGCCCGGTGAGATTAGGAGCGCACCGAAAAATCAATTCCTGCCTTTTCTTGAAAGTCGTGTATATCAATAGTTCCTTGCTTTGTTGTGTCGGTATGTGCGCCCTGCAGTGCCCACTCATTGGATGTATAGCAATTTTTCAGTGTACATTTGCATCGGATTTCGTTCCGAATGGAATTGCCATGTATGTATGTGTGTATAGTTTACTTTATGTTCCCTGAAGGTTTACATTTGTAATCACTGCGCTGTATTTCAACCAATCCTGCTATAACCCTTAAAGAGCTGCAGTGTGTGAAGATAAGTGAATAAATAAATAAATAAATATATAAATAAATAAATAAATAAATATGACATGTCTAAGGAGTAATGTTTTCCTTTACATTTAATTGATCGTGTGTTTTGATGCGCTGGAGCTACACCTTGCCTCTGATGCGCAGTGTAGTGGAGGGCTCTGGAATAGTTTTGACGTCTGTGGTTGTTTACCGTCGCCAAAATCTTAACACACACGCTTCATGAACATATCGCCTTGACCAAGAAGGAAGGCACTGCGGCCCTGGCAGAAAACGTTCTTTATAATTGTGCGGTAGATTTTAACGGTTGTTAGGACAGAGCGCTCAGCGGAGATACAAATCGTAGTATGCTGGGTTTTAGACAACGTCCTAGTGTTTTGAAATATGATGTAAAACCAGTTACAATCCCGCTGTCCCATTAGCAACTTAAATACACGTTGCACCTCTGTTACCAGCAGTTCTTGCAACTGGACATGAGTGTACGCAAGTGCATATGCGAATACTTCCACCCGCTTTGTTTTTACACCTATGGCGTTAACACGATTAAAAGCAGGGAGTGATGTAAAATACCAATTGCTTTCCAAGGTACCGGGAATGCCTTTGATCAGTGATTTGCAAACAACATCATAATGCCTACGCCGAAAAAAGGTAGGTTTTATAGATAACGTTGAAGTGGAGTTTCAATAAAACATGTTGTTGGGGGATTTATTACATACCTAAAGGGAGGCATTGCGCAAAGAAGACAAGGATGATGGCATACGAGACAGGTATTCTAAACTTAAAATAATTCGAGAACAACTCGTAGTCCAATTCGCATGGCGCAATGCATTTATGCATTGCAACGAGCCATGCAACGAGAAGCGATTGAAGATAAAAGGAAGCGTTAAATCCACAATGCAAGGGGGAGGGTGCCGTGTATGCGAGATTCAATCCCTGTAATCGCCCAAAATAATCAGCGCCGTATAAACCGCCTACAATAAATCGTGTCGTCACCTACGCATTAAAATTGCACAAACCATTTTATCGTACATATACCCGCACGCATGTGTTCAGTTAAATCCCATCCGTGAAACTTTGCACGTAAAATTTGGCCCCTCAGCTTTCGCCAAACGCCAACACACGACTCCTGCACGATTTATGCACAGCGGCTGTTCGGTTTCCTTCCGCTTGTACCAAAGTGATTACTCTGCGTTTAAACGAAGGCCGCAGGATTCCTGAGCCCCTTCGTTTCACTTTGGAGTTAGTGGGTTCTGCTTCCAGGTTTTGGTTTTTTACTCCGGATTGTTACCCACACGTGTTTTTGTACGCCCATTTTCATGCAAAAGTTGCCAGTTAGACTCGGGCTACAGAGTATATAAAATCGCATTTAAAGTGTTCTCTTCGATTAAATTGAAATGAACCTATTCTAATGACGACGACTTCCTTTGTGTATTGCGAATACGCAACTTGTAAGTTTTTTGGCTGTCTCAGGCTGGTCAGAATAACGTTTCAACGCTGAACCACTTTTATTTGTTTTATGGTGGGGTTGTGTTGCGCCTCTTTATTGTACCTAATGAAGCAGAATATACAAAAACAGCAGTCGATTACTAGGAAATGCTTGCAGATTCATTTTTTAGCCGCCGAATAATTTCTGAACCTTTTAAACTGTCAATAATGCTTCAATTACTCTCTTGAAAATGGAATTGTAGCATTATAATCAGAGTGTTTGACTATCGGGTTTTTTTGTAGCAGCGTTCTCCTATTTCCCATATGTTTGCTCATTTTCTTGCTTGAAAAAATTGGTATCGTGGTAATTCTGTGAATTAGGGATAATCCCGCACACAGAAATGTTTTTTGTGTCCCCAGACACACCTGCGCATATGCATCTGCTTCCGCATCTGCATCTGTCAGGGGGGTAAATACGCACTGTAAGACGGTAGGTTTCTGGGGCATCTCGTTAAACAATTTTTTAGAAAGGAAGGGAAACATGTAATGAGCGGGATTAATGCACGCCCGTCATTGAACATTTATTTGTAAGACACGTCTGGTGTACAGTTGCTAACACACAGAAACACATTAAACTGCTCAAATTCAACTGTGTACAAATTAGCATTGCATCAGAAACAATTTGACTTTCATGTTTACACCAAAGCTACTATCTATGTATTTATTACATACTGCGGACCAATATTCGGTCCAAGCACAATGGCATGGTATAATGCAAACAGGAATACCATAAAACGCGCAACAAACAATGCAATGGTACCCATTATCGGAAAGACATGAATCAGTTACCTGGATCCATTTTGAAATAGTGCGATGGAAAACGTGAATTTCAATGGGTTCGTACCGCGTAGCAGGGAGTTAGTTCCCTTTGGTTGGTCAGGTCTTGTCGGTCTTGTATTTCAGGAAAAATGAAAGCGGTTTGAATCAAGGGCAACTTTGCGATTGTACAAGAGAGACAGAAAATCGAGGCGGGCCTTCTTTTTGTCGTCCCTAAGGGATGAAATATAATTAGCTAGTATTAATTATGAAGGCGAGTCCGCTTAGAATACCTTAGAATAGACGAACGGAATGGCCTTCCGTGAAATTTCCTCAAGTGTTTTAGTGTTTTGTTTAGTATGGGGAACCCACACGATACGCGCATACTCCGGCTTTGACCTGAGGGAAGAATAATACTAAAGACCTTAACGTTTGGAGGTGAATTTCGTAGTTGTATCTTAAGAAGCATAATTTCAGGTACAAAGATGAGCTAGTCATATCTGTGCGTCAGTTCCATGATAGGGTGTTTGCGAGTGTGACGGTTATGTACACATAGCTGTGAACCTGTCTGAGTGAATACGATCCTAGTTTATACACGTGTTCCCCGCATTTTTTCTTTCCTGTCACACAAGGATACACACTTTTTCGAAATTTAATCCAATTCCCCATTCTACATACTACTTACTCACGTTATAAATGGTTTTGTTGGGTTAGATTTGATTATTACTACCTGTGACTTATCGAACCAAAACAATACACAGTCGTTAGTGATCAATCGAATTTGAACATCAGGAACAACCACAGTACCAAATGAGCGTGCAGCTTTTCATTGCTCAAGAAGTGAATGCCCCAATATAGTATGTTTGTATTGGTTGAATATTTGCTAGGAAAAGAAACAACATTCGTGAAACTTTCAAAAAACAATGGTATGCCGCAGAGAACTCGCTTATGTACACCGCGTAAGCTTTTTACCAAAAACATCTATATTGCGAAAGTACACGAGGACATTAATGAAATTCATTACCCTGCGGCGCATCGGCGCGAACAGAGCAACCTTTATAGTAGGGCATAATTTTCCCAATACACTTAACCGAATCTAAACACAGTTATGTAGATTCCAGGACTATTGATTCGTCCCGTACGCGCTATTTATCTTGTATAATTTATGAATTTCGCCAAAACCTGCAGTATCGACCAATTAAACGTACATGTTCAACTGAGCTATATGGGAAAGGACGAAGATGTAGTCGTCAAAAAAAACAGTCTGTTAAACGCCTACTGTGGGCAAAAGAACAGAACGGAATCATGCATTGCGGGAAAACGGGAATTCCGTGTCAACGTCCCATTGCTTGTATTTGACATGTTCCGATTATAGAATTCTTCTGATGATGGTGACTGCAGTTGGTGCCATAGAGAGTAATTGAATATGGAAAGTCGGAGGAGAATTGACGTTGAAGTTGAACCTGGGGCTGGTGCCTTTCATTCTCGGTGGTAAACACATGCGCAGGCACACACACACACACATACACACACACACGCGCGCGCACACGCACACGCACACGCACGCACGCACGCACGCGCACGCGCGCACACACACACACACACGCACACGCACACGCACATGCACACACACACACATACACAAGCACGCACACAGAGACAGACCGACAGACCGACAGACAGACAGACCTTGACAGAGCATGCGAGATTAAGAGAGTGAGAGAGTGCATCAGCTAGTTTTCCAATCCACGCTGCTGTCTTCATATCGTTAGGTGGAACCAATGACATTGTTCTTTCTATCGCCCGACCGGACGATGTATTTTCCATCGTTCAGATCACCATTTTGTGCCGCATACGTGGCTACCGAAAGAAAACACTGGTTATACAGAACGTTTTTGAGTGAAAGAGGAAGCCTTTTACTTAGGGTATTTGCATTTCAACCAAAACCAGCCGAGCCCATATTTTTCTCAGTTATTGTCCTCCCCGTGACTAAGGTCAGCACTTATGACGTGCCCAAAACAGATGTTATTGCCCACTCCATCCACGTTGTGGTACCTATCTTCTAGGTACGTTTTTCGCATGCTTATTGAACCCAACATATGGTTTTTGGGGTGTATTTGGAATCGCGCCACCAAACGTTTTGGCACAAATGTTAGAGTGTAAAACAAAATCCTACATCTACTAAACAAAGCACTGCCAGCAGCACACCTTAATCTATTCCGAGCCCTGAAATTTGGTTTCTGAATTGACATTCCAAATGAAATCGTTAAATCTGCCAAACCTATCTCCCAAGAAGTGCGCTTTCTGGAGCAGTGAAGCCAGTCATGAAGTTTCTCGGAATATAACCGCAAGCTTGTATACGCTCAAGCTTGTTGGTTCTAAGCAGGACCGTCCGTACTCGCACGTAGAAGCGTGTTCAGTCGCTCTTGAAGCCATCGCAATGCGATGGCTCCAGACCTCGCCGAGCAACGGCGGGCCTTCTACAAAATATGGAGCTTCATGGTTCCGCGGTGGGCTGGAGCCGCAATCAATGACGAATCTCCGTGCCTTGCCGAGGCCAGAGTCTACTCTCTGGTCTAGGCGTCGCCCTGTGACCCGGGCCTTCCAGATCCGCAAACGAGATGACCGAGACACCCCGAAAGCGTCCACCCGCTGGTCTACCACCCCTCTTCCTTGAACCACTTGGAAATCTTAGAACGCATCGTCGTCTCTGACCGCCTTGTGGCTGATGCCCAATCACCACATCTACCCAGACAAAGCTTTTGCTCCATGTCTGCACCACCAAAGTGGACAAGGCAATCCACTCTGTGAATGGACATTGCGTAACCCACTACCCATCAACACTGACTAAAGGAAGGCGTTATACTTTACTTTAGGCCAATTGGACACAACCTGACCAAAAGGAAACATTTTTAAATGACTGTCCAATTCAAAGAGGAGACAGTTTCCCGATATTATAGGTAAACTCATTCATAGGTCTTATTTGGGACTTGCGAACGAAAAAAATCGTATCTGTCTATCACATGTCACCGGTGAACTCTAAAGTTACTTATCGAAAAAATGACAGTTTATCAATCCCTGCGGTTACCTTACTTGAACAGCGTCTTGGTATAAGTTATACCTGTGCGTCTAAGAATACACATGCATTTAGCAGATTTCAGGCAAGAATAATAGGAATGATATCCAAACCTATTTCTGGCTGCACTGAGAGTCCTTTTTGGAACAAATTAACCTGACGAGCGCCCAAAGCGTGCAAGACAGCAGTATCCCCATGACGTTTATTACAGAAAGAACTAACGGTAACTATACGCGAGGTATGGCTAAAATAGATAAAGATGTCGACAGAGGTACACAGAGATATCCGCCACTCTGGCACTCGCTACTAACCGGACCAATTATGGCACCAAGATGTTGGCACTGAAAACGCCAAGAATTACAGAATTCTATCCATAAGTTTGGAAGAATATAAGCATCCTAACTGTTACAACGCGTTTACACTGTTCCTGAGTAGTTCGTATATTATAAGATTTTAATATTTCCTTATGTTGTATTACGGATAAAAATACATCTGTGCACATTTTATGTATTACATCATGTAAGACAATGCACACCGTTGCAGAAATAAATTGGTGAGTTATTTCCCTGTATTCACGTGTGAATTGTTGCATGACTTTGTAACACTTGAAACTGTTATTTGTGTACCCAATAGTACACATCTCCATATACGTATACTTTATGGCTGTTATATGTGTAGGATGTGTATTTGACATATTTTTGCATATATAAGTCCCGTACCTTACTCTATGTGCATAATCGTACCTTATTGTATGTAGATTTACAAGATTTTGAAAGGGTAACAACACATTGTTTTTTTTTGTCTCTTGCTTACAACAAAACGTTGTTGTATGAGTTGTGTTTAAGTAGCCTTTGTTCCAAGATGCGGGCGGTGGGGGGGGGGATGCTAGGAGAGCATCGTAAAGCTCCCGTTATGTTGTTTTTTTTCTACCGCCCCGCTCACGTATCAAAATACTAGCAAAAAATAAATTGAAAATGAACACATCCGTGCCCCCCGAACTCCAAGAACGTTTCTTTCTTCTCCCCAGACATCACGTGTAGTATAATTGAGAAGCAGACGCCATAAAGATTCACCTTTACTGCTGTTTTGTTTCAGTATAATTTGTAAAGGCTTTCGTAAATCCCCGCAAAACGTGGCTATTCAAACACACTTACGCCTCATGCTCCCGGGCTCCCCGAATCACATGCTTGGATTAGCTATTCTAAAGGTCAAATTAAAGTGCCCATGGCTGCGATACCAGGGACGACAGCTAGCATAAATATTCCACCGAAATACTTACGATTCCCCTCTTTTTCACGTGAGAAACAATGGAAATATTCTTTCTGTTTACTTTGTTCAGCAGTGGAATCCATGCCTTTCACAAGTCTATAAAAAAACACCACAAGACAGCGACTAAACACTGGCGGTCATGCCTTCCCTCTTATTCCCTGCACAGCGAATCACAGAAACATTATCACAGAAGGATAATTGTCAAAGTGCCTGGATTACGCAGAAAGTTTCAGAAATGGTTAAGCAATTACAGACCCACACCAATCCACATACGCTAACGTCGCAGAGAACGTTCGCCATAGAGCGACACTTCACCAGGTGCAGCTCGATCGTCGTTTAGGTAGAAACTGTTTTCTTGTTTCGGTTGTCGCGGCTTCTCCTATTGAAAAAAATCGCATAATATTAGTAATTACCTTTTACACAAGTTTTAGAAATATGAAGGTATTTGCTTCAAGTCATTTTTTTTTATTTTCCGACCACCGTTGACAAGATAACTCGGCAAGAAGGCCTCCATTAGCATAAGCTACGGTAAGGCGTTCACGTAAAGTGCGTATTCTTGGAAAGTGTTATTCGCGTTTGCCATTCAGCTGATAGGGGATAGACATTTTGGCCGAGTCCACGGAGAAGTGCGCTTAAATACGCAGGTTTGAAGGAAGCTTTATTTTCAACTTTAACAAAAAAAGATGAGTTTGACGCCGCAGTCACATTTGACCCCCGGACTGAAGAGATCAACTCCTGCAACGTAGGGCATCTAAATCCACGTTAGTTTACACCACGAGTTTAGAACGAAGCTCTTAAGTATTGGCCTGCGGAAATTCATGCAGAGCAGGTTCTCTAGCAGCCCTTGCCCCGAAACCTGCAGCTTTCGCCTTGGTTTTTCACTAACGTTTGCGTTACTAACCGCATGCCGTTGCCCCAAACCGAAATGATTCACTCCAGTTTTTTTAAGCGAATCACATTCCTGCAGCGTAATGAAACGCAGAACAGTTTCCGTTTTCACGGAGAGGATGAGGCTACAACTAAAAGGAATGGGTCATGCAGCAAACCAGCTATGCGCGGTCGCCTGTGGACGGATTGGCGCCTCGAAGTCACTGCTGTGACATTCTCCCAGTCTAGTGGGAACATTGCATGTCGATGCCCTCCCCACCGGCCCCACGAAAAGAAGTGTGCACGTCTTATATAAACGTTAAAGGGCCCTGTAGGCCTATGGGATCACATGGCAATGGAAACGCCGCTTTTGCACATGTTCCAAGTCGATCCCGTGGCTTTTGCACTTTATTATAGAAAACAGGATACATAGAAGTGATAATACCAGACAAAACAGGCTGGCTGAAAACCGAGTAATGTGTACTGCCAAGAACCGGAGTGATGCTCCGCAACCTTACGTCAACGCACTATGGCCTCAAAAGTAAGCCAGCTGCGTTTTTAACGTGTAGCAGCGTCTGGTTCACTACATTGCCAAAAACAACACATGAAATTGTAAACGTGAAGTGCGCCTCAAAAGGAGCACTTGAATACCGGCTCAGCACAAGCCTCGTAATGATTCTCGTGCCATGCTTGGCTGTCAGCCGTTGGGCATTACGCCGTACAGAGCCGTAGTGATTAAGAGAAAACTGTTTTTGCCAAATAGTCCCAAACGTTGACCTATCCATCTAGCTGGTATGCCTACCGTTGCTAACTTCAGCCGATTACTTACCCTTTACCCTAGAATTACCTGTAGGGAGCGCGTAACAGTGAAAAATATTTAATGTAGACGTTAACGATGAATTTCAGAATCGGCTAAGCTGGCGAAGAGCTAAGTCGTTTCCCACTAAAGCAAAAAAAGTGTTATATCCTTTTGTTCTATATGGGTAGTGTATATTTTGGCCTGCATCGTTGTGGAGGACACAGGAACGCGCGAAAACTCAAAGGTTTAATTTTCAAGCATTTACAGCATATTAATGTCCCATGTATACGCATCTTCAACTACCAAGCATCATAGAGGATAGGTTTTTTAATATGGTCAAGTTCTTTCCTAAAGCCACAAACGAAGGATCTAACAGTGCAGAAAATGCTAGGAGGTTAACCAAGCCACTGTAACGATAGCTACCCGACAAGGTATTTTCCCTCAGCTTTGTTGCGCGCTTCGCCATTCCCACTGTGTTTTATTTCTGTTTTGCTTTCCTTTCTTGTATATATAAAGTGTGTATTTATTTTTATTATTTATTTATTTGTTTGTTTATTTATTTGCTTGTTGTTTATTTGTTTTATTTATTTATTTATTTATTCTGAAGAGGTTTTTATTGGCAGGGAATGGTAGCGTTCCAGGTGGCGGTATTCAGGTAGGCACTCAGAGGACTAGCCGGAGCGACGATTACGATGCAGCGAGCTATCAGAGATCGTGGCGCGTTCTTGACGAAGCCGGTGCTATCTCCTCGTCGTGTTCACAGTCCCTATTCACTACATACCCATTATTGCCCATGGCCACCGTATCAGAGCATACCCACACGGGGCATAGTGCGTCCTTCGCAGTGTCTGATAGCATACCATAAATTGGCCCATCTTTAGCACTACAATTACACCCCGCGGAGAAAAGGAGCCGTCCTGGCGACCTAAGGGCAAGATAAAACCATCGGTTCGTGCTAAGCCATGAGACGGTCAACGTGCACAGTTTCGCGACCGCGGACAATGAAGGTCCGGAGACAACGTGGACGGTTCAACTACGTAGTTCACTGGGGATGCACGCTCGAATACACGGCAAGGGCCATGATATTCGGACAGTAACTTCTGAGCAAGACCAAGAACAGCCGAGGGTATCCACAGCCACACAAGGGAACCGGGCAGCGAACTCAGGGGGCGGTGTTGCACCGTCGTGACGCTGCTTATGGCGAGATTGCTCCTCGGAAGTCAGGGCCCTGGTGAGCTGGCGACACTCTTCGGCGTGCCGAGATGCCTGTGTCACGGGGGTACGTTCAGAGGCATCTGGTCGGTACGGCCGGATGGTGTCCAGCGGACATGACGGCTCTCGGCCGTAGAGGAGAAAGAAAGGCGAAAACACCGTAGTTGCTTGAGTGGCGGTGTTGTACGCATAACTTACGTACGGAAGAACTTGGTCTCAGTCGGTGTGGTCTGCCGAAACATAAGTTGCCACAAATCGCCCAGTGTCCGATTAAATCTTTCCGTGAGCCTATTTTTCTGTGGATGGTAAGAAGTGGTGGTGCGGTGGATAGTGTTGCACTTTGCGAGCAGGGCTTCAATTACTTCAGATAGAAGCCCACGGCCTCTGTCGCTGAGAAACGCTCTAGGGGCAGCGTGACAAAGAATGCACTGGCGTAGGAGAAATGAGGCGATCTCACGGGCGTTAGCGGCTGGTAGTGTGGCGGTTTCAGCGTATCTCGTTAAGTGGTCTACCGCGACGACGACCCAGCGGTTTCCGGACACCGTGTAGGGGAGCGGCCCATACAAATCGATTCCTACGCGGTCGAAAGGTCGTACTGGACATGGCAGGGGCTGCAATGGAGCCGGCGGTTTGTTTGGTGGGGACTTACGGTGTTGACATTTTTCGCAGTAACGAAGAACTTCGTGACATAAGTGTACATTCCACGCCAGTAGTACCGCATGCGGAGACGTCGGTATGTCTTCTATACACCAGCATGACCACACGGCGCATCCGCGGGAAAACATGCGCAAATGTCTGAACGGAGATGGCGAAGAATAACGAGGAGCCACTTCCTGCCGTCTGCGTTATAATTTCGGCGGTAAAGAAACTCGTCACAAATAGCGAAGTGAGTGGCCTCTCGCCGGACAGCTCCTGGGGCGTTTGGCGAAGCAGGGTTTGTCAGAAAGTCGAAAAAAAAGTGATCCAGGAATCCTTGCGCTGCTCGCGAGGCATGTCGTCAAGTTACAGAGAGGACAGAATTCCGTCTATGGACGACGAAAAGGCACTGTCGGCGGTCGCACGAGACCGTGAGAGCGCAACGGCGCCGGTGTGTTTGCGGCCAGAACGATAGAGCACTCGAATATCGTACTCTTGTAAGCGAAGGGCCCACCTTCAAAGACGACCAGACAGATCCTTCAAAGAATATAGCCAGCATAGGGCATGGTGGTCGGTGATTACGTCGAAGGGCCTGCCATACAAGTAGGGACGAAATTTGCTTAGGGCCCACACAATAGCCAGGCACTCTTTCTCTGTGACAGAGTAGTTTTCCTCTGCTCATGTGAGTGTCGGGCTCGCATAAGCAACGACGTATTCGTCGAATCCAGATTTCCGTTGGCCGAGCACAGCGCCCAGGCCAACACCACTGGCGTCAGTATGAAGCTCAGTAGGGGCCGATGGGTCGAAATGGCGAAGGATCGGTGGACACGTAAGCACAGAACGGAGCTCTTTGAAAGCCTCGTCACACTCTGAAGACCAATGAGCGATGTCGTTGGACCAGTTAAGAAGCTTCGTTAAAGGTGCCGTAATCGACGCAAAGTTCCTCACCAGAATCGTCGGAAGTACGAGCAGAGGCCGATAAAGCTTCGGAGCTGTCTGGTGATGGTGGGCTTAGGAAACTCAATGACGGCACGAAGTTTTTCAGGATCAGGACTGACGCAATCTTTGGACACAACGTCACCTAAAATTTTAAGTTGGTGGGCAGCAAAGCGGCACTTCTTGAGATTAAGCTGAAGCCATGCATCAGTGAGGCATTTCAAGACTTGTCGAAGGCGGGTAATATGCGTGTCGAAATCGGAAGAAAAGACGACACTATCGTCAAGGTAACAGAGGCATGTTTTCCACTTAGCCGCGCATAATATTGTCCATCATGCGTTCAAGCGTTGCAGGCGCGTTGCAAAAGGCCAAACGGCATGATGGTAAACTCCTACAAGCCATTTGGTGTTACAAAGGCTGTTTTCGCACGATCAGCATCCGCCATGGGGACCTACCAGTAGCCACACCTTAAATCCAGGGTAGAAAAGAACTCGGCTCCTTGCAAAGTGTCGAGAGCGTTGTCGATTGTGGGGGAGAGGGCAGACATCCTTGCGTGTTATTTTGTTGAGTCGGCGATAATCTACACAGAAACAAATGGATCCGTCCTTCTTTGTGACGAGAACAACCGGTGCCGCCCACGGGCTGTTGGAAGGCTGTATGACGCCACGTTCAAGCATGTCGTCCACATGACTGTCAATAACGCCACGTTCTTTTGGCTGACACACGATACGGCCGCTGTCGTAATGACGGGTGAGTTCCTGTGTCAATGTGGTGAGTAACGGTAGATGAGCGGACCAAGGAGGATGTCTGGCAGTCGAAAGACCAGAGGAACTCTTGAAGCATGGCGAGAAGTCGGTTTCGTTCAGGCGCAGGAAGACTCTCGTCGATTGAGAGAAGGAAAACCGAGGTATCCGGGGCAGGAGCGGAGGGGTCGAGGACAGCAAGTGAGGATGAGTTATTGGGAACGTCGGTGACGAGGAGGGCGTGAATCTCTTCTACACGGCCCAGGTACTCACCACGAAACAGTGTAGCTGGAGAGGAACAGGGGTTGCAAATAAACATGGCACTGAACCCATGCTGCCTTTCTAAAACTGCGAACGGAAGCGGGAAGCACTGTCGGCGTCAAAACTGCTCGGAAGGGCTGAGCAGCAGTGTGGCGTGGGGAACTGATTCGCACAGAACAGGTACAAGTACGGCAGAGCAAGGAGGAACGTCGGTGTCTTCGGCGACAACGAGGCGAAAAGAGGCAGGGGGCTCAGCCGATGAGGCGTCTTGAATGAAATTAACTCCAGCTGAGCACGGGCGCAATCGATGACGGCGTGATGGGTCGACAGAAAATCCCAACCGAGAATGACGTCGTGGGAGGACGAAGTCACACGATAATCTCAATGGGGTAAGTGATGGGTCTAATGGTGACCCGTGCTGTGCACGCAGCAACGGGCCGGATGTGTTGTGCGCTGGCGGTGCGGAGTGTGAGGTGGCAAACTGGCGTCGTCACATTGCGTAATTTGCGGCAAACCTTTTCGCTGATTACTGACACGGCAGCTGCGGTATCCACAAGGGCATTACGGCGAGTCCTTCAAGAGTAACATTAATGGCATTGTGGGGTGAAAATCGAGGACTTAAGGTTTTCGACGTGGACGCAGCTCTTGCCTCAGGAACTGCGGCGACTAGTTTTCCTCCTGTGTTGGCTCAACGCGGGGACGCATGGGTGAGATAGATCGGCGACGCGGCGAGAACGACCTGCGGCTGTTGAATGTGGGTCGGGCACCAAAAGGCGAGTGCGATGGCGGCAAGGTGGACTGCTGACGAAGTAGCGGCTCATACACGACGTAGGGCGGTGACTGAAACGACTGATCGTATGAGGCGGCTTGCCGGCGACAGTAACGGGCGAGGTGGCCGGCGACACGACACACAAAGCATATGGGGCGGTTATCAGGCGTTCGCCATACGTTTGGCGCATGAGGTGGTGGTCGGGGCGGCGACATTGACGGAAGCTGCGGCGATTGTGGGGCGCAAAACGGTTCCTGCTGGCGAAGTCGTAGGAATGCTGCGGTGTAGTTTAGCGGCGGCGCTATTGGAGCAGCCACAGGCCCCGATGGGGAGGCCGAAGAGAGAGCTTCGGTGACTTGTTCCCGTATCGCTTGCTGAAGTGTTGAAGACAATGGGGGCGCTGATACCGCAGCGGGCGCACACGATAGAAGAGATAGTGACGCGCTATTTCTTGGCGAATAAAATCTTGAATGCGGGGCATCAGGGAAGACTCCTCGCTGCCGACGACCAATGCCGAAAGGGGCTCTCCCGGCTGGGACGCTGAGCGCCGCGGGAGAAGCCGCTGCTTGCGGAGCTCGTCGAAGCTCTGACACCAGTTGATGATGTCTCCGACACTCTGAGGATCCTTAATCAGCAACATCTGAAAGGCGTCGTCGTCTATCCCCTTAAGGAGATTACTTGATCTTGTCAGCCTCGCTCATAGAAGGGTCCACCCGCTTGCACAGGCTGATGACGTCTTCTATGTAACTCGTGAATGTTTCGCCTGCGTTCTGCGCACGCTCGCGCAAAAGTTGTTCGGCGCGAAGTTTCCGCACGACTGGGCGGCCAAATACTTTAAGAAAATCGGTCTTGAAAGCTGACCAAGACCTACAGTCGGCTCCGTGGTTCAGGTACCACGTCTCAGCGAGTCGCTTGAGGGAGAATGGGACATTGTTCAGCTTCATCTTGTCATCCCATCTGTTATGTGCACTCACCCTTTCATACTATGACAGCCAATCCTCGACGTCCTGTTCGTCATCACCATTGAACATGGGTGGGTCTCACTCGCGCAATGCACCGGCACAGACGATGGGGGGTTGCGAAGGAGACGCCATTTCCCGAGGGTCGTCAGTGGACAGGACGCGACGGAGACTTCTGCTTCGTAACTGCAGGCTGCAGTGAGGACGGGAACCCGCACACTCCACCAATTGAAGAGGTGTTTATTGATAGGGAATGCTAGCATTCCAGGTGACGGTATTTCGGTAGGCACTCAGAGGACTCGCCGGAGCGATGACCACAATGCCGCGAGCTATCAGAGATTGTGGCGCCTTCTTCACGAGGCCAGTGCTATCTCCTCGACGTCTTCACAGTCCCCATTCACAACATACCCATTATTGCCAATGGCCACCCACACGGGCCGTAGTGCGTCCTTCGCAGTGTCTGATAGCATACTCTAAATGGGCCAATCTTTCGCACTACAATTCATTTACCTCTTTTGGTTCATTAATTCATTTATTCATACAGTAAATGTTACATTTTTCGTTATTCTGGAAATAGACCCTCCTATATAGTCTCGACTTCAGCAAAACAATACACAAATACGATACAAAAGCACGAGTAATCTATCTAAGTAGAAGGTCTTCTGATTTAAAAAGTAAGCCACGATTTAACAACCCATTTCTAAAGAAATCAGAATTACTGGGAACTCAAAAGGTTATCTTTATTTTCAACAGCCTGCTAGGTCAAGTGTGATGTAAGATGCCCCACCACTCCTGCCCTACATTAGCCGAATCTAACACTGCCGACTGACATTGATACAAAACGGCCCCTAAGCTTTAACAGGTGGGAGGATTTAGGGCTCAGCAGTAAAAGGCGGGAGCTCCCCGGTTATTAGGTGGCGTATGCATAATAGCGTGGATGGATAATTGGCTATCGCTGTAAGCTACAGATTATTCTTAGTTTTCACTCTGTATATTTCAAAATTTGCAATTATTCTGGGAGAAACAAATCAAAAATGAGAAGAGCGGGTTAAGAAACCTCGTTGTACCTCTGCGTAGAGTAACAAATACCGTTCGGTCACCTTGGCTGAAACCTAACCTAAAATGAGTAGACAAAAAGCAGCGTCTTTTTTTTAAACTCACCGTTCTATTTAAACGGAACGATGGGCTACGTACAATGGCGCGAGCAGTGAATACGCGCTCGCGCTTGCCCTGGTGAACGTTCTCACTTGGAATTTGCCGTCCCCACTATGCATTGCGCATAAAAACAAATCAGTGCAAATTTTGGCTTACTGTCAGCGGAGAGTGGCAAAAATCTGTGGCTGATTATTTGTCGTAGGAATCGGTAAAACACGAAAGGGAAATGCGCACCGAAATCTGCAGCTGAGCATGAATTTGCGGGGCGGCGGCTGTCCTGTGGGTGTGATGGGCGAGTGATGTCCTGCAGGCGGGTCGTTTCGGCAGATGTGTACTGGCGTTATTTCCGTGATGGATATGATGTCACTGAAGTCTTGGTGTATCCCGGCATACAACACTGTCGTGTTGAAATGTAAAACCCGAAAACGAACAACGATAGGTATAACGTGCCCTTTAGTACTAGAGGTTGCTTCCTCGTTAACACACGCTGTGTGCAGGGGTGCACCCTTTTCAGCCCCCTTGCTTCGTTGTAGGAGCGTCACTTCCGTGACGGATATGACGGATATGAAATATTCGTGTATCCTTCAATAAAACCATTTTGACTTTAAAAATGGAAATTATGTCTGAAGATGACTTTGTGATCCTGCGTGAAAACTGCCCTGAAGCCCTAATGGTACCCCTTAGAGTAAACACAAGTTTGGTTCATTAAAAAAATTGCCTTGTTAAAATCAAGCTCACACTATTTTTAACGCACACTTTGCTCAAATAAGGTATATAATAAGAAAAAAATAAATGGCTATGCGACTAACTAAGGTCATTTCCCGCTACAGAACCTATGATGTCATATAGGCCTAACTGTGTATTGGCCTAGGCCGGTAAAAGCAAACGAAAATTAGGCACGGAATATCAGCTCCCTGAATAAGCTACTTGCGCTTAGATGTAATACATGTTCATTTTACCTCGGTACGGATGGTGCTGAAAACAACTCCAGTTACTAAAGTATGCGTAAGCATAGAAGTACCGGTACAAAATCCTGTTGGTACTGGTCGCACAATTCTTCTTTTAGCTGCAAAGAAGTCCTCCGCTTTGAGATTTATTACACGACACTGGCCGGTTCGCGTAAGCAAAGTTGTCTTTCGTGACTCTGTTTGCCGAGGATATCCCATGTCTCACGAAAGGATTAAAGCGTTAAATCACCGTGTACGAAGAGAAGATAGAATTGGTCCAGATTCTTGTATCTGTAGTATGTTGTCTCGGCGACGAACGTTTGGCCTGGTTTTTATCGGCTACACGTTCCGCGGCGGCATATTACCGGCCCAATCATACGTTCCTTCGACTACGGCATGACCAAGTTAGGTACGGTAAGGCCCTGCCTATCCTTTCGCTGAACACACACTTGCCACGACTCACTGCTACCACAGAACAGGGAATATTTTGGCTACCTCGTGGCTTGTAGGAGTGTTGATGCATAATAAAGACAGCAAATCCCACAAACCGCTTCAGAATCCCACTGACTGGCCATGCCAAGAACCAATCCAGAAGCTGTGGTCTTCCCAACAACCCCCTCCCCCCTCGCGGGCGACATGGTTTGTAAGGTGCTTTTTCCTCTCTAACATTTTACTCTCCACTACGAAATTCTACGGCTCCTGCGTGATGCATCTTCGGCGTCGGTGCGAGAGATCGAAGCGCGGTTGGTCGGTGTTACGAATCGGCCTGCGCCGCCGTACTTTCCCGCATCACTCCTCGGCTGTGCGGGGAAGCCACTGCATGCGCCTTTCTGCCGTCAGGCGCCACCATGTCGGTGGCAAGTTTTGAGAAGCCGAGTCAGACGCTTCGCTTTCTGCGCATTTCAAAACTGCTGCGGCTGCCGTCGAGGCTCGTCTCAACGCTCTTCAACGAAACGGAGGCCCCGCGAACTCAGCGGAGTCCTCCTCTCCCCCTCTCTCGGACTCAACGTGCGCCGAGGCTACCGACGACTTAAGAACTCTGGAAAGAGCGTTGTGTGTGTCTGTGACGTTCGTGGCGTGTTGCCGCTTCTTGGCGTTTTGACCGTTACCGCTTTTGGGTATAAATAGACCCCCGCAAGCGCTGTAAACTATTCCTGTTTGAGCAGCGAATCCATGCTGTTACTCTGCTTGAGTCCTGTATTGTAACCTCGCAAGACGGGGCATTGTTCTTTGGCTTCGGCTCACCTCTCGCTATGAAGTAAAGAGCTACGTTGGCCTATCAGTTCTGGACCTCTTCCCGGCTGCAGTCGGCCTTCCCGGTTGCAACAACTGGTTGGCAGCGGTCGGATGGCAACTTCGTAACATCTGGAGCCAGCGGTGCGAGACACAACACCGCAGACATCAAGGCGGCTTCGGACTTCGCAGAATTCACGGCGGTCAATGGTGAGTGCGGGACGTTTCTTCACTGAGTTTTACGAGGCTTCTGAGGATAGCTGGTAGGGCGTGTGTTTTTGATGTGTGGGTTATTCGCGCAAAACATTTTTGGAGGAGTGGGAAAGCAGTACTCTAGACCAGCCATGAATTTGAAAGCATTGAAAAAACCGCAGTTGTTGGAGCTTGCAAAAGAGTTGCGCTTGGATGTTACGGACGCGCTGAGAAAGCCAGAGCTGATACAGGCTATACTCGCTGTTGGGGCTGACGATGACGAGCTGTCTGAGTGCATGGAGATGATCAATGGCAGGGAGACCGCTAATAGTCAGGCTGCAGAGGCAGATGCTGAGCGCCAGCGTGAGGAACGCGAGGAGAAAAAACAAGAGAGGGAACGTTAGCGACAGCATGAGCTGGAGATGAAGCGTCTAGACATCGAGGCAACTCCATCTAGGCATGAGAGTGACAGCAGCGCGCCAAGCGTGCAGTCTGCGGCGACTGAGCGACCTACGTTGCGAATGCGTGACATAATGCGACCCTACAAGGTAGGAGAAGACATCAATCTTTTTTTGGTCAACTTCGAGCGTACCTGCGAGAGGGCCCAGTTTAGCCGAGACTCATGGCCGCAACAGCTGCTTGCGCTTTTTCCAGGTGAGGCATCCGACGTGATGGCCCGCTTGCCAAAAGAGGAGGCGGAGGACTACAAAAAAGTCAAGTCGAGCCTCCTGCGTAAGTACAGTATGTCAGCAGAGGCGTTTCGCCAGAACTTCCGTGAAGCGGAGAAAGCTAAGGGCGAGTCGTACTCGGAGTTCGCCTATAAGCTGAGGGCAAACATGGAAGAGTGGCTCAGAGAGGCAAAGGCTTTCGGAGAGCACGACAAGGTAGTTGAGTGCTTTGGTCTTGAGCAGTTTTACCGCCGTCTACCAGAAAACCTGAGACTCTGGGTGCAAGATAGGCCAAGGGTAAATACTGTGGATCAGGCAGCTCAACTAGCCGACGAGTTCGTCGCACGTCGAGGTGCGCAGGGGCCGAAACGCGGCCAAAAAGAGTTCAGACCGAGGCCTGACAAGTCAGGGCCGAAAGGCAGAACTCCCCAGGAAGATGATGGAGCAAGGGAAGTCGTTGTCGTGGATAGAGAAACTGGCCACGATAACGAAAAGAAAGAAGCAGATGATGAGGAGCAGCGCAGAAAGAAAGCTTTTGAAGCGCGCAGACAGGTTGCGTGTTACAGCTGCGGTGAGACGGGACATTTCGCCGCTGGTTGCAAACAGGGAAAACTAGTCTTTCACGTACTAGATCAGAGTGAGGACAGCAGGCAGTTTCTAGAGGCGTACGTACGTGAGCTTGTCGTCAACGGTAAATCGTGCCGAGTTCTTCGCGACTCCGCGGTGACGGTAGACATGGTCCACCCTTCATACTTTGAACCGGATCAGCTAACGGGGCAGGGTGTTTGGGTGAAGCCAGCCCGTAGGAGCACGAACCGTGCGCCTGCCGATTGCTAAGGTTAGCATCGGAGGACCGTTTGGTGAACTTGTGACGCAGGCAGCAGTATCCCCTCAACGTCTTCCGGAGTAGAAGTACCTATTCTCGAACAGGTCGGATCAGCTGTTAGGCGACAAGGGGTACAATTTCGAGAAACTGCCGAGGAAAGAACCAGCTAGGCTCGCTGCGAAGCGCTCATGTAACGTTAGTGTCGCCACCTCTGTGAGGAATGGCGAAACTCAGACAGAAAGCGATGATTGGGCATTTCCGGAGGCTCACGAACGAGGGCAATGTAAGTCTACTGAGAGCGGAAAAGTGTCTGTGTTGTTTTCGGAGATCTCGGCAAGGTGTCTAGATGGTTTAAATTCGCGGGAGCCCTTGGAAACGGCTACCGGTCTGAACATGAACACTTCTCGACATAGCAAGGTTTCGCTGGAATGCGGAAACCATGAGGCTACCGAAACGCAGCACGAGTCCGCTGAAGCGGAGGTTGTTCCTTCGGACAGTAGTGTAGAAACGAGCGACGTGGTGGGAAAGCCTGCAGTCGAGGCAGCAAACGGTTTGCACGGTTCAGATTGGGAGTCATGACGATATCTCCACTGAGCAAGCCGATTCCTTCCTGCCACTAGCTCAGGTAGCTGACCTCGAGCAAAGGCCAGCCGAGCTCATAGAGATTCAAGTGTCCGGGGCGGCCGAGCCGTCTTTTGAGACAGGGTGGCCTGGTTGTAGTGTAGTTCTGGCAGTGAGGAAGGAGAACGGGAACACGCTTCGGTCTTCGCGTGCCGAGGCTGTCGCTGAAAGCGAGAGGGATGACGAGGTAGTGACTATTGGGAACTACAAGGTGTATAAAGTTCTCGTCGTGCCCGTGTCACTCCCAGCTGATGCTCCCGACAATAGGCCAACATTGGCTGAGCTAGTTGAGGTTCCGGTGTCGCCTGTGGCTGAGCCGAAGTCGGAAACCGACCAGCCTACAGGAGAGAACGTAAACGCGTTCCGGTGTTTACTTGCCGAACACGTTCGTAAAAAAGGCCAGCAAGAAGGATAGAGGGGAAAATTCCGCACGTACTTGTGGCGCGTGTTTCAGTGCGGGCACGCCAAGGGGCGAAGCCGTGAGCTCGCATCGCGCCAAGGGAACGCCGCCTCCAGGAAGGAGTGCGCGCCTTACGTTCGAACGCTGGAAAATCTCGCTCGCTCCTCCGCGCGCTCGACCTTTGTCGAAAACAACGGCTGGTGTCCCTTCACGCGGTCGCAGCAGTCTCTTTCAGAGAGCAGGCACACCTAAAGTACGGTACAAAAAGGGGAAACTGAATGGCAATGCTGATGGCTTAAATCGGAGTCCTTAAGCCAAGAAATGGCCTGCAGACGCCTGACTTTCTCAACTGCATTATTTTTCCTGAAGCAGGTTTCGCCCTTTACGATCACATTTCTTTTTGTGTGGGACATTTCCAATCACGCGAAATGTCACCATTCAAGTTTGGGCACTTGTCTAAAGTACTGCTGGACTAAAACATAACTAGAGTAGTTAGTTATTAGCGTATTTTATCGCAACTAGAAGCCTGGTAGATCTTCAGTGTGAATTTGTCTTCGCACTTGCTGGCGATGCGGTTGTGTCTTCCTGTGTTGTTCTGTTGCTTGCCTGACTAAGCCAGAGATGTTCTTGGGGAGCCACTACTCATCCCGTGACCGGCCCGATGAAGCTCCAGCACGGTTTCGCAAAGCCCAGGCCTGGAGTCGAGCGTTTGCCGAGCACTTCACTTCGAAAGCATCCCTCCGGACAACGGTTGAAGACCCTTATCCATCGAGATCTCGGACCCCCTGCGGAGAAGCTGTTACGAATCGGCCAGCGCCGCCGTAGTTTCCCGCATCAGTCCTCGGCTGTTCGGTGAAGCCACTGGGTGCGCCTTTCTGCCGTCAGGCGCCACCATGTCGGTGACAAGTTTCGACAAGCCAACTAAGACGCTTCACTTTCGGCGCATTTCAAAACTTCGGCGGCTGCTGGTGAGGCTCGTCACAACGCTCTTCAAGGACATAGAGGCCCCGCGAACTCAGCGGGGTCCTCCTCTCTCCCCTCTCTCGGACTCAACCTGCGCCGAGGCTACCGACGACTTACGAACTCTGGAAAGAGCGTTGTGTGTGTCTGTGACGTTCGTGGCGTGTTGCCGCTTCTTGGCGTTTTGACCGTTACCGCTTTTGGGTATAAACATACCAACGCAAGCGCTGTAAACCATTCCTGTTTGAGCAGCGAATCCATGCTGTTACTCTGCTTGAGTCCTGTATTGTAACCTCGCCCGTCGGGGCATTGTTCTTTGGCTTCGGCTCACCTCTCGCTATGAAGTAAACAGTTACGTTAGACTACGGCTTCTGGACTTCTTCACGGCTGCAACAGCGGCTGGCCGCTCGCATCATACACGCTACCACTCGTATGTCGGAGGCCACGGAGCTCGGATCGGGTGCCCCCACTCGGTCGCAACACCGGCTACAGCCCGCGCTATGAGAAGTGCGCGGGCGGCGCTCGGCCATGCTGCTGCTTCCTTGGTAGCATTGCATAGGGAGCCTCAATGTAGCGCTCCCTAAATCGGGGCGGGTTAAGCCGTCTTTAACCGCCAGTTTTAGAACCCTGTTCGTTTCTGTCAGCAAAGGAGATTAGCGAAACAAATGCATTCTTGCGAATACGATGAGTTTTTACCGAAGTATGAAGTGATAGCAGTACCTTTTTGCGTATTATATACGATCCAACGTTTTAAAAACTGCGGAATTGGGTCGCTATGCTCTTTCCTTTTCCTAGCAACTGGTTTCGACGCATGCGTGGAGGCATCGGTAACACGGTTGGAATTGCCTCTTTTTCCAGCTGGGTTAGATTACGCGGGATTTCAACTACGTTACCTAGCAGAGGGACCGGTCTGTGGGTATCCCGCCGTTGTAACTCCCTTGGATATTTCAAGGTGGCAAAATATATGTGCGTTGTTTAGGCGCTCCGCTTTCTTGTGTGGCTCTTTAGAACCGTCTTTGTAACCGCCTTTGCTTGCACGTTTTCCAAGGCGTTGTCCCCTGTACGTGTGTGTAAATTAAACCGCTTTGCCTTCTTACCATTCGCATCATTGATATCGTAAGCGAGGGTCTTCTCATTCCCCTATGTTACGCCTAGTCAATTGGGAATCTATTAAATATGAATGCCGCCTAAAAAATGACGTGTGCACCTGCATATGTAGTCTTCTAGCGCTTTCACTCAGCAGGTGCAGTGTTTTATTCTTAACTCGAACTCGGATATCTCAAAATATCGGTTAATTAGAAAGTGCCGTCCATATACCTACCCTTGCAATTTATTTGCCTTCCATTCGCCACATTTTATCTCGAAACATCCTTTCGGGGCATCACGGTTATTTCGAAATATTCTTACAGACGACGAAAAGCCACATCTGCTGCAGCCAGCTGATAACGTCTAGGTTAACGCTTCAGTCACACTACGCTCCGACCACCATCGCGAACGGTCAAATAATTCGGAGTACGCGCTGTGCGAGGAGGATGTCCCATTTCCAGAATTCTGTCCGACGCCAACATCGTTGAGATAGCTAAGGAAGATGCAGCTGATCACGTGTTCGACGATGAGCCTCAAGACGGGCCTACAATTGAAGAAGCAAGAGGCACATACGCTTTCCTGCTTTCGAGCAAGATTGAATATGCGTTGGCGACCGAAAATTGATCCGGCATTGAGACGCTGGAGCACCCTCATGAACAGATGAGCATTACGCAGTTTGTTCTTCCGCAATATGCGATAAAATTGGTTTTCCTGTCGACCATTTTGCCTTTATTTCGCAAGCTTCGCTGTACGTTGTGCCATTTCCTACAAGCATTAGTTTTTTCCTTTAGTGACCTGGCCACAAATTTTGGGCACTTCGCTTAACTCCAAACTCTGTTTATCTCGAAATTTTCAGCGGAGTTTAGGAGTTGGAGTAACAAGGGGCTACTGTATTTAAATACAACAGAAATTGGGGTACTATCAAACCTATTTTGCGGGCCTGTAATATTTGTGCATACAGCGATTTGAAATATTCGCCAACATTAGGGGTACAGGACACTTATGCTTAATAAAATCAGACTGCAAGCCATTAAGGGCACTTCCATTTCTTGTTGCGCGGGGTCTTTTTGATCGCCCACACAGTCGAAGTGAATCGCGAGATGCACGCGGGGAAAGCAAAAACGGAGAATATTTGTGTTGTGGCCAATCATTATATTCGCGGCTGTTTGGTACCAAGGAGCAAAAATACTGAGGTTTATTTATACTGCTTTGTTCATATATACCTTGCTTTATCCCCCTCCTCGCGCACTCTGCTAAAGTATTTAGTAACAAGTTTTTGCTGGTAAAGCATTTCACTCAAGTTATTGCTTTTCTTCTCTTCAGCCTATCAGCCGGCTAGGTGCTGCCCATCGACAATGACGTGCGGAAATGACCGGTAGTTTCGATGTGCAGCAACTGCTGCCTCTGGCCTCATTTGGAACGGGATATCACTGCCTCAACTTTGTGTAAAAAAATATTTCACCTGCCCGTCAGTCGACGACGACAATTAAACGCGAAGCTTCCTTGTGAGCGATTCGTTGCCGTTGGATTTTGTACTTCGTCTCGTTGATCCTTAACTTTGATTCGCACGCATTTTGAACTTTAGATCACCGGGGCTTTGACATCGGCCATTTGCCATTTCGTTTCACACGAAGAAATCTTCATGTTCAACCATCGTTCCCAATAAGACGGAGCGAAGGTGCGGATAATTTTTCTAATTGTGCACATCCATGCACTATTCTAAAAATCCGAACTGCTTTGGAACGGTTAGAGTTTGCCATTGAGGTAGACGTCGGCTTTATAACCCGATTTTATTCTGACTGCTGTAAGCGTTTTTCTTTTCTGTCACCTAACTCACAATCATCACCTTCGTCCAGGACATTTGGCTTTGCAGTGCCTTTTCCACGCCACATACGCCATCAGTCACACACAGAAAGTGTAATAACGGTTCCAGCGGTGGCAGCAAAAAGGCTGCGCTCGTTGCACCGGTTTAATCTTTTCGTCTTACTCGGAAAATTCAGCGACCGCAATCGCCATAGCCGGCTTCGCGAAAAATTCAGGGCGTTAAATTAAACGCCCTTATAGTACAGTCGTAACTTCAAATTTGAGATGATGTACCTCGAGCCATTACATTTCATCCCTCTGACGGCCGACAAACACCGATGCGCACTCGCTTTCCGCGGCAGTAGCACGCAGCAGAGGCAGTCCAGCAGCCGCTTTCGCTCCGGCAGCCCGGAGCGCCATCTACGCAGCGCTGGGCGCGCATCAGCGGCGCGGACAAGCCTTTACATAGACAATGTGCGCGGACGCCAGGCTAGCAACTTTTTCTAGTGACCATATTAAGAGGTAAGAATACCAAGGCGAAGTGACGCGTTCATTTCGGAAAACAGTTTGCAATCGTCGTCTTGACCTGACATAGGCCATGAAATAATCTGACGCGTACAGGCGCTTTAAATTTTTTAACGTGCAACTCTAATGCCCTAAGCTTTCCTGTGTTATAGGGAAAGTCAGCATAAATCACTTTCAGTTTAGTGACCCGCTTGCAGAAGTCATTGAATAGTGCGTCGCTAACTTTTGAGCCGCTGGTTTTACGACGCAGGGACAGCATCTAAGAGTACAAAGCAGACATATTTCTAACTTGTAATCAGACATCGAGAACTTTTTCTCATCCCTTAATTTCATCAAGTACCTCCATCTTTCAACAAGTATCTTCAGTTTCAAGAATCTTCAGCAAAGTATGCTAACCTTAGCGAACCACCTTTTAGGCATGTATTTATTGTTTACATGTTAACCCAATATGCCGTATAGACACGTGAAAAGCAACTTGAACTGATTGCATGTGAAGTCGCCGGTAACGGGTCAGAATATTTCTTCACAAATCGATACTTCAGAGCCAACGTCGACACGTCGCAGACTCCCGTCTCTCCAAGGGACACGTTCTGAATGCAATTTTTTGTCAGGACTCTTTTCCATCGAGCTAAAGAGAGAGAGAATAACTTTAATGAAAACCAGCGATGTTACCCGAGCCGTCGGGCTGGCTTGCTACGCTAGATGAGAGAAGAAAAACAAAACGAAAAAAAGAGAAAAAAAATGAGAAAACGAAATGATGTCCTTTGATGCGGCCAAAATTTTCAATCACAAAACTTTGTCCAGTTCTGTGCTCCGAAGAAACTCCAAAAGAGCTTTGATTGCACGCGCAGCCTGACTGGGACCCGACCATGGACCCAAAACAGCCCTCAGCTCAAGTCCCGCACCAAGCTGCCTGCACAAAGATAATATGAGTTTCTTCTGTGCACGGTGTACTTGAAGCATCGCACCCACTGTGAACCTAAGTCAGGCAGATGGTAGAATTCCCAGCCAGTGGTGACGTCATACGGGCCCCTACGATAGTTTTCAAGGAATGGGTGCAGTGGAGCCGCCCTTACCCACAATTACACTGGGAGACCAGTGCACGTCGTAGCAAATGCGGACGTTAGGTTAGTTGTTACGGGGAAATTTGATTACAGGTTTCTCGCTTCAATTGAGAGTTGCGGAAGAAGGGGACGGTTTTGCTTTTCCCAGCTGAGCTAAGCTACACGTGGCTGGTCGTCACGAGGTCACGCAATTCTAACTTAGAGGTAAAGCTGCCGACCCTTGCATAGAGACGATGAATTCACTGTAGGGCCACTATATACAAACGGGATATAAACACCTTCGATTTGCACTTGATCGGGACAGAAAGCACGTTATTAATGAAAACTAAAATGAAGTCGGTTTCGTAATCCTATTCGCGATTTATTTAAGGTAGGAGCGCTGCTTTTGACCGCCTTTGATTCACGTATTAACATGCAATTTTGTCACCATGCAGAAAAACGGCTGCGAATTCAGCGCAGGCAACAGGCGTGAATTTTAAATGGAACGAAAAGCTGATGGTTTGGGTAGTGTTCTACGAATAACGGTTCTTTAAGTGTCCTGTGTCGTTGCAATGGCAGTTCATGAACACTAGAGCCCCTTCCGGGGAAACTTTAAAACTTATGTGCCCCTTAAATTCACAAATAAAAACGGTTATCATTGAAATGCCTAGCACAGAAAGACTCTGTAGGTAAAAATAGTGATTACGGTGTGTTTGTTTAAGTAACAAAAGTGAGAAAACGCCTTCTTTTCCCTCCTAGCGTATCACTATCATTTTTAGAGCAACGCTTTACTAGCACCCTCGACTGGTTTCGCTGCTCTGCTATATTTTACCTTCAGTAGACAGCAGCTGCGCCGTACCCTTGGCGACCCATCACGTCACTCACCGGGCCCAGGTCCGCCGGCCGACGCTGCCGCCTTGGCGTATGCGCTGTCCGCAGCTCGTTCGGGTTGAACCACGTTAACGGCCACCTGCATACTAGCTTCGACATGAATGATAGCGAGGCACGTGCGTCTTTCATGAGGGTTGCGAAGGAGCTGGAGGCTTCCAGCCGCCGTCGGCAAACCGCGTCTGACCGACCAACAAACATCGCCCGCCAAGCCATTCCGCCTGGAAACCGCTGGAACTGTGACCACAACCGTGGACAGAGACAGGGCTTGGACGAATAGCATAATAAATAAGGCTAAATCAAAGGTTAACTAACGGAAACAAGGACTAAGCCTTGGTTTTGCTTTTCACATCGAGAGTTGGCTGGGCTAAGCCGCACTCATTTTCACAAAAGATATTATTGAAAGTCTCGTAAAACCCATTGCTTTACATATACAGGGTTCGCTGAGCTAAACCGCAGCCGTTTGTTTTTCACAAAACATACAATGACAACTCTCGTACAACCCATTTCGTATTCACAATTACTTATAGCTCAAGCGTTGAGAATCGGGCAAATGTTCAAGCCGTTTGCCTTTGTCGCGTTAGAGACGAAATCTTGTGCTTACGGGTGTTATATATTCTTGCTTTGGGATTCCAAACTCACTTATAAAAGCCTTTTGTCTAAATTCTGACCTCCAAATAACGATAATCGTGCTGAAATACAGCGACGAACGAAAGTAAATTAGGTATAGTGCGGTGTTTTGTTGTGCCGTCTTACATGATGACAATGCTTGTTTGCAAACGGGCGTCCGTTCACTATGTCGATGCATTGGAGTAATTTTGTTCTATGTAGAAACATGGTTCCAAAGACTTGTTAGCTTAGGTGCTATCCACCACGACGCCTGAGATTTTATTGATGCCTGAGAGTTGTTCTTTGTCTTTAGAGTATTTCTGGAAGAAAAGTGTCATGGACAGAATATGTTTGAGGCCCCGATACGGTCTAAATTATTACCAAGTTAGGCCAATTCCGGAGGGCCTTACCAGGCTTACCTTCGACACTCAGACGGGCAAGGTATTCTATTAGCCGCATATTTTGATATTGGGGTCATCGAGCACGGCTGGTCTTACGATAATATATTTTCTTGCCGTGCCTGACAACATTTGGGTACCTGGGTGCCGGGGTTTTAAATTTACACCGCAATTCGGACAGAAACATGAAATCAAGATGAAAAAAGTGCATGAGGGATTTCTTGTTAATTTTAGCTATCTTACATATGTTAATATATGCCGAGCAGACTCGACTTGCGCATACGAGACCAAGAAGATTGGTTTCAACTATTTCTGTGCGTTTTTTTATTTGTGTGATTATTACTCATAACAACAGTAAAATTCTATCCAGTGGAGTGCAGAAGGAATTTAGAAGCAAGCGTATACATTGCGTGCATTCCAAATGCCGTAAATCACCTCTCTCCAATCGCAAATTTGCAATCGAAAGCAAATTCCGCGTATCGCTGAGGTTATGTGTCTTCAGCTTCATAGTTGAGAGCTTATCCGGAATATTATGCAATGCAAGAAGTCGTGTTTTATTCCGGGTCGAGGACATTTATGGGTATGAACTTCAATGCAGGACGCTTGGGTTTACGAACGCATTTTTCGGTTTACGAACATTTTCGCATAGAATATTTTCGGGCGCCAACTTATAGCGCGAATGGATTTCTGCGCCTTCTGATTTGAAAGTATCAATTTTAGCATTACTTAATATGCACGGATTGTTGCTTGCAGAATACTGCTTAGGGATTGATTTTGAATATGATGTTTGGTAAGTGAATTTTGAACTTTTAGTGGGTTTCTTGTTAAACCAACCTTCATGCAAAATCTATATATACCACGGTGTGTGGTTATGTATATTTTTTTCTTTCAGTTTCTTCCGAAGGAGCGCGAAAAGGTTCAGGGAAATTAAAAAGAGCTGCTCCTTGCCGTGTTAGGAGAAGACCGCTGATTTGCTGGCAAAGGTTTGGATGTCTGTCCTACTAACTGAAAAAGAGGAATGACATATAAGTAAAGGTGAGGAGGAGAGCTAGAGAGATCGGGAGAGAGCGAGAGAGAGCACATCATCGGCCCAGTTGTTTTTTTTAGGTGGGCCAAAGGGATGCTCTGCATAAACTGTATCGTAAACGTCAGGTCGTATGTAACCAAAGAATACCGAATGGGTAACGGAAAATTTAAAAAAAGAAGCCGACAAGCGCTTCACTACGCGTCTGAGTGAGCGCAGTGTTCGTCACCGCTTTGGCTGAGTGGCTAAAGCGCAAGAGACTTGCACGATTGGTGCATGCTATTCGCATGCGGCTGATCATTACGGCGGTCGCCACGACTAGTCGTACGCGCGAATTTGAGACGCATTCTCCAAAGTGCGCGTGCGATGCGTTGTCGTTGTCACTCTGCCCACATTTTTCGCTCCATGTTTTTCTCACTGTTTAGGCACGCTCCTTCTGATTTAGATAAGTGGAAGAAAAATCTGAGCAGAAAAAAATGAACATTGATCAACTTGAACTACAAACGAATATTGCTATTACGCTATACATTGCAGTTTATATCTTCAGTAAACCGGTGTAGGCACTTTAAGCACAGACGATTCCGCTCGTCCATGCTGTTGGTTATGCTGGCAACACGTGTCTACCAGGGGTCTGCATTGTCGGCGGAGGCCGCGAGAGCGCGCACCGCGCTGCAGCCTTCAAAATACTCGGAACTGCCACTGGCGCCTCGTCGAGCCCTTGAGAGAAATTTTCAATATGACCGCACCTTCGGGTTATCAGGGCTGCGGCCGCACAATGGTCACACCGACCGCATGAACGCTTCTGGCTTGCCAGTCGCACGTCGTTAGCCACCTCCGACGAGCATACGTCGCAAAAACCGGTCCTAGCAATCAGTCGCATACGCCTATCGCATGCCCAATTTGTGCATGTGTCTCACGCCTAAGGCGTTTGTGCTGCTGGGCCCAAGGACGCGGGGTCGATTCGGCCGATTTTCTGATGGAGGCGAGAAGCACGCAAACCCGTGTGTTCGAGATTTTCCCGCGCGGTAAATATACCCAGGTGGTCAAAATTAATGTGGAGCGCTCCTCTACGGCGCACATCATATCCTGAGCAATTTGGGCTCCTTACACCTCACAATCAATCAATCAATCAATCAATCAATCAATCAATCAATCAATCAATCAATCAATCAATCAATCAATCAATCAATCAATCAATCAATCAATCAATCAATTCAGCGCAGTGTCGTTTCTTTCACATTGGTGATAAAGTGCGGAGTGGGAAATCAGGGTATTTGCTAACCAAGTGACCACATCCGCTGGTAAAATTTGACTAACGCTTTCTCGATACCCTCTGTTCTGACTCGCAACAGACGGAGTTTGCATACTCTGGTGAAGACCACACACTAAATGCATTCTCGCTTTTAGCGCAAGTAATTGGTTTTGTGGGTTCTCAATAAGCACCACGAGCGACACAAAGTACTTTAACGATCGACGAGATAACAAAACAGGGGCATAGGAAAAACACGCATGCGAAGCGAGACTCCTGGCAATTTTTGTGTGCCTGGGGGGGGGGGGGGGTCGAGAGGGGTTGTTGTAAAGTTCAAGTAGTCGCGTCTTGAACCGTTGTGTGCAGTTTCCGAGAGCTGCTGCCAGGTATTTATTTTTGAACCGATAAGGCTACTTGCTGCAGGATTTACGTCACTCTAGTCATGTTATTCAAGTGTTCTTGGTGGTCCAAATTTTCGTCGGTGAAATCGAAGGAGATTCACTAACTGATGTAAGAAATTTCCGGAAAGGAGTAAATTCGCCAACAATGTTGTGCGTATGAGCAATTTAAAAACGGGCAAAACGTAAATGAACAACCGCAATTGTATGCTCGCAATATAAAGCAGGTTTTACGAGCCTAAGTAGCAAGCTCGTCTTGCGTTTTGGTGGCACTCAGCGAAGAAAAAAAAGCTGGTAACTTTGGTGGCGATGTCGTTGCAACAAAATGACTGTGACTCTTACACTCATTGCGCAGAAAAAGTTTTCAAGGCGAATAATCTCGTACACCGGAATTACCTGCGCCGAAATGTTTGCATTAGAAGTTTCTACAATGCATTGTCGGGATGTAGTTCATACCAACTGCTCGGATTTTGAGGTGCTGTCTACCATATAGTATTTACTACTAGGAGCACCAGTTGCAAGCATTGTGACGTTATAAAGCTCTACACCCATGAGGATTTGTTCCTAGGTCGTGATTTATTTTTTGATTTAGCATTTTGGCGGCCCTGCATTCCCTCAGTTATGCGGCTGCACGAGCGTTTTTAGGCTTTTCTAGCAATATGGTATTTATATACGAGAATGTTGTGCACAGAAAAGGTTTTAGACGACTGTATCGCAAAAATGCACTTTTCTGTGGATATTGGTGTGCATTGTTTTTATTGCAACGTTTGTAGTTTTTTTTTTCCTTCTCGGTTTTGGACGGCGAAGCACAAAAGATAGACGAAGCTCGTCAAATACACTTTTGTCTATGGTGAAATGATAAATTTGTGATACCCAACAAACCTAAGTGAACTTTGTTTCGTCATGCTCAAACAGAGTCCGGTCGATGCATAATACTGACGAAAAACAGCGAGGAAACCGAACCACTACTCCAGTTTTACTCAATAAATCCCGATCTGGCGTAAAAAGCAAATGTCATGCAGTTAAAGCTTCTTATTTCGAACCTAATTTATTTGAAATTACAGTTAGTACAAACTGATGACCTGGTCCCGGAACAACACTGTGGAGTTTGCGTTGGGAAACTCCAGATAATTCGAACGTGTCATTATTCACGGCCACTGGCTTACCACCGCTCCTCGGATATAGACTGGTCCAATAACAAATACAATGGATTCAAAAACCAAGCCAATTTTACCAGCGCGACAATACGATGAGTGAAGCGTACAAGCAGGCGTGCTCGAGGTGCGATGTTCACTTTACTGGCAGAGCAAGGGGGCGACAGGGCCAGCGCTCTGGTGGATGCCGCAGCATGTTTTCGCTTGCGCAGCAGGCACTGCCAGTCTTCGGTTAAAGCTGTTGCAGGTGTTCGTAGTGCCTGATCGGTGGGCCTGCAATCAGATACAGTCTAAGTATAGGCCGAAAGGGGATGGCCTCTCGTTCTGGCACCGGCTTAATTTGAGCTCAACGTGTCTCTAAATTGTTTTTGGTCCCCTCCAACTTCAAATTAACCATCTTCTTCAGTATTTCTGCATCGTCAGCAAGCTGGTAGTTATCTTCGCGAGGTTCCTTACTCGGAGCTTCTCCTGCAAGCCGCAGCAGCGCTGAGGATCTGACTCCAGGGATCTCCAACCGACAAGCTGAGATGCCGATTCAAGATTGTAAATTTAATTACACTCCGGCGGCAAAGAAACGTGCTCGGGTCGAGCCCGAAGACGACGGGAGGAGAGGTTTGGTGCCCAGCTCTCCTCTGTCTATAATTCTTCAATTTTCCCTTCATTTTGCCCCTGAGAAACAAGGGAAGGTAAAAAGCGACTTCTCTCCACCGGATTCCCGTCCCACGCCGGTGGCTCTTCGGAACATCCGGTGGAATGCGAGCAGGCGCAGCCTTTCTCGAAATGCACGACGTTTGAAAGCACCGCCCGACACGCCTTTTCCTGGTCCGCGATTCGTTTTACACTTGTTTAGTTATATTTGTAGCTTTTTTTAAATGCGAAACTTGTGCATTCTTGATTCAGCTCAAACTTTCTAGCAACTCGGCCCTTAAGGTTTTGTATTACTGCACCAAATTGTTACATTGATTTTTGGTTTCTTTCATCGTGGTGTCTCCCTTTTATAACTTTGTTGAGCGCAGTAGAGAGAACACAGGATGAGGGATAAAAGGACGAGCGCTACTAAGAAGTGAAGTTTAATAGCAACTGCATCCCTCGCTTTGGGTTCTCTCTACTGAGCTCCACAAAGTTATTAGATTACCAACTCGCTCGTACCCACACGTTGTTGAACTATGTCTCCCTTTTATTTTATTTGTGAGAATTGTCATGTTGTCTGTAGGTATTCATGTAAACAATGTTTTTGTGCGTGACTGGGTCTTCTGCTTCCGTTGATTTTCAGAAAGAAGTTCCCCACACCTCTTGCTGACAGGTCTCCAAAGATGCTGTGGGCGTGCAGGTACATGGACAGCAATTTTTCCAAGCACTATCACCCTTCACAGGTCTTCGGTGCCTTTTTACGTGTTGTTTGAATATTTTACGTGATCTTAGCCAAGGCGAGCCACAGTTTTCAGATTTGTTTAGCATGCTTTAGGACTTGCAGGTACCGAGCCTTGTGGGAAGGATTTAGAGCTGAACAAATTGTTATCGCATCAGCCATGCAGTTGCTTTTTATAGTTTAGAGATCTACTTTCTTAAAAACTGTGAAGACTATGTTAGTTATCGCTTAGTTTTCAGTTGAGAGCTTATATGCTTTTGTTTGAAACTACAGCTTTTACCGGAAAATTCTAAAACGGATGCGGACGAGGACAAGAAAAGAGAACGAAACCGAACAACAGAAACACACAAAAGAACGAAACGCAGGAAATAAATTGCCACACGCAGTTCGACTTAGCAAAAATTTTAAGAGGTGTTTTAAGTTGTGTGGGCAAACTGTTGAGCCCATAGCTTTATAAAACTATAGGGCAAGGCAGATGTCCAAATATTATTATGCTATTGCATCCATTTTGGGGAATGAAATTTCCGTATAATGAATTATTTTCGAGAATATTTCGCGCGTTTCAGATGTTCAGGTCAGGTCATAGGGGAGACTTCTGTTTTGTTTATACGTTGTGAGGAAGGTAACTTGTATACTCATTTTTGGTTCATTACAGGTTTTTTATATGACGTCCACGAAGTTTGGCTGCTTTTGCCATAAAGGACTACCTTGAACCTCGTTGGTACGTTAATCAGTTTTTTTAGGGTGTAATAAACCATAATTAAAACAAACACATTGAAATAGGGCTCTCAAATACAGCCTGCTGAATAAATTACTGATTCACATCCCAACAACAAAAAAAGCATGTTTTATTGCAAAGTTAGTGTGGTTCCCCTGTAGGCATGAGCATTATTTAGCCGTAAGTTGTTCCCTCCAAATGGTATTGGGCATACTATACAGCTCACGTTCGCAAAAACCTTAGGCACGTGACGTACAATAGGCTGACCCGAAATATACCGACGCAAGCGATGAATGCGTTGTACATTTGTTTTCCCAATGTATTTTCGGCGCCTTGAATAAGGGAAATTCGACGTAGGGTAACATTTAGTGCAACAAATGATTGATAGTTTTGGTGTGTAGTTATAGCACCGAGCAAGTCTCCAATAATTTCTGGCACGTTAGGAAAGCCCTGAAAAATTGAGGACCTTTGCAAATCTTCCCAAAGAAGCAGCTTCAGATTTAGTCACACCTAACACGGTATTATGAACATGAATAGCGTATACGTGTTCTCCGAGTTTTATTTGATTTTCCCCGTATCGCGGTGATGTTGCCATTATCCTGACGACGACGCGGCTACAGGTGCACAGGGAGAAATGTGATCAAATATTTTTCGCAGGTTGCACTAGTGGTGCAAGGATGCAGAACCAGAAGAGCTAGAGGCCCCGCTCCCTTCGTCAGACACCCGGGCGTTGCTCTGACATAGATTTCCGAACTCGGGACTGAAATATGGGGATGAATGCAGGCCCGGATCGTTATGTCCGCAGCCTTTCAAACCTATCCAAACGTGTGGGGGGGACGCGGGGGGCGGAGGCGCTGCGATCGTCAAGGACAGCGGACGCGCTTCACATCGGCTCCTGCTTAAATGACAATTAGTGCGCGTCAATCAACAAGTTCAACCAAGTGGTAGGTGAATGTCAGACTTTTTTTTTCCCATTTTCACGGAGCCGCTGAAGCACCCCGAGCCAAGCCTAACCACTCGGCCGGGTATACACGGCAAGCATAGGTCGTTAGGCCTAGCTAGCCGAGGCATGGCTGATGCAATAGAAACGGCCACGTCGCCCGACCTGTCACCGACCCCGAGTTATGACTACATGGGCCGGATGTGCGTCGAGGTTAACCGCGAAAAAATGGCATCCGAAGACGAGGCGGCGGCAGCGAATTAGACGGAAGTCGTTCGCCGCTCCAAAAAGCCGAGGAAGGAGAGAATGCCGGTCACTACGCACCAACAGCGCCCGAAGACGAAGACATTCGCCAAGAAGGCAGCAGCTTCAGCGACGTAGCGGCAAGAATGCCCGACGTACTGCCGAAAGAGGATACCAAGATCGTCGTGCGGCCGTGGGGTGGTTTTCGTATTGCGAAAACACCCATCGAAGTCATGGCGGCGGCGGTCACCACGGCGGCAATATCCCGGGAAAAGAAGCGGCGGGCGACACATTCCTGCCAAACAACGACCAGAATATCCTGGTCCTGAGTACCCCTGATATTTCTCGGGCATGCAAGTATGCAAGGAATCAGGAGATACAAATCGTAGAACAGATGCACGAGGTGGGAGCGTACATGACGGTTCCCGACAGCGTGGTGAAGGGAGTAATACGAGGGGTGCCAACGGAGCACACGCCAACAGAAATTGACAAAAGCATTGTAACCAAGAAAAACCCAACGGCGGTTGGAGCGAAACAAATTGGGACTTGGACCACGGTTATCGTGGCCTTCAAGGGGGCAAAGGTACCGATTTATGTTTTCTATGGGCCAGCAATGACGAAGTGTAGCCTCTACCGAAAACACTGTGATGGGTGTAAAACTTGCGGGAACGTTGGACAGAGGAAGGATGTATGTCCGACGCCAAAAGTTATGGTATGCTTCGACTGCGGGGCAAACAACCCGGGCGAAGGCCACGCTGAGGTTTGCAAACCAAAATGCAGGGGAACCAAACGCTGGGGAATGCCGATGGGGCAAAAAGGCAAGAGCGGACGTCATGGTCGCAAAGCCGCACATCCGGAAAGGCTATCAGTGGAAGCAACAGCAGAGCGGCGAGAAAAGGACGTTATGAATCACGGGAAAGAGTGATCTGGGCTCACATTGCCGGGGGCAACGGTGGCGGGAAAGGAAAGCTCGAGATGCAGTCGCGCGCATCGAGCGCTGCGAGCAGCTGGAGCACCAATAGTAGCGCCGAGAGCAAGGCAACCAAGACGATGCGGGAGATAATCGAAGTGCTCCGCAAGGAGAATGCGCAGCTGCGCGAGGCAACCGAAATGATCAACAGGCGGATAGGGGAACTCAAGGAACTCATGAAGGCTTATTCCCGCCAGCAGCAAGCGCAGCAGCCGCCGGCGCAGCAAGAGCCGCAAGAAAAGCCAGAAGAAGGGGAAGTCAAGGTGACCGCGAGGCAATAAACAACGTCCTTGGAGCCGGCACTGAAGAAAAGGTCGGTTGAAAACCTCCGCGAACGTAAGCTCGATGAGAACTCTTGGTGCTGCCACCGAAGGGCGCAAGAAGGAAGACGGCGGAAGGGGAAACCGCGGCAAAAGACAAAATCGTCATCCGAACCAGCAACGGACAGGTGATCCGGAGGTCGGGAAGATCCGAGTGCTGGGTATGTTAATCGAGAAACGTCGAACGAACGGTGAAGCCATCAATCGCATTTCGGCTGTCCCCGCGGTCACACGCCTCATAAAGAGGGTCGCCAACAGAAAGGCTGGCATGAGAGGACAGCCTGGTACGGCTAGTTCAATCGTTCGCCATGAGCCACTTGGCGTACGTCGCCGCTTCCATAACTGGCGGTTAGACGAACGAAACAAGATCAACGCGATGATTACTGGAAAGCCCACAAGGCCACCCTCGGACTTCTCGACTGCACGAGAACCGAGAAGTTGCTGGCCCCTCGGCATGCCACAACACGCTCGAGGAGATCGGAGAAGCCACAGCGAGACGCCCAAATCGAGGGCTCAAAGGAAACCGAGAGCGGGCAGGGGCCACCCTCGCCAGGACTGAGTCTCGACCCTGGTACGAGCGAGGAAGAACTATGCGGACAAAAAGAGGTACCCGAAAGCATCAGGAGGCGAATGTTGGTCTACCCCGTTCCAAAGAACATGCACCCCGAACTCAACGGAGAACGGCGAAAAACTCGAGCCAAGGCTATGGTCGAGCTGCATGAAGAGATGCTGGGCACGAGGTACGTGGACGCGGCAGAGTATCGAGGCAAGACGTACTCGGCAGTGGTCATCGACGCCAAGACCGGCTCACCAGTCACCGCGGCAAGTGGTCCAGGCATATGAGGCGAGATGTCCTATGGCATTAGCCATCGCGGACCCAAACACCCAGAACATTCTGTGCGACTCTTAAGGGGCCGTGCGGAATATCGCCAGAGGGAGAGTGTGTCGTGGAGCAGTGGGGTTGCTCGCCTCGCTGGACTTCACGAACAGGCACGTGACCGTGAAGTGGTTCCCCGCACACGCGGGGAGCGAGGTGTCAGAACAATATCTGAATCACAATGAGACGCCGAACTCTACCACACGAGTGTTAACGGGCCGCGCGGCCGGAGCGACCCGCCTGCAGAACTGTGGGGGCAAACCAAAGACAGGAGGGGACATGTAACGAAATCGCAACATACTATAGGATGAGAAGGAGAGAAATGGCGCCGCCGCACCCCGGCCTGGCCAGGGAGGCAAGCGGTAGGTACTAAGACAATCGCAGACGGGTTCCTTACTGACCCCGGTCATCATGAAAGCACGTGTGCCCCGAACAATACGAGGACGACACGTGCAAAATGTGCCGCAGTGCGCGGGCTACGATGGCTAACATCCTGTGGGGCTGCTCGCCAAGACCTACAGAAGCGTCAATGGGGACAAAGGTCCCGCCGTGGTACTTGACCGTGGCGCGGAGCAATGACAAGGACGTACAACCACAGGCCGTCCAGCAGATCCTGGCGGCACTTGAACAGCAGCGCCCGAGCGAAAGACGGGAGGGCCCTGCCGCCCAGCCCGGACATGCCGGAGACCTCGACACGAGTAGCGAGGAGCGGCCTAGTAAAGAGCCCAGCCGGGAAGCCGTAGGGCCACGTCACGGCGCTCCGTTAACGGAGGCCGCCTGGAGGCCATTCTAATGATGTCTTCACTCACTCCACTCACTCACTCACTCACTCACTCCTTCACTCACTCACTCCACACTCACTCACTCACTCACTCACTCACTCACTCACTCACTCCTAACGTGGACGGCGTTTGCACGCTCTATAACCCGAGGCAACCGCCTTTGTGTACTCGGCGTCTGTATCGCGAGTTGTTGTGTGCTCTCTATTTCAGGCGGCGAAAAGCAAAAGCGCCCGTGTGTTGGAGATTTCGGCGGACGTTAAAGATCCCCAGTCGTCCAAATTAATCCGGAGCACTCCACTACAGGCGCGCCTCATCGTCTGCGTTGCGTCGGCGCGTTAAACCCGAGAATCAATCAATCAATCAATCTATTTCAGGCACTGGTGTAGCTGGACTGCATTCTTCGGTGGTTTTCTTTTTTTGCGAGCTCGCGACATTCGCAAGCCCGTGGGAAAGGCTGGAAGACGCTCTGTTACAAGACCAAGCGTACGCTTGAACGTATGTACGGCTAAGAGCGGCTCAAAGCGGTTCTATTGCGGCAGTGAGGCCTGCGTGAGCGAGCGAGCGAGGGAGCGAGTGAGCTAGCTAACAAACGAATACACGAACCAACGAATGAACAAACGAACGATCGTGGGAGCGAGCGAGCGAGCGAATGAACAAACTGTCACCTGACGCTAGCCATAACCGAAAGGACATAATGCTGTGCGCCCGAAATGGGATGTTAGCTCTGTGGAATATACGCCGGTTTAAGAACGCGAGGTACTCTCGTTGGATACCGACTAAGCGACCCGTTTTTTACTTCAAAATTGGAAATCTGTTTGCGCAGGGCAACTAAAGGCCGCTATAAACAGATCAGCTGTTAAAATTCAATAGGAGACCATGCGCCGAGATCTTAAATATTCCCTCATGGCACCACGGTCGGCACCACCAAATAAGGCGACGCCGGAGCAAGGAAAGAGCGAGAGAACAGTAAAAACACGGCGACGCCGGAGCAAGAGGAGCGCTTAAACAATGATAAAACCACACAAAAAGGGTGTTTCACGTCCAGAGCATACAAAGGAGAGGCCGAAGATGCTATAAAACGAGAACGCACATACGACTCCACAGTCTGCCCCGAACTTCGGTCAACGTGTCTGGAGGAGAACTCCCGAACCGCCCTCTTGGGTGACCTCCACCGTAATACCGCAAGACATTACCGACTGACCAGCACTCCCTGGCGAGTCCACTGGGCTCCTCAACCCGACGTCTCCTTTTGGACTTCAGAGTCGGAAAGGAATGAACGCGTCGCTGTTTCTCGAGCCGGGGAATTCTCCACGACGTTTCCGTTAGGTCTTCTGATTACTGAAAAGACTCAGCATTTGCAGTTGATATTAGGTGATATCATTCTACAGTTTTTTTCTGTTGCACGTATGGTTTTATTATTCGGATTAATTTCTGTTGCTTGTATGAACGTACCGAGTGTGCACGTCAATTTGCACTTTTGTCCCGCCTCGACAGCGTATCGGCCGTGTTTTGTCTTTGCTTGGGTGAGATAAAAGAGTGTTTTGTTGTAGGTTAAGGACACCGTCTCACTTTGGTTAGCAAAGGCCGACCCGCCGTCCATCAAAGAACAGACCCGTCTTTAATGGGTTGATCGTTCGAGGGGCAGCGCTTCTGCACACGGGTAAACCCTACACGGCGACCGTCATATTATTGATACCAAACCTTATACCAGTGCAAATTGTTTTGCGCTTCAATGGGGGCTGTGGTGAACAGAAAATATTACTTTTACGTCCTTTCATTTTTGTACATCAACAATCAAGGGCCTCAAGTATTACACTTTATGTGAGATATCTTACTGTAATGAGTGTGCCTGCGTATGTAATAGTATGCATGCGTGCCAGCCCTTTTTTTTCCGCATGTGTTTTCCCGTATGGACATCAAGTCCCATCGGAAGAACGGGGAAAAACAGGGGGAAGATTTGATGAGTTACTGCGTTGCTCTAACGTTTTTTTGCGGGGTCAAACTTTGAAACTGTATTTGAATCAGTTATTAACGGATTAAAAATAGGAAATACAAACAATGCAAAAGGTTTGAGAAAATGGAATATTCATTATTATTTTTTTTTGTCAATAGAATTCTTAGTATAACAAGCAATCAATACTCGGTGAGAGAGAGGTGAAAAAAAATCAATGTATTGCGGCCTAAAGCAGTTAGAATGAAATTTTAGTTTAAACAGGATAATCGAGCCCGATGTGATAGTTTTATATCGGCGAAAAATTATCACCGTAGAAATAAGTCCGCTGGCAACTGCTCTTCATCTATAGTTAGGGAATGTCTTCATTCTTCTGATTGAGCACATACAATTAGTAGTCTAGCAATATGTGATGCTATTGAAACACGTTCATGACCAGTAGCGAGCATTTTGGGGGTGTTTATTTCTCTTTGCCTGACTCCGAATAATAAATCGATTCGCGCATTACCGTATGCATGCTTCCGGCCCATCTCCGCCGCTGCATTATCGACAAGGGTTCTTCCTTGGTTACCGTTTAAGCTAAGTGACTAGTTTATTGATTCTTTGTCTTTCGATAGCCTGCTACAGCTATTGTGAAAACTGATGTCATGTTGCTTCCGCGTGCCGCAAAATATGTGACGTTTATAGCAGTTGTGCTAATTCGCATCTTTCTTTCACCAGATAGACAAAAACAAGCTTGAAAGCTTTACGAGGGGGCTGGTTGGTAGAACATGCCACAGAATTGAACCGCCAGGACAGCAGGTCAAGCGGGTCAACACACACAAGGCTCGACAGTTTTATTAGCACACTAATACACACATATATACATGAACACTGGACCACGTCATAGTACAATTTCATCATGTCCCACTCGACTCAAAAAATTACGCTCTTTCCTTGATAAGGCAGCAGATCCAGTGCTAATACACTCGGTTCCGCTTTTGTTTTCATGTGAGTTTCTAATATCTCTTGCGTTACCTGATTCTAGCAAGATATTCCTGGATAATGTAAGAAAGGAAATCAAGAAATCATTTCAATGTAGGACAATGCCGAATGGCCATATGCCGAAATGGCCATATGCCGAAAGAAACAAAAATTGTAAGAAAGAACCATAGCTGCTACAACTTACTTCACTTGCTTGATTTCGCCGAAAAACTAATAATTCATTCACAAAAAATTCGCTCCGATCCGCGCTGTGGAGGTGGTTGAAAAGCACAGTTTTAAGGACAACCACAGCAATTGCCCATGCGACGTCACTTGAATTTACAAGGAGTGAAACAAGAGATCCTGCCAGCCGTTACCTGGAATTCGCGTCGGAAGCGTCCCAAACGCAACACCGTCGGCCACGTCAGGGCTAGAGCGGCGGACGCCGCTGCTGTAGCCCGGCCGTGCATCGGCTGAAAGAAAACGGTGAGGAGCGTCTTTCGAAGGGTGAGACAGCGGAACGAAGCCATCCTGATATGCCAGCTCGGGGCTACACCACCGCGCAGCACAAGCGCAGACACCGAAATATTTCGGCATGTGAGCTTAGTGATTCCTATTTATACCAATATAAACTAATTAGTTTAGTAAGGTTGAAAATTGCGAGAAAGCCGAGCTATAATCGCTATTTAGCAGAAACAGTTGCTGCTTTCGTCTTTTGTAATACCTATTAAAACAAAACCAAATGAGTTATCACCAATTTAGAAAAGGGGGTATCATTCGTACAAGCAGTGCGTAGAAGGTAGCGTTTTTCAGCGGCCAGATGTCTGTATGTGGTTTCTACATTTTTTTTCTTCCTTAAACCTGTCCCTAATTTATCTTTGCCGTGCGACTACCTAATTTCATCGGGTACGGGTTACACAGGAGGTGCTGTCGATCTTGTTAGTCAAGCCGCGCGAAGAAAGCGCGCAATGAACAAGAAGCCGCACGAAAACACCCCCAAAACAACCGTTGCAAAGCCGATGACAACGCCAAGCCGCCGACGCGCCCGCCGGCGAGCAGTCATCTCCGTGCGGGGAACGCGGGGTAAATTCGCCGCGCCATCTACACTGCGCTCCGTCAGTGACAACCCACCGTCCCCCCTCCCCCTCCCGTTGGTGCCTCTGCCGCGTTGGGAATTCATTTTCCCGCACGCCACAAAAGACCAGTTGGCTGGTACAGGAGAAAGGTTTTCTTTAAAAGTGATGTACCAATAAATAAGCATCCTGCACTTCCATACGTTTTTCTGTATTGAGACCCTGTTGTCTCTTACCGGGCACGGGATGAAACCTCGTGGTTTGTCTTCTTCAGAGCCACGTTATTAACATCATTTTTGTGTTTGGTAGTATTTGGGCCGGCGATTGTGCGCACGTAATCGTCCCGGAGCGATGACGTCCTCGCTCGCGCGGGCACCGCTTTACCGTAAGTTTGGCTCGAGCAAATCGGGGTACTCGTGTGGCTACCAATCAGATACGCAATGCAAAGAGTACAACTATGACTTTTGAAAGCCGTAGCGGGGTGGCTCGCTATATCGCTTGTTGTGAAGTGTGTGCAGTTTTGACGGTGGAGAGAGAATAAATTCGAAAATGAACGAAGTCACTAGGCCAAGAAGCGATATAGTTACTCTGCCTCTTAATTAGCGTCCACCCAAGCCTTAGGGTGGCCAGGGAACGAGTTCAAACATTTCGAACGAATCGGTCGTCCAGCTGCGCATTCCGCTGTTCTTGGAGCTTCACCGCAAAGGCATGGCAGCCTGAAATTATATGTACTTTAACTACCCAGTAAACATTTATCTTTGGGGTGAGGGCTAACAACAGTACCGCAAGCAGAAACCTGCCGAGTCTCGAACCATGAACAAACTTGGGCGATTTCCTAAGCCTAACAACGCATAAGCTTAGCTGAAACAATAATTACTGGGTGGGGCCGTCATTCTCGTAAATTACCCACCCTTCGCGCCACAAGTGCGAACCGGCCCCAATTTTTTGTCCCTTCTGCAGAGCGCATCCGCTGTTCCAAAAGAATGATTGATCATTGCGCATGGCTTAGAGTGCTATTTTAGCATGAAGCCCTATGCGTAGACACGACGGGAGGAAGTGTGTTCGATCCATGTTATGGATCCCGGCGGCTGTTTGCATCAAACTGTCAGCTGCATTTCAATCGCATCTACCTACTCGCTCGGCTTTCTCTGCGCGTTTTGACACTATCACATTTATCGTGGGACTGGAGAGTATGCATAACGCTCGGCCGCAATGCTTCATGGAAGTGCTCTGTGAATGTCTTTGTTGCGCAGAAGAACTAAGGGTTTTGGTTACCGCTCCGTTCACTCCTTCAGGGTTATTTTGCAGGTGGCATCAACAACGGTGACCTGAAATTTGTTTTGGAGTGTGCCAGTATCGCAATCCTTTAGCAAAAATAAAAATGCGCGGCTATCGTACGGGGCACTCTTTCCACGCAAAACTGCTTCAATAGATATGTCTTTGCTCGGCAACACAAGAGGGATGCGATTCCTCTCTATTATTGGTATTTTCCGGTTTGTCGGTGATGACGAAAGTAAAATTGCTACTACTGGAGGGCGATTTCTTCTTATGCTTAGCCAAAACACATTTACCGTTAATCTGCAAGATAACCTTTCCTAAGAACAGCAACAAGAAATAAATATTTAGGTGGCATCCCGCCAAGCCAATTCAAATGTCAATATTCTTTTGACATCATCGGCTTGGTTTTTGTTTTAGTTTATGCACGCTGTGTGGCAAACGATATTTCCTGGAGGGCGCAATGATGCGCAGCCCTACACGATACTCTTTACGTCACCATAAAGTAGGTAAATGCTTAAGATCTAGCAAGCAACTCTAAGAAGATAACTCCGCGAAGAGCTATTTCAATTTTTCCCGAGACGGAGAAAATAGCCGAACTGACCCTTACGGAATCTCAAAAGCCGTCAACCAAATACAACATCCAAAGGACACATTCCACTTCTGGATTAGGCTAGTGCTATTCTCTAGTGATGTCTACTGACTCTGTTGTTCAGGCTAAGTGAGTCTAAAAACTTTTTTTCCCCGTAAGGCCGGGACGAGCTGTATGCTTCATTCAAACGCGTATTCTTTTTTTCCCTCACCCAAAAGTTTCTTCGGGTGTTTAATAGGGTTGGGGGTCAAAAAACCTATTACAATAGAAAACACAGTCACGGAAATACCTATTTCACTCAAAATGCATAGTTGTGCAACGGGTACACAAAAAGGAGGCAATATTTAAGAAATTCAAACGGGGCTATGAACAGTATCGCAAATGACACAAAGATCGCAAAACTGGAATGTATACATTCAGGAATAACTGTTACTGTTTGATAAATGAGTCCTCGTAAATGAGGGTGCGATGTTACCTGGGAGTTCATTCCAGTGCCAATAGCAAGTAAGACAGCCGAAAAGAAAATGGCTCAGTATGCGCGAATGTCTGTGCTTTGCATGCATGACCTAAACCACAAAACAACATTACTAGCGGGTTTAATGTGTAAGACCGCCGAAGAAGAATGGCTGTGGGACAGCCTATGAAAAACAGATAAAATACTATGATGCCGGGTTGTTGCACTGGTAGAATGGTTAAGAATTTTCTAATTTTTATGGTTTATGTTCCCGAGTAGTTCGTGAGAATTAATGGGCAGCTCCATTTTGAGTGCTTCAAGTATGTTAACGAGATTCGGTTGATGTGGTTTCCATATTATTGCTGCATACTCCATGTTTTATCTAACTAGTGTTTGGCTGGAATATAAAATTTTTCGTTTTTTCTCGGTTTTGTACCTTTGTATTGCTGCCTCACAGCAACCAACGGTGTGGTTGATTAAGCTATCTAATCGATGCACGATCACATTACCTGGTTCTGTAGTAAGCACAAGATCTAAAATTGTGTCAACTAGTGTAGGCAGGGTGGCCGTTTGATTTAAAATAAACGTAGACGCTTCGCGGCAGACTATGCGCAGCGGAAACCTTGCTGCTCTCCTTGCGCTCTGTATCCACCTGTGACAAAGCGCCCTCCTACAGTGTTGTTCCAGGTTCGAAACTGTCTGGTCCGCTATATAACGCCGCCGGATACCACGTGAGGCTGTACTAGATAGGTTCAGCAATGCTAGGTGAAGCTCCCTGGCCCACAAACAGCATTTCCTCAGAAGACAAGGATTTAGCAACCCTGGTTGAGTACATTCGCTAAAAACGTCCTAGTCGTTATACGATCGTCACACTATCGTCCTTGGGGCACTCGATGGCGTGGCTGCAAATCCTTGAGAGAGGCCTTCGTAGTGCAGTGGGAGTAACAGGCTTCAGATAAAGATAAAGATAAGGTTAAACAAATACAACCCATCAAGTCATTTTTGACAATCATGCCTTTTTGTGTTACCATGTGGTCTAGCTGACCGCCGATCAATCCTTGGATAATTGAAGTCCCCGGCAAAAATTAGTGGGTATTTTGGGAACCTTGTTTTTGAATTAAACAGGTATTACCTGTAATGCTAAATAAATTCGGGTGAAGAATCTGGTGGTCTGTAGCAGAACACGGCGGCACAACCTAAAGAAGATAGGCGGCGTATCGCGCTCTATATCTATACATTCCTGCGAACTAAACAGGGTTGCAAGTTATTCTAAGGATTTTTAATGACACCACCACCGCGAGACGCGGTTCGATCTTCCCTGAATATTCAACAAGGTTTGGCAAACGATAACTCGCCATCCCTAACATCCGAGGAGAGCAACGGTTCAGTTCCAGGTACGATATCTGCCGCACATGATTCAGTGACCAAGCAATGGTGATGCTGTTAATAAATAAGCTACGAACATTTGCTTGGAGAAGTGGAAGTTTTGCAGGCGGATGCTTTTTCAGTCGGTGTTGTTTATTGAGTTGGAAATTGTTCGTGTCCCAGAAAAAGTACAGGCGCCATGAAGCACATTTTGGTTACTTCAAGGCGAACGCCTTAGAGCAACCTTGTTCGAACGCCGCAGTGGTCGTAGCTTATGCTGTAGTCGATATCCGGTGCAGAAAATGTCCACTGAGTATTTAAAATAAAAAAAAGAATTCTAGTTCATGTGCAAATGTTTCTGGGTCTCATAAGGAGAAGCCCAACGCGCTACCGCCGTGCTACTTCCGCACGCGGTAGGGGCGAAGAAACCGCAACGCCAGTGTGCGCAGCGAGACAACTTACAGTGACGGTAAGTGAAAAAAACAGGTGCATTCCAGCAGCCAATAAGTGTGACTCTGAGGAAGGTCTGGCTGATTACCTCTCTGTTAAAGTATTTCTTACGAAAAGAACAAGAACCGAAAGCGATGAAACATGTGCAAACACAATAGGCAGTGACGACTGGGAAGAAGTATCTACGCCCGCAGACGAAAACCGATAGCTGAGATATCTTGTATAGCATAGGCCTTGTATTAAGCGCAATATTACACATTACAGGTCTCCGCCGAGAACGAAACAAGACCTGATGATCGGCGAAGCGACGTGAATGTGAGTACACTCAGTCTCGCTCGCCATGTGTTTCGTCGTTACAGTCACCCGGCTTTTTGAAAGTGCTCCGTGGTTCTGTTTAATCTATCAAGGGTCAGGTTAGAGTATTTAGGCACATGCAATAACCGGTAGCCGCAATATGCATCCCTAATTGGAGCGGGATTGCGAGACAATACTGGAGGCGATAATTACAACACCTATTTAACCTTTGCGCGCTAGTTGTGTCTTCATCAAATTTTTATCCATATTTTAAGAGCAGCAGTTGTAGCGCAGAAAAACCTTTGAATTAATGAGGAGCGTAACTAAATATTTACAATTGAGATTTTTGTATATCTCCTAAACATAATTCGTGCCTGCTGCAAATTTGTCTTATATGACATATATCAATGATTCTTAAGTATGTTAAAACGTCTCATGCGTTCTTGAGACTACACCACATACTTTGTAAACAAATTAGGTCCTGTTTATCTTTTAATCTAAAGTGCTCACATATCAAGCACAGTTATTGTACATCATAACATAACGTCCCAGAAATAACAAAACGGCAACGTCAGGAAGAATAGTTTATTGGATAGTACAAATTTATTCCGCTGGACTAACTTGAACGGGTTCTGTATATTTCACACGCCAAATTAATCGAATGGGGATATAATTGTCGGCCTTTCCTCGTAGATTTTGGCGCTTGTATGCGCAAGAAATATGGGGCTGGATGACGCAAACACCACAATAAAAGAAAAAGCGTTCCATTCTCGTGTTTCTTCAGATTAAAAATTCCGCGTTGCACAACATATCTGTTCGGCCTATCAAAGTTGAAAAACTGCAGGAACAATTTGTTACATTTTCACAAAGCCTCAACTCTGCTTTCTCGTCAACGCTACCTTTTGGTTGGGGATTAAACAGAAGACGTGTCAAAAGTAAGGCCAGAAGAAGCATTAAAATAACCTGCATAAGAGCGCAAAGGAAACAAAACGTAGGAATGTAGACAGGTGAGATAGGAAACGTGCAGCTGCTGGGACACTGAGCTCACAAACAACGCGCGCCGCGCATGAAATATTTATGTTGGCTGTAGTAAGAAATCGATCCTTCCCTGACAACACAGAACCGCTGGCGCGGGCCACTCTCCTATGCATCGCTAAGCCTACTGAAAATAAGTGCCTGCTTTGAAAGCTACCGTTGGCGGATCTGTATGGGCGTTCGTTACTCGATGACATAGAACCCTCCGTTGTGCTTGCTGAAAAGAAAAATGTGATATATCAATCCTGAACACTGGCGCTTGTTTTATCTGCATAGCGCCCAGTGGACGGCTGTTTTACCTTTGCAGTTAAAGGTTAGCTTTGTACATCACGTGCACCAACCCACGCCTCCATCAAGGGTATACCGCGTATCAAAAACGTTTTTACTGAGAAGCAACCGAAGCAGTAGAGATGGGAAATTACATTCTGTTTTTGTTCGCACACACAAAAATAGAGCCACCGCCTTTTAATGACTGTCGGACGAAACAAAGATAACCCTATTTCATCAAGGCAATTTGTGAGAAATTTTTGGGTTGCAAATTATACCCTGCCCTTCGTTTCCGTACAATATTCTTAATTGTCCGCAATAGGAGAAAGTGGCGCTTGCGAAGAAATAACATAGATTAGAATTTTAGTAGATTGTACATGGTAGCAAATGGCAGGTATATAATATTTGCCGGAAAAGTTTTCTCACAAATAACATATGCGCTACTAACACCAACTGATTATCCTAGTATATCGCATTTAAACCGTATGGAGCCGGTAAACATTTGGGCATTCTACAAAGAAAAAAACAAACGGTACTTCAAAATATATTTCAGAAGTCGATTGTATTCTCTGCTTTATTATTTTATATCGATGTCAGAGGCCGCACTCGCAAGCACAATTTGCGGCTGAAACTGGGTAAACGCCACCTTTTATTTACGTTTACCAGATGCTACCTGCAATGACAGTACGACCTCTAAGCCATAAATCAGACCCATGGTTACGTAGCCTGACCAGAAAATCTACTACAATTATGAATTTCAACCCCATAATACAATGGCTGTTTCTGCAGACGTCGTGGTTTTTAAAAGTCCTTGACTTCTTACTGGCAAACAAAAATATAATACATCTCCGTGGATGACACAATGGCCCTCGTTTTCCAACCTTTCCCTGGAGCCACTGCGCAGCGGGCCTTACGAATTTGTTTTCACTGTTTCCCAATCCTAACACCAAGAACAAGAGGAATAGGGCACTCGGCTGTTCCGCTGCGCTGCTCGAACTTGTGAAGATAGCTTAGCCAACCGCTCATACTTTCATATTCCGCATGCGGTGTATTGCAGATGGCATCATATGAACTGTATTGAGAACAGTAAAGAAGTTTTAAAGATAATCGATCTCGCACTCCTAGATTAAAAATATTGCAAAAGGTCCCGAGCAATCGTGGCCGTTTGCTGGTAGGTACTACATTAATGTTATTCTGTAAATCTCCTTATTGAACATGACGCACGTAAAGGCTAAGGCACTGGAACAGTCACCACTTTGAGGTACATTTATTTGGGGAAGCCGAATCATATGCGTGCAAAAGTGAACCGAATAACAATAGTTAAATGCGTGCAATATGACACTGAAGTTTGCTTGTTGCTCTAAAAAGGCTAGTCCCTTTGGTGGAAGACATCCGCAACAACTATGACATGTTATGTCTTGAGCTGTCATTTCAGGCAAAGACAGACAAAATAATTGCGGAGGAAGAGAAGCGATCAACGCAGCGTCGACATCATTCTTGGAGCTGCCACAGGGGACCGAGACACCATACCACTTTTAACGAAAATAATCGTGCAGTTGGAGGCGAAGGTGCGCTAGCTGAAAGCATCTGGCCGAAAGTTCCAGGACAGCATTTGCAGCAGAGCTGCAGCATCTGCGATCACTCAACATGAGCTGCCAGCACGTTCTTTTCACGAGTCCGCACTTGTGTGAATGGCTCCTTATCACTGTTAAAATAAGCAATGTACCAGATGCTGCAGTTGCTGCCATGCTTAGTTGGCTGTAATGTCAACTGTTGCAAGTAAGGTTGAACTTCCTCAAACATGCGGCATTGCCATCTAAGCAGCTTACACCCTGACTGAACAGGGTCTTTTATTTGGTTGGGTAAAAACAAAACTTAGTCCAGCAGCATGCCCTTGTGAAGTGGCTTATATACGGGGATCTTGAGCTACGGGTTTATCTAGTTGCTAGCCATTGCCCTTTGCCAGGCAGTGCATACTTTACTGCCTGTTGAAAGGGTTTTACAGGCTGTAAAGGAATTTGAAAATGAGATTATTAGGAAGAGAAGGCCCAGTGATAAATTCGTAAAACTGCACTGCCAGTTAAAGTTCAGAAACACGGCAATGGCGCTTTTAGTTGTATAGCAGACTTGCTAACGGGGTCACTTTGGGTTTGCAACACACCTTATTGCTCTATATTTTTCATACAAAACCAACTCTAAAAGTGACGGTTAGTCTCATAAAAAGACAAAGTGCACATATGAAGAATTACTTGTTCGCGATTTTGTGCGTGCTGCGAATGCAATCAACCAACCTTTAAAATCGTTTAAAAGCAGAGTATTTATTAAAAATGTTTGCCTGGGCTGCTGATTGTTTTAACAGTGCCACAATTTTTCATGTGACTCAGGTACCTCTCCAGGGAATGAAATGAGTAGAGATGGCCTGCAGCTCACTGACAGCACCGGTCTGGCGGTACCACCATCACACCATACCAGTTGCACCAGCATGAGCCTGGCGGCCCCAGCAGCACCAGCCTTTTATTGCGCTGGCTGTTAAGAAAGTAGCTGTTTAAGACTTTGGTACTGTTAGCCCCACAATGTTAGCAGATGCCTTTGTAGAGGTCGGATAAAACTAGACTTTATAACCATGGAAGAAACTTTTTCTGGTTACATTTGTTGTCGGTTGTGAAAATACACGAACACAATACAACACTGATTGAAAGTGGGCCAGTTGATACATAGCTGAGTTATAAAACAGCGTGGGAAACAGGACTACAGTAATGGCTGTGAGAAGATGTGGCTTTCCTCAAACGCCCGGGTTTGAAAAAAGCCATGTGCTGACGCGATACTCAGACAGGATGCGACAAGAGATTAGAGAAGCCCGGGAAATGCATACCCGCAATGAGGATTGCTTCAGCGCTCCCTCAATTGCTCTCACAGGGAGTGATACTGTAGATAAATAGGGCTGTGATACAAGGCGTGCTAGTTTCTACGAATGTATTAGTCATGCAGATTACTGCGCCTTTTAAAACTGAGTGTATTTTTATTTCCCTTTTTTGTTATTTCTTTCTTAAAGAAGCATATCCCGTGTTTCTTTCTGTTCTTATGTATTGCTTGTTCAATGACAACAAACTTCGTTTTTAGTCAGTGCCCTGTCTGTGTGCCCTTTCTGGAGTCCTGTTTGTCGCTCTGTTTTACAACTCAACACAATACAGTTGAGCGCAGTTACGACGGCAGACGTTATAATGAACGCTCCGTCATAACGACAGAACGTGGCATGATTGTCACACTATGAACTAAGGCAATGGCAAATAAATTTCAGGTGCAAGAAGCCGACACGAGGCTGAACCTCGGGCACGAGCGAACGAGCCACTCTTCCCTGCCCACGACAAGCTGTCCCCGACGTCCCATCGATGACCGTTCCGCATCCGTGAACTGTGATATGTGTTGCCTGGGATCACTTGTTTAACCGAGCAAAATGTAAAAAAAAACCCTGCGAAAATTGCAATTTTCGCACAAGGGTTAAACAATACCAAGCTGCGGAATTTTTTACATGAGCACTGAAAGACGCATCGTCACGAAATTGAACAAGTTTTTGAAATTGTTTATTTACATGTTCCGTCGTTGCTTTCCAGCGTGCGGGTATTAGTCATTGTTATATGCATCGACATCAATGTGCTCCTCTTGCCAGGCGTTGCTCGTGTGGTAGCTTCAAGCCATCGCTCCTGGTCACAAAAACTGGTAATAAGATTGCAAGATGCTTTTTCCATAAACTCACTACAAGTCATTGTGGTGAGATTACATTAAGTCCGCGCCTAAATGAATTTATGATTTTTTGTTACAGATGCAGGCTGCTATACATGTGGAATGTTTATGCGATGACAATCTCAGGTTCATCACCTGGTTACACAGACCTTTGGTGTCGCTTCTTGCGAAGGTTCGTTTCAGCTCTCCGTATACTTGTATCGATGGAGTCCCGACACTTTCAGAGCACCCGAGGGCGAGAAAATGGATTTCACCACCGAAATAAGCATGCCGAGCTGGGTTTTAAAAACAGTTCCTCAAAATTGCTTGTTGTAGACTAGACTGGGCGAACTTCAACACCGGTCGCGCCATGAAAATTTAATTTTTAGTTGACTTCCAGAAGACAAAGAATCATGGGAGGCAACTGAAACAACGGTTTTCACTGAAATTGCGTGACATATATTTCCATTTTCTCCTAAATGAATTTATCGCGTACACCTTCAAGGCTCATTTTAACAAAACCGATGCCGTCATGTTATTGCAAAGTTTAGTGAATGCACAACTATAAATAAGATATTATATGCACACTCCAAATATAAACAAAAAAACATTAGAATTAGAGAATACATTTTTCACGCCCTTCGAATCACCCGTGAAAAAGGGATTCACTTTGCAAAAATTAGTCAGAATCCACGCAATATATTCCTAGTTAAAACAAGTTGTACATAAACAATAAATGCTAAGTATTTGGTACCAGTGATGGCCGTATGCTTCAGATAGAACGGCCCGGTGAAAAGCTTCGATAGTAACCACCCGGCATGTCTTCTTTCCAAGGTATGCTGGAAGGGTTGTAGCCATTCCCCTGTTTCTACATTTTACATTCTCTTGACTAACATCACATGCCCTCTTTAGAAATACAATTTCTGAACTTCTGTGAAGGAAACCTGAAATTTACACATAATTGTACTGACTTCAAACATGGCTCCACAGGATTAAGGAACTTTTCAAGAACGTTTGTAATTTTTTATATCTGTCGTTGTGATTGAATTGTAGGTGGAGGATGCGGTGTCCTCAATGCTATATTTAAAACAATGTAATCGTCTTGTATACACGTTAACAGCTACTTTTAAATTATTTGGGAATGGCTAACTATTGGGGATTAAAATCCATCCTTGGCGCATTATCATTCCGTTTCGTCGTCTCCAACATTTGTCATTGAACTGGACCACGTTAGGAACTATATCGTAACATGTTTCTCCAATTATCCCCCCTATACACACGGATACTTTCTTTTCGATTATAAAATGGATTAGACAACGAGATTCCGCATCTCCTTTTCAACACAAGTTTCAGTGTTTTTTGCACCTTTGCTCTATCTTGTCTTTAACGCAATTAGTAGATCCAGCAACTCGAATATTTCCCCCCGCGGTGAGGACACTTGAACTAATCGTAACTAAACTGCGCCATTTCGCTTCCAGTTTAACATATTTGTCTAGTATTAGTCATAACTCTCTCCTTTTTTTATAATATTGCGCCTTCATCAGAAATTGCAAACATAAAAAGCCATTCTTCACTACAACAAGGGGAAATTTCTGGCTATTAGTCATGACTTATCTCTCTGTCTTGATAGTTTTCTAACAATCTTTGATTATAATTTTTTTCTAACTAACTGGGACATGTTTACTTTTAAAGTACACGATGTTGGAGCAATACAACGTACACACCAAAAACGCACCATTGCGTGAAATCCTCGCGACCCATGGTAAACGGTCATCTAAAAAGACTGTCTACCGGAAGAATCGCCTTTATTGTTCTGCCTGAATGTCTGCAACAGATCCACTTTGCGTAGCTTACAGATTAACTTCAAACGCTAACATATCTGAACTGACGGCTGCTAAACCTTCATTTGTACGTGAAACATTGTAGTTTGTGTTACATAGTAACGTTAGAACCTTTGGGATGTCATAAATTCGCCGCATGACAATAGTATTTATTTACAAAACGCATCCGGTAGCTCCATTCATTTAAGAGATAGTGCGGCTGTGATGAACGATACATCGCAGAAAATGATTTATGTTTCGTCCGAAATTAATGTAGCTGCTGCTCCGATATAATATTTTCCTCCTATGTACTTCGTAGTGATTGACGCGCAGGAGTGGGTAAATTATTTGCTGAAACTACTTACTAGTCTTCTCCCAGGTACTATAAACGGACTGTAAGTTCTAGAAAAATATATTCAGCCATAATTTTGAACATTGAACTTTCACCAACCACTGAACGCAGCTTCACCAAATACACACTCGGAAATAGGGCAGTGTAATTTCTGTTTTCAAATACGGTCTAAAAAACGTCAACCGCAAATTAACGGATATTTTTCTGAATAGCAGTACCTGCAAAGTACTGGAGCATATCATATTCTGAAATTTAGTAACATTCCTTGAATAAGGTTTGTTATTTGTACCAGCGGAGCGGAATTTTAACAATTCACTATTTTACAAAACGCAGTTATTATATTTTCGTAAAAGTTATATCAGATTTTAGACCAATCATCAAAACCTCCCAAACTTTACTCAGACTTTGCCGAAGCTTTTGACAAGCTCTCAGCCCAATATGCTATTCCTCAAACAAGCAAAGTGAAACCTATGGATTTATTTATTTTTAACAATCGCTCGCAATTCATTTTAGCTAATGATCGCAAATTTTTAAGCAGCCAGGTTTCCCTTGGGGTTCCCCACGGTTCTGTTCTGGGACCTGTTCTTGGGTCTTATTCACAATAATAACCTGCGTTCGCTTATAATCTCCAATGTTGATTTGTTTACCGCCGACTGCGTAGCCTTTCGGGAAGATGTTACTCATAACGATTCTACCACTGTCCAATAAGATCTAGCTATTTTATGTAACGGGTGCAGGGAATGGTTAATGGGTCTAAACGTTACAATAAGCAGAGTAATGCGTGTTATGAAGAACTACTACATTCCGCTTGAATCCGTTTCCTCTTATAAGTAATTATATAGGTGCTCATATTACAGACAAGATAACTTGGGCGCTGGAAGTGGAATACATTAATAACTCGTAGAACGGTATTCTAGGATATTGATGTCGAACTTTTTTTCGGCTTCTTGCTCTTCAAAACTCCTATTAAAACAATTGGATCAAAACTAGAGTACGCCACGCCATTATCGGTTCCTTATCATAATAATACTATTACCGCACTCGAACTTGTTCAGAAAAACTCGGCCCTATTTATTATTTCTAATTAAATCAGGACTGCCAGTGTAACGATGATGAAAAGTAGAATTCATCTGCCATCGCTAACATCACGATATCACATTTTCACCTAACTTCGTTTCGCAGCTTGATTACCATGCTACTCTAATCGATGAATTGCCTTCACAGGCTCAGTAGATATGACATTACATCGACCACATGCTTATTACATATCTCATCACATTGCTACATTTGGGAACCACCGTCCCGCCAGTATGGTTTCAATCCGCGATAACTAATTGTTGCACCAATCATTAGCTATGTAAAAACTAGAATTTCTATTATTTCGTTGGGAACACATGCTCTGCAACGTATGCTTGCCTATCTTTAGAACAAAATAAATAAATAATAAATAAAACTAAAAATAATAATAACATAGATTGTTATTACTAATAATCCTAAAATACCTGTAGTTCGTGACCGAAGTTTTTAATAACGATTTACCGAGTGAAAAGAAACTTCAAGGTTAACCCAATGAATCAAACGCTGCGCGAAGAACACAATTCGTGTGTTATAGTCGGCCAGCCAAAACCAAAGGCATAGAAGCAGCTGATTTATTAGGGGTCAATGCTTAAACGAACATCACACTACAAAAATGACATTTAGGTCTGAAACTGCGCTATTGAAAATGGATATAGTCGGATACAACTGAAGAAAAGGAGCGGCGTCGCCCGGTCAAAGGACCCCCTCCCAGCCAACGGTGTCGCTCTGTTAATGTGACCTCGCAGCCGACCGCCTTGACCCTGCAAGCCACGGTCGGAGCCAAGGTTTCTGAGAATGACCGCGCCGAAAAGTAGCTCTTCACGACACCTACGTTTGAATAGTAGATAAATGCCTTAGCTAATTTTTTTGTCCGTTTCCGTGGACCGCGTGAAATAGCTTCTTTGTCAGCAGAAGTAATGGGTTTACACTTTGTTGCTGGTGATGGATTTGTGCTCTTCCCGGTTTTCCCCCAACCACTTGATTCTGGTTTTTGCGTTGCCAGCTTTTTTTGCTGCAGGGGAGCTGGATGAAGTCGCATCTGAGTGGGCTTTAGCATTTTCGACTGAAGATTTTGGTTTATTGCCATTGACGCCACCCGAGGCTATAGAAAAACAAAAGCGGCCGTATCATGAGCAGCTGTGTACGGAAGAAGATCCAGAACGCGTATTTTCGCATGCGACATCTTCAACCAGAGCACAGCATTAAAAAACGGTCGTTACAGTGACCGACATTGTTGGAGTCGGCGTGATCTTGGGTATTCATGTGAAAAAAGCAGATAAAAAGTACGATAGAAATGTTTCGACGCCCTGCCGAAAGCGCCTGCGAAGCGCAGGCAAGAGACGATGCACAGAAGTATACGACTACTTCATGAAGTGCGCATTGCGGTCGTCCGTGCATCGCTTTTTTAGCCGCTATGAGATAGCAATACCGAAGAAAATATTGCCATTTCGACGCTAGCAGCGATGTTACTCACCTGAAACCATCAACTGTGCGTGCCAGGTGAATGATATAAGAGTTCAGGTATCAGAACAGAGGCCTACACTTACTGCTGATCTAGCGGTCGACATTGACCCTCAGCAGCAGAAGTATATCTACGACATTGCATAGTACATGATGGAAGACCGAAAACTTTTCTATTAGACTGGAGCCTGGGTGAATGGGCGACACACCCTATAAACTGCTTGGCATCCACATTGCTGAACACTGCTGGAGCCGAGAGTTTCTCGCTCTACAAGCTACATGTGACACAACAGTGAGAATGAATTATATGGTAACATGTTTTCTTCCAACCTGAGTGCGCCATTGCATAATAACAGCGCGTGCATGCAGATTGATAACAAGCAGCAGCAGCAGCTTCTACGTAAGTGAAATAAATTGAAGGGAAGCAGTCCTTATATAGCTTCAATAGAGCACATCTCTTATGCAAGAATTTAATTTTGTGCACAGTATGCGTGCACATGGGTTAGAAAAAGTTGATTCTCGAAGCACGTGCTTATAAACCTTTTTCTTAATGATTTTTTTTCCGAAACAACAACCCAAAGCCCTCCGGGAAAAAAAATAGGCGACAGAAACATACCAAATGCAAATGTCATATTTAAGCAGTACATCTCAGCGCAACCGAGAACCAAAACAGAGAAGGGGGTATATTAAATCACATCACGCAGTTAAGCTACAGTTCTTACGCGTTCATGGTCAAAAAGCGCGAAAATTAAACTTCGTCTTTTTAGCGGGTTGATTAGAATTTGGGCGAATACGCTTGCGCCCGGCATGTTTTCGGAACACATGATGGAATGCAGCGCACGACGTCGCCGTGTTTGCGCTGCGAACCGTCTGAATTCTCCACGTCACAACAATAATATTTCCAACTTACTGCCGTAATCAACGAAAAAAAAACAAGGAGTTATCGCCACCTGTCCCACAAGTCACTGGTGTGGCAACGCGGGCACCAACATATGCCAAAGACGCAGGAGGGACAAATGCTAGAATGAGCAGCACTTCATGCTTAGACCAGACGCCCGCGCAAGATGATGATGACCGATTTGTATCCCACAGCGTAGACCGATTCCGAATGACGCAGATTCCAGTACCTGCAGCGCCGGCTGTTTCCCGCAACGCCGTGCGCTCACGCAGTCGACTGAACACCAGTACGATCTTCGTTACCGAGCATTGTAAGAATACTGCACATCCACGAACAATCCACGAACAATCCACATCCCACACGAACTGCAGTGATGTGAATCTGCAGTTGAAAGTTAGGTATTAAGGTTGGTTGGTAACGGACGCAATGTAACAGAAAAACAAGTTTTGCAGAAACAGTTTTTCTTCCTGCTCTTGAAAGAACGGGGAAAACTTGCCGACATAAATACCCTTGGTGCTCTTCGGCAATATTTTCCAGTCTTGCAGCTGAACACGTTTTTGTCACACAATAAGGACTACTGCATTTAGAAAAACAATTCCGACATACGCAAACCGCAACGGGAATTCTTAGAAAAAATACCGCGCCATGTCCACTACCGTGAAACCTAGGGAGAAGCGAAGCATGCAGTATATAGGGTATTCTTGGTGTTTTGGCGTTTTTGCCAACGGATATGGAACAATTGGGGTGTAGAGGTATGGAGATTTGCTGTAAAAGTACAGTATCTTTAAAGCAGGACGCGTTCTTGAGCGAGGCGTAAACGAGTGTCCTAGTGTATTTTCAGTTCGCCTAACGATCTAGCGTGAACGTGAAAGAGTGTCCCTGTGTTGTTATGGTACGCGTCAAGTTCGACTGCGAGCGGTAAACGAGTGTCCCGGAGATTTATTACTGTGACTACATGAGACGACGGTTACGATGACAACATGCGACGCCAAGAGCCCGAGCACCTTCGGGGTTTCGCCCCTTTTAAAGGGACCCTGCAACACCCTTTGAGCAGTGCAAGTACACCTGCGCGTCGTTTACATTACACTGCCAGGAAGAATACCTGAGCCAAATATTACACGTGCACGTGAAGCGGTGAGCGCGCAAATCGATGTGAAATACGCGGAAAAAACCAACAGCTCTCTCTTCAGTTGTCCTCATTATGCAACCCCTGGCATGGCCTAAGGGACGTCACATAGGCCATGGCTTCCCGATCGGCTGTGACTGGTCTACTTCGCGGCTAGATTCTCTAATTTCCGTCGTCGTCATCGCTGAGTACGAACTTCTTCTTTGCCTGAACCTGTACGCACTGTTTAGCCGTTTCCTTTGTGTTTTCAGTGCGCGCGGAGCTTGAGTGATGATCTCAATTATTCCCTTTAAACGGGACCACTCGACTACAAACGTTTATTCTTGAAAAAATGCCCTACCAGCCCGAGCGCGCACTTGCGAGCAGACACCCATGCCTGCTTTTTTGTGGCACCAGAACCGGAAATAGGCCCATCCACGTTGCGGAGAAAAGGAGAAACTACCCGGCATGTGATATATCGAAGGCCGCCGAGGAAACGCCGCGAGCCGCTCCCCTTTCCGGGAGAGAGCGCGCAGCTTTCGTCGCGTTGTACGCGGTCGAGTTGAGACGGAACGATCACGCGCGATTTCTCAACGCGCGTAGTTTCGTTAATTGTGAACGGATTTTCATAATTCTTGCGGGATGAGATTTCTGGGACAATAGACTTTATCCCAAAATACATTACTAGTAGTCGATGGCAAGTGTTGCAGGGTCCCTTTAAGGGCGAAATCACTATTATAGGGCCGAAACCCTTAGGCGTATCGAACGGTTTCGAGGGCTCCGTGCGATGCTTTTGTCGTCCTTTCCTTCAAAGACCACGAAGCATGGCTTCGTACGCACGTACTTAACAAGCGGCCGGGTAAGTGGGTGTTTCGAAATGCTGATTGACAGATTACTCTTTACGTCGCACGCCCACTGAGGCAGTGAATTCAACGTAACATGCGTGTAATTCCCTACACTTTTTTTGGTTTCTGTTCTAGCACAGGTCATTTCAGTACGAGAAATTAAAGTGAGGGTTTGTTTTACGCGCGTTTAGGCAGCATAAGTTCCCTCACCCTTTAAATGTGAATTGGTCGTAAAATGTTCCCTGCTAATGAATTAGAAGCAAGCATGCAAACAGCCACCACTTTTAAATTCGGCTACCATGAAGCCTTGTGTGCTAGGTACCAATTAAATATATCACCATAAAGTATTAGCGACGTTGTTTAAGAGCTGTTCCCGCCAATAAAACGCACAGTCACGGCAAACATTCAGCGAGTGCAAAAATAAACGATCTTGTTTTATACACTCAAGCTGTTTTGACCGCTAATGCCACATCGTGTTGCCCGCAAAACACTTGCGCCTTCAGAGAGGATAGGGTTAAGGATGTCGCGGGAACCAAACCAGTCACACGTACTCCGTCAAACTAACCGTCAAACTAACCACTGCGCCACTGCAAATACGAGAGGGTACGGGGTTAGCAGCAGCGGCGAACATTAAAATGTGCACCGATTCGGAAAAAAAAATCCTTCTCGTCTTCGGGACGGAATTTGTGTCCCTACGTTATGATAACCGCGTCTATACGATTTAGTGCCCAGATTTAGGGGAAATGATGTAAACTTTTCTTTTTCATGATTAGCCCGCAATCGCATTCCAGGCGCTCAGTCTTTCCTTTGGTTCGTAGGGTGGGCGTTGGGTTTTAATGTGGCCCCAATTTGAAGCTCGTGCTGGGAACGGTCCAGTTGGGCAGAATGTCAAAAGCCTGCCGATGAAATGATCCGGCTCTTCCAGTCATGGAGGACTTTCAGAGGCACGTCCACATTTAGGTGCGATGTGCAACTGCCGCATCTTGACACAGAAGTAGGGGCCACCAGAACTGCTGCTTCATCAGCATTGTACGACTGTTGCAAGACGAGGCCATATATTTTCAAACTTTTTTGCACGCAGAGATGAACCCACTCAGCGGCGGCGCAGCGTCATGAAGGCTATTGCATTTCGCTCACAATGCATTGAAAGTCCTTGACTTGACGCCTCGCAGGCCACCGGTTGATCTATTATCACCGGAAATAATTTGGTTTTGTCGCAATCACGTTTCTAAAATGTGACAACCCAAGCGAAATAACACGAAATAAAAAATAACTAGAAAGATCACGCCTCCATAATACTGTATATTTGATTTTGTCGGGTATGTATTATACTTGTTTTCGACATTATTGGATAAAAAAAACAGATTTTCTGGTTCGTTTAACGCAAGGAGTTTCAGTTCCAATACTGAAAAAAAATCTCCTGTAAACACCACGGCTTTTAATATTCGGCAAGTTTTCGGCGTTATTCCAAGGGCAGGAAGAAAACGTGTCGACTAACGCGATTTTGAAATTATAGAGTACCGCTTCCACACTACGAAAACAATTGCGAGAGACCATTCAAATTCGTCTATCAGGGGAATGAACCAGTGTACGTACCTCTGCAACGGAGGAAAACCTATTTTTACAAGATGTTGCGAAACGAAGGAAGGAAAATACGAAATGTTTCGAGAGTTCCTTTCTTCCAAAAACGGCACTATAAGATTTCTAAAATCAGTTGTCCTTTGAGGGTAACATTCTATAAAATTTTATTCTTAGTGTGGTAATAGACTTTAGAAATACGGGATGGTATACAAAGTACGTGCATTTGGCGCAGGCAGGTCAATGATTTAACTTTAACCTAAACTAGCTGTTGAAATGATTTGTACTCGTGATTGCTTTGCTCCCAAAATAATCTTCAGAGTAAAACTAGACTATCTTCAACTTCCCTCCTTATCTGAAACTTTGCCAATACAACAACTGGCATAGTGCTCTCGAAAATTGTCCATAGGCTGCACCCACGGCGTTTTTGCTGTTTGAACACCAACAAGCAAAACACCTCATTGCTCCTTATTTTTTGTTTATTGATAAATGGGAATTTACTGTCCTCTCTTTCCCAATAATGAACTCACTTCTGCTAACGTGCCTTTCCCCAATTATATAGGAATCTGGCAGGAAATCTCGCACTTAGAAGTCTCATGTGGTTAAAAAATCGGTGTAACCGATAAAAGCTCTTCATTGTGGGATTGTGATGGATTATGATGTTCGACGCGTCGACCGTAAAGAGGCGATGACACGCGCCGCAGTGGAGTGCTCAGGATCAGTGTTGACCCCCGTTCGGTTTTTTTTTACTTGCGCCCAAATCTGAAACAGAATTTTTTCCCTTTTCGGCTGCCCTGAAAAGGCGGTGGCCGCGCGCACGACAGGGAACCATGGTTTTGGGCTCTGCACCACTACGTCTCAGTCGCTAAGCTACCGGAACTAAGGTGTTCAGCGTTTGGTTCGCACGATGTTCAGCACTATAAGTTCAGTGATATTTTGAATGGGCATTGGTCTTAATTCTTTCTCCGGCAGTGAATTAAAAGTAAGAAAGCAAACGGCCATCCACCTTCAAACTTCCGCTACCATGAACCCTTCTTTGAGATGCAAATGAAACATATTACCAGGAAATATTACGGACGTTCTTTAAAGGTGCTTCCGTTAATAAAACGCACTTTTACGCGAAGCATTATTTTAGGGCAAAAAGTGACCACTTGTTTCTATACACTCCAGCTGTTTAGGCAGATCTTTTCACATCGTGTCACATAAAAATCACCTGCGCCTCAAGAAAAAATGGGGTTAGCGACGTCGCGGGAAGCGAACCAGTGACATGTACTCCACTAAACCGGCACCATAACCACTGCGCCATCGCAAAAGCCAGGTGGTAGGCGGTTAGGAGCAGCGGGGAACAATTAAATCCGTGGCCATTTGGAAAGAAAAAAAACGCTTTCGGGCGTTCGGAACCGAACCCGTGTCCCTCGCATTACAATACCGGCGTCTATACGATTAAGCGGTCATCTCATTCCAGGCGCAAAGCATTTCCTTTGGGTTGGGGGCGCGGGCGTTGGGTTTCATAATTTGCCCCAGGTTCAAGCGCGCGCTAAAACGATCCTCTTGAGCAGCGAAGTAAAAGCCTGCCTATGAAACGATCGGGGTCAGCCAGTCAATGAGGACTTTCAGAGACATATTCAGCGAATGAAAGCTCGACATCCCCCTAAATGCAGCCATACCGCTACAAAGAAAAGCTGTACAGCTTTCTCAGAAACTTCGCAGTTGAATTAAAATTCGTCCTGGTGGTTTTTTTTCCACTGCGAAGTTTCTGAGAAAGCTGTGTAGCTCTTCATTGTAGCTGTATGGCTGAATATAGGTGGATGTCAAACTTTCATACGCAGAAACTTACTCCACCTTGGGAATTTTCCTTAAAACTGATCCGGAGACATTGAGATTTAAATGCGATGTTTATCCAGCACATCTCTGACGAAGAGGGAGGGGTCACCAGATCTGCTGCGTCATCAGCCTTTTATCACTACTGGAAGATGAATCAATTTGTTTCTTCAAACTTTTTTGAAGGTTCCAATGGTGCAGCGTCATAAAAGCTGTTTGATTTCGCTGACAATGTATTGCATTTCCTTGATTTTGCGTCTCGCAAACAACGGTTTATCCACTATCACCGGAAATAATTTGGTTTTGTCGCAATCTACAATGTTCCTAAAATCTAACAAACCAGTAGAAATAACAATAAATAAAGAATAACTAAGAGGATTACGCCTGTATAATACTGTATATTTGATTTTGTTGGGAATGTATCATACTTGTGTTCTACAGTTACCGATGAATCAACAACATGGGCTTCCTGGTTATTTAATATGGGGAGTTTCAGTTTGAAGACTGGAAGAGATGTACCCTCAAACTATGGCTTTTTAATATTCGGCAGGTTTTGGAAGCTCTCTCAAGTGCAGGAAGATACCTCGTCGTCTAAATCGTTGCTGATGGGACAGCGCACCTCCCCAACACTTCGAAAACAGTAACTACAGGCCGTGTGTTTAAATATTGCGGGTGTAGCTTTTGAACCACTGATGTCGCTTCGACGATTGGAAAAGTATTTGTAGAAGGAGGTGTGACACCGGGGAGGGAAATAAAGATATATTTTTAATGGTATTGTTGTTTGAAAAACGCCATTTTAGTTTTCTGAAAAGTGTTGTCATTACATTTTATCTTGCTAAAACATTTTATTCTTATAGTGACTAGAAACTACAATTTTTTGGAATGACAAACAAAATTTTTGCATTCGTAATATAAAAGTCAGTGATTACACTTTAAGGTAAACGAGGTGTTGAAATGGTTTGTATTCGTGGTGTAATGATCCCAAACTCACCCTCAGAAGAAAGCGAGAGTGTCTTCAGCTTACCTTCCTATCTGAAACTTTGCAAATACAAAACTTGGCATAGTGCTCTCGACTATTCTCGTGGACTGCACCCACCCCGTTTTGCTTGCTTTAAACACCAGCAATCAAAATACCATATCCCTGCTTATTTTTTGTCTGATAAATAATGTGAATTTATTATTCTCTCCTGTGCCAATAAAAAAACTCTCTTCCGCTAACGTCCCTTTGGTAAGTATTTATGAATCCGGCCAACACTCTTGCATATGGGATGCTCATGTTGGTAAAGAATTGGTGTGACTGATTAAGCTGTTGATTAGGAATGAAGAGATTTTGATTTTTATTAGGCTTCACGAGTCGACCCTAAACAGGCGATGGCGCGCTCCAGAGTGGGGTGCTCAGGATTAATTTTCACCGCTTTCGGTCCTTTCCCTTGCGCCAAAATCGGAACCGCAAGGATTTTTCTCTTTTCGGCCGACAGGGTGCAGCTATGCAGGGTGTGCTACGCTTGTAAAAGCACGGCACCCACACACTTGTCCGATGCGTCAGTACGGAGGATGAACTCTCTCAAAAACTCTGGGGCTGCCAGGACTGGTCGGGTTGTCAAAGCTCCTTTTATTTTCACGAATGCTAGCTGATGTTTCTGTGGTGACCTAAAGCCGTATGGAGCACGATTCTTGATCCATTCTGACAGGGATTACGAAATTTCAGCATACTCAGCTGTTAAGTCTATTCAGTAGCCCGGGAGTTCTAAGAACGACTGCACTTGATTCTTCCTCTGTGGGGGGCAGGCTTCATGGATCCTGTGAACAATTTGAGTCATGGGCTTTAAAATACCCTCGCCAATCACATGTTTGAGAAACTCAACAGGAGTAGCTCCGAGCTCCGTTTTCTTGGGTTTTATGATTAGGTTAGCTTCCCGGGAGCGAGAGAAAAGGATGCGGAGGTTGGCGAAGTCTTCCTCCCACGACTGAGTGCCTATGTGGACGTCGTCGAAATAATAAAAAATGTTCCGTACCTCGTTCACTAACTTCCGGATAATTTTCGTGAAAAGCGCTGGTACAGTTTTCAGTCCAAAGGGCATGTAGCGGAATTGGTATAAGCCGAAGTGAGTGGAGAAGAGTTCGATGTGTTTAGAGCGTGGTTCTATAGATATCTGGCAATTGCCTTCGTGAAGTCAAGTTTCGAAAAGGATTGTCCCGGATGGGCGTGCCCGAACATAACGGCTGTGCGGGGTATCGGTTCACAGTCATCAACAAACACTTTGTTCACGGGCCGATATTCTATTCACAGTCGCATTTGTACCATCCGGCTTCTTGTGGGAACAAGGGGTGGCGTCTAAGGGGACGCAGGTTTCTTGATCATGCCATTTTCCAACATGCCCTGTACTACCTTTTCCACATGTTCTTCTATTGCGAATGACAGTGGGTGTTGTTTGACCTGGATGTATTTTGTTGGTGATTTAAGGCAACACTCCAGGAGGTTTGTTCATCCTGCCTTATCCGAGAAAATGTCACAGAACTCGGCCAAAATATTTATAAGAGAATCCACCTGTGATGGCGCCAGCTCGGGAGAAATGTTGACGTCCGTGTGACTCAGTGCTTGGCGATTGAAGGTCGGGGATGTCCTGCGCCTACAAAACATATTTGCGGCCGCGTGTTAAGCGGGCGGGCGTATGTCCCGTGGAGGAGGATCAACGACGAGTGAAGCCTGGGTTCAGCACAATTAAAAAAAAACAGATATTCTTTTGAGGACACATAAACACTCAGGGGAATAAATAGGGATCTAACGGCAATAACATGAAGCACACGCGCAACGCGGATGAAAAAACTAACACAAGTCCGAACCAAAGTTCGAGCGGAAGGGGAAACGAGGGGCACGTTCACGTTCCAGTGTACTCGACGCTGGGCGTGATGACGTCGGTGGAACGTCGCCTGTTGAGACGCAGTGGTCGCAGGTCACATCGCCGGTGCCCGCGCTCGTGCTTGGCCACTCTAGGCCTCGCCCCGAATCTTGGCCCGGAGGACGCCTCAGGATCTCGCCAGCGGGAACAGGCACCCCGTTGCATCAGAGGAGCCCCGGAACAGCTCCCGGGACGATTCTCGGAGCATGGCGCAAGCACGCTCTTGGCTTGACCTAGAACCACCTGCCGAGGAGTCTTTGCGCCCGTTCCTCTAGCGCTGTCTGGTAGTTAGCTTCCGCCGGCACACTCCCTTTTCGTGTTCTTCCCTCATCGTCGTCTTCTCTTCCACCGCCGGCTTGCCTCCGTCGTCTGCTGGCGCGCTCTCGTGGCCCGGGGATGTCGATCATCACAACACACAAATGGATAGCTTTAACAGGAAATAATTCAACGGCAAAGTATTTGTCGCTCTCCTTGTAGAGTTTGAGCAGGTTGATGTGGAGAAAGGGTGACTTCATTTCCAAGTAAGTGAAATAGTCAACCCCGTTCTTGCGTTTTGTGGCACGTGTTGCAGGTTTGAATTTGCGTGTTTTCCCCATTCCAATACGCTTCACTTATCCGCGACCAACGAACCAGTGCGAATTGCCTGTTGGTTCGAAATATGAGAATTCCTATCAACGTGGTTCGACCGCATCTTAGTTCCAGGCTAGAGGTCCGTTTGGCTCGATTTTAAAAAAGGCTATGACAAAGTGTTCTATGATAGCTTGGTTACTGGAGGATGGAATTTATCCTGTCATATGCCCTAGTTCACCCGCCGAATTTGCGGCTGTGCGCGCCATACATTGCGATACTTGGCAGCCATGAGACGGTGAAGCAGCCCTTGACTCCTTGCCTAGTCACCATAGAGCCGCAGAGGGAAGGTAACGAGTGAACTTTGCTGCATATTGCCATATTGGTAGTATCATATGCCACGTCTTTGTGTAACCCGTTCACCGAATTAAGTGTCGCTTTGACTACTAAACGACGTGAAAAGTCGTTGGAAAGTATGTTTCTTCGAAGTGAAGCAACTATCGCTTGTTTGCAGCAGTGTTTGCAGTGCTCAATTTCTGGCTTTGGAAAGTCAGTCTTAAATTTCCTATTTTCATCCCTGTTATTCGACGTGGAGATATGCACAAGAACTAGGACTTTTAGAGGGGCCATTCACAAATGTAGGTGTCGTTTTACGTGCAAAACGACGAGAAAAGTCGTTGGAAAGTAAGTGTTTCTTCGAAGCGAAGAAACGAACACCTATTTTCAGCAGTGGGCGTCCCCTAATATGAGTTCCCTATCGACCGCGGACTGCCCGAGACGCGATCTGGCGCTCGATGTACCCAGGCATTCCTATGAGACTTCCGGTCCGAACGCAGACCTCGGACTGCTGGCGAACCGTCCAGGACTCCTAAATCGCGGAGGCACATTGTTTGGAGTCCTCGGTTTCTGGGTATGGGCAGGGATTGCAGTTATCATTTCAAAGCGTGCGTGTGTATTTCGGCTGTTCGGCGTGACACAGATTTTTTTTTTGTTTTAAGGACAAGGATCTTGAAGCCATTCCCCTTTACGCTACTAATGTAGGTGGATTTGGGCGGCCCTTGTTTTGAAAAAGGAGTTTGGTTGACGTATTAGGTCTGCGCGCTGCCGAAAATTCCGTTAAACATTTGAAGTTAGCCCTTGAGAGAAAATTGCACATCAGGAAGAACTGACCCACCGCGGTGACTAAATAGCAAAGGCATTGAGCTGCTGAGCACGAGGACACTGGCTTGTTTCCCGACCACGGCGCCCGCTTTTCTAATGGAAGCGAAAAGCAGAGACGTTCATGAGTACGAGGTTTCGGCCTACGTTGAAGAATACCAGCTGGTCAAAATTAATCCGGAGCCCTCCCCTACGGCGCGCGTCATGGCCTTCATTGAGTCGGAGCGTTCAACCCTACAATCAATTAATCAAGGACGAGACTGTTGGCGTACTAGCACCCTTGATGTCAACTGGCACCCTCGATGTAAAGAACAGCGCGCGTTTTTTATCAGTCGGGTTTTGCCCTTTCTTTGGTCTGGGACGCACACAGCATAAACGCATCGGAATCCTTTTGTGCTACCTGGGTTTCGATGATAACGCAACTGCCCCATGGTGGTGTATTTTTCTCCGGTTAGCACACGTGATTTAAAGCAGTGCGTAGACACAAACAGTATTTTTTGTAAATGAAATTTTTAAACAAACACTATATTCAATTTTTTAGAACACTACAGATCTGGCAAACACCCTTCGCGGTTCCGTAGTTTAAAGGTGACTCCCTACATTATTTAATTCTTACAAAGTGAAGATAACCATATCATGTATAACGTTTTTGGTATACTTTACTCAGCCAGGCGCAGTATAGAGCAACTCATACTGGCAACTTTCTAAGAAACAACTACTTGGAGAAAGGCTCCTTACAGCAAATGAGCATTTAGCATTGGGTGCGTGAAAGAACATCGCGCTTTTATTCAATTCTGGAGGGGCTGTGTTTTTTGAGCATTTTTGTTTGCATTACTACCTACGGTGTGAGGCAGTCCCTTTACTTATCCGCATAATGCTCGTTTTTTTAAGTCGAGTTTCCGATTATCCTTCTGTAGACGCACTCACACAGTGCAAAATAGGTAAAGTTATCAAAGCTATTCCCTTTCGCCGACGTAGTTTGCCTTGCAGTTGTTTCGATTTTGTGAAAAATATTTATCCGGCAACACAAGGGTGATAGGAGAATCTTGACTATTCGTACATTCGCATTCAGATTGAAGGCCCAGCTTTTTCGTGTAGTTTATACGATACGGTCTTGCCCAATTAGAATTCGTGGCTTAAAAAGCTCAAGCCGGATATTACAGCACGTAATAACTATGCGTGAGGTCGCACTATGTACCAGCAGTCAATAAAACTAACATATGTAACATTCGTTGTAAGAACCCGACGTAATTGGGAATCGGTGCTCAGTAGCTGTAACGCAGGGACGTGAAACGAAGGAGGAACTTGATTACCGAAAGGTCGTTCCTTAACCCAAACGATAATTGGGGCTATCCGCCCATATCCAGGACTAATCAGCCGAAAGCAATCCCCCGCACTTGTAGTCAATCTAAGAGAGGGTCGGGAAAGCAAAAATGGCTGATTCAGCGGCACTAATGGCCTTTCTTTATGCGGTGTCTATCCCGTATCGGCGTCATCTGGGTTGTTCGTTTTCAAAGCGACCCCAACAAAGAAGAGACTCCGTAAACCATGAGACACCGCATAGCTCAAGCTTTTCTTTTAGTATAAGGGTTTATGGTAAAGAGTTACTAAAAAGTCTCTCACATTCTTGCTTTTCTAACCGGGACACCACCATCACCGCCCTGTACGACGTTTAAGGGCTCCCTTTTTTGATCGCAGAGAAGTGTTTTTGATGGCGTGCAGTACAGCCGGTTAAAGTTGAATTTTTTGGAAGGGTACAGAGATAATCGTTATAGGAACTGGGTCCAGTGAAAGATTTCTAGCGGTTTAGTGATTTCTACATGAGATAAAGAAGACACTAGTGCAGTCATCATGAAAAACAACGGACTTCTCTTCTCCAGTAATGTGCAGCGGATAACTACGGATTTTTTTTGCTCTATGATAAGTTTTTGACCTACATCTGCTACTTTGGGCTTGTTCACATTCCAACGGGATAGAGCCCAAAGAGCCCCATCGTCATTGTCAGGGTAACTGCTAGTAGTCTTGACCAGTAACTAGTTACTAGCAACGCGTTATAGGTAATACGTTTTTTGTATACCATGTAACGAATTACTTTTAAGTAAAATAACTTGTAACTGTAACGCGTTTTAAGCAGTAACTGTTACAGTAAGCCATTTATCAAGGATTACACAACGGTAACGCTAAATAAAAACCGACGTAAAGTTCGCGCTTTGGAATTTTTCAAACATTCTTTTTTCCCATTTCGTGTCCATTTTCACCTGTTCACAACGCAACTCACCTCGCAGATTAGTGTAAAAGTTCTCAAAGAGTATCTTCCCTACCGAAGACCAAGTTCGAAAGTTCGTCTTTAAGGTGATTTGTAAAATGTTTCCTTTATTCTTAAGCCGAACAGAAACAACAGCATAAAAGAAACTGCCAATTCCACCACTCCCGAGGAGTAAGCTGGCTTTCCCGTGTAAAGAAGACCACCGCCGAGGCGCACACAATGAACGCAGACCATATGGACACCAAGGGTGCATCAACAAAAAGGTTGTTAGTGAAAAATGAGATGTTGAGGGATGAATAAAAGAAATACGAACAAAGCAGCGCTGAGCATCCATCATACGCACTAACTGGGTAACCCTGAATTGAGGTGCACAGTTTCGAATTTTTGTAACCTTTTTTTATGAGGTAAAAAGTAACCTATATTTTCGTAACTATTATATACGTATACGCGTAAGGGTTACTCAGTTATAGGTTACTTTGCAGCTTTGTGCATGTATACATTTTTATAAGTGACACCTACCGCAGTCCAATGCCACGCACGTTTTCGCCGGCGCCTCTGTGGTGAGACCCCAAAGGAGCCTTTCCCGCGTGGTAAACAAACATCGCATTAGTGGAAGACGATATGTGCGACCATGCTGTCCCTTGCACCGTCTAAACTCGGATAGCCTCGGGTGTATTTTTGTTCATCCCTTAAATAAACTGCCGGCGACACGGCGTGGCTGAAAGAGAAGTTACTTTTATAATTCCTAAAATTGCGATACCACGAAGCTTGAAAATGTTCTCTTAATTATGCATTGCATGACCTGTTCGATAATCGTTATCTAGGTTCCCACATTAAAATATTCGCGAGTATTGGCAACGCTATGAACAGGCATAATGGTCTGATAAACATGCATAACTAAATTTTATGTTTGCATCAGCTTTGTGCCGTTTGAGAAAAGAGCATCAAACATGCACGATAGCTCTTTTGGTAAATTTTGGGTATGAATTTGAGTTTTAGATAAAAAAACATTAGTGTTTAGTGAAAAAAAGCTTTAGTGGCAACATGCACTTGATAGCATACTTCAAAAGCACGCCAAAGTTGTGATAACATATCCTTAAGCCAAAAATACTTGGCTGACAACTTAGGTCATGATTATCAAAAAATAATTGCAGGAAATGCACACATGTATGCATATTTTCACAAGTTTGGCATCGGTGGGTTTGAACCTGCACATTTATTATTACAAACCACCTGTGGGCTATTTATTAAAAAGGAAAGCTGCGAACCACCTCAATGTTTTCATCGTCCCTAATGAGTATTTTAGGAGTACGGATTCCTGGGCGAATTCATGCTTCCTATATTGTTTTATTTTCCAGATAAAATTAGGTTTATTCAGAAATTCTTATTAAACCTATTTATTAATTGTTGCGTGATTATTTTAACAATCATGGCCAAATTTACAGATTCTTTACCTCAATATTTGCACAGATGTATGCAAAGTAGTTCGAATTGTTTGGATACTGCCATTGAACAAATACAGACGAATGCGAATTTGAGCTGAATTGATGAGATGGTTCTTAGAGGTGCACTTTCCCAGTCCAGCGTTATTGTCATGGTTCAGAACAAAAAAAAAACGCAGAATGTGGGAAAGTAGAGAAAACATTTATTACAAAATTCACTGTTTCGTACAAGGAAGTGTTTGTGGCAATACTCGCTACGTTCTCCGTGTCACTCAGAGTCTAATATTACACTTGCAATTCACTGGGCTTTGCGAATTTTTATTTACACTTCCCTCTTAGGTTCCTCGTTACACGTCAACTTGGGTTGTGATTCCTACGCCCAGTTGCCTGTTTTGTGCCGCACTAACAAGTATATAGGCCAATTGCGATCTGTCTTTCAATGGGAAGTATACAAACGTTCAATGGGAACTATATTTTTCTGCATGAAAAAAGCCACTTCGAATAATTCAAACAGATAAGCTTCGCAGTTAAGTAGTTCACAAGGCACAAAATCATGGCACGCTGAAGATTTCCCGAGGTCATATGAATAACTTGTTCCCTGATGCCATAGATGAATGTATATGTGGGAGGGGCCGTCACTTGGATTTCCCCACCTTGAAGAGCCATGTACTGAAAATTTCAGAAAACGAATAAAATCCAGTGAAACCATACGTTCCTACTCCCAAACCATAGGCATCTGAAGTAGAAAAATATATAGCACGGAAATGAAGACCGAGACCAGAGAATGAAATGAAAGGCCACCCCAGAGATAGATAGATTAACGGCCTATCAAATAATTTCACATCATTTCAGTAATCGTTACACAGCGTAGATTAGCCGCATTCTTCGGAACAAGCCAAGCCCCTGTAGTCATACCGGCCAAGCAACCCTGAAGTGTTATCGTGCCATGTTCCAGTTTATCTGGCACAATGTTTCCGCATGCTCACTTAGAACAAGCAGAAACTTTGGGCTACGAGATAAACTGGGGTGCCGTACAAACATTTTCAAAAGAGAAAACAAAAACATTTCCACGCTTTCAAGTGGAATCACTAGTACACGCAGCAGAGCGAACGTCGCACTAAACCCAGAAAACATGCTTTCACGATAAAGACGCCGTCTGCATCGCATTTGTGGCTGTACCTAAACATCCTCCTTCCCCCCTCGTACTGGCAGTTTCATTTTGAAGAAGGATCACACGTGGAAGCCGAAACGTTTTTCATTTCAGTAAAGTGTTCTTATCGGTGGTTTCTTCCTTGGCTATTAGTAAAAAGGAATCGCCAACTTACATTTTTTGTTCGTCCAGATGTGTTGTTGGGGTGGATCCATGTAGAACTTGCCCCAATTTTCAAGTTGCATTTCCAGGAGGTCTGTACCTGTAATGACTCGAAGGGGGTATTTGCGTTCAAATGCAATAGGCTTTACAGCTTGGCAGTTGGTATACATTCATAATGAAAGAACAGCGCAAACTTTACAAAACGAAGAAAATAACACAACACAAGCACTCCTAACAACTGGAGCTTTCTTATAAGCTCTTTTTCGTTATGAGAGCTCTTCAAAAAATAGCTCTTTTTCGTGTTGCCTCTGCAAAACTACCCATCTTATAGAATACCTAGAGTTGTTGAAAAAGTACAAAGCTCCTTGCTGAGGACATCGTTATGTAAATTCGTAACGTACATGTAGTAATGAACTGATAGAAAGAGTCACTAAACATGAGGCAAAATAAGATACGAAATATATTATCATAGCACTTGCAAAAAGATTTCGCATTTTTACAAGTGAATCACACATTTGTTAGCTCAGGCCCGGTTGACATCTTTACAAGGAATACTTGAATGAATGTGATTTAGTTATTGCATTTTCATACCGTTGTTTGCACTGAAATCCGACTTCATGTCACCGTGTGTCATACGCAGGGGAGTAGTGGTTGTCAGTTCAAGTAACACTTCCTGCAAGAAAAACAGCAGTGCTGATAAGTCATAGCATAGGTGGCCAGATGGAACTACACTTTTCGAACAGCCAGGAACCGATGAGGGTGCAGCGCCCAGTTTTACACCTGCAACTGACTCTGTGTAATTTGGCCAGTCCATCCTGTAAACATATTCGCCACAATTTCTCTATCATCAAACACCAACAATCAAGCAGCGTGCATGCTGGCTCACACATACCCCCATTTTGTAAAGTCGCTTTACTACACTACACTAGGACAACGGTAAACAACCATTTGCTCTGCAATACCAGGCGAATAAATAGGCGACTGATTTGGGAAAATGAGAATAATGAACCCAATTAACATTGTGGAAATGGCCTGCTGTCTCAAAACGACTAACACCAAATTTACCCACTCAAGCAAAAGAATGACAGTAATGAAGAGTGTTGTACATATAAAACGTTTTATTGTGGGGTAGGGCAATCTTTTACAAAAAAAGAGGCTTGTGCTGGACAAAAGCGAGTTGAGAAATTTCGGGCAGCATTTAATGGACTACTTTTCAGCAGCACACTACTTGTGTTTAACCAAATATATTCCTACAAGACCAATAAACTAGACATCATTCCAAGATATGCAGCGAGAAAAATGAACATTCTCCGAATGCTGAAACAGAATGATAATACCCACAGAAAAGCACGATAATATAAGACTTTATTGGGCAAAGAATTCATTTATTCAAAAAGACCTACCTGACAATTACATGGGCCAATAACACGTGAAGTGCGCGCGATGCAGCCAACAGCATAAACAAAATGTTCAACACATGACGAAAGCCCGTAAACAGCGCAGAAAGCAGATCATGAGCGCCCTTATCTGTTACAATGTGCGGGCTTGCCCCATCGTCCACTCTAATCTGACGAAACGAACGCAAGTTTGCGATTTCATTCAATTTCCATCGCTCGCAACAGAAAACGTGCAGTGAAGCAACCAGTCAGGCTACAAAAATCCCTCTCTAATCCTGCAATTTCAAATTGAAAAGTCCCCTAGGAAAAGATACATCCAATGAAAACACTAATCCGTTACGGGAATAGAGTCACCGATTTCTCTTTTACTGGCGCCGGGACGTTCGTCCAACATGCGAACTTGATGCTGATCATTCAAGAATGGGTCGTGTAGCGCTGACAGTCACAAATGGGCTCGCCGCAGGCTCCGCTACTCACGCCGACAAACAAGTCTTGTAACCGCAATCTTTGCTTGACTATAGGAGTATCACAGTGATAAAAAGGCTGGAGTGGCGCGAGAACTCGGCTACCGGGCCTGCGGCCGCCACCATTTCTCTATATCCCGTCATGCACAGTGGAATCAATGGCCGCCTGGGAGAAAAGGCGCGACGAGCATCTTTTATAGGTTACAGGGCGTTTTTATAGGGGACAATGTAAAGGTTAAATGTCAGATTTTATTGAACTAACCAATAAATCGCTGACGTAACCATTACACCGCTTTTAACTTCACGCCTGTAACACTTAAAATGGACTGGGTTATCGAAAATATGAAAATGGACCCTTTTAAAACTTTATGATATAGGTTACTTCCGTGTAGAAGTTACAATATGGGTTACCAGGATTAAAGTGTAGCTCCATTGTAACCTTCATGCTGTAGTGTACTTCCGTTTAGAAGATACAAATGGGTTGTCAGGATTAGAGTGTACAACTTCTAAACGTAAGTAACCTATTGCAGGCAGGTGCCTAGCGGGGCTCATCGAGTTCCGACGCACCTGCCTGTGCCAACTGGTTCTACCCAGTTTCGGCATTGCACGGCACGACCTCTCGAGAGAGATTGTGTCGTGGGTTAGCGTCGTCACATTGCGGAGCTTCCACTCGCAGGTTGTACCCTATCGGGACAGGCGCTGAAAGGCCACGATAGTGGTCGCAACGGTGGTTTCCGGTGGCCTGGTCGCACGCCATTGGTAATACAGACCCTGCTGCGCTCATCAGTGGTAAAGCGCAGTTGACTCTGCACCCAGCCGCCCTGAGCTTAAACGTCACCGATGGACTGCACCACCGCGATATTGTGTGCCCAAGGCCCTTGTGCTACAGCGTGAGACCTGGTATCTGTGAGAGTGAATAATGCCGCCTCAGCTCTGACTCGGGCTTTCTTTGAAGTTGCTACACACACCTGAAAATGGAACTGCTGCGTTGTGCGATCTTTTGTACCGAACTGACTTGATAACGTTCGTCCTTATGCTTCGTTTTATGTTCCTTCATGCTTAGTTATCATTTTAAACTTTGCTTGGACGTCTTGCTGTTACGTAGGTCGGAAATTTTTTTTTCGTTTTTTTAATCATCAAATTGGTTTTTTCTTAAAAATGTTTGGTTGGCTTTTCGCCCTATTCGCTATTTTTATATTTATTTTAAACCTTTCATAGCCTAGCTGGAGCAGGTCTCGTTCCCCAGATTTTTTTTTCTTTTTTCTTCTGATGGGGAAGGGGGGGAACATGGAATTGGAATTAGCTACCTATGCTACGACCTATCAGCACCACTGTTTTTCTTGCATGGGGTATTCCTTGAGCTGGCAACCAGGACTTCCCTGCGTATGACACCAGTTGAAATAAAATCTGATTTCAGTTGAACCAACAGTATAAAAGTGAAATAACTAAAACGAATAAATTTATATATTCTTTGTAAAGATGGCAACCACGCCTGCACAGACAAAAGTATTATTGACATGTAAAAATGCGAGGCCCTTCTTTATGTGTTAGGGTGTTGTATTTCGTATCTTATTTTGGTAACTCTTTCTTTCAGTGCGTTACTGCAAGTACGTTATAAATTTACATACCGACGTCCTCAGGATGGAGCTTTGTAGTTTTTGAGCAATTCTAGCTATTTAATTAGATGGATAGTTTTGCAGAGCCAACAACAAAAAGAAGTCCTTCGCGAAAAAAGTGGTTATAACGAAAAAGAGCTCTTAATAAAGCTCCAGTTGATAGTGAGTGCATGTGTTGTGGTTGTTTCTTTGTCTTGTCAAGTTTGCGGTGTTCTTTCTGTAATATAGTATACCAACTGCCCAGCTGTCAAGCCTATTGCAATTTAACCCTAACAACCCTTCGGGTCATTACAGGTACATACCTCTTGAAATGCAACTTGAAGATCGGTGCAAGTTCTAGATGGATCCACTCCCACAAACAATCTGGATGAAGAAAAAATGCAAGTTGGTGATTCGTTTTTACCGCACTTTCTTTCAGTCTTTCAGTGCAACTTCTTTCCCACCTCAAGCGCTGTTTCGGTGCAAGCGAGAGGAGGAGTTGCGGCTACGAATTCATGTCTCTCGGGTACATTACTGGCTCAAGGTTAATGAGGGCTTTTCCATGGAGCATACTTGCGAGGCACGATATTCAAGCCGAGAGCTTTCTAACGCTGTTATTCCAGGTTTTGATGACTCTGCTGCGTCTGCCTTCTGGCCTGGGGAGGAGCTAGGTTTGATTTGGACAGGAGAGCAATAGCTACCGTCTTTATTCCACTTGCATGGCCTAGAAAGCCACTCACGCGGGTGTTCGGCGAAGTTACGCGAGATAACACGCTCTTCCGCTACCGCCCGAAGATGTCAGCCGGGGAAGAGACCTATGTAGGTGGGAGGCCGGAGAAGCGCTCCTTGGCAAGTCCAAGTTGTTCAGTATCTCATGTTTTGTGAGCTTTGACATGGTTTAGGATCATCCTCTTCGCGTAATAACACCATAGGTCGATGAACAATGTAATACAATGTATAGAGCATTAAAGGAACAGAAAAACTCAAAACAGATAATGACAGTTCTAAAAAAATTCTTATAACTTTACTATTTTATTTTATATAACAGCGCCCAAAACATGCAATAATTTTAAAAATGACTAGTCCAGCGCAATAGCTTCGACAAACATGTTAACAAATTTATTTAAATACTTAAAAATCGTTTTAATTTATTTCAAACAACGTTTATTGCGTTGCTTTTTGTATGTGTACCTTTAATTTTTAAGTAATAACTAGTTAACCATGCTGATGTTCCCCTAAGCCATTGGTGGCAGTGTTTGGGCGCTGTCTATAGTCTTCACTTCTACGAATTTCTGCTGTATCCATGAGGAATGTTGCAACGCAAACTTGTCAAGGCCAAGTTGTGCTATTACCTTGAATAGTTATATCCCCGGCATACATATGATTAGTGAAATTTTAAACAATACATCATATATCTGTAAGGGTTACACAACAATCAATAATACCTGAGCTCCTACTCGTATACAGGAATTTTTTAGAACTGCTTACGGTTGTATAGAACGCTGTTCTGCAGATTAATTATGATTCTCAGCAGCGCAAAGGAAAAAAGTACTTTGTACGATGGCGTTGACGTTAGTTGTGTAACATCTACAGCAGACATCTATGCCCCTGGTCGTCTCTTGCGAGAAATAATACCTCGGTTCTTTCGCCTTGCTGATACAAGGCTCAATGCAAAAATGTAAAGCAGTGCATTTATTTTAATTTTGGAGGATTAGTTAAAAAGTATAAAAATAAGAACAAGACAAACACGTTTGTAGTTTGGGCAAATCATCAACCATTTTATCGAACTTCATGTCTGACTTCGCACGAGTGGCGATGCCCGCAAAAGCTGATGCCCATAGAAGCAACTCTAAATGGATACTTCTGCGAACAAAATATTGAAACCGAAATTGCGGCGTTAGGAAAACAGAAACTTCAGTAGTATTCTGAGGGAAAATTACGATTTCCGTTCCTGGATAAACTACGTGGAACGTGCTCTACACAGACCCAATTTTCTTAAATGTAAAAAAATTTTACTATTAGTCCCCTTCCCACGAAATAAATACCGGATTTTCGGGGATGGGTTAGAGGGAACGTTAAAAAAATATTAGCCAATTTCCCAGATTGCCAATTTGCTATTTTGCCATATTGCCGATTTGACTTATTGATAATAACCAATTTGCCAATTCTACTTACAGTATTCGTTCTTGCAAGATTGCTTTGCCAGAGAGAAATCAATATCAATTTTGATTAACGGTAGATTTATGCAATTGAGATGCGATGGGCCTAATATGAATAGGAACACACAAATAGCGCAGTTTCGTTACATGCAAGTCAGATCGTGGGATCACTTCATAACAGCTGCAAAATTTGTTAACGTCACATTTTGAATATATCAAAAACACGTCGTAAAGTCCTTCCACCAACCGTGTTATTCGATCTTGCATGTTCTGATTGATCGTTTTGTGATCGCATTTTATTTCTTGTTACGTATTCAGTGACTGGACGACCGACGGGTGCGGAGGAACAGAAGACCCACGCCGTGCCAGGAAGACACATCACGGTTTTTCACTAAGCGACGCGCTTTTTGTGCGCTGTGTAACCTATCAGAGGGTGGAGAAAATTCTAAGAGAAGCAGATATCGTGGCAAGCGGCCAGTCTTATCGGAAAGCCTACAGTTTGATCTTAACCAAAAGGCCGAGAAGCGTTTGAGGCTTTAAGATGGTAGCCACATCGGCTCCCCGAGCAAAGGCCAATATCTCCTGGATTTTTATTTAGAGACCCCGACGAACGTTTTCATCACATGCCTGAAGATGCCATGAGCACGAAGATATCAAATGTTTGGCCGTAAGTGCAAACACTGTCTCTTTTGGGCCACTGGGAGTTTCGAGGCGGAGATGCCCCGATAACCATCACGCAGAGGGGTTGCAAAGTGGGCTAGTTGGAAATTTGACATTCTTGGATAAAACCAGCAATAATTTAGACGAAAACGAAGAAAGTAAACAACACGGATAGCCACATTCTTGAATAAAACCAGCGATAATTCAGACGAAAACGAAGAAAGTAAACCACACGGACAGCCCGCTGGCTGTCCTTGTGGATTACTTTCTTCGTTTTCGTCTGAATTAGCGCTGGTTTTATCCAAGAATGTCGAATTTCCAACTAGCCCAGCTTGCAACCCTCCTGCAGTTCATTTCAGTTACATCGGGCTCTTTTCAGTGTTTAAACCAGAGGCTGTCCTTGTGGTTTACTTTCTTCGTCCTCGTCTGAATTAGCGCTGGTTTTATCGAAGAACCATCACGCCGCTAGAAGAGCCTATCCGCGAATCAGGGGGCTAAGTCATCGATTATAATCGATCACCAAGTCATCAACTCTGTCAAGCATTGTTGAACCCTATGCTCCGCTACCCGGAAACGCTGACGACGAAGAAATGAACGTCCGCACGTCGCACGACCTTCCAAATGCCACCGAAGAAGACGAAAGCGACACGGCAACTTGGATTCAATACCGCAACCGAACCATTTGCCGCAAGAGGGAAGCAAGCCTAGCAACGTAAACACGCAGCGTAATGCCGCAAAAGTCGGCTCTACGACCAAACTTCCAATGCCGAAACCTCCACCGCTCCCATCTGACGACTTCAAATTGGCTATCGAACCTCACACTGGTCTCGTGCTGAGCAAGGTGGCCCAGATAGTTCTTTCTACTTGCATATTGCCAGAAACCAAGCTACGCTCACACGACGCAGGCGAGAAAATTCGGATCAATGTGGACCAGGACATCCTTGTACCCTACCAGTCTGCAGCCTCGGCGCTCAGAAAGATCAAGAAGCTGACTATTGGTGAAACCACCTGCGCCATTCCGTCCTATAGAATCTCCCCGTCCACTCCTGTGAGGGCGTCATACGCAATATTAGATGCAGAGCATCTGATTCACTCGCCTTGTCCCTCCAGCGTCGTCGGTGTTGTCCACCCCTCCCACATTCTCCTCGCCGCTATAGCTGCTCTCTCCGCCGCTCACCCCCTCTCCTCTCCGATAGCGAACACGGTCTCGCGAGGGGCATTGGATTGGATTGGATTCGATTGGCTTGGATTGGATTGGCTTGGCTTGGCTTGGCTTGGCTTGGATTGTATTAGATTGGATTTGGATTGGATTGGATTAAATTGGATTGTGTTTGATTGTGTTGCGTCATAGCCGCGGCACGTTGCGTGATAGCCGCGGCAGACGCGCTGGGGCCGGCGCATGTGCAGTACTCTCTCTTCCGCGGTTTCCTCTCCTTCGTGCGCGCTGCGCATATAACCGGTGTGCCGTTCTCCGGCGAAGCAACTTCACGCTTGGCTCAAACACCTAGAGTCCACGCCACTTTACAAGCACGCCAACGTCGTCATCGACTGGGACCGGCTTACACAGTCCCCTCAACGTTATGCGCGCTATAAAACGCGATCCTTCGCCGCTCCGCCTATGCGTCGCATCTACACAGGGGTTCCCGCGAGGGGACGTGGGAGTTTTTTTGGCGCGTATCATGTATGGGTTTGTTTTTTCATTGTTTGTTTTTACTGCGCGGCCGCGCCCGGCTCTGTTATCTCTGTCACAGGCGAAGCGCCTGTTCCATTCTGCTATTTTTAGGCCGCACAGGCTATCTCATTGCAGATAAAGAGACTGTTTCGCCCTAACGTCACTACCGTAGGATATTTTCTTTGATCTACAATTGTCTGGACGTAAATCAAGGGTTCGAGAGCCACGCGCGCCGATGTATAAAAAGCCTGCAGATCAGACTCGCGGGATTAGATTCCCGACACCAGCCTGCGCACGTCACTTTGGTGAATGATCTTTTGCGTCCTGTGTATTCTTTGAGTTGCTAGGGGAGCACAGTTTTGCTCCAATAAATTTTGTTTACCTTCAAGACAGCTGTGTCGTCTTTGGCTACGTTATATCTGGTTGAGGTCCGGGGTACACACCATTTATTGTCTCAACGACTTCTTGAAGCAGCCAAGCCAGTCCAACTACAGCCAGCCTCCGACTGCAAGGCCCACCGCCCCAGTTTGGACTCCTGCTAGACGGACACAAGAGAAGGACCGCTGCACCAACCACCATGATGAAAAGAAGCAACGTCGCCAATCGTTCTGCAGCAGCTCATGGAACCCCCACCATTCTGAGGAGCCCCCGCAGAAGACCCAGAAGAATAGTTGGAGACTCTGGAAGCGTCTGGATCTTCAACAGGTGGGACGACGAAGAAACGTTCCGGCATGTTTTCTTTTACTTGGAAGAGTAAGCTCAAACTTGGTTCCAGAACCATGAGAGCCCTTTGCCGAACTGGACTCAATTCAAAAGCGAGTTCCTTAAGACCTTTACAACCGTGGTGAGAAAATAACGCATGGCGCTTTTGCTTTAAACTCGAACGCAGCATCCCAACGAAGGATTCATGATGTCCGCCGAGGAGATGAAGCGACTTTTTCGCTGTGCGGACTCAAAATGACGGAGGAAAAGATTCTTAGGTTTCTGATGCGAGGGGTAAAGCAAAAGCTCTTCGCGTGCCTTGTTCGCAATTCCTCTGCCCCCCCCCCCCACATTTCGCCAAGACTGCGAATGAATTCACGTCTGAAGCTGCCGCGCAGGAGAAGATGCTGGAAATTAGAACGGGGCAGTATGACGGCCAGTCAATGGGCTGGTTTTAGAAGCGAGCGGAACCGGGGCTATTAGCTCCGAAGCTCTGCGCGACCACATCCGCATAGTGTAAAATGTCGCCGAAACTTTTCCCCACGATGCCACAGCCCCAAGTCGCCTACCTAACAGACACAATCACAGAAGGGCAAGACGCCCTGTGAACTTAAGTAGGTCTTCAGCTACGTGATTTTGCCATTCTACGGAAGGCAAATAAAATCACCGGCAAGGAGAATATAGATGACTGATTGCCGTAGAAGCACAAGAAACGCTAAATTTTACAACAAACGTATTGCACCTAGGAGGGCGACAAAAGGTGCCAATAAAGATGTGAAGTTCTTCAAAGATTGCACATACAACGGCACATTCTAGTCCATCGACATTGGGCAGTCTAACTACAAGTAAAAATAAAAAAAGCAACATTTCCGTCTCGAAGGCCTGTGTCCTTACAGAACACCTTGAATCCAGGGGGCGTTATTTTAAAATCGTCAATGTAACGATGCAGCCAAGTTTCAGTTATAACAATAAATATGTTGTTTATACCTTATAATAAGGCTGTCAAGTCCGTGGTTTTGTTTATTTATACAGCGAGCATTTATATTCATTCAATGAAACGTCTTCTTTTTACTCTGCTTAGTAGTTCATTGCACCAAATTTGTTCTGGAATTCTTCTCGCACGGACGTTGTCCCATTTGAAGATGTCGTCATCAATTTTTATTTTGCTGTCAGTGAGCTTTATCTCCTGGCCCGCTTTTCTGGCTTCTTTGGCGTTATCTCAACGCTACTTTTTTTCCGGGCAGTCGCCGAAAAGTACTCTAAAATGAATCTTTTCCTCCCTTATAGATAACGGAAGTTTCTCAACACGGCCAATGTTTCATGAAAAGCCATGAACTTCATTAAAACCGGGCGTGGCCGGTTAGCATTTCTAGCTTACTATTCTGTGCTCTGTTCCTAAAATAATTCTTCTATTACCTCTTCTGTCTCATTCATAAGTTCTGGAAGCACAAACACTAGGAAATATTTGCGCCTACTTCGTTCCTGCAAGCATACTACTGATCCCTACAATACTTTGTGTGCTGTTTCTGTGTGACTGAACTTAGCATTGAATGCTGTGATTACTGCCGTACATTCATCACCATTGTTCGGGTTTTTTTTCTGTAGCCTCAAGCCTACTCTTAATGTCCTTCTGACCACCAAGAATTTTCTTCAGCACTCCCACAATGGGAGGCCCTAGGTGGGGCCCTGCGTCACCAGAAAGCATTGAGAGAAATAAGAACATCCGTGGCACACCTGAACCATTCACAGAGGCTCTTTGGTCATGTCAGCATGAGGAAATAATCGATTGCTCGTTTTCGCAGACGAGGTTTTGCCACTATCCTAGACTAGAAAGGCGAAAGTATTCGACATCCCTGCTTCCTGCTGCCGCTGACATGCCCACTGAAACAATCCTGAGCATGCTGTGTCTCTCCATCGGTCAATATAGTAATGGCGGCGTCGAGTTGAATTCCACGTCTGATGGTGCATTCCTTGCGCAGTCTCCGTGTTTCTTGGCGATAAAGTACGACTGTTATAGGTCGCTGGCCGTACTTGACGTTCCCTCCAGAAGTGTCCGCTTTAAGATCACGAAACGGTGTGACATCGCTGCTCCCTGCTGAAACCTGACATACACAGTGAATCAATCTTGGGCATACTGGGTGTTTAGCCCTTTGCGGCCGAGCTCATATAGACGTGTGGTTCGACACATTCTTTGTCTAAGTGGCACCAGTTTCGGTTTCGGTTTTACAGGCCTGTAGCCGCTGCGAATTTTTGAGACATTCCTTTCGGTAGTTCACTCATTTCGCAACCAGGAGGGGGAATTCCCCATTAAAAACAGCGCCCCACCCTGCGCGACACCGCTAGCCGCATTTAAGGTGCAAATTAATGTTTATTCTTGCTATTCTCATATTTTCTGGATAACAAGCGTAATACATGAATTGTAGGACTTGAAACAACATCATCGGCTAAAAAATACACCCGTTCATTTTGTGTGCGTTGCGTAATCACTCTTGAAAAACGCACCAACACATTTTCGTGGGATGGGCTTTCGTCGTCACAGAAATTTTGCTGGGCGGTGCACAGTGGTGGACTCGTGAACTGCAGCGCGAGCGATCAATAATTTGTTTTTGCTTTCTTCCTGCCTCCTTTATTCGCGGTTTGTGGTGGCTTGTTGGTGATGTTTTTGTTTCCCCTTAAGCTTGAACTAGTTCCATAATTACTCAAGGTAATATTATTATTGCAAGTGTTAATTTTGAAATTGAAGCTTCTTTCAAACAAAATATTGCTGCCAATATAAGCACTCCTGAAAACAATATAATACAGAAGAAATAATACGTGAAAATGCAGTTTTTATACACCAGAGGCCGTTTTTAAGGTGTTGTTACTACCTCCAGATCATAGAATGATCTGGAGTTAGTAAGCTAAGGTCGAACATGTGTTGGGGTTTGTTTTCTGTAGGAAGTACTCTGAGCTTTCTGTTTTTAATTGTCGAAGCATCATTACAAACGCTAAATACACAAAATTGAATTACATGCGGCCATATTCTCTAAAAAAGTTTGTTGGGCACGAAATGGTTGTACCGGCCGATGTATTAGGGGGCGGTGTTCAGTTGCATTCCACGTGGGGTGATGCAATCCTTGCGCAGTCTTCGTGTTCAGTGGCGATTAAGTACGATGGTGAAATTCGTTGGCGATCCGTGATGTTCCCAGAAGAAGTATCTACATTAAGAAAACGAAAGGAATAATTTCTCTGTCGTACACTTTTAATACCTACTTCTTCTGGTAATCACTTTTTGTTTCGTGGAGCTTGCATTGCTGGCCTTGCGCAAAACAAATCCAACAAATATCATTCACGATACGTCCTCTACACTAATGCATTGGAAACGCGTTTTACAGGTGTTTTATAATAACTATTTCATACTTTTTCGACCATTTTCCGACGTTTATAAAACCGAATTTAGATCGTCTAGGTAAGGTTAACCAGCCCGACATTGGCACAGGTATAAGACGTCTGCACAACAGTGCTCGTATTTTGTGAGTCATTCGTCGCCCTTATTTGGTCTGAATTTACGCAGCATATGCGCCGCGTAGCCATTTTGTGCTACCTGGTTGTCGAGGCGACCGCAACTACTGCATGGTACTATATTTTCTTCCAGTAACCGCACGTGAAATAAAACAGTGCGTAGCACGCAAACATTAAGATTTTTCGAACACTACAGCTCTGACAAACTCCCTTCGGAGCTACGCATATAAATATTAAATTCCAGCAATATTTAATGATTCCATTGATGAAGGTAATCATATCATGGCGAATGATGTGGCGTAATTTCTTTGAGGCAGGCACTACTATACGCAAGTGATACTGGCAACTTTCTTAAAAAACAACTGCTTGGAGAAATGCTCCTTATGGCAAATGAGCATTCAGCTTTGAGTGCGGGAAGAATTTTGGCCTATTAGTAAATTCAAGATGGGGTGGTGTAATTTAGGAGCATTTTTGTTCACACTATTAAAGGCGATGTGCGGCATTGCCTTATTTTTCCGGGTAATGCTAATTTTAGTAAGTCCACTTTCTGAGTATCCCTGCGTACACGCACACACGTAGTGCGCAATTGCAAGAGTTGTTACAGCCGTTCCCTTTCACGGACATAGATCGCCTTGCAGTTGTATCGATTCTGTAGAAAATATTTTTTTAATGCAACACAAATTGTAATAGGGGAATCTTTAGTCTTGGTACTTTCGCATTCAGATTGAAGGTCCTGCTTTTTCTTGTACTATATACGATACAGTCTTGCTCGGTGAGAATTCGTGGTTTAAAAATGTGAAGCAGTAAATATCAGGGCACAAATACCTGGGCGTGAGGTCACAGTATGTACCAGCAGTAAATATTGCTGACATGTGTAACAGTCGTTGCAGGAACCCAACGTATGGTCATCTCTGTACATAAGCCGAAAAGCAGGCACATAAAAAGAGGAAAGAACTTGATTACCGGGAGGTGTTCCTTAGCACAATCGATTAATGGGGCCATCCGAGGATAGTCAGGACCAATCAGCCGAAAGCCATACCCGGCACGTGTAGTCAATCTCAGAAAGGGTAGGGAAAAGAGAGATGGCTGAATCAGCCGCCCTACTGACCTTTCTCTATGCGGCGTCTATAGCGTATCGGTGCCATCACGGTTGTTCGTTTCCAAAGCGACCGCAACAAAGTAGGGATTCCGTAAACGATGAGATACCGCATAGCTCAAGCTTTTTTTTTTAATATCAGGGTTGATAGTGAAGGGCTACTGAGAAATGTCACTCCCATCGTTGCCTTTCTCACCGGGACACCACCGCCAACCAACTTGTACCACTTTTAAGGGCTTCCTTTATTTTCATTGAAGAGAAACGTTTTCTATGGTGCGTGATACAGCCTGTCATAGTTGAGTTCTCTAGCTTGAAAGAAAGACAAGTTTTACACGAACTGGATCGGTTTAAAGATCGGGTTATTTCTTTCTTCACGAAATAACGATGGCACTGAAGCATACTCAGCAAGAAAAACAACGTACTTCACTTTTTGACAATATACTGCGGTGAATAAATACTGTTTCTTTTTGCTCTGCGAAAAACGTTGCACTTACACCTGCTACGTTGCACTTGTTCATATTCCAGCGGGATCGAGTGCACAGAGCCCCATCATCATTGTCATCAGATTTACTGGCAGCAGTCTCTACCAGTAATTACTAACAACGCGTTACAGGTAATTAGTTACATTTTTCCGTAACGTGTAAATTGTTACTTTTAAGTAAAGGAACTTGTAACTGCTACACCGCTACCTTTAACATAGTAACTGTGACAGTAAACTATTTATTAGGAATTATCCGTCGGCAACACTAAATTAACGCGGACATACAGTTTGCGCTTTCCACTTTTTCAAACTGTCTTCTTTTCCCTTCTATTTAAAATCCATCTTTCACCGTTTTACAACACGACTCCCCTATCTGGTCAGGAAATGGGGTCGCTGAGAGTACTGTTTCCTGCGGAAGACCAAAATCGCAGGTTTTGTTTGCGTGATATTTTAAACCTTTCTCTTCGTCTTAAGTGGAATAGAAACAACACAAAAATCACACATTTTCACGACGTGAACGATGCCGAGGGTGGGAAGCACATTGCGAAGCACGTTGTATACGCCTCGAGCGCTGCCTGCAGTGCCGCCACTGATATCCCCCTAGCGGACGGTTACGAAAGTAGTCGCGGGAGTCTCAGGCCCGCTCCCCACTGTCGCCGTTGCTTTTGCGAAACGTTCACGACTGAGATTTACCGTTTGTATGCGTTGTAAATACATATTTACTTGGAGCGGTCACTCTGATCGCAAATGTAGTGTATTTACGACAGAAAACACACCACAGTTTTACGACAGTTTTGAACGCGGTCTTAGTGCGGTTAATTGAGTCCGTATTGGCGGTGAGATCTTTGAGTGGCGCCCCCTGGCTCTGACGTCGGCTTAGGGATTCGCGCCGCTGTCGTCTGCTACACTCCGCTTGTGAGGGGCAACAGTGCCTGGGCTAGAAATCGCCCGCTTCGTTGCTGTAGTGCGTTAAAAAGCGTATTTCTAGCGACTCAGTTATTTTGCCAGCTTCTGACGCATCTGAATAATTTGAAGCTGTATCCCCCACAAGTTTGCAACACACGAAGAGATAGAGAACAACTTTCTTCAGAGTATCGGTCAGAAGATCGTGTGTAACTCGTCCTTTCTTGCTTATTCGTGAGGATCAGCGATCAGAGCTTCTCGATAAGTATTCAAAATGCGTAGGCTTCCCTGCAGTATTTTGAGATGCTCCTATGAAGACTCAACAGTCTAATACTACGTACCAAGCAGCGGCCTCTACACGCTCATCGCACAGCAGGAAATAAAGCGGCTTTCTTCTGTTTCTTTCGTTGTTGTCTTGTATCGGATTAATGTTTCTTGCTTTTTTTTCTGCCCAACGCATTAATTTTTCTGCGCCGTCACCAACTTCTTATTAGGAGGTTTCGGGATGTTTGGGAGGCTCACAAAGGTCGTGTGGATATTTCCTTCATTTTGTATGGCATACATTCCCTTCTTCACAAATTGGCTTTCATTACGGCTGCGTGCAAGAAGGTGCATATCCGCAGCGTGCTTTGTTTATTCACATGCAAATACAATGAGAAGGTTTGTGCTACGCCACCGCGATCGCGCCCTAAACAACGTGGTCCACAGTACTCGAAGGCGGCTTTTGGGCTCCGAATTTCTATCGTAATTATATCGTTATCATAACGAACTAACTCGAACAATGATGACATGATTACGGTGTTGAAGGCATGATATACTCGCTAACTAACGTAATAAATAGTATACCTGCATATATTACAAGACTGGAAACCGAAGAAGAATTCCAAGTAGCTCTTTATTGCTTTTCAACCCTTCCAGGCGCGAAGAACAAATCGTATTCTACTCGGGATGGCGTTCTATGATTTGAAGAAAATTACTTTTACTCTCTTGTCCTGGACTGAGGACCCGGCCCACTAACCAGATCGATTTAGTTGTTAAACAAAGTTTTCCCCTCCTCCCCTTACTCCTCCACCTCCTCTTGAGTGCAGTTTCCTATAACGCATATCAGAATATCGGGAAGATATGGCAGGGCAAAATGTTCCGAAATATCCCTCCAGGTCTTAACAAACATATATGTGTTATTATAAATTTAACGAAGACGTGACTCGTTTTGCTCAATAAACCTCCATACTGGTTAGATGCCTGGTATAGAATCAGCACGCGCGTATATACACACTGGGTTCTTTGGAACTCAAGCCACAGTTTTTGCAGTCTATAGTGCATGTCGCTAAACTTTCATGCCTTGACAACGTAAAGTGATGTGACAAAAAGGCGTTCGAGCGTTCGGCAAGGTTGCAAAAACTGTTTTACCTTACATATGATTACCGGGAATCGTGATGCCTTCTGCCAAAGCCGACAGCCCTGATGGCCTAGAATTTGTTTTGGTCTTCCATTTTCGCTGTTGTCGGTTTTAGCAGCTGACTGTTCCTTTTGTTCGAATGCTTACATGAGAAGCTGACGCCTAGCTCCGACTCTTCGCGCTCCGCACAGGACCGGCTTCGCAAGGAATGGGGTGGCGCCGGCAATGTTTCTCCCGTAGCGGTATCCAAAACTATACTTTAATTGACACCATGAACTAGTGTATGCGATTTTAAGCCTATTATTATGATAAAAAGTTATCCACACGCCAATTCTGGTGCGGACAAGCATCAGACGTTGACCGAGCGCAAAGAAACAGCAGGGAGAGCGATCCTGAGTGAAGCAGACGACAAATGCGAGAATCCCTAAGCTGACGTCACGGAGGCGCGCTTCGCAGCGCCGCCTGTGTTCGCGCTCACCGCCAATAGGCGCAATGCGTGTGTCACAGGCCGGCGTCGTGAAACCGGCATATGTGTGGAGCTGGTTGCATTTGCAGTGCCAGGAAAGTTACTAACAGTATCTCCGTAAGTAGGGTTTCTTCAGATGGCCAGGCTACGGCAACACACTGGGATGGAAATCAGCTTTGTTTGCTTACATATGGCAGAGAACTCATACATGATAAGGCCGGTTACACTTCATACCTCAGATATTAACCTCTACCCTTGCCAAGCCAGTGTGGCATAGAGTTCACGAACATTCTAGAAAATAAGCGCGATGCCTAATGCAGAATTCTACGCGAACATCAACACAAGACAAAATATTTAATGCTGGGTCCCCTGGTCACGAGGTGAGCACTCGAAATTGATTATCTGTTACATATATCTTTCCCTGGAAGAGCGGAGACGGGCTTATAGAGTAATCTGCTACCAAACGCGTATTCGAAGCATCGTCATACGAAACAGGGAGCCTGAAGAATCTTGTACAAACTGAAATCAGAGGGCATTATCATATACCACTCTTCCAACGACACCTTTTATCGCTTGTGAACTTACTGTATACCTCAAAAAATGCGTCTGCCGAGTGATCAGCTATTCGTTGAATTCACAAAGTCCAAAAACAAGTGAAAAGTGAACGCGCAGCTTGTGTGTGTCATTACTAAATCGTTCGTTGCTTGATTTCGCTCCGTATTTGTAAACAACGATAGTTAAGCGCCCCCCTCCTATTCACGTCTTGTGAAATAACAGTGCATTTGGCATCTAGTCTGTCCGGTCAGTACTACGTTGCGTAAGTTTGGACTAACCTCTTTAGCACTTCAGAAGATGCACTGAGTTTTTTTATTCTCGCACGAGGTGTTCTGTTTATTCCGGACTTTGCATACCATTTATTTTTCTGTGGTTTCATTAAATTTCCGTGGTCGTTGCTCTGAGGCGTGAGTGGATACATATTTAATGAATCGCCGCCTTGGAATATACCTAACATTTTCGCGTGGCTTATATTTTCATAAAAGGCACAAGTTATTGCCAGCTATTGGGATATCACATCCCCGAAACCTATGTATATGCATATTCGATACAAAGCCGCAATAATTGTATAAGCTGCAAGGCGAAAGCCAGCTCTTACTGAGCCATTATCAGCTCTAAACTAGGCGACAGTAAGATTGACTTGCTCCTGAAGTATTCGTGACAGTGGTTATATGCTGCTGCGTTGCCGACGCCGGTAAGAGCGGCCAAGAAGCGCGTAGAACCGCTTCCCCGGATAGCTCTTGTTGGCGTGCGAGCACTTGACGAAGACGCAGCTGGTTCTAAAGGGGCCTAAATGTACGGTCTTGCACACAGACCTAACCAAAACAACTTGTATCGGGCGCCGCGAAAAGGCAAAATGAAGCGAAAGACAACCAAAACACCGCATGAGCCCCTATCAGCTACGCAGCGCTGCTCCCGTAAGCGCCGCGGGGAAGGGGTGGCAGGCGGCGCAGCGATCGCAAAGCTCGAGGCGTATATTGTCTGTTTGATAAGCGTCACAGTTCATGCGTTTCATGCACTCTGAGTTTTAATAGATTTTGAGATGCAGTAAATGTCCCGTCCTCAACACAGTCCTTAACCCGTCCAACATGAATAAGTGGAAACAGGTACTCGATAAAGCATCGCTACAATTAACTGAAATAATCCTCAATCACTACGAAACTACGGCCCATTCTCTCCGAAAGAAAGAGGAACTACTTAGTCAGGAACTAAGCAAAAGAGAGTTGAACCTTTTAAGCAACTACGAATCTAAGACGGCCTCCGCCATATCCCGAACAAAACACCGAAAGTTTAACCGAGATAAGATTTCCAACACTGGCCACTTGCGTAAGAACCTAACAAGCTCCGGCACTAGTAACTGCCCCCACTCTGACAGTACGACCGATAATGTCACTACGACTGTAATAAATGCCTCGACTACTGCACCCCAAACAGTTCAGTTAAACCCCTGTACTAATAATTTTCCCTCGCCTGCAGTCACAAAAGAAAACCTTGCCGGGTATGTAATGAACCTTTCAAGTATAACCCTCTCCCCAGCTCAGATGAACGTCTTGTAAAAGGGCCTCAACTTTAGCCCGGCTACTGGTGGTTTTGATGCATTTCAACTTTTTAAGGACTTAGATAACTTCGCCAGAAACATGACGCTACGAGAATACTTCTACGATCACCCCGCGACGGAAGAAGCCCGCAGAACCCTACCTAGCTATAAGCACTGGACCCTTCCCACACAGCGTGATAGTTGCCTCTACATGTACATTAAAGCTGTTCAACGCGATGTGCGAAAAGCGTACCAAACCCAAATTTCTTTCCACCACAACATTACTACCAACGAAAAGAAAGCCCTAGAGGAACTCGCAAGCTGTCTTGACATAATTATTAAACCTGCCGACAACGGAGGCGCAATCGTAATCCTTGACAAAACAGACTATGTTAACGAGGCCAATAAGCAACTATCAGTATCGACGTTCTATAAAGCACTACCCAATGATCCCACTCAAGACTATAAGCAAATTGTCAAAGATAAACTTGTTGAGCTTGTTAAAAATAAAACAATAATTGAAACCATGGCTCGTTCCCTGATCCCCTTAAGCCCAGTAGCCGGTAAATTCTATCTTCTCCCAAAGATTCACAAGGTGAACAACCCAGGCGACTCATTGTTTCTGGCAATGGCAGTGTTACCGAAAACCTCTCGCGCTATGTGGATAATCTCATTTGCGACATCCTGCCCAGCTTTTCCTCCTTCATTAAGGATACCAATGGCTTTCTCTCAGACATCTCAAAAATTGAAATTCGTGATAACTGCCTTCTAGCCAGCCTCGATGTTGCGTCACTGTATACTAACATCCCTCATGAAGATGGCATCGCCGCTGTATCCCTTGCGTATGAGCAGTCATCCTGCGACAAACCTATCGATTCTTCTGCTATCCAAACCTTCCTTAGGCTTATTATAGAACTTAACCATCTTGAGTTCGACGGAGTTCATTACGTGCAAGTCAGCGGAACGTCAATGGGAACTTAAATCGGACCTAACTACGCCAATATCCTAATGACTCACCTCGAATCAAACTTTCTTGACACCCAAAATGTAAAGCCAATGTACTATAAAAGGTATATTGATGACATATTCATGATCTGGCAACACGGTGAGGCGGAGCTCCTCACCTTCATTGAGGCATTTAACCTAGTCCATCCTAGTACTTCCCTTGCTCATTCAAATTCGGAACACAGTGTAAACTCTCTGGACGTCACCGTTACTACCTTCCAAGGTCGGCTTCAAACTAAACCGACAGACACGCGGCAGTATTTGCACTTCCGAAGTAGCCATGTCAGACACTGCAAGACAGCAATACCTTACAGCCAAGCCCACCGATTTAGGAGAATTTGCTTAAACCAAGCCGACTTTGGCTCAAACTGTCGAGAACTCATGACCACCCTCCTGAATAAAAAATACCCGGAAAAAGTTATCGACGACGCTATTGTGCGAGCTAACGAATTAGACCGTAACGTATTCTGTAAGAAAAAAGCCCCGAACGGGAACCCGCAAACTAACTTAGTTTTAACCCACTCATCCTCCGCTCCAAGAGTGTCAACCGTGCTAAAAAAACATCACAATATCCTAATGCAAAGTGACCGCTTAGAAAGCATATTCCCCGAACCACCACGCGTTGTCTACCGGCGTAATAAGAATTTAGGTGACTTTCTTACTACCTCTCGTATCAACCGACCCGCAACTACTGGCTGCATGCCCTGAAATAAACCCGGTGTAAAGTTTGCCCACACATGACCACGACACACCGCGCCACCAGCACGGCTTCAGACTACTACGTAAATATAAAAGGTAACTTTAACGGTGACTCCGCTAATGTCGTATATCTTCTAGAGTGCACTGTTTGTAGGCAACAATATATCAGCCAAACTGAAACGCCCTTCCGAATACGGTTGAATATTCACCGCTCTCATGCAAAAAGCTGCCCTTATTTGCCCCTGTCAAGACATGTGAACAGTCCCGGGCATGCATTTGAACATCTTAAAGCAACGATTTTAGAATCCGCCTTCAAAGCGCACCACGACCGCGAGGTTCGGGAATCTTATCTCATTTATAAGTTTGGGTGAGCCACACTTGGGATTAATGAAAGTTACCGAAAACTAACCTGCTTATCCCTCGATTAAAATTGGCGGCTTCATAATTTTTATAACTATGTTCATTATTCCTACACTTGAGGTTCCCATCAGAATTCGCAGAAACTCTCCTAATACAGAAGCTTTATTAGCCTAATGCGGCTCAACAATGCCATTTGTCCTGGGGAAGGAGGCTTTGTTCCCACCACCACTTTAGAACGTTTAACTCTTTGTGATCTATTCATGTTTAACCTTTTGTGACACTACCTGTTTCCTGTTCAGTTGCTAGCGTCTGTGAAATGCTCTTTTGTGCCCCGTATCTATTCTTTTCATCCGTGGGGGGCACACCCATCTTTTCTTCCGCCCCAACCAGTCTCCCCAGCCACTGAATACCTTACTGTATACTCTTCCCTTTCTTTTGAAACCGCGGTTGTCCAGTTTCCCGCATTGTCTGAACTTGCAGCCCACGCGGCATACGTTGACCCGTCATGGTGCAACATTGAACGCTGCTTTGTTAACACGACCCCTTTCTCTCTCTCGCTCCCCCCATTTTTTTGTTTGTTTGTTTGTTGTTGTAACATAGGGGTAGCCCGACTGTATGCACGCTCTCCATTTCCGAAACATTTTCCGCTCGTTCTCACAGTTTTCTGCAAACATATATAAGAAATGTGTTCCAAATGTTTGCGACAGCAAAATCATGTAACTTTACTCTGATGAAGGCAAGTCCCGTTGCCGTTACGTAAGTAAACCTTGTTTGTTATTGTTCTTGCTGTGTATCCGACTCTTTACTTATACTATTTCTGCGTGGTTTGTGAGTTTATCTTTCTGTAGCTTTATATATATATATATATATATATATATATATATATATATATTATATATATATATTTATATTTATATAGATATGTATGGATAAGCAGTAGAAGAAACTTCTCGAGGATCCAGAAGAAATAGTTTAGTTGAGAAAATGGTAGATGCACGATTAAAAACAAAAACAGTGGTTTACTGACGTTTCGACTGGAGGACCAGTCTTCATCTTGAGTAATATATATATACAAATACATACATGCATACATATACATACATACATACATATACACATACATACATACATACATACATACATACATACATACATACATACATACATACATACATACATACATGCATGCATAGATACCTTCGAGAATATCTTACCGAATTATGCGGATTGGTTAATATATCGTATAGTTAAACGGACCACCAAATACGATTTCTATCAGTTCTGGCGACCTTGGATGTCAACCTTGCTTGAAATTTTTTGATATGGTTTTATTACCCCAATATATTTTATGTGTGGGAAAAATACACAATGACACGAATAATCTACCCCATGTAAATGATCAATACAGATTTTTACGTTTCGCATATATGCTGGTACACAGCGAAAGCAAAGATTTTGGAACACGCTGGTATGGCAATCACAATCTTTATAGTGGTATCCGTGTTTTTCGTAACAATCCAAGAAGTTCTAGTGACCGACTCCCACAATTGAGAAATTTTTATCATTTTTGTTGCTCTGAACCTATAATAAAGTCCGAATAAATCATGATTATTACGCTTGATGAGCCTATTTTTGTACAACCACCGTGCATATATGCTTTCAAAGACACTAACCTGTCTATTATCAGAACAGTGTTTCTATACGTCCAAGATGTAACAGGTGCCTGCTACACTACACTGCAATAAAACTTGACAATAGTTGGTTCCCTTAGGCCTAAAGCCATACTGCCTCATTGAAGCCGTAATTTACTGTAGTTGTTGTGATCGACGGTAATACGAATGGTACCAAAATGGTCACTGTTGTAAAAAGAAAGTGAGTTGGGCCCATCCCCGACTTGAACACGTGTCGCAACAGCAGCAGCTGCAGGTACGTCAAAGACACCACTAACCCACTGGAATGTGGGAATAGAAGAAGAATTACCCTGATGTGTGCCCTTTGACAGGTCAACGAGATGGTACCTGGAGTAAATATGTGCACACGGAGGAAAACGGTCTGTCTGGGGAAGCTGCACCGTTAATTTCACCCAGTTTGCCTGTCGGAAGAATTAGCGTCAAAAATACGGATAAAACAGCGAAGAAAGAGACGGCAACACAATGCAGCCCTGGAGAATTGTCATGATAGCTGGATTTCCCCTCGAAATCAAATAGGCAGATGTTAGTGCCCGAGAAAATATACTGTAAAACACGGAGAGCTCAAAAAACAGCGTTTATAAAGGCTCTCTGCTTTGGTAATGAAGATTTGGCGGCAGCCACTTCTTGGCTGGGCGAACGATGGCATCACTGCACTCATGCGTCCGCGTAAGTGTACACCATTCAAGCACTGGTTGCGCTGGTGGGGTTATTTTTTCCGAACTCCCGGGCTGCTTCTTTATCCTCCTAGTGGATGTACTCTCCAACATACATTTTGTTCCATGTGAAAAGATATGGCAGTGTAGGGTGCCTAGAACTCTACAAATGGTATCCCAGTTTAAGCATTTAGGTGGGTGCTGTTTTCCTTTAGTCGCAGACTTTCTCTCCCGCATGTGTACCCTGCGAGAAATGTTTGGCTCCTCGCATCGACATTGAGGTCAATTGTTGCGGTGGTGCGGTCAAGGGTATGCAAGCGGAGTGTGTCTGAGAGTCGTTTTAGGGCGTGAAAAAGGGATAAAGAGCGCGTCAACAGGACTACACGGGTATACGCCTCGAGCTTCGCGGTGGCTGAACCAGCTGTCACCGCTTTCTGTCGTCTACGGTATAAACGCTCGGTGGCTCAAAGCGGCTCAAGTATTCTATTGCTCTGGTGTCGCTTCCTTCTGCCTTTCAGCTGCGTAAAAATGTGTTATGGAGATTTCGGTATGCGGACAGAGTGCTTAGGGCACTTCAAAACGGTGCAGGTAGGTAGTGTGCTGGTACGCCATTAAAATACCCGGGGGTGCAGTTCTGCTCATCTCCTGACTCATCATACTTGCGTAAGCGACGGAAGCTGCATATCATCATTTTGAGCTCCGAACATGTCAGGCACAAGTGCGTTCAATCGTCTGGCTTAGATGTGATACCGGCAGAGAGAGAGGCTGGTTTTTTGTTAGAGCACGTAAAACAAATGAGGCTTCGTTTCGAACATCTACGTGGTAGAAATATTGGTCTCCGGGACGTGATTATCCCGATACCTAACAACCACTAGCGTCTTTTAAAAGAATGTAGGCCACCTAACATATCAAGCGTAGGGCAAGCCTCGGCACTGTTATGTATGTGCACATTCACGGGTTAGATCAAGAACAGCGGAGGTTATTGAAATGAAGGAATGGTCGGAAAGTCGGGAAGAGACAGATAAGGTCGCATGGTAATGAAAAGAAATTTCGTTCAACTTAGGAAATGCTAAATTCGTTATTCTAAAGTTGAGCCACATAGGACTCACCAGACCTAGCAAGATGCAAAATGCGCTGTTGTTTCGCACATCAAGGAGGTGGGGCGATACTTAACCATCATTATGTCCAAATGCGGTGCAAAATCAATAAAAGAACACTTTGGTGGTCACTTACACAAGCTGCGGCTGACGTTTTCTTTTGTTTTTTGTCTTTTTACTTTAACAAACAGCTGTTTTTTTTGCCGGGCGAGTTTTCTGATGTACGGGGTTGGCATTTCACAAAACATAAAAGTATCGCTTGAAGAGTGTGCTATCTGATAAGGCCATCTCGTTTATTTCCTGCTACATTCTGCAACCTCCCTGAGTCAGATGGAGGTCCTCCCAAGAAGCGTTTAGTCCTGTACGAGGCTTCCTATATAAGAACGTTGCCGTGCTGTAGCGGAGGATATGTGCCGCAGATAAACGCGATTTCTCGCCTCAAGACAAGCTCTATGCACATGTCAGCTTCGTGACGCGGGTCTCTGGCACACACCCGTCTCTCACAAAGATGGAATACACCACACTACGATCGTGTCAGAAACGCTTACACTCTATTATTACTCCATAACAGAGTGACCACTCCATATCAATATGAGTGCCGAACTAATGTAAAAGGTAAAGGTCCATCTTGAACGTGCTACAAAAACAGTGGCGAAAAATGGGAGTGAACAGGGGCATGACCATGGCAGTACTGGTGTCGGCGCAGTGTTGTGGAGCTATTTTCTCGTCACGTAAGACACGGCGTTAAGAAAATTGATCGGCATCCGACCCAGCTAATGTGAATGTCTTGCAAAGGTGTTGTTGAGAAACAAGACGCCGCTTAGCCACGTCTGCCGGTTAGAAACGAATAAAGAGGAAGAAGTAGTTCTGGCGATGTCGGAGAACACCCGGCACGAGTGACCTTCTCGCGTTATTTCGCCTCTTGGTGACGAAATTTGTTCAGACAACTCCGACCTTTGGGTAGACGGAGAAGCGAACCACAACAATGCCGGCTGAAGCGACCCAGTTTATGCGGATGAACCACCGGGGCCAGACAACGAGCCCTGTCACCTAGCTTAAGTCCGCCAACCAGTCTGGCATTTATGGTGGGGTGAGCCTTCAGTCTACGCTTGACAATCGAACGTGTTTCAACGCTGATCTCACCGCCAGTAACGCTGAGTTAGAGCCCCACCTTCCGCTCGACTCCATGGATGCAGAGCACTATGTGGATATAGAAAAGCAAATTATCGATAGAATGTGGAGTCTCCGGACTACGAATGGGCAACAAGAGCGGCTGCCGTACAACCAGCTTCCGGAAATAGCGCAATGTGACTTGTGGAATTGGAATCTAGGAACAATGGACCTATGCTTCCGCCGCTTTAGATAGCCCGGTTAGTGCTGTTATCATGGAATGGTTGCCCTTTTGCGAGCGATTTGATGCATTCATCGATCGCAACAAAACCTTGACAGAAAACAAAACGTCTCACTATTTGCGAGCCCTTCTCACCGGTAACGCAGCAGCATCCTGTAGCAAATTTCCCGAGAACAGATGTTTGTTATCCGACTGGCAAGGATATCTTGAAGCAAAAATATGGCGACACCTAAACAAGTTAGCCGCACTATTTACACCGGGCGCGGTGCCTGCAAGGTGTTTTCTTCTCGTCCAACACTGTAGTTCCAAGAAGGCTTTCTTATAAAATGATGAGGCACATCGGAGGTCTCAATGCATTGAGCGTGCCGACTATGTCGCATGCTTCTATGCTCATTGATATTATTCTGAGGACCTTCCCTCAAGTTATAATAGTGGACGAACACCGAAACAAGGCTCACGAAAAAACTCCCTCAGCCTCTTGAACCAAGGGATTAGCCGAAAGGCACTTGTAGAACCGCCTTAGATTTTGGCGCATCAAGGTTGAGAGCCGCACGAAATGTGCCGCTGTTTCTGACAGTTCGACGATGCGAAATGATCCACAAACCGAGCCGAATACTCCCCCGAATAAACACCTAGTTCAAAGCATTTCCGTTTACCGCAATTCAGACAACAACGGAGGTGCCTCGTCCTGCTTCTGGAACGTTACCGATCACTTAGCTGAAGACTGCACGTCTCCTGTCTTGGAGGTCAATAAGAAGGCTGTTCTTCGCCGCGAATGATGATGCCTTCATTGCTCGACGCGAAGACATACAGCTTCAGACTGTCACCGAAGAATGGTTTGTCCTCATGGAAACGGACATCACGCTACCTCACTCTGCTTCCGGGTGCCGTTTAAAGAGCCCACTTCTCAGGAACCTTTTTCACCTGCTGCACCGTCGTACTATGCTGTAGATACATCGGAAAAGTCCACCGACGACGAGACCATCGTGCTGCAGACATTTTGAGTCTGGGCTGTATCGAAGGAAAAAAGAAATTTCATACGAGGTCTAATTGACGATGATAGACCACGAAGTTTTATACCAGAAGACGTGTCGAAGAACTTGATGCTACCAGTTGAAAGTGAAGTTGCATTATCCATCAACACCGTTGGAAGGGCAAGTGAAAGTAGAAAACCGAACTACCGAATCGTCAGAATCCCGCTCCAGAGCCAGTTCAACAATTATGAATGCACCTTGGATGCTGTAGATGTACCAGATATGCCAGGACACTCACGGAGACATTACAAATGTACCCTACGTGCGCAGGTTGATGCAATCCGGAAGGGACATCGCCGATGTGAACAAGATCTGGCAGGGCAAATGACACCTGTCATCAGTGTGTTCATAGGAGCTGACCGAATTTGGCTGGTCATGACACGAGAAGTTTGCCGAAGCACGAGCTCCAGCATGGTAGCCATCAAAACTATATTTCGATGGACCTTTCAAAGCGCCACTATGACAAAATCAGATAACGTGATTTTTTAAAGCATGGTTGGCGTTTTACCCTCATTCATGGCCCCAAAGAGATTTCTACACTAAACAGAAGCGATGCAAGTACTATCCAATAAAATTCCCGGCAATAGAACCAACTCATGATGCCAACAAGATTGGCCATGCCGTGGTTCCTGGTAATAACCAGCCCAGACAGGGAGAACAGTAACACGTCAGCTATTCACAAAATTGTGGGCTGGCTTGTCCACTGAAAGGAAACCCGCATGGATCCCATCGTCAACATCTAAAGTTTGCTGACGAGGACAAGTTGTCTCAAGATGAAGCCTTCATGCGAGATATTTTCCAAGGCCGTCAAGTCAATTTTCTCCAGCCCACATCAGGTCAACAGCGCCCGATTTCAGCCAGAATAAGGCAACTTCAAATTTGTGTAGCTCGGACAGTTCACAAGCAAGAGTCAATTTATGGTCCCCGCAGAAGAGACCGAAAACGCTTTCGTCCAACCAGGTGCCTCTACAGTCAACCATCGACGACGACTAATCTCTATGCGCTGAGCAGAGACGCCAATACGGAGCGCATCAGTTTGTGCAACGAACTTAAGTTTAAGGAAACAGAAAATGAAAGAACTTTACATGGGCGACAAAAAAAGGAACACTCAAAAATTCGTTGCTCGGAGCATATAAAGTTCCCGGGGAGAATGTTGAGAAAGAAGATTCCGCTTAGCAACGTCTTGTGCTTACCAGAGAATAAAGGGGAAGAAGTACGTGTGGCCATGTCGGAGAACAGCCCGCGCTAGTGTCCTGGCGTTATATTACATGTGTTAAAAATCACTACAAATGCAGACGGAGGAGGGTAGGAAGGGTTTATCGTCGTAAGCGCGCTTGCCCTCCTACCGGGTTGCTAGATAAAGGTACAAGGTCTCGCACTCTTTCCTCCTAGTGTTCTGGGCCGCCACCATGATCACTCGTCAGTTCGCATTACGTGAAGTTTCTTTACACTGGGACTGTTCATGGGCGCCGCCTTTGGTTGTTTATGCATTGTATTCTGTCAACTACAGCAGGCTTTGCTTGCCCTTTTTGCGCTGCAATTGCGCCGACTGGCATCGTCCGAATGCGAATAAAAAAGAATTGCAGCAGCAGAAAGGTGTGCAAAGATGCCGTTTTGCTCCATTGTCGGTAGTGGGTCTAACAAACGACCCATCAGATGTCAATGGTGAGGCCAGAAATTTGGCAATTCACAACACTCACAAATGCCAATTGGGCGCCGTTGCTGACCTGCCTGCGTCGGTGGCGGTGCTCTAATACCTCATCTAATAGAACTACGCTGGAATCCTCTGGCTGAAAATGCTGGGCCCTGCCTTCAACTGACGAATGCGCTCGGTGTCTTGGGAAAGAACTGCTTTTTTAATTCGTCTAGGATTGCCAAGCCTAAAAAACCGGCTAACGTAATGTTTACCAACAACACATGGTGAGGACTGCTGTTGTGCACTGGCCTATTATCATCCATAATTGAGTTTGGATGATCGTTTTGTGGTTTCTTTAAACGCATTATTTGCTTAATGGTGTGTGCCTGCTTAACCCGACGCACGCGCTCGCCGTCAAGGCCTTGGCGTTTTTGCCCATGGAGATTAAACCGTTGGGGAGTATAGCTATATAGCTTTGACGTAAAACCGCGATAAGGCTATTACTGCACGGAGAGCAACTGCAACCGGAAAAACCGCATAGATTGCTGACAGCGAAGTAAAAACCGGAGTAATAAATCCCATTGATTAGACAGATTAAATTAAATTTCAGCTCTTCTGAGTAAAATTGCCATTTGCATATCTAAAACGAAGACAGAAACCAGTTTTTATGCATAACGAAAGTCACTGTTAAACACGCCCTGCTTGCTTTTCCCAGTTGATAAATTTTTGTGTTTACTCATTGCTATACAATATCAGCCGAAAACACATACCGTATCAAGATGTCTAGGTGAATTGCATGAGCCCTTTAAAAGATATTAATGGCCGGCATTTGTAAAAGGCGGAAAGTGGTTGGCAGAAGGAGTGGTTAGTAAATATGCGAAATGAATGTGCTTTTGGCACGGTCGAAAAGTATGGCTGCATGAAATTTTAGCTTGCCATTTTATGTACTCATAAGTAACGGTTACTCACCAACACTTATCACTTTAGAGTTATATACCAGAATAGACAAAAAGCACATGTACTCTCCCTCAGGAGTTCTGTTGTTTTGGAACCAAATTTTATCCCCCATTAGGAAGTTTGTGCAACGAAAACGAAAACCACATGAATCTTGGGTCGAGTCAGTCATATCATTTACGATTCAGGCACGGAATTATCCAGCCGTGGCGTGTATTGTTGCGTAGTACTAGGACCCCGCCGGCGGGGCTTCTATTAGCCTATGCTCGCTATAATATCTGATATTCAGAAGTTAACCGTAGCCTTTATCGTGCGCAAAACACTCAATTGAAAATTTTGAACTCACAAAATTGTCATAATAATATACTGGCTGTTCAATGGTGCCTTCCCCAAATTTAAAAAAAAAATTATTTATGTAATAATTCTTATACTTAAACAGTACTCTTCAAGTATAATTAGTTATGTTACAGCAAAACAGGAGCTGAGTTTTTTATTTATATTTCATTTTTTTTGGCGCTGTAGCGCAAATACGGTTTTATTACGGCTGTTGCAAAGACACGTTTGTTTTTTATTTTTGTACTGTGCATATTATCTCACGGATTATCGAAAATGTTTTGAAATATTGTCACCAGCCTAGAATGAGGTTTTTGATATATAGTGCTCTAGATATAGTATTTCGACAGCTTGAAAAACACTCGCGCCCAAAAGTTAAATTCAAGCAGAGCCGACGCTGCGGTATTCAATTTTCCGACTACTGCTGCGCACATCCTTTTTTACTGCGGTGTTTCCGCCATCGCTGTTCGGTGACATTTTATGCTGCCAAAATTAGCTCAAAACATCCCACGAAAAAGGTATAAAGACCCTACTCTCAGAGGCTGGTATCAGCAAACCAAACGTCGCTGCGGGAGGTGAAGTTGTTGCTACGCTGGCTGCGATCAACCCGCAGAAATTGCTTTTTCTTTTGTGGGAGAAGCGCGATGACTTGCACGCGTACTTGCAACGGTTTGAGCGTGTGGCACATGGAAAGCAGCGGCCTCAAGACAAATGGGCCCTAGCTGTAAGCATGTGTTTGAGTGGGGAGGCGCTTACCATCACAGGCCGTATGACTGCTGAAGGGCCCCTAGATTATGCTAAAGTCAAATAGGCGTTTCTTCAGCTTTTTCGGTAAACAGTGGAAGGTTACCAGGAAAATTTCAGGAAAGCGAGAGCCGAGGATGGTGAAACGGGAAAGCAATTATTAGCACGCCTTACTGGTTGTTTTGGTCATTGGATAGAGGTGGCCAATGTGCAAAGAATATTCGTCGCTCTTCGTGATCCAATGATCAGAGAACAATTCACCCGCTGCTCTCATCCTAAGCTCGTTATCTTCCTGAAAGGGCGATAGTGTAAAACGCTGAACGACGTGGCCGAGTGTACAGATTGTTATCTAGAGGCACAAAACATTTCGAATCTTGGCCAAATTTCCGAAAAAGTTCAAGACAGAACAAAAACCGAGGCCAACTTATAGAAGAAAGCGCCCCCCAAATGCTTTTTGTGCAATCGCCAAGGACACCGGGCTAAAGATTGTCATAACACCCCTAAGGATCCAGCAAATTGCGTTACTTGTGGTCGCCTCGGTCACAAAACCGGAAACAGCAGGAACCGTTCCAAAGGCAAAGGGAAGGTTGCTGCTTGGGCTGTGACTGAGCTTCAGAGAGCACCAAAGAAATGCACGGAACTTCATGGAGACAAGCACATGGATCCTTGTGTCGAGCATCATCGTGGCATCGCCGAGCAACCATCTGCATTCCTTGTGAAAGAAATGCCAGTAGTTGAGGGCCGTCTACTCGGACAACCTCTCACTGTCCTTAGGGACACAGGCAGTAATACCGTCATTGTTCGATGTGACCTGGTCGAAGAACCCCATTGATGAACCTCATTGAAAAAAACACCAGGTACGGCTCATTGATGGAACGGTTAAACAGCTACCCGAGGCCAACATCTACGTCGAAACCCAGTACTTTGTGGGTGCGGTTACGCTGCGTGCATGAAGCAGCCGATCTATGATATCGTGCTTGGGGATATTACAGGTGTGAAAGAACCTCATAAGCGGGATTCCGACTGGCAACAAAAATCGTCCAAATGTAGCACTGGCTGCCACAGCCACTCAGCTACCAGCCTATCTTCCGGTTTCCGCTCTCGCCAAAACAAACAAGGCGGAGGTTACGTCTTTAACTGTGTCTCGAATCAGCTGCGGTGATATCGTCGCAGAGAAGAGTCGGCTGAAGAACACCGACGAGATCTGACCCTCCGATGCTGCTTCCCGAACATGGAAAAGGCTTTTTCATCTATAAAACGACGGATGTACTGGTTTGCAAAATCATACAACGTGTTGTACCGTCTGTAACAGCTTGCCACAGGCACAACGTATAAACAAGTCGTAGTTTCAAAGAAACGGCGGGAACCGATCTTTCGCGTAGCCTATGAGAGCATCCTGGTTGGGCCCCACGTTGTTCGAAGGACGACCGACTGCGTTTTGCAAGAGTATTTCTGGCCACACCTGCGTCAAGGCGTACGACATCTTGTCAAAACGTACGGCACCTGTCGGCATAATGTACCGAAAAGAAACGGAATTTTGGGCACCAGCAGGAGGCATGACACCTTGCTGTACCCAAGACAAAGACGCTCCACACCCAGAAGCGTGCAAGAGCAAAAAAGCCATCGCGCCTGTGAAACGGGACATATACCAAGTAGACGGTCAGACGACTAGACTCTGAACCCGCCTTCTACAAGGTATTCATAATAATAGCTTCATCATAGCTTTATCATAGCTTCATAATAGCTTGCGTGGGTACCGATACACGAGCATAACAGGCTTAAGTGCGGCCAGAAAGCGGGTCTTCCTGTGAGAAGTCAAAGGAGAAGACCAAACCGTCTCACCAAAAGATAATGCTTCATTGCCTGAACAGCAGCGATCCGGTCGCAATAGGCACCGTCTGCGCAGCGATGAAACGATGGTAAACACTAGCATCATCGCTAACAAGTCAGATGGTCGCCCACCCAATACGTCTTGTCATTAACAGAATTCCAAGGTCGTGCTGCAACGAAAATGAAACGACTACGATGTCGCAACCACCATTTCGCGAACTCGGTACGCACGCGCCTGACAGCAACTCCAGAGTCTTAGCATCCTAGAGTCAAGCCACTCACGTGCTGGTCTTCTTGAATCCCGTCACTACCACAATGACAATGTAGGGGCTGACAACATGGGCAGAGTTATTCCTCGCCTGTCATGCTCTCCTCTGTATATAGTGTGTTCTTTACTTGTCTTTTTACGCGTAACTATGGTCTATATCTTCTTTTGTTGGCTTTTTACATCCTTCGTGTGTGTGCTTTGCGGTGAAGTGTGCTGCTAGGACTGAGTATGCTCTTGTGGACTGTGAACAAGAGCCTTTACATCGCAACAACGAACTTCTCCCAACTCCACTCTACGTTTTACAGTCTTGGAATAGTTGCTGCCCCAAACAGCCTTTTTTAAATCCGGTTCCATTGTGATGAACTGCTGGTAGACAACGCGGAAGAGGACACCGAGCTCGCAGCTGCAGGCTGAGCGTGCAGATAATCGAATATGCCGGGTGATCAGTAGACGCCTGTAACGCGCTAAGCTTGAGAACGCGGCCATGTGATCGTGTTCAGGTGAAAACCTGGGTCGCAACCGCTGCTTTGACCGAGAGCCGTCTACCACTGATCTTCACAACCGGTGGGCTCTGCGTGCCTCGAGCTGGTGACGTGCTGGGTGAGGGAGCGCGATCCGTGTTCACCTGGAGTTGGAACCATCGCTCGCACCCGCTGCTACGCCTCTGAGCCGTGACCCATGTGCAAGATGGACGATGCCTGCCCTTTGTCCCGTGCCTGTATCTTACGTGGCATAGAGCCCGTCATTGCGCCAGATGCGCCGTGACGTCGCAGTCGACCCCACACGTGTCATGAGGTCGACACTTCGGGACTGCGACTAAACCCACTAGGATGTATTCCCCTCATTACAAAATCCCGTTCATTACAAAAATTGGAGTGCCACATTTTTTTAATGAACGGGCCCAGGATTGGCGTGAAAGTCACGATTCAATCGCCGGAGCGTGCGGGGGTAAACTTTGCTTTATACATGACTGGCAAGCGGCAGAAGAAGATAGATAGCGGAAGGGGAAAGAACGCGGAACTAAAGTTATACGCGTCAATGATGCACAGGCAGATATGAAACTGTTCCCGATAGAGGGCAAAAAAGGCCTACTGATTGCCAAGGTGTCGATGCCACGAAGCATGCGGGATCGACGAAGACATCATGGCGCGGCTGGCTCGATGACCGGCTCTACGCTATATATGGGATCCAGCTAGAGAAAATCGGGAAGGCATTGTCGTATCAGTGGGTGCATATCTGCGGGTGCGAACCTATGTTTCCACCTCCGGGTGATCACGGACCCGAACTCTCTCGCCAAGCCCGTTACCAACTCCAACTACAGGATCAGTGGCGTACGGCTTTCGAGAACAGCTGCGGTTGCACTCCGGGCTTTTCCTGGAATCGATCTCATGGCCGCGCTCTCAAGCAATGTGCGTCACAGGCGCCCACTGATCACCGGCCTGGTTCCATTTTGTGCACGCTCGGTGTGCAGCTGCGCGCTCGGTGTCCTCTTCCTTGTCGTCCACGGGCACCTCATCACACCATCCTGGCAACTCATGGGCACGAGACAAGGACGGGTTCTTAGTAACGCTTCAGGTGTTCCACATGCAGTGTCAAGACCACGGCAACGGTTGTGGGAGGGCGAGTCCGAGGCTATACTTCATAATTCACCGCTGACGTGCGTTTGATAACACGATAAGGACCGTGGTACTTGGATTGTAGCTTGCTTGATAATCCCGGTGGGTTAGTTAGAACCCAGAGCCAAACGAGATGGCTCCGATTAAGCACCGGGCAGGTTTCGATTCGTCGTGACGGATCCTTTGGCGTGCTCATTCGAGGGATGTGAATGAACGAGCTAGATGCCAACACTCTTCAGCCGATCGTGCGACGTCGGAAATTCAGGTACATTCTGAAGCATTGGGAATATAACGGTTGATCGTGTCGAGTATACACGATGGTTCACGTCCGAGCACGAGAACGAAGGGAGAGAAGCCTGTGGTGGCCTGCATGGCGGCACTGTATGCATTAGTCACGAAATGAAGGACGGTATCCCGATTGGAATGGTGGGATTAAACACGTGGCCAACATGGCCCCTAATGTACGATTAAAACGTTCGGTAAATGAATTCGTCGTCGGGACATATGCAGTAGCCGTGCGATGAACTATTCGGCATTCCTTGAGGAGTTCTTCGATTTCGTCACGCAGAAAGACACGCTTCTTCACTGAGCAGCTAACGTGGGGCTCCATGACGGAGGATGACGCCATTAAGGAGAAACATTGTTACGGTGTCTGCAGCACCGTCTTGTAGGGCAGAGGTTTCTGAATACCACGTCAAATGGTCGAAAGCTGGTTTGACCCACCGATTTCCAGCCGCACTGTATGGCAGGCTTCCACAAAGATCGATTCCCACACGTTCAAAAGGTCGAAGCGGGCACGGCAAGGTCTTCATTAGACCGGAAGCACGGGGAATGACGGGGGAAGGTGGTTTGCGGCGTTGAACGTATGGGCACCAGCCCGGACTGCCAACGAAGCCGCAGAGGCCTTTGCAGTAAAAGCACAGTCGAAGGCATTGGTACGCCTTTCGTAGGCTGGTGGGAGCACCCTGCACTTCACGAGAAAAATGGTCGCACATTTCGGAGCGCAGATGGGGGGAACGACCAGCGGCCATTTTGACCTTGGGGCTAGTCATTGCGCCCATACAGAAGGCCATCACTATTAACGAACTTGCACCCCAACCACCGTAGTGCCCGAGATGCTAAATGTTCGATGGATCTGATAGGTAGCCACACAGAGACAACATTCACGTGTCTTCGCTACTCAGACGGCATCGAGTCGACGTGCAGGGGTTACACAGAGCAGCAGTCCAAGTTAGATTTACTAACCTCGTCAGGTGACATCGGACACTGGGAGAGCATCAGCGTCATAACGCTTGCGGCCCTAGCCATACGCCACGCGATTGTCGTAATCCTCAATACGGAGCGCCCTGTGCGTGAGTAGGCCAGATGGGTCTCGCAAAGAAGAAAACAAACAAAGCGCATTGTGATCTCTGAGGTTCTCAAAAGGTAGACCATACCGGGAAGGACGGAACTTTGTAAGGGCCCACATAATTGCCAAGCATGCCCTTTCAGTGAGAGTAATTGGACTACACGATCGTGACTCTTCGGCTTGCGAATTACATCACGTACTAGTCGAATCCGGCCTTTGAGCAAGAACGGAACCGAGGCCCTTTCTATTCGCATCGGTGTGGATTTCGGTCGGGACCGACGGATAAAAATTGCGAACCACAGGCGAGGACGTAAGCAGGTTCCGTAGTGTCAAATGCCTTGTGATAAGCTGCTGCCCATGCCGGAATGCCCGTTTTATTGCCATGTTGTTTTAAATGCAGAGCATTTCAGTAACTGACGATGTCACCCGCATTGACGTCCGTAGTCCGCATCGCTCCCCCTACACTATATAAAAAAATAATACTTACCAGCGCCAGGTTTCGATCCCACAACTCTGCGGGCGGAACGCAAGGTACATGCTGCCCTACCCACTGGGACACAAAGCCGACACAGAACGGGAGGTTACGAACGCGCCTTATATCCTTGACTCATTCAACCGTAGGCCACAGGTGCGCCCTCTCACCCGCGTCCTCCTCGCCTTCTCTCCGCTCGCAACGCCCTCTCTCGCCGGGTTCGGTTCGGGCGCACAACAGGTGAGGACGTGCGCAACACCCTCTCTCGCCGCGTTACGTTCGCGCTGAGCAACAGTCAGTTCGCGCGCAAGAACAGGTGGGGGCGCTCGCATCGCGCTCTCTTGCCGCGGTCGGTTCGAACTTCGAAGTTCGAAGTGCGATGTTCGTTCGCGCGCGCTCCGGTCGCTAACATCTGTGGCGTGATCGTGACGTCAACATCACGCGTTCGTGTGGTGGCGCGATTTCGGCGCTATAATACTCTCTCGCGAGGGGCATTGGATTGGATTCCATTGGATTGGCTTGGATTGGCTTGGCTTGGCTTGGATTGGATTGGCTTGGATTGGGATTGGATTGGATTAAAGTGGATTGTGTTGGATTGTGTTGCGTCATAGACGCGCCAAGTTGCGTCATAGCCGCGGCAGGGGGTTCACGGCACGTTTCACGTTTCACCATCGACTTCATCGACAATGTCTACGCTGGAAGACAACAATTACAACAACAACAACCAATACGTAATCCATACGACTTGAAGGCACACCCCCCGCGGAAATGCTCTGCATTTGATCGTGCCCCTCGCGAGGGGGATGTTTCTTTTTGTTGTTACTGTTGCTGTTGTTGTAATGTTGTTGCAGTGGCAGAGAGGAAGTTACGAACGAAGCGACGGAAATAGGAGCATAGTCCAATAAAGCGACGAAGCGCTTTGATCGACGTTTGCTTCGGGAAGTCTGCTACAACACGAAGCTTCACTTCATCAGTGAGAACGCTTCTTTGGACATGACGTGGCCAAGGATTTTCAGCAAGAGAGCTGAAAAGCTGTATTTCTTGAGATTCACTTTGAGCCCTCCGAGCTTCAGACTTGTCAACACTAGCTCAAGATGGTAGACATGCGTCGACAAGTTGGGGGAAACATGGCGGCATCATGCAGGTAACATAGGCAAATCTTCCATTTAAGACCTCGAAGAATTACGTGCGTCATGCGTTACAGCGTGGCATGACCGAACACAGAGCGAACAGCATCACATAATTCATACAAACCATCCGCAGTAACGAAAGATGTCTTTGGGCGATCTGCTTCGGCCATCGACACCTGCTGGTATCCCGAACGTAGGTCTAGGAATGAAGATTATTGTGCTCCTTGAAGACAATCCAGGACATCATCGATGCGCGGCAACGGGTTGACATCCTTGCGTGTTATTTTGGTTACGCAGCAGTTGTCCACGCGAAAATATATGGAACCGTCCTTTCTCCGAACAAGTACAACCGGTGACGCCCAGGGACTGTTCGAGTGCCAAATGATGTCGTCCACTTGCTCGTGAATTACGGGCCTTTCAGAAGCGGCGATGTAGTAAGGCTGCTGACGCGTAGGCGCGAGAGGGCAGGTGTCTATTGGGTGGCTGACTGTCGAATTACGACCATGCAACATCTGCGGATACTCGAATAACAAACGGTATTGATAAAGCAGTCGGAGAGGCTGGTCTCGGTGGTTCGGCGTAAAACCTGCGTCGATAGCAGGACCAAAATTGCAGAAGATGGCGGAGATGGAGTTGCAGGAGGAGACCACAGTCCGTCCATTTCAAGTTGCTTACAATCCTCTTAAACGTCGGCGGAAATATTGAACTCGACGGACTCGACGAGTCCAGTGCATTCGCCACGGAGCAAGGAGCATGTGCTAGCCCAAGAATTCCAAATAAACATGGCAGTGTGACCACCGCGGATAGTGGTGATGGCGTAGGGCAGCAATAGACATCGACGTTCGCAAAACAAATGCCAAGGGGTGAAAAGTGCATTGGCGTCAAAAGGGAAACAGCAGGATAAATAAACAAGGATGGCGGAGCATCAAGAAATAGTCGTGTCTGCAGTGACAAGAAGCTTTGCAGGTGGGCTGAAGATAAAGATTGAGGGGGCGCATGGCCCAGCGAAGAGAACTCAACCTTGGCACGGGCGCAGTCGATGATTGCGTTGTGACGGGAAAGGAAATCCCATGCGAACATGACGTCGTGAGAGCATGAAGAAAGAGCGATGAGCTCGATAAAGTGGACAGCGCCTTGGATGAGCACTACGGCCGTGCACAAACTGACGGGTAGGATGGGTGCACTGAAGCCGTATGTAATGATAGGCCAGAATGAGTTGTCATAACCTTCTTCGAACGGCCACAAATCTGTAGGCTTATGACTGAAATGGCGTCTCCAGTATTGACAGTGCATTAGCGCGACGTTAGGCTTTGGAAAGTTCGACGCAGGTCTTGCCTCCGGAATTGCGGAATCAAGTTATCTGATTCTTGGGTTGAGGAACGCCGACGCATCCGTGACAACAAGGGGCGTCTTGGAGATGGCGGGCAATGGTGGGTAGCATCAGAAGAATCGCCACGTTAGGACGTCACAGGAAAACTAAGTGGCACATTGAGTTGGTTGAAGCGGAACATATGGGGAGTTCTAGGAATACAGCTGTGAGCCATCCTGGTCCGGCGGTGGCAGCAACGCGCTACATGTCCGCAAATTTTGTAAATAAATCAGATGCGGTGGATTTCCTGCGTGCGCCAAGCGTTGGTAAAACAGGAGGCTTAAGGCCATGCCAGCGATTGTCTCTGCATCACGTATGGAACCAGCAAAATCCTTGGCTACTGAGGTCGTCTGGCGGCCCTAGCGAAGTGTCAAGGCGTGGCCCGGAAGATGGCGTGCTTGGCATAGCTTCTGCGACGCACCGTATTATCGTTTCAGCGTACGTCATAGGTCCGGCAACGGTCAGAGATGGCCCGGAGGTGGCACAAAAGAGATTAGCAGCTGTCGGTGTCGCGATGGCGGCATCGTTCAAAGAAGCGGCTACGGGGTCATGTTGGTGGGATCAGAGGAGTGCGTGAGCCACTTGCTACTGTATAGCACTTCTAAGAGAAGGGGCAAGGACAGCGTCAGCCATTGGTTTATAACGGACAAAATAAAGCTAGTGAGCAACTTCTTTACGTGTGAATTGCTGTATGCATGGTAACAAGGTGCTGTCGTCTGTCTCAGCAGTTATGCTCGACCATCACCCATCCTGGGCAAAGGATCGCCGTGTCACAGCTCGGGGTTTCCTCAGTTCACCATAACATCGGCAACCCTTTGCGGATTCCTAGCAAGTGGCATTTCAAAGGCGTCATGAGGAATGCCTTTAAAGATGTGCTTTATTTTAGCGCTTCACCCGCGTGCACAAATCCACAAGAGACTCAATATAGCAGTGGAATTTCTCACCTTGCTGCTCCTAGCGACGTTTTCGCACTGCACGCGGCCAAATACTATGGAAAATCGTGATTTGAATGAAGAACCCGTCTGCATGTTCGGGTCCTTTCCATGGTTGCGTAACCAGAGTTATGCGACACCGGTCATGGAGAATGATACGGTGTTAAACTTCATCTTGTCGTCCCAGTTGTGGCTGCTCACTCGTTCGCATAAGGCATGCCATACATACATACATACACACACACAAATACATACATACATACATACACATATACATAAAAACACACATACATACATACATACATACATACATACATACATTAATACATACATACATATATCCACACACATACATACGTTTTTATGCATGTATCCCTATTGCCGTGAACAATGCATTGGGTATTTTTACTTGTTTTTTTGCTTTTACGCCCGGCTGCGCCGTTCTGTGTTATCAATGTGCCAAGGGAAGCGCGTGTTCCATTCTTTCTTTATATGCCTCATGTGTTATCTCTTCTGATAGGGAGAAAGTTCCGAACTAACGTGAACAGCCTAGAATAATCTTCTTTGTTCTGGGTGTAAATCGACGGTAGAGAAACACTCGTGCCTCAAGATAAAAGCCTGCAGTGTAGACGCCGCGGCATTCTAATCGCCGTAGCTCGCCTGCACACGTCGCTTTATTGACTGCTGCTTCGCCGCCTGTGTATTCTTTGAATTGTTAGGGGTGCACAAGGTCGCTCCAATAAACTTGTTTTCCTTGAATACTACTGCTTCGTCTTTGACTTCGTAACATCTGGTTGAGGTGCTGGGTACATGCACCCTAAGCCTTCGTCAAGCCGACAAGCAAGCTACACTCGTGTCAGCCGCCGACAGCAAGGTCTTCAGCCTGAGTTTCAGCGGGTGGCCAAGGAACCCTCAAGCCGTCGCAGAACGGCTTTTACCCTGGTCACCTCCCACTTTTGTGAAGACCAATAAATAAAGAAAAAAGAAAGAAAAAGAAAAAGAGTTTGGACTGCTTCCGAATAAAGTGAAGAAAGAAGACGTCGTAACCACCACCATGAGCAACACAGGAAACATGACTAGCGCTACCAATCCTGCCCTCGTTCTTCAACAACCCAGGGAGCCCCCATCATTCTATGGATCACCTTCGTAGGATCCCGAAGACTACCTGAAGCAAGTCGAACGGGTCAGGCTGTCTAACCGAAGGGACGACGCGGAGACACTGAGGCAAGTGCTCTTCAACCTTGAAGATTCTGCACGGATCTGGTTCGAGAAACATGAGAGCTCCCTAGAATCTTTTAACGAATGCAGAACGCAGTTTTAAGCGACGTTCACCACGGTTGTGCGAAAAGAGCGGGCCGAAGTGTTGCTTCAGACGCGGACACAACAGCCTAACTAAGGCATTGTTGTGTTCGTCGAAGGGGTGAAGAGACTTTTCAGGCGTGCTGACCCTTGCATGGCGGAAAAAAAGAAGCTACGATTCTAATGAGTAGTGTGAAGGAAGAACTGTTTGCTGGACTTGTCCGCAATCTGCCCAAAACCATCACCGAATTCCTGACCGAAGCCAGCACAATTGAAAAGGCCCTCGAAATGCATGCTAAGCAGTAAGACCGCAACTTTGTCTGTACGGCCAATGTAAACTACGTCGACAGCATGCGGATTCCGGCAGATAGCCTACGTGAGACTATCCCCGCAATAGTGGGGGAGGAGCTGCGGAAACTTCTCCCAACACCGCCGCCACCACAAGTCGCCTCCCCGACCGAAGTGATCCGAGAAGTGCAACTCGCACTGGGAACTTCTACGCCGTCGGAAGCACCCCGCGAACCACAAGAAATGACCTATTCCCTGGCTGTTCGTCGACCCCGACCTGCTCCAAGCCGTCGTCAAGAAGCCCCGCCGTACCGCCTCCCACTGTCGCCCGCATGACCCCCCGCAGCCTAAAACAAGACGCCGCGGAAGACGGACGTGTGGCGAATCGCCGATAATCGTCCGCTGTGCTACCACTGCGGACAGGCCGACCGCATGTACCGTCGTTGCCCATACAAGAGACTCGGACTGCGTGGCTTCTCCGTCGACGCACCTCGCCCTCTCCCTGGCCAACGACCACGTGATATCGACGACTACGTATCTCAAACCAGCCGTGGCCCAGCCCGTTTCAACCGTTCGCCGTCGCCCTACCCACACGAGTCGCGGAACCGCCGCAGCAATGCTGACTTCGCACGTGGAAGGTCCCCCAGCCCACGCAGGGGAAACTAAAAGCAGCAACTTTTGGAGGTGAAGTTGCACAATGGCAGAAAAAAGAAAACCCTCCAACGACGCAAGGGCGCGCCGAAGACCGTGATTCACGACATGCCCTCATCCCGACGACCCGACAGAACCCTGACGAGACTCCCGAACACGACGACAGCTACGTGGCGCGACGCGAACCCAACATGAACGAGACGTCCACTGAGAAGACGACGACAACGACGACGCACAGTGCCCGAAAAGTCAACACGCACAAGCCGCACACGCAACTCGATGAAGGCGGTGTCCGACGCCCACTTGTCCATCGACGGCTTTGACGTAGTCACCCTCATCGACACGGGAGCCCACTACTCGGGGATGAGCGGGTCATTCGCGTCCAAGCTGAAGAAAGTTACGACAAGATGTGACGGTCCGCATATACGCACAGCAGGAGGCCATCTCGTAACGCCAAGTGGAACGTGCACATCACGCGTCACCAAAGACGGCAACACGTACCCTGCATAGTTAGTCGTTTTGCCTAAATGCTCCCGTGACGTAATTGTCGGAATGGACTTTTTTGACGGACAACTGCGCGATATTTGATCTGCAGAAAAAGTCGATACCTTTTTCCTCCGATCGTTCCGCGACGCCGCTACCGAACCCCGATCACCTGCTGCTGTAAGGATCGCTGACAATCACGCCACTCTGCCACCCCGCGCAAGCTTGATGATCGCCGGGTACTGTGAGGATGCTGCTCCTAACATCGATGCTATTGTAGAGAGTGACGAAAGGTTGCTTCTCAACCAGGGTGTCTCCGTCGCAAGAGGCATTGCGCGCTTTAAGGAATACCAGTCCCACGTTTTGGTCACCAATTTCACCGAGGAGTACCAGCATCTAAACAAGGGTGCTGCAATTGCATTTTTTGAAAAAACGCAAGAAGAAAGTCAAGTGATCGTGGTCGCCAACTTTGAACGCGCATGCGGAGATACTTCTTGGATGCCTCATCCTTTCGCCTTGAACCCGGGGCTACTGCAAGGAAATCGGGACAGATTACTAGATTTGCTGCGTCGCTGCAGCGAGTGTTTTTCGTCAAACTCAAAATTACATCAGACACCCCTAGCGAAGCACAGAATTATAACTGAAGATGGAGCCCGACCTACCCGACAGTCACCGTACCGCGCCTCTTCACACGAGCGGGAAGCCATCCGGACTCAAGTCGACGACAAGCTCAGCGACGACATTATGCAGCCATCGAAAAGCCCCGGTGTGCGCCGTTCGTACTCGTAAAGAAGAAAGACGGCACATTAAGGATCTGCGTTGAGTACCGGCGACTCAAGAAAATGACGAAAAAGGACGTGCACACCTTGTCACGAATCGACGACGCCCTCGACCATCTCTGCCATGCCAAGTACTTCTCATCGACGGACCTGAACACCGGCTACTGGCAAATTGAACTGGACGAGAGAGACCGAGAGAAAACTGCATTTATAACCAGAGACGGGCTATACGAGTTCAAGGGGATGCCTTTCGTGCTGTGCATGGCACCAGCAACGTTTCGAAGAGTCATGGACACTGTGCTAGCTGGCCTGAAGTGGCACAATGTTCTCGTATACCTAGATGGCGTTGTGGTATTCGCCCGGACTTTCGACGAACACCTTGCAATGTTGGAGTCTGTACTCGAGGCCATTCGTATGTCGGCGTCAGCGCTGAAGCCTGAAAAGTGCCGTTTTGCGTATGAGGAACTGAAGTTCTTGGGCCAAGTCGTCAACACCACGGAAGTCCTACCTGACCCGGCGAAAACTTCAGCCGTTGCGAACTTCCCAAGGCCGAAAGACAAGAAGAGCGTGCGAAGACTTCTCGGACTGTGCGCATACTACAGGCGCTTCGTCGCAAACTTCGCACGCATTGCAGAGCCACTCACACGATTGACGAAAGATAGCACGCCTTCTAGCTGGGAAAACAACAAAAAAAAAAAAGCATTCTGCGAGCTGCAAAAACGCCTGCAAAGCCCGCCCGTGCTCGCTCATTTCGACAAAAACTTCGAAACGGAAGTGACCGCAACGACCGCACTTTCTCTCACCCACGCACTCACCAACCCCGATCACCCTCGCCGCGGGGAAGGCGAGGATCGCCGACGCTGGGAAACCAGCTTCTGCGACCCACTGGGGTGCGATCGCGAGCCAGTCGCTTTCTCCAAATCCCCAACCTGTGAATCTCGAAAAACAAAGTGATCGTTAGTGTGAATGGCGTGGAAAGGTTAGCTTTCGTGGACACTGGTGCCGCAGTTTCTGTTATGAGCCTTTCTGTCAAGAATCGTCGTGGACACAAAGTTATGTTTGCGTGTGATCGCAACGTTCATTCCGCGGGGTCGGAGGCGAGCATCTGCGCGCTGCCGGCGTTTGTTCCGCCAAAGTTACGCTTGGTGAAGGGGCATTCCGGGCGGGGTTTATTGTGCTGGCGCAAGCTACCCATGACATTATTTTGGGTATAGATTTCCTACGCGACAGCGGAGCTACGCTCGACTGTGGTACTGGTAAAATTTCTTACCGGGGTGAAATTCTGCCCACGTCAGTTGACGATCCCAGCGAGACCAGCGCAGGTGTGCTTTCAGTCATTGAAAATACCCTGTTACCAGCTATGGCAGCTTCATTTGTTCCGATGAACCCTGCTCCTCTTCGTTCGAAATGCTGCACGATTTTTACAAATTGAAGACGATGCGAAAAACATGGTAAAGAAAAAAATTAGTACCTCGAGCCCTGGTCGAGGCAACAGACGGACGTAGTCATGTGTGGACTGTAAATGCAACCAGTGAGCCAGTGGTTCTGCCCTGTGGATTCAAGATTGCCAGCTTCGACAAACAGGTCAACGTCGCCATTCAAGCGGTGAATCACAACCCCGACCATACCACAACAGAAAAAAAAACATCCCGCTCGCGAGGGGCACGATCAAATGCAGAGCATTTCCGCGGAGGGCGCGCTTGCAAGTACTATGGATTACGTATTGGTTGTTGTTGTTGTAATTGTTGTCTTCCAGCGTAGACATTGTCGATGAAGTCGACGGTGAAACGTGCCGTGAACACCCGGTCGCGGCTATGACGCAACGTGGAGTGGCTATGACGCAACGTGGCGCGGCTATGACGCAACACAATCCAACAAAATCCACTTTAATGCAATCCAATCCAAATCCAAACCACTCCAATCCAAGCCAAGCCAAGCCAAGCCAAGACAAGCCAATCCAAGCCAATCCAATTGAATCCAATCCAATGCCCCTCGCGAGAGAGTGTTATAGCGCCGAAATCGCGCCACCACACGAACGCGTGATGTTGACGTCACGATCACGCCACAGATGTTAGCGACCGGAGCGCGCGCGAACGATATATATGGTTTAAGCGCGAACCGACTGCGGCGAGACAGCGCGATGCGAGCGCGCCCACCTGTTCTTGCGCGCGAACCGACTGTTGCTCAGCTCGAACCAAACGCGGCGAGAGAGGGTGTTGCGCACGTCCCCATCTGTTGTGCGCCCGAACCGAACACGGCGAGAGAGGGTGTTGCGAGCGGAGAGAAGGCGAGGAGGACGCGCGGGAGAGGGCGCACCTGTGGCCGCCGGTTGAATGATTCAAGGATATAAGGCGCATTCGTAACATTCCGTTCTGTGTCCGCTTTGTGGTGCAGTGGGTAGAGCACCATGTACCTTGCGTTCCACCCCCAGAGTCGTGGGATCGAACCCTGGCGCCGGTAAGTATTATTTTTTTATATAGTGTAGAGGGAGCGATGCGGACTACGACTACGGACGTCAACGCGGGTGACATCATGAGTTACTGAAATGCTCTGCATTTAAAAACCCAACTATACTGCGCCTTTAGGCGCATGATCAACAACTCCCTCTCTCCCGTCGAACAGTGCGAACTACTGAAAACACCTACTCCTTATGTGTCGACTTTCGCTTTGCCCAGGGCGATCATTCCTTTCCCGTTCCTGCCTCCCGTATCCAGTATCGAATCAACACCCGCGATGCGACCACTATACGCCGAAAGCCATATCGAGTGTCGCCTTCCGAATGAAAAATAATTAATGACCAGGCACAAGAGATGCTAAGCAAAGGGGTGATCCGCGGGTCCTCAAGCCCCTTGGCCGCCCCGTCATCTTGGTCAAGAAAAAAATTCCCCTCACCTCCCCGAGCGGGATTGTGAGGATGCAGAAATGCGAACGTCGAACGCAACGTCCTCGGGTACCATGCGAGGAAGGCACCACACAACCTTCGATACGGCGATGGGCACGTTCACCGCCTGTCCCTTGATTCCAAACTGCCCGTTGCCTCGAGTCAGCCGCCTGATGCTCATGAAGGGGAGTCGAGGCGCGATGAGCCGCTCTTCGACCGGGTTCAGATCGGGAAGATGCGCCGGCCGAGGAGGATAACGGTAGCCAAAACTCACGCGGCCCTCCTCTTCGCAGCTTTGTCTTCTTCTCCTTCTTCTTCTTCAGCGGTTCCCCTACGGGAAGATGACGATGGTGGTTGAACGCGAAGCAATCTCGTGATGGATTGTTTTAGTTGGCGAATCCCTAGGGGCATCATGCCACAATCATCATCAGACGCGCTGCGCACGCCGGCCAAGGGACGCACGACAACCCCCGACTATAATGCATTTCTGCATAAAAAGGTAATTCATGGCGATTTTGTGTCGACTATCGTCGTCTCCGTCTCAGGGTGGCGGTAGCCGAGTTTCTGCGAGGCTACAAGAGGCCTCGTGAGCTACGGCTGAATGTGGCGGCAGCCGTGATTCGATGACGCGACCCCGCAGCGAAAGGTCTCGTGAGCTGCAACTCAAGGTGGGGGGAAGTGCGATGCTCCAGGAGCACGGCACCAGCCCAGCGGCGAGAGTGGTGCATCGGGTCTACGAGCGGCTGCATCTGCGTCACTGCGACCCGTTTGAACCATGAGTGATCACAGGTGGGGCCTGACTTGCTTTCTGCGGGTGCACAATGGCCACTATGCTAACGGGATGTCGCGGTACCGGGCGTAACGTTAGTGCCATTGTGTTCGAAATTGAAGAATTGAGGGCGGAGTTATTTCTCAAAAATGCTCAGCATGCTTTACAGAAAGCAATGGTACCGGGTAGACGGGGCACCAGCCTCCCGTGTGAATGGACGAGTGAGGAGCTTAGCACTCAATTATGTTTAGGAAGTGCGGAAACCGCCTAGGAGAAAGCAAAGCTTCGTAGTATCGCTAAGCTGGAATAGGACACCCAAAACTTTGATAGAGTGTTCGAAATGTTTGCTCCTTCATGGGCGTTTAGAGTGCCTCAGGATAAGGGGTGTGGGAAAGCGTTTTAGGTGGCTGAAGCAAATCCAGTTGTGGTGTAACCCCTTAGCGTGCCTGTTGCGCCATAAGAGATCACGGGATCTCTAGAGATTGATGCCCTATTTTCACAAATTCCTCCTGTGAAGGCGGATAATCTTCAGTTCTCGATTCCGGAGACAGGTCCACCAAGATTTAAGAGTAACGTTGCCCCATAAACCAACATAGAGTCCGCGGTTGACTGTGAGGAGCCTCTTTTAAATGAGCTTGTGCAGAGATCCATCGAAGCTGTAGAAAGCATTGTTATCTCATAGGCTTCAGAAGTAGCGCAGGGGCGATGTAATGGCGGTGGAGAGCTGCACCTAATTCTTGAGCTTGCGTGCGGGAAACAAGAATGCGCAGGTGGCCCACGGCGTCTTGCGGGTATGTCAATTGCGATAGCCCGATAATGTGGAATGCGGCGACAGGTGTGGCAGCGCGGGTGCGCCAAGGTGGCACGTGTTACCACAGGGTAGGGTGTTCCTTTTCTAAGAAGAACAGGACACCGTGAGCTACACCAGCGTTTGTTCAACAACAGCTGGTGGTGGATGAAACGGAATCAACTTTCGCTGCGACGGTTGGTGCGTGCCGCTGTGAAAGGGGTTGGACATGTTGCGCTTAATAGTGTGCCGCGTTTCACAGAAAGGTCAGTTTTGTTTGGCGCACACTTATTTGTGAGCATCTTTTGCCTTCCTGTGTTAAGATCAGTTTGGTGAGGACTAATGTTAGTTTTACTTGTACTGTCATACTTCCCCTCGTTGTCACACTTTGTGTACGTACTGATTCCATTGAGCTGTCCTCAGGCATATGTTATGCCAGTAGCGTAGCCTGACGGATTTCACGCTCTTCCTTTGAGCGGGAGAACAGCTTGTAACGCACGTTAGAGAGCTTACCTTTGTCATGTGATCACGCTCAGCCATAGAATGTACAAGCGGGGTCCCATCATTTCGCTTGTGTGCGAACCAGTGTCTGAAATACAAGGTCTCAAGTACTGAAAACCGGAACTTTCCGTACGTCTCAGGTGGACAGCAAGGGAACCTCAACGAAGATGAACAATCTTTCTTCCGCAATCTGAAAGAACATGCGCGTGTGAATGCGTAAAAACACGCTGAGCGTCCTTAAGCATTTTAATATTGCTAAGGAGTAGCCTCATTTTGTACCTTTGGTTGATTCGTCACGTCCTTTTCTTTTCTTATAGGGCGAGAATGTCCCTGCATGCGCATTTAGCTTAAGCAGCGGATGCTGTTATTGATTCAGTTTTCAGTTGTCAACGTCCTCTCGACTCGAGCATCAAAACAACCTTACTATTTCGTCTTCATCGTTTACGAAGAAGATGGAGAGGTGAAATCTAACTGCCATGTCATCTCCTTCAAATAACTCTGGGTGGTTTAGCTTACGTCTTGATTTTATGCGACGATGCCTTCGTCGTCAGAAGGATATGTCTTTGTCGTGACTCCTTCGCATTTTGCAGGTTGGACTAGTGTAGGCTGGTTGGGCTTTCAGCTTCTCTTTTCACCGTGAGGCACTTTTTGGGTTCCCTTGCATAACAGTTTCATACATAGTTTCTACTGGCGGCAACGATTCTCAGCGGCTAGGCAGTCGCTCTAGTATTTCTCCCACAAGCAGAACCTTACTTTATAGAGTGGTTACAATTTGTATTTTTCGATTATACCAGGCCCGTATATGGTAAACGAACAGTCTTATTGGCATGCTCATTTCCTAGCTACAAGCTCAATTCTCAGATACAACCTTCTTAGATAGAATCTCAATAATCTGAAAGTTGCAATTCTTGTTTTTTAAACTGTAAAGCATGCGCACCTTTTCAAACAACCGCGAGTAAAAAGAATTGAGAATAAGCCAGGAATTTTGGAGCAATCCATTATTAAGCCGCTGGGTAAAGCTACTATTGATTTTTCTATATGGCCAAGGCATCACGTCTCCTGCTTATTGAAGATTTTTTGCTTACTTATCGCATAAAAAATTCTGGTTTGGGCAAGGTTTCGCAGTATGATGAACCGAGAAAACGTATTCTGCCGTGCGTTTTTAACTGAAACCCGAAAAAGCGAATACATAAGCTGAATTAGGCCGAAGGCGTCCCACTCAACGTTTAAGTAATATATGCAAATATACATCAGGCCCTATCTTCAGCCGAAGGTAGAGGCCATGAAACAGACACAGCAGCGTAGGTTTTCGGTAGTAGATACCACCACCCACATTAATTACACTGCTCTTTTTCCTTCCGGATGGCGGCTATCCTCTCCTTTCGCGAGCGCCTGCGGACAATAGGGAGCTTTTAAGTTCATAAATAGAACAATCATGTAGAGTGGCACAGCCACCACTGTGCTCGCATCCAAGCGCCACTTGTCAAATGCGTGGCAAATACAGGGGGCGCGTAATGGCTGAAGAGAAGAAAAATGAAAGCGTGGTGGATAGGAGATATGGAAGCCGAGGGCGCGAAGAGCGATCGAATTAAGGCCTCGGGATATTTACGACTCAGGGATTGGTTTGTGAACGACGCGCAGATGCGCACACTTCGCGGTTCAATGTCAAATATCCCGGTGTCTAGCTGAAACTTTTGTTATCTACAAACTAATGAATAAACGCACGCCATTTTCAAAAGCGGGGAATTGCACATGCATGCAAAAGCAACTTATAAATGCCGTCCTGTATTCGTTGTCGTACGTGTTAACCTTATATTCTGAAAAGTTATGTGAAAAGCAATGTTGCACTCATTGCTTGTCAAGTTGCCGGTAACGCGTAATATCGTTTCTTCAGAAATATCTTCTTTGCAACAAACGTCGACAGGTCGCATACTCGCGTCTCTCTGCCAAATGAAGGGCCATAAGTTAAGAATGCAATAATTTATCATCACTCTTTTCTGTCGAGCCACATGAAAAATAGAACCCACTGTGAACTTCATGCAGGCAGGTGCTAGAAATCCTACCCAGTGATGACGTAATATAGGCAAATACCGTAGTCTTGCAAGGAATTGGTACAATGGATCAGCGCTTACCCACTCTTACACAAGCAGATCAATGCATGTTGTAGCAAATGCGGACGTAGGGTGTTGCATACTGCCGTTAGCTGTCATTGCAAAATTTGATTGCAGGTTTCTCGCTTCAATTAGGGGTTAGGAGAGAAGGGGGCGGTTGAGTTTTTGTCAACCAAGGTAACCTACATGTGACTTGTCGTCATAGGGACACGCCATTCTAACCTAGCGGGAATGCTGGCGAGCCTTTCATAGGTACGTCCAATTCGTAGTTGGGGCGGATATGCAAACCAAATGTAAACCCCTTCGCCTAGCCCTTATTGGGGCAGAAAGCACTGACTATCAATAAAAACTAAACGACGGTAGTTCCGTATTGCTCTTTAACTGTGCTGTTTTTAACCGTCATTTGTTTCCCTGGTAAACATTAAATTTTATATCCCTGTATAGGCGGTGTAGCGGTGAGGCGCCTAGAAGAACGGCTGTAAATCGAGCGCAGGAAGCAACCATGCATTAGTAATAGGACGATATGATGGATGAGGTACTGCACTAAAATCACGGTCCTTTGTGTTACCCTACAAATCACGGTTTTTTAGGTGTCCTGTGTTGCTTGCACTGACAGTGCAATGAGACTAGGGCCCCTTCTAATGCAACTTTATAAATTATGTGCCGCTTTATTTCCCAAATGTAAACGGTTATTTCTGACATGTTTTCCCAAGAAAGCCTGCAGAGATAAAACTGTCATTACAGTGTCTTTGTTTGCGTAGCAATGAAAAAGAAAAAGCGGTCTTTTTCCTGCCTACTTTCCGACCTCTTTGTCTACCTACCTATAAGAGCAAAGTTTTACTAATACCGTGGAGTGGTTCCGCCGTCACGGCAAATTTTACGTTCAATTGACCACACATGCGCCATACCCTTGACAAAGAATCACGGGGCTTGCTGGGCCGATGTTCCGCCGGCGAAGCTGCCGCCTTGGCACACGCGCCCTCTGCAGCCAGTTCGCGTCTTACCATGTTAATTGTCACGTGCATGCTGCTTCGCAATGAATGAGAGCGACGCACAGACGTCTTCTACAATCGTTGCGCGGCAGCCCGAAGCTCTCAACCGTCGTCGGCAACCCGCTGCAACCCGTCGTCGGCAACCCGCCCACCGAGCCATTCGGCTTTCCAAAAGGCCGTAATCGGGACCTGCACCGTAGGGAAAGGTAGGGTTGAACGAATACGTTAATATTTAAGGCCAAATCAAAGAATATCTAAGTGAAACAGAGTAAGCCAAGCACCGCACCCATTTCTTAACATACGATACAATAACAAATCTCCAAAAACCCATTGCTTTATATATCCAGTGTGGGCTGAGCTAAACAGCAGCCATTTCTTTGTCAGAAAAGATACAATGACAATTCTCGTGAAAATAACCTCGTATCCACATTTACTTTTAGCCCAAGCATTGAAAATCTGGCAACCGTTGCATTGCATTGCATTGATGCATTTTGGTATTTTTTTGCGTAGAAACATGGTTCCAAAGACATATGCAATATCCACAATGTCGTTTTAGACTGTAATGATGCCCAATAGTTTTCCTTGGTTTTCTGTTTCTGGTATATCTGAACGGAAACATGTCGTGAACAGAATATTTAAGAGGCCAGGATGCGGTCTTAATTATTGCAAGGTTAGGGCAATTGTGGAAGGCCTGACCGTTCTTACCTTCGACAAGCAAAAGGACAAGGCTCTCGCTCAGTCGGATATTGTGGTATTCTGAACATGGCGAAGAGCTAGTCTGATGATAACACATATTCTTGTAGTGTCTTAACGAAATTGTCATGCCTGTGTATTGGCGTTAGCAATTTACACCCCACCTTTGAGACAAATATGAAATCAAGTTAAAAAATCACGTCAGTGGTTTGTTTTTAATTTATTTTATCTTACACATACAAAAATACCAGACAGACTCTATTTCACGCATATGAGACCAATAAGATCAGCTTTTTATTTTTTGTTATAATACTACAGCAGTAAATCTCTATCCAATTGAGTGCACAAGAAGGAACTTGGAAGCCGGGGTATACATTGCTTGCAGTCCAGACGCTGTAAATCCCCTATTTCCAATCGCAAATCTGTAATCGGAAGCTTATTCCGTGAGTCGCGGAGTTGTTGGGGTTTCGGCTTCAGGTTTTAGCCGTTATCTGGAATATTATGCAATGCGAAAAGTCGCATGTTATTGCGCGGCCAGGAAAGATATGCCTTCGACATTCAGATGCTGGATGGTCGTGTGCACGAATGAATTTTTTTCGTTCACGGACATTTCAATACACGCAAATGTTTTTGCGCTAACTTTTGGGTGAATAAATATGTGTGCCTTCTGGTTTGAAAGCGTGAGTTTTAGAAATCATGGTATATCAGTGTACTTTTTTGTAAGTGTATTAGTTGGAACATCAGGCCAACAATTATTTTTTTTCAGTTCGCATTCGCCGCTTCCAACAACGCCACACTACAATCACCTGCCTTTTCTCTCAATATGGCATTTATTTTTGCTCTCGAAATAATACACAGCGGGAAAAATTGATCTAGAATGCACCAAGCCATTCCTTTGTGTGGAAGTCTATCTATTGCACTTAACACACAATAAACTCCAATTATTAGAGAACTTTGCAAATGTACCTAATAAGCAGATATTCTTCACGTGGGAAAATAATCTTTTTTTTCAGAGTGGTTCTGTGAGCTTATTCCCGCGCGTAACGTTAGCATTCAAGTGATGCGGTCAAATGGAACTAGAGGCCCCATTACAGACGTCCAGTCATGTGTCGTCGTGACAGGTCAGTTAGGCGGCCGCCAATCGCACAAAGTTCCGTGACGTCATAGAAAAGTTGCGGAAATTGGCTAGGGGTCGCGACTGCTTCGCACGTTTTCTTTATATCTCCGTTATTTGTTCGAAGATTGCGATGATATTGGTATCATCGTTATCGGGACTAAGCAGTCGTTCTAATAAACCCAACTTGTATTTTGTCTTCATGGCTGCTTTAATGAGACGGTCGACGGTCACCTCTGGCTGTGGATCGTTTTAGATGCACCGCCATTACATCAAATGACATCGCCGTCATAATGCTCCGATTAGGTCTCCACACTTCAAGATGTGCTTTTTTTCGTTCTGGGCTGACGACTGTGTGCCAATGGAAGCGGAAAACTACATTATCACGAACTTCGCAACCAACTGTTCACTCATATTTGGAATAATTAACACAACGAATCTGCACGTAGGCTATACGCACGTAGTAGTGAAGGTTTGTGGAGTAGTATGACAACTCAGGAAGTTTTATCCTGCTCCAAAATATTGGCGCACAGGTGCTCTCGCATTTATCTCCATCTAAAGAACAGCAACGCGACTCGTAGGGAAGCTGCGTCCTTGGAATCCGCAACCAAACGCCTTCACCGCAGTACGACCATGGCGGGTCCTACTGCTGACTCGATAATAATGTTGGCCAACGCAGAAGTAACATCAATAAAGTTACATGGAATGAATGTTGCTCGTTGAAGAATAAACATAAAGACATAAAAGAAAACATTATTTTGCAATCATTTGCACAACGTTCCTGGACTACCGTGATCCTGAGTGCACTCTCAGCCATTATGCGGACGTGTCGGTTGCGCTGCACACCTCTCTTACACGCAAGCCATTGGAGGTATTTAGGGCAGCTGGGAGCGAAGCGTCTACCACCCTCAGTATGAGAGCTCACTTATCAAAACATAAATACGGCAATAACAGTTGGTGTTCCATTTTTGAAATGGGCTAGGCTTAAACACACTTCCACCCCTGAAGCACGCCCAAATGAAAATGTTTCAGGAAGTGAAAAAATATCTGAAGTGCAATATAGAATAGGTGAGAATTTTGGGAGGATCAAAACGCGTTTTATTGTATAAAAACTGCTATTTAATTTACTTGATCAATCATATCAAATAAAAGGGTTAAAAAAGAAACGAATACCAAAAACATTTAAAAGAGAAACTTTTCATCCTACCTCTGCATAGTGTTTACGTACAGGGATGGGACTGTAGGAAAAGGGGAAAGAAGAGTAGTCGCATGCCTGGCAAATCTAAGTTTGAGATGGAGGAGCTGCTTCAATTGAGTGCGGCTGCCGCTGTCACCGACAACCTATCGTACACAACTATTCCATTTTTGGGGCGTTTTCCCTGTCACTCAGACTTTTTTTTTCATTCACGTGTTCCAGTGTGTTTATTGTTCTCCGATTTTTTTATTTTTGTAATAGGAAACATGCAAAACATTTTTGAGCCAACAGCGTGGAATTTGAAAGACAGTGTAAAAAAAACAACGTTTGAGAAGGCACAAATTTGTGCCTCTACATCGATATAGCTTTAGTACAACAAACAGGGGGAGCTACTCAGCTACTCGAGAAGTTACATGCTGATGTGTCCTGGAGCGTGTACTCAAACACACAGGAACTATATGCTGCCAGCAGCATCTGCTCAAAGCTTCAAAGCATAAATGTTCTAGAAAAATTGCACTCTTCCTTCTTTGGTTTAAAAAGCATTTCTGCTTTGACAATGTTGGTAGCATGATAAACGAACTAACCAGAGAGCAACCCCTGTCCCATTCTACTTTCTGAGTCAGCGACAAACAATCAAACGATTATCACAGGCTCCTTTTGAGAGCGTTCTGGCAGGCGATGCACAGGCCCACGAAGAAGTAAACGGAGCACAGGAGCGGTAGCCGGATTGCATTGCTGCGCCACCAAGGAGTGCCGATGGGAACCAAGGACCCGTGTTCGATGGGTACATTCGGGCTGTTCTCACGGTCCTATCTGATACGTTTTATCGCCGATCTGCTGGTGTGTCAGACTGGGAGTGACATCCTTGAAATAGTGTATTAAGTGCGAATGCACTTCTTAAGCGAGCCTGAATCGTCCGCCGCCGTCGTCCGCATAGCAACAGCTGCGGGTGCGCGCGCTCCTCGTCTTCCTACTCGTCTTCTCTAGCAACGGGGGGAGATGGGCGCGCGCTACTCTCCTCCTCCTCTCTCCGCTCAGTGACTGCGGGTGTTGGGCGCTTCCTCTCCACTTCGGGCGGGAGAGCTCTCGCTCGCGTAGCGGGCGCTCCGCATTCCGACGCGTGAGGGCGCTCGTGTAGCCCTCGCCGTAACGGCGGGCGCTACTTTCCTCCTCCTCTCTCCGCTCAGTGACTGCGGGTGTTGGGCACCTCCTCTCCACTTCAAGATCACGATATCCACCGTAATCGCGCAATCAACAACCGTGCATTCGCACTTACACACTCTCTCCTTCGGGGAAGTGCGAGGGAATTTTTTGGGTATATTGCCGCTCACAGCCATCAGCGGTGACTGAATCCGCCGCTGTTGGTATCGAGGAAGCTTCGTGCGGTTGGCAACGTGCCTTTTTGCGCTCTGCAAAGCGGAGCCATCAATGTCTCATTCAGCGGCTCCTATCCAGCATATTTTGGTTTAAGTTTCAAGGAGTTATAAAGCGACAACAAAATAAGGGCACTTTGTATTTCTTTTTTATCGAAGAGTCGTGAAAGAAAAGTTACCGCGAGTGTGCAAGGCAACACCAAATATTACAACTTTCACAGAAGCGGGGGTGTTTCTTTTATAACTGTAGCCACCATAGAGATTCCCGTCCAGACATGCTTTCTGTGTTCTTCGGCATATTTTGTTGCCGCTTCACAATGTCGGGTACCGCAAAGGCAAGCCACGAGATATCGGATAGTCAGGCAATACTATGCCGCCTGTGCAAAGAAATTCGATGGTTACGCTTTGTGGAGCGCGACAAGGCACTTTTCCGAGCGCGCGTAGCTTTTCCGATACCAACAGCCGCTGATTCAGTCGTCGCAAATGGCTGCAAGCAGCGGCATAACCAGCGCCTCTGTATACAAGCGCTGTCCTTTGTAAACGTTTACGTCCAGTCTGACACGCCAGCAGGGCGGCGACTAAACTTATCATATTTGGCGGCGGGGGCAGCACGATTGAACCCCTCGAACGCCGCTCTTCGGCTTTCGTCGGCACTCCTACGCGGCGAAGCCATGCAATTCGGTTACCACTCCTGCGCTCCGTTTACTTCTGCGCGGACCTGTACGTTTTCTAATGGCGCTATGTTTTAGCTTATGGAGGCGAAGTTTCACTGCCTCGTCTTTCGACTTCTGGAACAAGTTCTCATTCTCTTCTTGCACAAAACCGCGGATCTCAAGATTTTGACGCCGACTGTACTGTTCAAGTTCGTTAACTCGTGCAGTTCCCTTGTTTTTATGACAGGGGCGTCACCTGAATCTCAGCGTTCCAACATTTTCTTTAGCACCGAGACATCATTCGACGGCTTGCCAACTTTTCCAACCCTGCTTCGTACTGTTCTAACATGGGCTCGATTGAGGACTTACTACCGTCCCGTTTTGCAACAAGGTTAGTTAGGGCATCCACTTTAGCTACAAGCGGCATGAGCAAGGACAGCTTTTCGTTTATCTCAGTCAACGTGCGCTCCATGCTGGAACTCTCTTTTAGATGTGACTGCATCTCATTCACTCGTCTTGCCACTCCATACGGCGTTGTTGTCCGTCCATACCCCTCCCCCTACAGTACAAAAAAAATATAGTTAGCGGCGCCCGGTTTCCATCCCACGACCCTGTGGGCGGAACGCGAGGTACATGGTGCTCTTCCCACTGCGCCACAAAACCAAGACAGATCAAATGCTACTGATACAAACGCATGATGGGGCAATGATTAACACTTGCAATAAAAGAAAAGAAGCTCCCACTTACAGCAACAATGATGAAGTAAAGGTCGTTGCGACAGCGAAGCCCCAAGCATACCACTTAGAGAGATTGACCAAGATTGGCCAATAAAACATAATAATAATCATAAAACATAATAATCATACGCGTTCTGGACACGTTTCACGCGATTTCAGAATCAATCCAACGGAAACACGAAGTGAACCCCACCACGCGTCGCATCTACACAGGGTTCCCCTCGCGGGGAAGGTGGCGCAATTTTTTTTCACTAGATGTCGAAGCGCTTTTTTTTCTCCTCGCTGTCTCAGAAGTAGCGCATCACCCTTCCGCTTTAGGAACGTCACCTTTCTTCCAGAAAGAAGAAGCATTGACACCCGAACATTTGCCAAAATGGTACACGTAGTTGCAAGTAGTACCTGTAAGGTACAATCCACCGTCAGGCACTTGTAAATGTTATACCAGACACGCGCTATCCATACCAGAAGACATACTCTCGGCACAGGTCAGCACGCAACAGCAGAAGCAGCAAAATGACTCACTCAACTACGTCAAGATGCTACTGATACAACGCATGATGGGGCAATGATTAACACTTGCAATAAAAGAAAAGAAGCTCCCACTTACAGCAACAATGATCAAGTAAAGGTCGTTGCGACAGCGAAGCCCCAAGCATACCACTTAGAGAGATTGACCAAGATTGGCCAATAAAACATAATAATCATAAAACATAATAATCATACGCGTTCTGGACACGTTTCACGCGATTTCAGAATCAATCCAACGGAAACACGAAGTGAACCCCACGACGCGTCGCATCTACACAGGGTTCCCCTCGCGGGGAGGTGGGCGCAATTTTTTTTTACTAGATGTCGAAGCGCTTTTTTTTTCTCGCTGTCTCAGAAGTAGCGCATCACCCTTCCGCTTTAGGAACGTCACCTTTCTTCCAAAAAGAAGAAGCATTGACACCCGAACATTTGCCAAAATGGTACACGTAGTTGCAAGTAGTACCTGTAAGGTACAATCCACCGTCAGGCACTTGTAAATGTTATACCAGACACGCGCTATGCATACCAGAAGACATACTCTCGGCACAGGTCAGCACGCAACAGCAGAAGCAGCAAAATTGAACGAAGTGGGATGTGCTTTTGCACAAAACGCAAAAGTTCACCATCATGCAGAACAGGCGGGAGACGATTAGGCCAGGGGTCCGATGCTGTTCGCCGCTGCCGCTGTGCTGAATTGCGAAACGTAGTTCTTGATTACCTTCGGTGAAAAAAAAATGCGGAAATTTTGAAAAGCTAGAAAACCGTATTACAAATTTTATTCGTTGGCTGTGGTGCAAGGAAGTGACAGCGGTTCACAACTGTCTACAAAAAAGCTAAAATATTGAGGTTTAAAGTATTCGAAGAATCGAAATTATTTACTACGGACGCTCGCTGACACCATGGTTTATCACTTCCGCTACCTGTTAAAAGTCCTGTGCTTCTTATACAGAGTAATAGTCAACTCTCACCAATCTCATAAAGTATCTTTATAGTTGATTGATTGATTGATTGATTGATTGATTGATTGATTGATTGATTGATTGATTGATTGATTGTTGATGTGATTGATTGATTGATTGATTGATTAGGGTTTAACGCGCCGCCACTGCACAGGGTATGAGGTGCGCCGTTGTGGAAGGCTATGGATGAATTTTGACCAACTGTTGATCTTTAAGATCCGCCAAAATATGGGACACAAGGACGCTTTTGCTACTCTCCTGTATCAGAAATGCGGTGTTTGGGGAGTCAACCTGAGTCCTTTCCCTCAGCAGCAGAACGCTTTGGCCACTAAGCCACTACATAAAATATCAAGCGCCCGTAAACTACTGAAGAATTAAACTTTCAACTGATGGCGCTGCTTGAAGGCTTTCACGCTATCGCTACGAAATCAGGTGCGCGATACTAAAATGAGCAAGGGTAATTTCGATGTGTGCCAGTACGTAGCTCTAACTATGGTGTGTCCAAGGGACTGAATTGTTGGGACCTTTTTTAGACTTAACCGCCATTTGCCTAAAAGTTTATTCTGCTCTTATTTCAGTTTGTATCAACGGCTCAAATTCCCTGAAGGGCCGTCTAAAGCGATTTTTGTGCAAAGTGGGGCATCGACCGATCTCAGAAATATATAAAATCACCAATTCTAAAAAGGCACCAGGATGTATCAAATCGCCATACTGAAATTTCCGTCGCCACGAGTCTCCAAAAGTCGCCACTTTAGCGACAAATCGTGAGACCTGGTAAACCTGGCACACCACCGCGCGCAGCCACCGCTATTGTATTGAAGCATCCCTCCTAACTGCCAAGCCCCTTCCACAATCACTCCTATTTGGGCTGTACGCCGAAAGCTAGCGCTGCTGGCTCGCGCTGCTCGGTTTTAATTATTGTACAGGAAAACACAAGAATTCACATGGAGAATCCCTAGAGAGTGCTAATGAAGAGACTGAGCTGATTTCGAATATATGAGAAGTGCGTGCGAGCGCGCATTAATTTCTTCTGACTAGAAATGACACGCATACATTGTACAAAACCGTTTGCTTACCATGCCGGTATAGCAGACATTTGAACAACTATGACTTTGTAATTTTGAAACTCTGCTGAACTTTTTCTGAGAAATGGTTGCGAGCGACCCACAAGCAAAAAAATACATTATCATTATGCAGTACTTCTCTGCTATATCCACGAACATTCTGAAGGCTGCGGTAAAATCCGCCAAAGATAAACACATCAATGAAGTCTGTATTTGGGAATACGCCAGGAAGGTCCATAAGAGTGATGTTTCGTCTTGTTTATAAAGGGTGTTTTAGATGCGACCGCATCTCATTCACTCGCCTTGTCCCTCCATACAGCGTTGTTGTCCGTCCACACCCCTCCCCCTACACTAAAAAAAATAATAGTTAGCGGCGCCCGGTTTCGATCCCACGACCCTGTGGGCGGAACGCGAGGTACATGGTGCTCTTCCCACTGCGCCACAAAACCGAGACAGAATGAATGCTACGAACGCGCCTTATATCCTTGACTCATTCAAACAACGTCAGGAAGCTACTGATACAACGCATGATGGGGCAATGATTAACACTTGCAATAAAAAAAGAAGCTCCCACTTACAGCAACAATGATGGAGTAAAGGTCGTTCCGACAGCGAAGCCCCAAGCATACCACTTAGAGAGATTGATCAAGATTGGCCAATAAAACATAATAAAAATCATAAAACATAATAATCGTACGCGTTCTGGACACGTTTCACGCGATTTCAGAATCAATCCAACGGAAACACGAAGTGAACCCCACGATGCGTCGCATCTACACAGGGTTCCCCTCGCGGGCGAGGTCGGCGAAATTTTTTTGTGCTTTATATACGTCTTCAAATATAAAAACTGTTTATAATGTACAAAGGAATTACCTTTTATAAGTGCTTATATGTTTGTAATATCTTTGTTGTAATTAGTCAAATTCCAAATACGTAATGTTTACCGACCCCGCTACGCCTTCAATTATAAGTGCTTATATGTTTGTAATATCTTTGTTGTAATTAGTCAAATTCCAAATACGTAATGTTTACCGACCCCGCTACGCCTTCAATGCCGAAGCCATTAAGCAGATTTAATAAAGAGGAAGGGCCCACCAATTCTTACCACGTGCCTTTGCGCTAAAATCCACGAGAAAAGTGCAAGCGCAACAAATTTATTGCCCGTAAAACGGGGAGACAGCTTTTATGGTGGCGCTAAAGTTCGCATGTTTGCGTGTGGTGACGGATATCCTCCTGGGATCGTAACTGCTTGATGAGCCAACGTCGGGGTTTCGCGTTGCCTTCGACAGGCACCTGCCCCTCTTCGAGCCGACGACGTCCTTCTTCAGCTTCGCGTTAGCGCATGCAGCTGCTCGTATTGCCCTCGTTGGATACGTACTGATTTTTTCGCCCTTCGCGATTTTTGACTCGCCTCTGGCGTTCTGCCGCTGCTTTGGCTGCGTTTTCTACTGTGCGATGCGTCGCTTAATTTTTGAGGTATGGGTGCACAGCCCTTGTGGTTTATTCCTCGTGCAAGTGCTGCAAAACGCGTTCCCTCCAAAGGAAAGTGGTCTCACTGTTTTTATTTTATGGTCGAGACATAAAATTTTGAACGTGTTGTGAAAATCAGAGTTTATTAGTGCACTCTGATATGCGGAGCCTCCGCCTGAATCTCCCCTAGTGCTTTGGCGTCACACGAAAATGTTACGGTCCACAAAGTTGAAAGCGTATGAAGAATCGGATTGTCGGGAAACCCTTTCGCGCGACATCCCGCATTAAAAACGTCTACAGGCATTACGCCGTGTCTTGTGAAGGCTCGCATAAAAGTCAGAACATTGCCAGGGGCAGCTGGTGGCTTCTCCCGTTCGCGTACAAAGGCTTACTGTGTAGCTCGGTCATACATATTAAACTGAAGCTTGTTTACTTCCTTTGCAGGACAAAATCGGCTCTGTACTCCGTGATTATTTTATCATGGTTAGCTTTTAAGTGCGAATGCACTTTATAAGCGACCCTGAATTCCGTTGACCGCCGTCCGTCCACATAGCAACAGCTGCGGGTGCGCGCGCTCCTCGTCTTCCTTGGCAACGGGGGGAGATGGCACATACCCACGTGGGAGATTGGCCAGGAATCTCCTCGTCTTCCTTGGCAACGGGGGGAGATGGGCGCGCGCTGCCTGGCCGCTGACATGGCACATACCCACGTGGGGGATTGGCCAGGAATCGGGCGTGAGAAGGGCTAATGCACCCGCTTAAAGGAGTACTGACACGAAATTTCAAAGCTGAGATCCGCTCTAGCAATCAAGTACAACGACAACACAAATAGGTGTCTGTGAATAAATGCATCTTTCTTTCTTTGTACTTGTGTGTGTGTGTGTGATCTCTCTTTCGCGAACATTACCGAACCGCGCAAATTCACCTCCTGCATTCGCACTTTCACATTCTTCCCCTCGGGGAAATGCGGGGAAATTTTATTGTATGACTGTTCGCGCCCGGGCCGTTCAACTAATTCTGGAGGCGAAATTCGTTTATTTATTTCTCATTACCCTGTGCGTCCTAATCCTGGCCGTAACTAGGTACAGCAAAGAAACAGCTGTTCGCAGAAGAGGGAGTTCGTGCAGGGGGCAATATGTAAGTGTCAAAATAAAAGCATAGAATTAAAGCTGGATGTAACGAGCTTGTGTGTGGATTTGTTGGAATTAACGGAACTTTTCAATTCCCCATTGACACCCCCATTATAGTTCGTGTGTTTGCGACCACTATGTAAGGATACCTTGCGGCGGGTAACCTTGGTATACCAAGTTGGAAAGCTCATCAGCCATTGTTGTTTTTGCACTTTTGCCGAAAAATATGGGTGAAAAATTAATCAATTTAGAGAACACTACCAATAGTTAGGGATCCAGCAGCACGAAAAACGCTAGAATCGCCTAAAACCGTAATTCCTCATGATGATCTCCTTAGGGCCATCACGTGGCTAACGATAGATTCCACTTTTGGTTTTTCTGGTGTAAATACACTTCATTTTTTTCGTCATCGTCGCTAACTGTAAACGTTTCGGTGCATAATTGTGGTTTTATTGCAATTGAAAAGTGACGGTAATTCCGATTCATGAAACAAGGAGCATCTCCCTCACTCAGAGGATCCGCGGAATGGCCGACGAGTGGTAGGAAAAACATTAAACGCATCCAAGAACAAACAAAAAAACGTTTCGTACAAACCCCGACATGAATTGAAGGGTAGAGGTAACTCCACTTAGTAACTGCAACTAGCGCGTCTCTAATATTCCCGCATTGTTCACCGTAAGGGAGCGTTGCCCATAGCTGAGACAACATATAGGCACAGTCGAGGACCATTGAAATGAGAAGAAGAAAATATGAACCACGGCATACAAAACTTTAAGTTTCCATGAGGGATATCGAAGCATGGCGGCGTGTTTGTAAATTTGGGAAGCCAAGTTTCCCGGCTTTGTTGCTCTCAAAAGGAGAACCGTCAAATGAGCATGCAAGAAAAATACTCGCTCTATTTGTGCGTTTGGTTCATAACTTCGTGTTCGCATTTAAATTGTCCTTCACTGTGCCTATATGTTGTCTCAGCTATGCGCAACGTACCCCGGAAAGCCAACGTTTTTTTTTTATTTATTGAAAAATATAATCCGAATTTCTATTGAAGATACCAAACCAAAGATAACTGTACAAAGGCTGTTGTACAAAAACGAAGTAATAGCCAACGAAAAAAAACCCTAGCCAAGCTGCTTCCAATCCAAATTAACCTACCTAAAAACGTCAGGTGCTGACGAAAATAATTGAAACATGGCCAGTATGTAAGAACACAAGATAAAGAAATTTATTAAAACGATTAAAGTTTAAAATTTGGCCGGTGCCTTCAGTAGATAAAAGTATGGGGTTGCAAAAGGGCGTCGTTAAGCGGTGGTAAAACAAGGAGAGGTCAAGTGAGATGCAAATACTAAGAGAACACATTTGGCAGTCAGACAACAATGCAATCTGTCTCAATTATACATAAGCATTGCTTTGTTCAACGCGTAATTTTTGTCCTATTGCCGTTTTGATAACCTTCAATCTCCACGTGCGCGTTCAAATAACATCCATAATTTGATGTTCGTTCGCTTTTGTAGCACCTTTCTATAGGGAAAGCTTTTGTAATAAAATTTCCTCTAGTCCAGCTATCCATGACGGGTGCTATGGCTTGCGAGTCGCGCTTTACTTTTCCGAACTGCTTGCATCTTGAAACGTCCACGTCCCGAGGGCTTGTTTGGAAAAAGTTTATTGAAACAAGCCCTGCAGTATGTTGGATCCGGGTTACGGCTTCGACTCGACGTGCCCTGGCGTCGCGCCTTCTTTTGCGACCCTACTCGTCACAAGCTCGTTTTACGGATCCCCTGCCTTTCGTGCGCGGCAAACACCTGCCAAATGGCCCATGACTGGTCTCTGTTGCTGGTAGATTCATTGGCATTGCGTAGTTCCTCCGGATACTCTTCGAAGTTTGCGCTGTCTGGGTCGTCGGCAGAGTCCCAGATAATGTGCCACTGGTTGGCCGGTCCTTTCTACACACATTGCACTGATGACTGGGGTACTCGTCCGGGTACATTCCATGTAACGCCGCCGGCGACGTTGTCGAAACTAATAGTAGTCTTCTTAGATGTATCGCCTTCTCGCGGCCCAGCCTCCGGGGGGGCAGCAGTTATGGTCGTCTGGCCAAACGCAGGGTATTCAGCGTCTCGCCGTAGCCGCTCGGTCTGTCCTTGGTTTACGACCATCCCTCCCACTCTGGACGACTGCCCACGTTGGAAGCGGGGTGTGTCACAGCACGCGCTTCCCTGTGGGCCGTACCATTGTGGTTCGGAGCGTACAACGAGCAGTTGCCCGCGTGCGCAGGGATCCATCTGACCTCCACTCGACTTCGCTCCGAACTACCGATTTGTCGGTAATTCTTGCCGGCTTGCCGCTCACTCGACCTCTTTTCACGTTGTGGATGGCCTATAGCGAGTAACTCAGAATCGTGTCGCAACCTCCCTCGGACATCGCCAATGCTATGAAGAACTCCGCAGCGGCGGTGGCGTTCTCGCACTTCTCCGCTCGCCGACTTGGAAACCGGTCCCGTGCTTGCATTCGCGGTCGCCGACGCGTATCTTCCTTTCCCGTACTCCACCGTGTCAACGTACCTGGTCCGCAGGTCCCTGCCGTACTGTTCGACGAGAACCTTGGCTCTCGCCCGTCTTATTTCTTGGTTGTGCTCCGGGTTCACGTTCCTCGGGATGAGGCTCACCAGCACGTTCTTGTGCACCCTCTCGTCGAGTTCGTGGAGGTATCCACCTGTGACCCTCTAGCCGAAACTCAGGGTCTCTAGGATGCTTCTGCCCGTCTTGGTCGCCTTTAGCCGCTACAGCCGCACTTCCAGTTGCACCTCGATGATCTCGTTCACGGTGTTGTGGACGCCCAATTGCAACAGGTTCTCGGTGTTCGGAGAGCCGCGCAGTCCCAGTGCCCTCTTGTACATGCCACGGATCATGGCATCGATCTTGTCCTTGTTTGTCTTCGTCTACGTGTAGTACGCCACCGTATACGCCACGTGTCCGATCGCGGAGGAATTCATCAGCCTTATGAGCCCTTCTTCGCGCATGCCCGCCTTCTTGTCGACAGTAGCTGGATCAGCCGCAGGGTACTCACCGCCTTGGTTGCTGGCTGCTTCAGCATGTTGTATTGGATACCGTTGTTGCTGATCAGAATGCCCAGCACTCTAACCTCCGAAACCACAGGAATTCTCCGGCCCGTCTCCGTGATCAGCTGCAGGCGATCATACTTTGATTGTGATGATGTTGAGGCACGGAAGAAACAAAGACCAGTTGCGGGTACGCAGGAATTAGTGATCGCAACACCTGTTTTTGTAGTATTGAGGATTCGTACCTTTATGACGGGTGATAGGCAAGACCAGGACGGTAAATGACACGAGCACAGTTAAATGCACAGTGGGATGGTTAAAAGCCAACATAACATGGTGTATCCAACCAGACAGAATAGGGTTTTTGCACTAAATATAGGCAAATCATTTTTGTAGACCCCAATTTACCTTTTTTTGTCTCCCTCACTTTCGCTTCTTTTCATTGGTATTATTGTAAATACTCGGCACTAGAGCTGATATTAAAAATTCACGTGATAACCGAAATTTGTATGACTTACGCTTCGGCGTTCGTTTATGGCTTGCGTGCGGTTCTATCTCTCCAGTTTCAACGCAGTTTCCAATGTAGAACTCATCGCTCTACTCCAGCAGAGCGATGCGTCAAATGCAGTCACCAATTTGTTCAAGCGTTGCTGCGTTCATAAAAGAGGAATATATGCTGGAACGGGATGTATTTAGGTAGCTTCGTTGGTGTAATTAGAGTATTTAAAAATTCAATGTTCTGTGATGTGATTAAAAATCTAACTTGTTTTAACTGGAATGTTGCAGCATTGCCTTTTTTTATTACCAACTGGGCCTGACCACAGCGAGAAATGCGGCATATAACCTTGATGACACCCTACATTCAGGTACTCCTGCAATGAAGAGAGTGTGGTAAACGTTTTTCCCACCACTTGGTAGCAGTTGGGACAGAATGAAACATCGAATCACATTTGGAGACGTAATAGTTGTTCAAATTACAGGCGAGACGCTTACAACTATTTAAATGTGAAGGCGTACGCCTCGTTAGGCTTTCTCTTGATATGCTCTCGAACTGTCTTTCGAACATCACGGCTAAAGCCGCAACCAGTTGACCAGCCCCACCTTACAGTACCCTGCAAAGTGCTCCCCTGTTCCTCGATCCCCATGAACCTCCTATGGTCGTCCGTTCAACTTTCGATTGAACTCTACAGTCACGGCCAAATCCACTTAGGCAAACTCTGGGCAGCGCTCTCCGAAGCTCCTTTTGCTCGCCAGGCATCGATGAGCATCCTGAGGAAGGTAGATCTTGAGCTCTGGGGTAGAGCATATTTGAAGAGTGAATAGCGCAGCATAGAGGACCGAATAGAAGGACTGACCCGGACAAAGAACAAACATCCTGTTTTTCCCGTCGTACCTTGACCTTTCAATGGTGCTGATATTGTAGGTGTTCCAACGGCCTAACCTACATTAAACTCTTTCCTTACGGTGCTAAAGGCCTTCGGACACGGAGGTTCAATGATATCAGACATACTGCGACAGCTAAAAATGGCGCCTTGCGGACAACTAAAGCCATCTAACGTATTTATTAGCAACGCATTTTTTGACATTGTTTTGTCTTATTGACATTTCGCGTGCGGGGACGGTGCTGAGGGTAAAATTTGAACACGCGATAGCGTGGAGTTGTGTGAAAACGATGTCTCCTTCACGGCGCACACCGAAAAACAGACTCTTCCGCCAGGAACTTCGCCAACCGCTGCTACTGATTTTTGTAACCCCAGCTGCAGTGATGAGTGGGCCAGCGATGCGGATTCGTTATATCTTACTTCTAAGGAAGACGCTGACATTCTATTGCCTCACACTTCGCAAGTGCGACCAATTGGTTTATTTTTGTCTTCACGCTTTATTTTTAAACAAAACGTACTTCCTGTCTGACGCTACGGTTTCACTTTGATGTGCAGGTTCTGGACACCGTGCGCCGGAGGTATTTTGTCAAGTGCCCCACGCCTTATCGCGTTATTTTTTTTCAAGGCAGTTGGCGCTCCTGTCGGAGTAGCGCTACGTAGCAATGCATGACTCTTCTCAAGTGCGCAATACAGTTTTCTTTTTTTTCCCACTGAAATCATAAGGATTTTGAGTGAGAACACGAAAATGTATGCTTGGACGAGTATTTTAGGGAAACCGAATTACCCTCGCATGCCTTCGAGGAGTGGCCGAGCCGACAGTTCCGCTAGGTTCACGGGCCTTCAAAGATATACAACTGGGTTCGCAGCGTTGATTTAAATATTCAATCACAGTCAAGGAGGGCAGGAAAGATTTGTACACCAGCCCTAATGCAATCGCCTATTTACGTTGTGTCTCCGGGTTTTTTGTGCATTGTTTTCTGAAAATTTCACCAGTAAACTGCAAATGATGGTGCCTTTCACAAAACTCCTGCTATTTATTTGGAAGGGCTATCTATGATCTTCAATTTCAGGCATACAAAGGGTAACTCTGTCCGCTAGCTCACAAAAAAATGTTTTGTGGAAGCCCTCAAAATCAGCCGTTTTCCCACCGTAAGGAGAGCATTAAGGCGAAATCCATAAGTGCCACTCTGCGCTAGGATGAGCCAATGTTCTTTAGTAGGTATATAAAAAGAAAAATGAGTGCCCCTGTATAGAGAAAATAACAACGCATGCAGGATCCGGTAGAATATTACGCTCGTCTGCACAGCAGCCCACCCTTCTACCTGTAGTGTTATCTCTGCGCGTTTTCAGCATAGAAAAAATTTTTTTGTTTTCCGTTGAGCCACCTGAAAAGTTACACCTACTGTAAATCGAAGGCAGGCAGATGATAGAATTCCCACCCAGTGAATACGTCATACAGGCGAATAGGGTAGCTTGCAAGGAATGTGTGTAGTGGATCAACGCACCTACACTAGCTGAGCAATGCACGTCGAAGAAAATGCGGACCTAAGGTGTTGCATTCTGTCGTTAGTTGTCATTGGGAAAATTGATTACTGGTTTCTGGCTTCAGTTAGGTGTTGTGGAGGAAGGCGACGGTTGAGTTTTTGCCAGCCGAGCTAAGCTGCACGTGGCTGGTCGTCACAAAGTCTTGTCATTCTATTTTAAAGCCAATGCTGCCGAACCTTGCATAGGCACGATGAATTCACAGTAGGGGCACGATATACAAACGGATTGTAAACCTCTTTACATAGCACTTTTATGTGTACAGAATGCACTGATTATCAATCAAAACTAAAACAGAGTTTTGTGCTTTCATTTAACTGTGCTGTTTTTGACGGCCATTTGTTTCACCGGTTAACCTTAAATTTTATATCACCATGTATGTGGTGTAGCGGTCAGGCGCCTGAAAGAACAGCTGCGAATTCAGCGCAGGCAACAGTTGCGAATTTAAAATTTAACGAGGAGCTCATCGATAGGGTGTTGTGCAAAAATCACGGTCCTTTGCCGCACGCTAAAAATCACGGTTCTTTAAGTGCAGCGTGTCGTTGCAATGCCTTTCCAAGGAGATGAGAGTCACTTCTAATAAAATCCTATAAATTATGCACCCCTTCATTTCACAAAAGCGAAACGTTATCTCTGAAATGTTTTGCCAGGAAGCACTCTGGAGCCTAAAATGGTGACTACAATGTGTTTGTTTACGTAACAAGGAAAGGGAATACGCGTTCTTTTAGCTCCTACCTGCATAGCTTTGGCATTTCTGAAGTAAAGTGTTAATAATACCGGCGAGTGGTTTTGCTGGTGCCCGTGCCCATGGCAACGAATCACGCGACTTGCCAGGTCGATGTTACACTTGGCTGGCGCTGCCCACTTGGCGCATGCGCTGTCCGCAGCTGGTTCACGTCTGACCACGGTCCTCGCCACGTGCATGCTGGTTGGTCATGAATAAGAGCGAGACACAGACGTCTTCAACGAGCGTTGCACGGGAACTCGTGGGCTTCCACCGTCGTCGGAAAACAGCTGAATCACACCGAAGGTTGTCGCCCGGTGAACCATCCGGCTTTCAAAACTAGGTTAGCGGGACCACAACCGTGGGCAGAGACATGGTTCGCACGAATAGCACAATAATTAAGGCTTAAACAAAGGATAACTAAGTAAAACAGACTAAGCCAAGCTTTCAATTTGCATATCGAGGGTTCGCTGCCCTAATCCGCACCAATTTGTTCACGTAAGATACAATTGCGACGCTCGTAAAACCCATTGCATCACATATCCGGGTTGGACTGAGCTAAACAACAGCCATTTGTTTTTCACAAATGGTATTTAGACAACTCTCATAAAACCAATTTCGTATTCACACTTCCTTATACGGTAAGCCTTCAGAACCTGGTAACCGTTGAAGTGGTATGCATTTCTGCGGCTGTATCGATTCATTTTAGTTATTTTGTTCTAGGCAGAAACAAGGTTCTCAATACTTGTAAGTTTTGCATTATTCGCCATGACCTCTCAGACTGTCACGGCGGCAGAACGATTTCTTTGTTTTCGAAAAGATGCCGTGAAGTGAATATTTAAGAGGCCCAGATACGGTCCAAAATATTTCCACGTTAGGCCAATTGTGCATGGCCTGACCATGCTTACCTTCGAAACGCAACAGGGCAAGGTGTCTTATAAGACGGATAATTTGATATTCGGGTCATCAGGAACAGCTGATCTGGCGATAACACATTTTCTTGTCATGTCCTGGCATAATTTGCGTGCCTGTTTTGAATTTACACCACACCTCTGACTGAAGTAGTAAATCAAGACAAAAACTGCGTCAGTGATTTGTTTTTAATGTTTCATCTTACACTTGAGGTGATGTATAATTTATTTCATTGTATCGTTTGTACATCGCAAGCCTGACGATAAACGCTGCGTCGAGGCAGCTTGACAAGCCCGTGAGTCAAATTCGAACGTCAAGCAGCAAACGGTAATATGCATGCTCTACATCTTCTAGAGCAAACAACACAAAACGCACCAAAGTATCGCCATTCTATTCCGTAAAAAAATATGCAAAGAAAAAATATATGCACGCTAACAACCACACAACGAAACGATATTGCATCCAAAAAATATGAGAACGCTGCATGAAAATCATGTTTTTGCTGGGGAAACAAGACAAACGGCGAGGCACATACTGAAACATACAAAATACGAATAGGGCCAGTTTACAGGTTAAAAAGTTTACGTATGACCTTTCGTACATTAGAACAGAAACAAGCCCTTCAAGAAAAATGGTTACGTCAATCAGGGTATTACCAACAGTGAGATGCATAATGCATTAAAACGTTACACCAAGGAAAAAAAAGTAAAGCTAGTTATTGAAGGGCCGAAAAATTGGATGCATAATGCATTAACAAATTGCACATAGGAAAAAAGGTAATGCTAGTAATTGAAAGCCCGAAAAATTGGAGTAGCAAGGAAGAGAAAGAATAAAAGCAATGACCGCGAGGAAGTGTTTTGCAAGGCAGCATTGATAGGCGCTAGCTTGACGATAACAAGATGGGCGACGTAAAGAAACGAAGAAACATTACCAGAATGACGCTATCAATCTACATACTTCCTTTTTGGGTGTACGTGTCATACCTACATTTTTTGCTTGCAGTTGGTTCAGTAAGCGCGGTAAGGTGTTGGATAAAGTTTGCAGACCGTATGATGTACGAAATGTGGGCAAGTGCCATCGTTCAGTGTTTCTCCAAGTGTACACAGGTGAATACGAGCAATGGCGGGCCAGCTCAGTTAAATGTTTTGCAATTTTTCGCTGCTGGTTTCTTAAAGTTAACAGCAAATCTTACGTTATAAAGATCCCTTCTTTCTTAAATGCAGTATTTCATGAATAAATGACTAGTATTTGACCATTATGATTGCTTTCGTTAATTTTCATGCGCGTTTTCTATTACAATATATATTACATCAGTTAAAATCTAACCAATTAGGTGCCCTAGAATGAAGATGAAAGCCGGTGTATGCATTTCGTGCAGTCCACACGCCGTAAATCCCCTCTTTCCAGTCGATATTCCTTGAATCGCGGTTGTTATGAGGATTCGCCTTCATTATTTGAGCAGTTATATGGCATATTATGCAATGCAACACACTTGCATAGCATATTATTCAATAGAAATCGTATTTTATTCTGTAGCCAGGAACTTTTTGTGTACGACATTTAGATGAGCGGTGCTTGTGAGTACCAACGGAATATTCCGTTCAGGGGCATTTCAGTACAAGAGCATTTTTCTGCGCTAACTTTTCGCTGAATGAAATTGGGTGCCTTCTGGTTTGAAAGTATGAGTATGTGAAAGTATGTGTATATGAGTGGAAACGTTAGGCTTACAATTTTGTTTTTCTGTTCGCCTCCACCGCTTCCAACACCGGAACACTAGAATCACCTGCTTTTACACTTATTATGCCCTTTATTTGTTCTGTCGCAATAATAAACACCAGCAAAAAAAAAACGAGCGACAATGCACCAATTATGCGTTTTTTGTGTGTGTGCAAGTCCTTCTAAATCAGCTAACACACAATAACCTACAATGATTAAAGGACTTTGTAAATATACCAAATACCGCTGATCCTTCAGGTCGCAAAACTAATTTTGTTTTTGTCCGTGTGGTTGTTCCGGCTTGTGTTCGCGCTTTATTTTAAGCGAGTGTCGAAGCTCACACTCACCTAGAACGCAATTTTCGCTGGGTTAAGTACGAAGTTCCGGCACGGACAGAAACGAATCGCTGAATTTTACGGAACGAATATATAATGAAAATACATTATTGCATCTTTAGTTATGCCGGAGAACATATTTTCTTTTCTTCGTGACCATTAGGAGGCATTTCTGCAACGCGCACTGCACAGCATAACCGACGCCCATTTCGTTCCTGCCATGTCGGTTATCCCATATCGATTCAGTAGTAACATCAGCTGCCTCTCCCTCCTTTTGTGGTTCACCACGGTCGCATCTCGTTACCCCGTTCCAATTCTCCCCTCACTTCCTGCCGAATCGGCCCACTACTCGCGCCACACTACATTTGCAACTCGGGCAAGCGGTGAGCACCACGCGATAATAAGCTATTAGATGGATTCGTCGGGCTGTAGCAGCGGTGCAGAGGCCGCGCCATCGTATCCAATCCCACCGCCATCATCGCACTCGGATTGCGTCCTGCAACCTCCGTTAATGAGACGGCCAACGCGCGCCCCTGGCTGTGCGGCGTTGCAGATGCACCGCCACTACATCCAATGCCGTCGCCGTCATAATGCTCCGATTAGGTCCCCCTCCATCCGGGTGTGCTTCTGGGAAGTGCAGAGAACTTTAGGCGCGCCTTGTCGTCGTAGCTCGCGTGCTGGGCCCAAGCAGAGAAACACGGCGTATCCCAGAGGATTCGGAAGCCAAGCGGTTTATATTGCTATACGCGTTTGAAACCTGTGAACCGCTGGTGCTTGTCCTGCATCTCCCCGTTGTTTAGGGGAAACAAACTGTACATTTGAGACAAAATATACCCAACTAACTGGCAGCGCCCGCATTCATTTAGTTAGGAACGCTCGTAGGGTTGGTTGGTTTTAACAATACTATCGAAGAAAGCGGCCCCGAAAGGAATACAAAATAGCGCTTTCAAAATGACGCAGAAAGGAACAACGTGCAAGAAGAAAATGAGCCGTTCGAAATGCCGCAGAAAGGCTCTAGCCACGCGAGAAAAAAATGGCCTGGGGGAAATGCCGCATAAATGGTCCAGCCGTGCAAGAAAAGGATGGCGATTTCGAATGACGCAAAACAGCTCCAGCATACGGAAATAAAGCAAGCACAAAATAAACAGAACTCCCGCTGGTGCCGTTTCAGGCAGGGGGCGCGGGTACACCGCGAAGGCGGGAAGTTTGAATTGCTTCGGGTGTTAACAGTGAGCGGATAACGGAGGTACAGCACATTATGGCTAATAACTGCTCCGCACTTCCTACACCTTCCACCTTGAGTGGAACGGCTTCATTTTTTTGCAGGTAGTTCCACAGCATCACGCTGTTTTGAGTGCGATGAAATTGAAAACACTGTTTAGGTTCGTTTCCGATTAGGTCATGGTTAGCTTAGGTTAGGTTCAGCTTTGGATATTTTGCATTACGTTACGACGAAACAATCTTTTTGGGTAGGTGGTGCTGCAGAACCGCCTGCCAACAGACGTTTACATGCAAGACAGGGAGATGTAGGGGTTGCCCGTATCCTAGAACCTTAACTCAAAGAAGGGACGGCACGACTTTGCAGAGATGTTGTTACAGTAATGAAAGCTTTGGAGGGCGAACATAAAAAAGAATCGCCTGGCCTCACTGGATTACTGTTGCGAACGCTTTTCTTGTTTTATGCGTCGACTGTGTGGTGATGTAGAGTACAAAACTACGTTTTTGCGAAAGGCGCAACCAAATGCTCAGTAAAATTTGGAAGAATTATGTCACCGAAGCAGCAGCTGGGCTATGGCGCGCGTTGTAGTGATGGTCACCAGAATAGAATGACAACCTGAAGATTTTTAACGTGCTCCTAAATATTCGCACCTCAGCGTACTCGCTTTTATCTCCATCTGAAGAGCAGCCACAGCGACCAGGATGGAACCTCCGTTCTTGAGATCCCCAGCCGAACTCCTTCACCGCAGTACGACCTTGGCAGGTCCTACTGCTGACTCAATAATAATGTTGGCCAACCGGGAAGTAACATGGCTAAAATTGCATACAATGAATGTTGCTCGGTGAAGAATAAGCATAGAGAAATGAAAGCAAACATTATTTGGAAATCATTTGCACAACGTTCCTGCGCTACCGTGATCCTGAGTTCACTCTCAGCCATTATGCGGACCCGTTGGTGGCGCTGCACACTGCTCTTATATGTATGCCAGCAGAGCTATTTCGGACAGCTCGGTGTGAGGTGTCTAGCAGCCTCAGTATGAGAGCGGAACTTTAAAAAATATATTTTACACAACAATATAGATCTAGAACAGCTGCCTTTGCTTTTTTTCAAATGGGCTAGGATTTATTTTAAACGCATTTTCACCCCTGAAGCGTACCGTAAATTTTAGGTTGTCTAAAAATACCCACAAAATTGCGCCCATATAGAATATTTGTGATTTTTGGGAGGCGGAAAACGTGTTTTATCGTATGATAATTACTCTTTTAGTTATTTGATAAATCATATGAAATACAAAAGGTTAGAAAGCAACACATAAAAATAAAAATTATTTCAGACCGAAAATTTTCTTTCTACCTCTGCTTCGTGTTTAGTACGGCAATCGCGCTCTAGGAAATCTGGAAAGAAGTGTACTCGCATTTCGCGCAAAACAGAGTTTGGGATTTAGGAGATCGTCCAATCGATTGCGGCAGTGGCTGTCGGCGCCTCGTTCGACTCTATATCCTACACAACCGTTCAATATCGAAGGAGCTTTCCGTGTCACGCAGTATTTTTTTTTCATTCGAGAGCTAAAGACTCTTTACTTTAATCCGCTTTGATCATTTTTGTAAAAGGAAGCATGCAAGAAATCGTTGGCCCAATGGCGTAGAAGCTCAAACACAGTGTTAAAAATAACCGCCTGCTGCAAGACACAAATTCATGTCTCTGAATCGATATAGCTTTAGAAAATCGAACAGGGAGAGTCACTCAGCTACGACAGGACTTAAGTTTCAGATGTGTCGTGGAGCGTAAACTGAAAGCCGTCGGAACGGGATGCTGCCGGCAGCATCTGCTTTAAGCTTCAGTACATAAAAAGTTCAACCAAAGTTGTATTCTTCTTTCTTTCGTTTTATAAAGTCATCGGGTTGTGACAATGTTCGTTGCATGATAAACGAACTAACCAAAGCTAAACTGTACGCTTGTGTACTCAATGACACCTAAAACATTCTGAAGTTCCTTAAAAAAAGATTGTTGGTTTCAACAGTTAAATAACCTCAAGGGTAACGCATCCCGCAGAAAAATGGAGAAAAGCAGAAACAAATTAACGAAATTTGTAAGTGGACTTTCTATATTTAATGACGTCACCTCTTAAAGTTTACGGCGTGTTTCTGTAGCGGCGAAAATTCGTCCATTTCAAATACTTTCTCGTCCCAAGGCTCCCGTCAAACACCATTTGATACCTCACGACTAGAAGCACCCCTCTTACATTTGCGATGTTTTATATTGTCTCTGAAATATCCACGATCATACATAAGAAAGAAAATAACACTCCCTAGTATGAGGATGGTGCTTCTATTTGTAGAATACAAGACTCCATGTTCTGAGAATGGTAAGCTTGTTTCCTTTCGAAGCTGCGTAGCAAAACTTTCCAGCGTTAACGGTGTACCGTTAATTATTTGAGGATAAAAAAACGCTATTTTGTATTATCTGTAAAAAAAAAACATGCACTTAATCGTTTAGACATACAAAACTACGACTTTTTGTATTATTTCTAAAAGAAATGACACTCACAAATCCGTATTACTAGAGGCCCTAAGCTTCGCCACTGGGTTGTTCCGCCTGTGATTATTCCACAGAATATACTTTGGAATGAAAATGCAAGCACATAATGAAGTACACAGTGTGTTCCACATGCATATTTGCTACATGCCCATGCGGTGCATCGTTCAAATTTACCTAGCTAACTGTGCCACTCGGTGTAGTTTTCGCATGTAAATAAAACATTCGGAGATGTAACAATAAGGCTTTACAGGGCGCCTAAACACAAACGAAACTTTTTCAGGGACACCCATTTTACGGAAAACGTGTTTCATCTATCTCCATTATGTTCCCCGACATTTCATCCTGACTGGCTTGCGCCCATATCGGGTTTAAGAAATAGCGTCGATATTAGGATAGAGTAGGATAAAGACAAGAAAAGATTATTGCGGCGACGCTACATAGGTGACCTGGCGCAGGAGACAACGAAAAGATTGTTGCGCTAGCCCCCCAACAATTAAGACGTGTGTGGATGGTAGGAGCGAGGGTATGGATCGCGCCTGTGCAAGTGGTTATCATGCCTCGTTCGTCCAAGGTGAGGCACTACGCCAACAGGAGCCATCACTAACCAACCCATGGGTGGAGTTCTGACCTATGCTCCGCTTTTGCCGGAGCAGTGTTGCGGTGCTATTGGAATATGACGTCATTGATTTCATACAAAAACTGTAATGAGCCCGTTAGGGCACAGCAAGAAACTGATCATGGCGAGAAGCGGAGCGGGCTGACGAATGAGAAACACATTCATGAACAAATCTCTTTAAACGACAGTTTCGGAAACACCGGCATTGCAAAAGAGCAATGACACTTCAATTTTCTTTAAAAAAGGTGAAACTGTTGGCTGTTTACACCTGTGGATGGTTAGGGCTCAGAGTGCCCCTTTTCTCAGTGGAGCTAGACTAGCCCGTTTGAATTTACTGATGAATAAACCCTGAAAAAAATATTTAAGCATTCTGAGAGTCGCAGCATCTCTACGTCTACTGACACTATCATTTCTGAGATTCTTGTTATGGCGTAGTGAATTTTGTAAGAAGCTTGCGCAGTTCTCGCATGATGACTATTTTTGCTACGTGGTCAATAGGTATTTTATTCAGAAATACAGCGGCGGCAATTCATGGCTTACGACGTAAGCTATTACAAAGCAAAACTACTTACGCGTCCTGTGAAGGAATTCAGTTATAAGTGCAAAGCGAAATTTCAAATCTCACTGAAACTAGGGTGACAAACTATTACCGTACGACCTAATTCTTTAATATTGATTACCGCCAGTAACGCTTCTGAGTGATGAAATCCGAGTACCATGTGAAAAATGTCTGCACTGTGTTTCTTTTATCAAGTTCAGATGAATGACTACTGCGCAGTGCGCCATAATGTTGCGTAGTACTAAGAGCTCCTAATACGGTGTTTCTGTTAACATAGTCTCGTAGCCGGAAAACTGCGTTCTTTGGCCGTTGTGACTAGCCGTATAAGAGGTTCACTATAATAATGTCAAGAGCTTTGTTGTTGCGAAAATGTTTGCGAGGCTGCTTCCGGGGTTTAGCTTGTTGGCTGTCGAAGATTCGAAAAATACGAAAGATGTTCTCATTACCTTTAAAGTTTTCAGAATATATACTTAAATGCACAAAACATATATGCTGGAAGACAGATCAGCACGTTACAATAAAAAAAGGGTATAGGGGGTATGTACAGACTTTTGTGTTTTTAGTTAGTATTATGATTAGCAAATATAACTGTCACTTCTAATTTTGGTCATAAATAATGTGGCTAAAACGCGTGACCACAGTAGGGCCGGATCCGATGCTTATCCGAGCGTCTGTTTTCATAATGCGGATTTCGTAGGCCAGCCATCAGTTAGCCTCACAGATAGTGACGTAGAAGTGCTTACGCGTACGCAGAGGCGCGGAGACGAGAGGGGTTTTAACGGGCCGGTATTTTCTTGTTATCATTCATAACTTTGATTTGCACCAGTGCATTTTTATGTATACTAGTGTGTGTAGTGGAAAATAAATAGGTAATATTTTGCGCATCCTCCCGTCGTTGTGTGTTGTTTTCCTTGTATAAGGTTTAATACAGCGCGACTCAAGAACATGTGTAACCATCAAGCAGCCATGTTAGCTTTGTTGTCTACTTCTGGACATAAGAGCCGGAAAGAACCTACTTCGATGCCGTTTCTCCAGCCGAATATCTCTCCAGGACGCCTGCGATTTAGTTCTAAGGACTAACTGCAAAGACTCTGCCATACATCAAGTTTTAGGGGCTAACAGTATAAAGTTTTTTCACTTCACGAAATAATGCACAGTGCATTATAATACAAAGTGCAAAGAAAAAAAACTGCAACTTCAGGAACAAGAGTTTATTGGATAGTTCAAATTTGCTCCACTGAGCTATCCGGAAGGGGATATATATATTAAGTGCAGAGCCCTTTAGGACCCGCCTTGTCGTCGTAGCTCGCTCGCTCGCTGGACCCAAGTATGGGGCTCGTGCACTGCAGTTTCAAGTAAACATTTTGTGCCACCTGGTAGCGGCGGCGGCGGAAATTTTTCTGAATAACAAAATAAACATATACAGCAGTTCGCCACGGGGTTCAATTTCAACTACAACCTGGAAATTACTACACAACAATTACTGTGTTTTCTTTTTACGTTCACAGTTGCATTATTCATACAAATATTCCATTTACAAATTCTGCGGGAATGCAAGCTGAAATATTTTAGAAAGAGGCCCCCTTCTCCAATAAAAGCAGACGACAGTACACGGATCGGCTGCCTGCGACGTCGACGGGCACAAAGCATAATTGTACCCGATAAATAAAGAGAACGGATCCATAGGTGCATTTGCGTATCTGCACGCTACTTGGCGTAAGACCGCTGCGCAAATATGCCGCGTATCCCACCAAACGGAACGAATGCTTATTTTTGTTGCTCCTCAAATATAACCTCTGGCGTCAGTGCAACTGTGTACGCTTCAGAAAATACATGGAGCATCCCATAATAACGCATGCTTCCATTGCGCGTAGTCATACGAGCAAAATATGAAGATAGCTTTTAAATGAAAGCAATAGAAACGTAAATGTTTATGCTACACAGCGAAACAAAAATAAACAGATGGACGCACACCAGCCACCATTCAGAGGCTCGCATCTAGTTTTATTGAAACGACGCTCAAATATATTGAACATGTTCCTGCACAACTTGTCGTTTGCGTTTCTGCCGCAGTAGGTGAAAGGAAACGAGTTCAAGTGGCAGCTTGTTGCGCAAAATATTTATGGTGAGCAAGATTATAACATGGATGAGCACTATTCCGGCTCGCATGTGGTTACACAAACATCGCGTACAACTTTATCTGCTTTGAAACAATCTCCATTATTCCAAATGGTATTTTGTTTTTCATCGGCACTCCAAATGCGAGAGGAACCATTTGCCCACAATTATAGCTCCTGATCTGCGCTCTACCATAGCTGAGCCCGTGGTGATTGAAGCGATAAACAACAAAGTAAATAGACGCTTGCAGGCTTTCACGAAAGCTTCCTCACGAGCATCTACGTCCAAAAGTATTCGCACACGAAGTACGCGTTTATGAACCTAATATTTTTCTGAGATATTTTTCTGAGCCCATCCCACGAACTCATCGCAATTCAGCAGTTTGAGGTACAGTTTAGTTGAGCAGTTGCATTTTCAAATACCTGCCTCTACAAACCTGAATCTTCGGGCTCTTGAAGGCGCGTATCCTTGGTGTCGCAATATTACACACGAACCTTTAGCCGCGATTTCACACACACAACGGACAAATCAAGTCTCTTCCTGACACGTACAAGGCACAGTGAAGTTTGCACGGGAGCAATTTGCTTCTGCAAGTCCTGGAAAGTCTGGTCGCTGTTCTTCTCTTTATTGAGCTTTCCGCCAAATGATGGCACTTACGCCACACATTCATGCCTTGACGAGGACCTGCCTAAAGGCTGAAGCCGAACTGGCCAAATGGCCGAACAAACGAAATCGTTGCCGGCGCCGCTGGAACAGTGCGCCGTAATTTAATGCTCTTGCGGGGACGAGGGGGTCCCACAGAACAGAAGCACAGGAGTGTCTCCATTGGTGGAGCGAACGCTACTTCTCTCTCCCACACATATCGCTTCCAGAAGGCGATGCACACACACACACACACACACGCTCACTCCTGCAGTACTGTTTCTTTTCGTAAGTGGGCTCGCGGTTCGCCGTTTTATTTTTATCTTACGTTTGGGAGACGCCGCTGGTGCTGAGTTGAAGCCGTTGTAAAATGGTAGCGTGTTCCTACGGCGCTGGAAACAGACCCGCGCTTCCCTACACTAGATTTTGTTTTGGTAATTCGCCTTCCTGTTGCCCTTGCGAAACATTTTCTGTTTAATTAAGTACCATTTGGCTGTTTGTATCGCGTTGCAGAAGAATATCGGCTAGTCTTTCTTCTTTGTGCTGATATTCAGTACACTGCCGAACGAGACACTACGCGACGTCGCCTGCTCGCGGACTTCAGAAGTTATGTCTTCGTTGTCCGCAAGATTTCGCAGAACACAGCAAATCAGTGGCGCCACCATACCAGTGCACGAGGCCCGTAGCACCACTGCGTACCGTAGTTACATCGTCCCACAGAGGCTTCGAAAACCAAGTGGTTTATGCAATCATAATCGTTGGAAACTCATAACCGCTGGCGCTGGTCATGCATCAACTCGTTGCTTAGCGCAAAAGAAACTGTATGTACATTTAATGCAAGATATACAGAATTAACCGGCAGAGCCCGCGTTCCTTTAGTTAGCACTCGTGGGGTTGGTTTTTACGATAGTAAGCGAAAAAGTGGCACTGCAAGAAAACAGTGGTGCGTTCAAAGCTCTGGAGTAAGGCGCCGGCGGCGCCGGCACGTGTGGGAGGAAAAGCAAGCAGAATATGAACAGAACTCCCGCGGGCGTAGTTTCAGGCAGGAGGAGTTTCAGGTAGTTTGTCCAATTGCTTTGGAAAAACTGCCGTTCATTCATAAAGAGAGCAGCGAGACACGGCGGCGAAGAGCTGGATTGGTGGCAGCAGTGCGCAAATAACGGCGCAACAGCCCATTATGGCGAATCCCTGTTCTGGAATTCGGACAATTTAGCATTCAGTGGAATGGCTTTAATTTTTTTGCGTGTGTTAATCTCCGCATTTAGCCGCGCGTGCCTTTTGGGGTAGTAGCGGTAGTATTCAGAGCAGGTATGTGCACCAAATATAATTCTGGCTATGGTAAGCACCGAAGTAACCGAGAACGGGTTCCGTTCGCGTGTTTCATGATGTTAAAACACCGCGTCTGACAAACTATAATTTCGGACTAGCAAAGTTTGAACATGCACAAACAATTTATTATATATATTCCGTCAATGCCTCGACTCTACTTTCCCGCCAAAGCTACACTTCGGTTTCGAGATTCGATAGAAGACATGTCAAAGGTGAGCTCTGAAGGCGGCGTGAAATAAGCCGCATAAAAGCTCAAAGGATGGAAAATAAAATGCAAGAATGTAGACAGGCGAGATCGGAAATGTGCCGCTGATGGGATACGTAGCCAGCAAGCACAACGCGCACCGCGCAGGCATTATTTATTACGGCGCGAGTATGGAATCGATCGACCCTTGACAACACAGGCCACATGGCGCTTGCCACTGCCGTATGCACCACTAAGCCATTCTTTGGGGGACGCTGAGTAGCTCAGAATAAGGGCCTGTTCCCAAAGCTGCCGTGCTCTAATGCGTATGGGAGTTCTTTATTCGCTGTCATAGAAGCCTCTTTTATGCAATTGCTGAAAAGAAACTTGCGATCAAATGATTGCAAATCTTGGCCTTGCTTTATATGTATAGCGCCAATAACGCTGTTTGACATTTACTTCTAAAGGGTAGCTTTGTATTTCAAAAACGGGCCACGCGGTCGCCCTAGTGGGAATATTGCTTCTCTAAAATCACAGTACTAAGAAGCAGCCTAGAAAGTGGAGACGACAAGTCATGATCTCTTTTTTTTAAAAACGCCAAAGAAGAGCCGCCGCTTTGTATGATCGCCGCACAAAACAGAGATAACCCACATTTCAGTAATATATTTTTGTTACCAAATTTTAGGTTGCAAGAAATGCCCATCCATTCGGTTCCTTGTATAATTCTTAATTCTACACAACAGCAGAATCCGCCGCTCACAACGGGAGTAACATATATATGCATTTCTTATATTGTACATGACCTAAGTCACAGGTATAATATATTTGCGCACAATGCCTTGTCGTAATTATCAAAGACGTTAATAATACAAACTTATTATGTTATCTTATCACGTTAAAACCACATGCAATCGAAAATAATAGCAACGTTGTTCTAAAACCACAGATTATGAAATAAAATTAAGCGAAATGATAGCACTGTGTGCTTTATTATTCTACATCGATATTGGCCGCTGCACTTGCACCTGTAACTTTCATTTTCGTCATAAATTGGGCAAATGTCAGCTTTCATGCACACGTATAGCAGATGCTATCGGCAATGACCATGCGGCTTCTCAGCCATAAGGCAGAGCACAAGGTTACGTGCGTGGCGCCAGAATAAAACACTCTACTGAGGAATTTCGATCCCGTGGTACACTAAGTGTTTCAGCTGATATCGCTGTTTTTAAAGCAACGATTTCTCCCTCTCCCTGCGAACGGTTCTTTCGTGGCCTTCGGGACAAGAAACTCACAACGCGGCTGCGGAGGGAAGGGCGGTTTTCACTCACGGAGCACAGTCTAGATGGCGTGGCGAATTTACACCGCGTTCGCCGCGCGCACATGCTGGCGGGCGCATCGGCGCGACCAGGCCTTGCAATCTGCTTTAGCTACGTTTGTTTTAGGCTAGTTTAGGCCAGCTCCGCGTTCATTGCTCACTGATTTTGTATGGCAATTTAATCAAATGTTAGGACAGGACCTCCTCAGAAACCCGGACCCGACGGAATTCGAGTGGATCGGACGGCAGAAATACGTTAAAGAATGGTTTGCAATACCCGAAAACAAAATGTAGATATCACATACAGACATCTGGCCGTTAGAAACACTACCTTTGCGCACTGCTTGCAACGAATAGGACTTCATTTTTCAAATTGGTGAATAACAATACGGTTGTATTTTAACAGGTATTACAAGAGGCGAAAGGAGCAACTGGTTCTAAAAAATAGCGATTATAAGAGTTCCCTCCGCTTTCTCGCAATTCTCAAACGTACCAAACTAACTAGTTTAAATAGGTAAAAATGGGAATCACTATGCCCACATCCCGAATTGTTTCGGTGTCCGCGCTTTTGAAGTGCGGTGGTGTAGCCCAGAGCTAGCACATCAGTAAGGTTATGTCCCGCTGTCTCACCCTTCGAATGACGTTCTTCACGTTTTTCTTGCGGCCGATGCACATCCGGGCTACAGCGGTGGCGTCCGGCGCTCCAGCCCGGCCGTGGTCGACAATCCTGCGTTCGGGATGCCGCTCCTACGAATTATTGCTTACGCCATGCCGAATCTCTGCGTTCACTCTTTGTACAGCCACGCGTGTAAATTCAAGTGACGTCGCATGAGCCATTGTTGTGGTGCGTTGAAAGCTTTGCTTTACAACCACCTTCACAGCGTGGATTGTAGCACATTTTTTTTATAGTCCTTGACTTATTACTTCCATAAACTAATATACCCTCGTTTTTTATGGTTGCTGGGAGTTACAACACACCGGTGCTTAATAAATACGTTTTCAGTGCTTAACAGTGTTGATTGATGGTAGGGTTTCGCCAACGACGCAACGCAAGTGATGAGCGCGTAGTAGAGGGCTCCCGATTAATTCTAACAAAGAGGGTATCTTTAACGTGCACCGAAATCTCGCTCATACTGACGTTTTTGCTTTTGGACTCCATCAGAAGAGCGGCCTCTCCATCCAGCAATTGAAATCCCGTTCTCGTCCTCAGCAGCACTACCTCGTATTTTTAAGTCTTAACAACCGACAATATCAGAAATTGCGCAATAGGATGTTCCTTGCGGCGGTGCTATAAGGTATGAAGATTGCTTATTCAACCATTTATAATTTCATACCCAGTATGCAGTGTACTGTAATGGCATCATCTGATGACAAGTGTGAGAAAGTTTCTAAAGATGTTTCTTCGTATACCTCTGTAATAAAAACTTCTGCATCCTGCATTCTGGATGTGTTGCATTCCAGACATGTCTCTCGCGAATTAAGTGACACTTCCAAATATAGTTTTCAGTGCTGTTGAGGCAAAATAGAGCTTAGATTAAAAATTAGGCGGCCCTAAATATTTTCCCATCTTCACACTCTTTCTAACCTTAGAAGCACCTGCTTAGTTCAATGTGTAGATTCCGCTACGACGTCCTTCTTGGCGCCACCGTACTACTGTGAATTTTTCTCACAGCCGTACCAAAACCAAGAACAGGTTTTGGTTACTGTAAGTGCTTATTTGCATGGGACACATGAAAAGAATAAGACACGTGGAAAACAGAGCATAAAATCACTGTTATCGGTTCAACGTTCACTATTTCAAGCTGAAGTGCATAAATACAAAACATACCCTGCTTATCAAATGAAGTCAGGGCCCTTTTACGCTTTCCTCCTGACGCCACCACCACCACTACTTGCAAGAAATACGCGAACCATCGGTTTTCAGAGGTGTGGGACAATTAGGCTCTCCTCACTAAATTCTGTACATCAATTCAAAGTTACTGTTGTATTCCTGTGTAGTTAGGTTTATTAAACACCATGCAATTCCCAAAGCAGTTACGCCAAGATTAAAAGCTGCATTACGTTCACTAGAGCTGCTGTCTCCTGCGGAAGAACGAACCCCTACATTTTTCTTTTCGGCATCATTTTTGCATATGCAATTAAAAGTAACATTTTTCGGAAGTGAAATTTTAGAACTTGAATTTTTACTCACCTTCAGTTGTTGAGCTAGCTACATAGATTCAGTGAAAATGGGCATAGCTGATTTATCCCCTTTTAGATAAGATCTTGGAAAGTGCTTAGACAGCGTTTTGCTTTACCAGTATAATAAAATTTTGTGGGTAAATCGTTTGTGCATATGCAATTAAAAGTAACATTTTTTGGACGTGAAATTGTTAGAAACAGAATTTTTACTCACCTTGCAGTTTGTTGAGCTAGCTACATAGATACAGTGAAAATGGGCATAGCTGATTTATTCCCTTTTAGGTAAGATTGTGGAAAGTGCTTAGACAGCGTTTTTCTTTACCGGAATATTAAAATATTGTGGGTAATTTTAAGGGTCGTGCAACCACTATAACCACGTTGCGATCATCTTGTCCTCGTAAGCAGCAGCGCCATATTCTATATCCTGGTGCGTTTGGGCGCCATTTGGGTTCTGAAGTGATGAGATGTAATGCTCACCACTGCCTTTGTTCGTAATGTGCAATTTTGGTAATGGCCTTGTTGCTGCCCAAGATACCAACAACCCTCACTATAGCCGGTGAAGCTACCCGCAAGTACTCAAAGATGACATCTATGGTAACACCCTGATAACAAACGCCTTGGTGAAAAAACAGTTTAGGTGGCGTGTACAGCAAGGTGTTCATTGCGATATTCAGCATACCAATAATATTTTAGAAACGAAAGGCAAGGAGTAACCCCAGCATTCATAATGGCTGTTTCTGGACGCCTTCAATGTGTGTCAGTCACGGACATGGTGGGCAGAGAACGCTGCAAGAAGTGGATAGTAACTCTTTCAAAAATTGCCACTGCTATGCCGATTCCCTAGCATGCCTTACAGGTAGCGTTGTTATGAAATGTTCTGATGCTCACACCAGCCTCGGTCCGATGACTACAGTGTGGCGTACGGGGTGTCAGCAATACGCGCCCGTTCCCGGTCGTCGTGCTAAGGTCGGGAACGAGATCGCAGGAATGCACATAGAGATACCCTATTTATTTGGGGGCTCTGTTTTTGTAACCATACAATGGCTGGCGGTATTAGGGCCTTAAGGTATTTTGTGCGTTGTCTGAACATATAACAATTGATTGATTGATTGATTGATGATTGATTGATTGATTGATTGATTGATTGATTGATTGATTGATTGATTGATTGATTGATTGATTGATTGATTATGGGGTCTAACGCACCAATGCAACGCATGTGAAGAGCCGCGCCGTAGTGGAAGGCTAGGGATAAATTTTGGTCGATTGAGGGCCTCTAACGTGCGCAGAAATTCCGTACACACAGGCGTTTTTGTTTTTGCCTCAATCAGAAAAGCGGCCGTCGCGGCCGCTAATCGAACCCGCGTCCTCGTGCCCGCAGCGCAACGCTTTAGCCACTAAGCCACCGCGGTGGGTCTGAACCTATGCAAGGTCAAAGGCAAAGTTTCTGGATATTCTTAGTCCTTTATATTACTTAAGCTGTTCAAGAACGTATTCGTTCCCGGCAAGGTGGACTAAATACGACGAGTAGAAAACGCAACAGCTGCGTTAGGCAAGTGCTGCAATTACCTTTACGATCCAGTGCACTATAGTGCAAGCCATCGCAAGGTGGGCTAGTGAATGCGGCTAAGTAACCTAATTTTCTGTAGTGAACATAAGCACTCGCACGCACCTGAACAAAGTTATGTGCATACGTTGGCGTGCATAGGGTGAGCAGCGCAACCGCATGTGCAAAAACAATGCCCAGGTGGCATTTACAGACTACCGAATGGCATTTAACCTGGTAGCGACTACTACTGTGCTAAAATCCTTCGCAATAACACAGTACAAGAACTGTACATACCGAAGTTATATCTGGATTCCACGGGTTCTATTTTTTTTGTTTGGATGCTGAAAACGTAAACTATACATTCTGTGTATCTTTTTCCCCATTTCAGTTCCGGGTAGCGGATAGAAAAAAATGGCCTCCATCAAAAAGCTTAGGCAGTCCATCGAGGACTCGTTACTCAAGACGCCAGCCACCGGACGACCATTGAAACTCTGCACAGGTAAAAAAACCACCGAGCTACCACAATTCATTTCACTGGCCGTCGGCGGTATAGACACACCGTATTTACCCGTCAAGTGGGTGCGTTCGAGGAGCAGCCTGTACTTGGTCCTTTCTGGAAGTCGGCGTTTTTTGGGTATTCCTTCATTAATGATCTCCGTGAAAAAAAAAGAGGACACATAAGGGGAGGAACGGACACGCAAGCGCTGCACACAGATTATATTTGTATTTCCGTCACTTACGTGGTGCTAAATCCTAACAAAAACAAACACCATCACTGGAATGCCTACGTCAGCGTAATATGTTTCTCAAAATGGATGCTCATGAAAGTCACTTTAATAGGCTAATTATCGATCGTGCAACGCTACGGAAAGCCTGCGTATGCAGGGGTTCAGCAGATCGTGTTATTAGTTATGCCTGGATTGTCTCCCTAGATGTTTTATTCCGCTGTCATTCACGCTGATAATTAATGACGAATATAAAGAACTTACACAAGTCAGAGCCTTATGGGCGTTTTGGCTTCTTAATCTGGCAAGTTGAGAAATTTCTCCTTTGTCAGGGTCCAATCAGAACTACATTTTTGTTATGGCTTTGTTTTGACCGTCCACACAATATAGTTTCGCTATGTAGTTGTTGTTGCAGTAGTTGTAGAGAAACATGGACAGCTGATTTTGCGATGAAATCTATCAAGTCTACTCTCTGAAAGGTTTTGGTGTTTTTTTTTTTCACATGTTGGCTCTCGGTATCACCACAACTACTAAAATTAATCTGCAGACATTGGAATCATTAACTCTATTTATAATCTGTCTTTCATCCGGAATTTTGCTGTATGAGTGCACCTGCATAAGAGATCTTTTTTGGCTTCCTTTTCGTTAACCATGCAGCATTCGTTTTTCAGTTGTCTCGGTTAATTTGCCGCACTTTTTTATTTCTGAAGCGTGCTGTTCTTCTAACTACTTTGTATTGTATTCATACCTTGTTTTGATGCCTTAGTCACTGTTTATTAGCAGGCTAGTAGCCGATATTGCTTCAGATGAACTTGTTCGTTAACCATTTGTACCGTGACGTAATTATTTCGTGAGGAATAATATGGCCCTTTTATTTTACATAGGAAGATTTTACACAAAACGAAACCGCTAGTATCACCTTGCCCTTAACGATGCTGGAAAGTCCAATGTAACAGTTTAGGTACTGATTCTTTGTCCTTAAAAGCATGTGGTAAACCTGCTAAGCACGATACATTATAGCCCCAACATTTGTACACATGCCTCACAGAAATTTTTGAGCGATCCGAGGCCGGAATCACATCTAAAATCGATTTTGATTGTCCAGGCCGCGAGCTTCCACAAATCGGCAGCACTAGCGCAATCGCTTTCGGCGTAACGAAACATTGGCCTACGTGTCTGGCCGGTTCAGGGTGACGTCATATAGTCGTTTTCAGAACCGGAAACGATATCCTGCGCTGCTGTTGTCGGTGGTATTCGTTTGGGCAGGAGACGTGGGCGTAGCTGTGTGAGCAATGCTTGTAAACGTTACGTGTTCGACGTCTTTGCTCTTCAGTTCGTTGCCGGCGCATGGTGTTCGACACTGGTGCCGAAAACGGCGTGGTGCGCGATGTCGACGGGCACCGCGGCGACGCGGCGGTGCGCGTCGCCGAGCTCACCCAAGTTGTGCTATGGCAAGCTCGCCGTATGCGAAGTACTGCTCGTGGAAGCCTGCCCGAGCAAATCGACGACGACGCCAAGATGCATTATTTTCCACGCGACGACATGCAGCGCTAAACGTGGACTTCGTGGAGTTCGTGCACGCCGGCGGCCGCAAGAACTGTCGCCCAAGCCAGCGGGCTCGGGGTTGCACGGGTCACCTTGGGTGTTGGGAACTTAGTATCGTGGCGACTATTTGATCGCTGGTATCTGTACAACTGCGAATGACCATCCCTTACACAACTTTTCACCACACTATCATCCCCTTTTTCGCATATGAAGCTTTATTTTGGCAATAATTTCCGTTTCTGCGATCGGTGACCAAGACATCTGCCGCGGCCTGTTTTGATTCTAGCGCGCAGGTGGCGCCATCTTTCGGCCGTTCGCCGCACCGTGGTGCCGACAGTGCTGGGTCGGAGCGCCGAACCTCCGCTGCCGGTCAGCGTAGGCTTCCCATCGCGGCAAATATCTGAACGCCACTTTTAAATTCAGCTCTGATAACAACTCCTAGCACAATTTTCAACACACTAACATCTAGTTTCTCGCATGTAGAGTTTCTTTTTCGTGATCAGATTGATTAGAAGAGTGGCGACAAGCTGTTGCTATCACGGTCTGCGCCGGTTCGAGCCGCAGTGATATTAAAAAACGGACGACGGCAAAGACATCGCCGGCCTAATCGCCTGGCCAAATAAGGTTGTTCTGTCTGTCGGGTGGCAGTGACTCATCCGAGTCTGAAGATTCAGACGACATGTCGACTGCGCGGGCGAGTCGCGGACCATGTACAATCGTAGCAGACGATGCGGCGAACGCATGGAGGAAAGAAAAACGTCCCTGACGTCACGGGTGAGACCGTGACGTAAGGCTGCCCGCTTGCAGGCTGGCCTTCGAACGGCCATTTTCCCGCGCGGCGACCAAATTTGAAATTGGTTGCAATAAACGTGCTATAATTAATTCTGTGTTGGCGGCTGACGGCTTTCGGTTCGATTTTCGTAATTTCTGGGCCAATAGGCATTCTTTACAGCATAAAAACTGAAAGCGAGAAATTTCGTGTCCTCTAACAAATGCCTAAAGCGCATTGTACTACCACTGCGGTGCTCGGCTTCGTAAGCAGCAAATTCTAAATATTCATGCTGCTCTCACTCAGAACCGAAAGCTGGGGTTTGGGGCTTGTTCCTTGACCAGTAGGTTGGTGCGCTACAGACAATTCGGCTGCTGTGGCTAAGAGAGTGTCCTCTCTTTTTAAGTGTTTCTTTTGTATGGCCTCTGATGCTGTGGAGAGTTGATGTGCGAAACGAGAAAGAAAATCATGAGGTGCTTCTCGCACTTTGTCGTCTCCGCTGCCAAAAAAAATGCGTCTTCCCCGAAATGAGTGCTCTTTTGTGTGTACACCCGTTTAAAAAACAGGCCACCACTTGCAAACGTAACAGCGCATGTGTAAAGCTAATTCTTTTCCCTAATTAGGGCACGTTTGAGCAATAACTAGAGCACTTGGCGGCTTCCCTGGACACACGTGTTGAAATCCCGATGGGTACCAAATTATTATCTTTCTAGTGCCGCGTCAATTGTGGTAACTCACGCCGTCGCCCATAACGCATGCAACAATGTCGTTTTTTTTGTTTGTTGCAACAACTAATTACTCCGCTCTATAATGTTTTGAGCAAGTACGGACCTCTCAATATAAGTATATTTTTTTGTGGCGTTCGTTTGTTGAAACAGGGTATTTTACAAGTTTAGGTATGCGTTTTTAGGGCCAATATTTGTTTTTGTGCGTTACAAGATGTTGGATGTAAATATTGTGGCCTGTAAAATTACGCCCTACGCTTGCTTATATTTAGGAGCGCAAATGTTACAATGAATATAGTGGGCTTATAACTGGCCCACGTATATACTTTCACGAACTCCGCGATGGCTTTATACAAGGTATTAGCCATTACCGCCATCTCAGTTACAAAAAAAAAAACTTCACTTTAACTAAAACAGTGAGAGTAGTATTTAGTTGGTTATTTGGTTTTAGAAAGAAATGTCCATGACGTTTTTCCGCTTGCATAAAAAGGCATTACATGCATTTTGTCCTGTTGAAGGGCCTTCAGCAATCGTGCAAAATGACACTCCCTCATACGCAGAGTTAACCTGGTGTCCTTACGTCAGTTGTGCTTAGGTTTGCGAGACGATAAACTATTTAGTAAAGTTCGTACTCACTCTATATAACGCTTTCTGGACTAACTCGTGAGAAAATAGGTACTCGACCTCTGAGCGCGTCTTCTGTGACGTCCCGGGATTCCACCAACGCGTGCTTAGCCCGGATGTGTCAGGTGTCCCATGCGTTCGAAGGTCGAGTTATTTTCAAGTTGGTCGCTCACTCTCCTAGAGGCGAGAATTGCTTTTATTCATTTATTAGGACTCAAGCGATGGCCATCTGCACTTTTATGTTGAAAAAATTACTGAGCAAAGTAGGACATCCGTGTAAATTCCAACGTGAACAAGAAAGTGGGACAACGGACCAGTTTGGGCTGAAGAAATTAAAACGAGGTTCATACATTCATTCGACAACCAGTACAAAGCCCACACCAGGGGAACGTTTCAGCAGCGAGGCAACTAGGTTTTGCAAATATTGCCTCTCTGCGGCGACTAAATTTGAGTTGAGCCTAAAAACCAAAATTTTATTTGTAGTAGGTCACAAACACAACTAAAAACATGAGACAAGGGTGTTACTAATAAAGGAATTTAATACATCTTACCAATGGCCACTGAAACGAGAATACCACTATGAAGTCAATTCCGCCCTTGTCTTAATTGGTAGCTGATGAGTACTACAGAAAAACAAAAACGTTTTTTTGCCGTTCATAAGAACAAGGACATCTTCCTGTGACCGCCTTAAGATACGTCCCGAGTATAGATGACCTTGCATTTTCAGAAACCGACTTTCCTGGCTGCTCTTAACAGCGGTTCGCATGTGACTTCCATGGCTATCACCCTGTGCTTATAAAGTGCCTGTCATTATAGCGCGCATTCATTGCTTTTCAGTCGTGCTCAATTCGTTCATATGTTTGCTTCAACAACGTCCAGGTTACCACAGAAAATAATACAGACTTGAAGAGAAACCTCTGCCCGACTTGAATATCGCCCCGACTTAGGCGTAGGTCACCATGCTTTAAACCTGCCATTTGTTCCATGTGACCAAACCGTGTTACGTATGCGCACAAAAAATGTAGAAAGCACTATAAGAAAGCACCCAAGCTAAAAACTCGACCGTTGTGATGCTTTCTCCGCATCAAGGAAAAAATGGCTCTCCTGGGAAATCACGCCAAGCGCAATGGGTCGTTTTGCCTCTCTCGCCTTTGGCACATGAGTAACACAAGAGTCACTGCACCGGCCACGGGATTGTCCCTCGGGTACTCCGCAGCAAACGCGACGCAACGTCTTCCTCCTCTTGGGGAAAGTTCGGCTAGGCAGTGAATGTTAGCTGCCATCAAAGAGATAGAATCTTTGTCAACGTCAAGATAGCGCTGCCAATGTGATACACCTGCACTGTTGCCGCGTATGATGCTGCTACAAAGCCATAAGACGTCTTGCCTCCCCTCTTGGCCCCTGGGAAATTACTGTAGAGCATGCAGCTGCTATTAGGGGTTGCTATTCGAGACAGCCACTACCAACTGGAGTATATTCTCATGACGTTGCGCCGCAGTGCGCCGATTAGTCTGCAGCGGCATAAGTGACGGATACTATGTTCGCTTCCCTTGCTTGGACAATGCGCCACAAGCAACCCCTTCTACGCCACCCTACTCGCATTATTGTAAGCTTTTACAGCACAATAACACAGAACGAAATCTCATATGAGAACCTAATGTCATTCCTTGGTTGCTCGTTCAGCGGGGTTCCTTCAAAGCTCAAAACTGATGTGTTCGTTCGGGTGTGAGCTAACGACACGTAATAAACCAATTTTGCGGAAGCTAATTATACTGACGGGACATTTCAAACAGTCACCGCAAACTGCTCACGAAATATGCCCGAAGGAATAAAGTCAAACCTAGCGAAATAATAAACGCGGGCTTTGCGCGAAAAACACATCTGCAGGAAGGACGGCACAAGCGCAAACTCTTAACGGACAATGAAGTGATTTGTAAACAATGCGGGGTTATGAGGGCAAACTGTACTCCGGAGTCCCTGGGCCCTGTTTCGACCACTCTGTGCGCGTTTTACGCGCATTTATTTAGTAGAAAAATCAATTCAAAAATGCTGTCCTCCTCTCTTTACGCTCGGCCCCATTTTCTGTGGCGTTTTCGTGTGACGTCAGCAGGAGAGGAGCTGACAATTGGCTGCGCTACTGCAGGGCTCGCCCGCCGTCCTTCCGCGACCGAGTCAGTCGGCCCACCGTTTAGTCCGCCGGCCGCCAACGGGTAGTCGCAATTTCGCTCGATCAGTTGAAACTAAGCCACAACACGTTAGGGAATGGAAGAATGCGCCTTCATTTACTTCGTTAGTTTGTACACTGTGTCTAGCTCCAAGTCAAGGTCGCTTCACACAAGCGCTGCACAAGCGCACATGCGACGCTTCGCTGACTGGTACGCAGTAGGAAAATATAAGGCCTTCTTGAAGGGGGAGAAGAGTGAGCAAAGCCAATATAGGTACTAAGGAAATAAAATCAACTGATATTTTACCGTACAGCGTAAAACTAGGGTGCGGGAAGCACTTTTTTGCGCTGGGCGAACAAGCAGAGCGGTCAGCACAGCACGGACTACGCATCTGCGAACGCTTTCCCGTCTACGAAATGCAATTGCTAGACGTGAGCTATTGTTGAAACTCGGGGGACACTTACTGCACGAGCGCAATACAACAAATATTCACCTAAGCTGCTTGACATACTAAAACTAAATAAAAGTGTAAACTGGTTATACATATATACCTTATCCTTTTCTATCGCCGCCAGCGGCCGCATGTGGCCTAGTCGTCTGGGGTGCTAGGTATGTCATCGCAAGTGTTTGCCAGTCACAAGTTCGAATCGCCGCGGGTACATGCTTTTTTTTATGAGTTAACTTTTTTTTGTTTTTCGCCGATGTTTTTCTATACTGAGTTCACTTTTTTGGGCCGCAACGTTCATTGCTCCATGAACTAGTCCACAGAACCTCGCGAAGACTGGCACTGCCCGCGGCTAGCGAGTTCTCGTTGGCGTGCTGTTGCCATAAGCACCGACTGCTTGCGGGGCAGTGGCATAGGCCAGATCACAGACCCTTGGCCTGGTGCGAACACGCTTTTTACGCTACAGGCATGAGCGCGGCAAGCTCCAAATATGGGGGAAAAGCGCATGCATTTGAGCGTCCTGCGGGAACGCGGAGGGTGTTCATGCACTGCGAGGCCTCAGCTAGTGAATGCTGCGATTCCAAGCCGTCCTGGGAGGCTATCTTACAGCCGACAAACATGGCAGAAGCGCGGTACTACGATTACTGTGATATTGAGAATGCCCATGCAACAACGCAATCGGATGTCAAACATGTGTTTTACAGAACCGAAGCTGAAACCGAAACTTGTTTGATTGCTAACCTTGGGCATCGTCCAATCACGGCGCCCCCTCTCCCAACGTCACAGCTTAGTTTGTGCGGCCGCCGCAAACCGCGCATGGTAGTTTTTCTTCTTTCGCGCTTTGTAAAATAATTACCGATTTGTCAACCGGATAAACGATTAAAAGTGTGCTAATTTGAGCCAGTCTACACAGTGCAAGCAAAAACGGGAGCTTGACAAATTCACTTCAGTGTCCCTATAAGTACGTGTCCTTCTGACCCCTCGTTCCTCTACGTGTTGTCGTTTTCGCGCAATGGCCATGTTTATTTTACCACGATGCACAAACTTTTTCAATCCAAAAGATATTGCCCTCAGTACCTTAATCACCTCTGCACCCGAGGTTTTAAAAGTTTGTTGAGGTTTAGCTCAACACGGGAGCACTGCATAAAGATGATGCATCATCTAACTGTTATTGCAATGCAGTCTGCGCTTGCGCTATTTATGGTCTGGCAACCGGCAGTGTGTCCTGTCTCTCCGTGTTCACATATGCTCCGGCAGATGCATTCTTCAGCCGATAACTGCACAAGCAGTGGCTAATTTTCTAAAAAAACCTAATCGGCAAGACTCGGCCATCACCAACCACCACTATCAAGGATGACATGGATCCCGGAAACTACATAAGCAGGACGTGTGTTTGCCGGTTGCTTAAGAATATAGCGAAAATGGACGCGGAACCAATCAAGGTCTACCACACCAACCTCTAAACGATTATCACTACCATTTCTCTCAGGTAATATTAAAACATACCCCTCATCAGCTGGTGCGGTGTTTGATACAGCTTCGCTGGACATTCAAGTTCGCAGGGCTGGATGGCGGCCAATTTTTTCAACAACAGGTTTGTAGAAAATATTATCTCCACTCTAAAAGTTGAATAATAACCACGGGTGTCGCTCGATACCACTAAGAAGTACTTTGAGACTGCTTTGCTGTTATTGTGTTGTAGAGTTAGGGAAGCTAATCCAGGCCCCACAACTCGTTCAGACGCGCTATTAAACTCGAAAGGCTACAAGACAACCCCGCTAAGCAGATGAGTGTCCTGGTTTAGCTTCTTACAGACGTCCATGGGAAATTTGGGCGAAGCTACAAGGCTACAAAGGCTACAAGACAACCCCGCTGAGCAGATGAGTGTCCTGTTTAGCTTCTTACAGACGTCCATGGGAAATTTGGATGAAGCTCTAAGAATCAGGCAGATCTAGATGCGAACATGAACGCTATAGAGAAATGCTCAAGAAGACGTGGACACGAAAGCCACTGGAATTATAAGTAGACTAGATGAAATAGAAGAACAATCCCTAAATTCTGATAACCTAAAAACGATCTATCAAGCATGCAGAATCCGTAGTTAGAAGAAGCTGCTCAAAAAGGCTCGTTACGGGCTCGCCTAGATGAGCTTGAAGGCAGGTCGCGGAGAGACAATTTAATTTTTGATCGCCTTCCAGACGAAGAAGATTTATGGCAGCAAACTGTAGCATCGATGGTCCTTAAATTACGTCGTTTATTGGTTGATGTTCGAATAACTCGATCACTCACATACAACGCCTATGATCACTTTTGCAAAACCGCTGCCGCCTTAATATCATGAAGTTTAGCGACACCGAAATTAAAAATGAGAGATTGTCATTACGCTCCAAATGTAAGGAAAATTACGTCCGTAGTAGGGAAAACGTTCTTCACCCCACGCGCATCACCTCCAAAAAGATTACTTACTTAGAAATAAAGTGCCAGATTCCCCACAATTTAATCTACTTTACAGCAAGAAGAAAGCGAACAAAGATGCTACATATGGATCCCAGTGATGGCCACATTATTTAGGTAGAATGGCTTGATAAAAGCTTTGGAAATGAAAACAACCAGGCACCTGTCCCTTCCTAGGTAGGCTCAAGGGGCAGTAGCCCTGTATCTATTTCGAAACTTTCGTTTCGCTTCACCATCTTCAGAAGCCTTCTTGGCAATTATGGTTCCTTGTCATCCCCAATAGATACCTGCAATTCACGCGTAATTGTATTGACTAAAACATTGCTACCCCCGCCCATTCGGCATTCACAAGTTTTTTTAAAAATATTGTAACTTTTTGATCTACTGTTGGGGTAGAACTGATAGATAAAAGCGGAAACTTGCTGGGGTAAAGCTCTTTTGATTTAAAGTTCTCGCTCTGATGGCCTGGTTTGCGACATTCGAGCATATCAGATAGTCAAGAGTTTGACGGAATACCGACTGGTCAGGTAAAACCACGGTTGTGACGATGAAACGTAGGTCACTGACCAAGTAAAGAAGCAATTTGACGTTTCGGTTCCTCTACAGGTACCTTGATCACAATGAGCATGTGCGTGGGAAACGAAGCTATAAAATGGACATGATGCGTCGCAATGGGGTCGCGTAGATATGGTGGAGATTGCCTTCTGTTCTGTTGATAGTGTCAGCCGTCGCCAGAATGTTAAGGGATTCGAGCAGCAATAGAGAAGATAGATGAGCTCGGTTGTCAGAACTTTCGCCTCGTCCCAGTCGACCGCGTTTCCCGTTTTCTCGCATTGCTCCGCCAGTGCGCTTGTTCTTTCATGGCCCTTGTTTACGTAGTTCCGGTGCTGCGTTAATCTTTTTTGAAGATTGCCCGTTCCGCCAATGTACACTGATTTGCATTCGGCGGAAGGAATCTTGTAAAGAACACCCGGAAATTTGGAGCGTGAGAGCGGGTCTTTTACGTTGACGACATCAGAACGCAGCTTGCTAGTGGGCACTTGCTTGATGTGCACACCGCGTTTCTTGAAAATACGTGCGAGAGCTCAATGATACGTGGGGCGTCCCGAATCGCAGCAAGCTTTGGCGCGCTTCTTGTGGAGGCTTCTGCCTGCTCATCTCGATGCGAAGTCGTGTTCGTCGCCCGCTTTGCCTCTTTTCTGATAAAGTGCTTTGTGTAGCCATTCCGTTGCAGGCCTGTTTCGATAATCGTCATTTCTCGTTTCAGACTTTCCGGGTCAGAGCACGTCCGTTTCGCTCTGATGACAAGTGACGTCACCACTAAACGTTTATGAGACATGGGGTGCACCAACTGAAAGCTGAGGTACCTTCCAGAGTGCGTAGGTTTCCTGTATACGCTGAACGATAGCCCACTCGGGGAGCGTTTTAAGAGCGTGTCCAGAAAAGAAGTACAGCCATCGCAATTCCTCTTTCACAGTAAAGTTGATCTAAGCCTCTGTATCATTCAGATGCCGTAGGAAGCGCCGAACATGCTGCTTGTCCATGACGCACAAGCAATCGTCGACGTACCCTACTAAGAGCTTCGGCTGTGGTTGGAATGATTCCAAGGATCTTTCCTAAATCGCTTCCATCGTCAAATTGGCGGTTGTGACCGAGATCTATGCTTCCATGGCCGTCCCAAACGTCTGCTTGTAGATGTCGCCGTTATACGTAAAATTCGTATTGCTTAGGGAAAAATGGAGGAGCTTGCAAAATTCTGCGGCATCAAACAGAGTGCGGTCCGGAAGCCCTTCGTCCAATTCCAAACGTTTTCTGCAGGTTTCGATTGCCAGTTCGACAGGAATGCTTGTGAACAGTGAACACACCTAGAAAGAAACCAGGACGTCGTCATCTTCCAGAACTGTGCCCCGTAGCTTGCCAATAAAGTCTTCGGAGTTTTTTAAGTGCGTACCTGCATTCCGCAGCAGCGTCGCAAGGACCTTGTGCAGGTAGCGGGGCAACCGGAGGAGCGGTGAACGTGTAAAATCCACAATTGGACGTAGCGGGGTTCTATCCTTGTGAATCTTGGGAAGTCCATAAATTGCAGGCGCCGACCCGTTAGTGCAGAGAAGGTGATGGTACAGGCTTTTCTTTCACTGTGGTAAGCCAATGAATACATCGGGGAGAATTTTCTGCAATTCCTTTTGAATTCTCGATGTGGGATCTTTTGTAATTTTGGAGTACGTCGTACGGTCCTCGAGTAGTGCCGACAACTTGTTCTCGTACGCAGAGCGGTCAAGGATGACTGTAACGTTTCCTTTGTCGGCAGGGAGCACAGCAATATCTGTGTTCGACCGCAGAGACTGAATGGCCTTCTGTTCCGCTCTAGTGGCGGCCTGTGCATCTCTTAATCCGCGCAACCTGGAGAGAACACCGATGGCGCTTGTACGTACGTCATCTTGTGCGTCTTTCTCCAGTAATTGAACTGCGCTTTCGACAGCGCATATCATCTTGCGGGCGTCCGGTGACTTTCCTTGGTTGAAGTTCAGGCTTTTTCCGAGAACTTGAGCCTCTGCGGTCGATAGCTCATATGACGACATGTTCCGCACTTCGAAGCTAGGCGGAGTCTGCATCTTCCCACCTTTTGACAGTAGGGCATTTAGCTTGCTCTCCTGAGAAGGCTGGTGTGTTTCTTTCATCTGACGCACCTGCTGGTTCGCTACCAGCTGCGCTCCAGGGAAGACATCCGGCATTATGGATTCCAGTTTCCGCCTCGCAAAAAATGCCTCATTCTGAAGCTGCCTGACTGTGTTTTGCATTCTTCAATGCGTGCCTGTAGAAGCAGACGTTCAGCCTTCGCTACCACTTGGTAGCTGAAAGCAGAACAAACAGGACGCTTAAGCCGCAGCCAAAACGGAGGTGCTCTGACCCGGAAAGCCTGAAAGAAGAAATGAATACGATCCAAAGAGACGTGCAACGGAATGGCTCCCCAAAGCACTTTATAAGAAAAGAGGCGAAGTGGGCGACGAGCATGACTCCGCATCGATATGAGAAGGCAGAAGCGTTAACAAGAAGTGCGCCAAAGCGTGCTGCGATTCCCTACGTCCCAGGTATCAGTGATGCTCTCGCACGCATTTTAAAGAAACGCGGTGTGCACATCGCGCACTTGCCCACTAGCAAACTGCGTTTTGACCTCGACAACATCAAAGACCCCCTCTCACGCTCTACGTTTCCAGGTGTTGTTTACAAGACTCCGTGCGCCGAATGCAAATAAGTGTACATTGGCGAAACGGGCAATCTTCAAAGAAGATTAACGCAGCACCGGAACGGCGTAAACAAGGGCCACGCAAGCACAAGCGCACTGGCGATGCACTGAGAAAACGGGACACGTGGTCTACTGCGGCGAGGCGAAAATTCTGACAACCGTTCGAAATCTGTCTTCCCGACTTCTGCTCGAATCCCTCATCATTCAGACGACGGCTGACACTATCAACAGAACGGGATGGCCATCTGCACCGTATCTATGCGACCTTATTGCGACGCCTCATGCCCAATATATAGCTTCGTTTTCTACGCACAAGCTCATTGGTATCAAGGTACCCATAGGGGTACCAAAACGTCAAACCACTTCTTTGACTTTGTCAGTGACCTACCTTACATCGTTACAATCGAGCATATTGGAGTTTGTCCCGTCCTACTGCAATCAGGAGCGCAATTTCCGACTCTGCCACAAAGAAAGCAAGGCGATCCTTTCTTTGCAGACTGATCACTAGGACTCGAGCCTGAGTTTTTCTTAGCGCCTTCTTTGAATTTACGGAAGTTTTTTGAGAGACTGGGCTTCCAGAAACTGGTCGGAAACCTCTGCCGCTTGCTGAGCAGTTCGGCAGTCTCTTTAATAAATACAACGTCCTGGCTTCAGCTCTAAAAGAACTGCTCGTTGATCATTTTTTCGCGTAGGGTCTGGAATGTCATGAATATGCCCGATGTGTATATCCACCGGTCGAAACATCCTAAGAGGTGGGAAGCAAACTTTATTACAGTTCCTCCGTCTTTGGCCTTTGCATGGCGAAATTTGTCGTTGTAGCCTAAAGCCGTGAAGCTGGAGAAGACCCATTTTAACCTTATGATAATTGAGAGACTCCTCTGGCATCATTCTCCCCATGACTGTGACAGTGTCTCCAATGAAGCACATGCTCAGGCCAACTGCCGATTCATCTTCTCGGCACAGTTGCGCGAGCGCTATCTCCTCAATCCTTATAAAGTAGATGTCAAGATTATCCCGACGATTGTCATTGGGGGAAAGGAAATTGTGCGTATTTATGTAGATACTCGGCGCCTGTGCTGTAACTGATCAGGTCGCTTCGTCCCCCTACGGATTCGTCCAGGCACCTTTCTGCAGTCAGAGCTTTTGATGAAGGTTCACATGCTCCACCCTCTCCAGCTATCTGGTTAGAGTCGCGTTGGGCTTACACTCTCAGCAGTCACGCGATCTTGCTCTGCCCTTACCCATTCCAGGAGCTCAGAATTCTATCAGGCCAATCGGGCTCGGGAAGTGTGCGTCATCCGCAGCTGCCATAGCCGCTGGAGGCGACCGGGACATCTCGTAGACGTCGACAGCCATCTGCTTTGCCGGCTTGTTGCCCTCCATCCCCTTCTGGCTTTGTGCACACTACTGCCTAGGGCGAGCTTTCCGACCCTCCCGACGCGTAACCTTGCACCGCACGGCCCACAATATGAGTGAGTTCGGATCGCCCTACAGATCTGCAGTAGGAACCCTGGAAAATCCCACAGCTGGGCACAGTGCTTGGGGCTGGCTCCAGTTCTAGTAGCAGGTCGAGGACAAAGTTTTTCCGACATTGCAGGCGTGGGACAAGACCAGCGTCAAGCTGCAAGGCTTGCCTGGCGTCCTTCATTACAACTGCTCCGCCATGGCTGAACCCTGCTTCTGCCGCATGGATATGTCTTTGTAGTCCAGGGTGTGACCTTCCTGGTCGCCCCACACGGCTACCAGGCACAGCTTTCACTGCCCGTAGTGCAAAGTTGGCCTCTTTGGGCCTAAGCCCCCGTGCACCCTGGGCACCTCGGCCACCAGGGCAGGAAGGTCACTGTTTTCTGGGACCGCTTCCACGGGCAACCGCAAGCTTCTGGAGAGCCTCCATGCGCCCAATGCCTGACTAGAGATGTGTGCGCTTTCGCTACCGCAGGGGGCACCCATCAGTCCACCACAGAAGGCCAATGCTGCCATCATTTGCAGAGTACATTGCCCACCTTAGCCAGCGTCTTACGCAGGGATCCTCGAGGACGCTTCAGGCAGGTGTGTATGCCGCTACTGTTTTCGCACTCCAGCTGCCCCCATATGGGCTTAAAAGGGTGACCAGCGCAAGGAGGTACATGAGCAGCCGTATAGCTGAGGCATTGTAAGGCCACATGACCGTTCGCGGCTAGTGGCCGCAGCCACTGGAGGCCACTTCCCGCACATCCATGGGGACATCTGTGCCCTGCGTCAACCTCCGCCACACCGCCAAAGAGCTCCTACTCTTTGGCGGTGTGGCGGAGGTTGACGCAGTTGACTAGTTTGAGCCACAGGAAGTGCACACTGGTCTTCTATCTGAGCTCCTCACTATCCATGTGGACACACCTGGCTCTTTGATGAAATTGGTCGTGTGGGCGCACCAGCATCCCCCTGCCTTGCTAGCGGACAGCTGCATGCCGATATGGTCCCGCTTGGGCCACACCGCGTCCAGGACCGCCTGCAGCTTCAGCGCCCAGAGGATCACATGTGGGCGTAAACATATACGTACACCCTCTGTGCGCGTCCGTTGGGCAGGGATTCAGGCATTGTGGGCCATGAGCAGTATTAAGGGGAAGGTGCTGACGAATGATCCCGGCGAGGTGTCCACGTCCACTGGCCGTGCCGCAATAGAGCACTGGTCTGGTTCGCAATGCCTCTGTAAGATCTTGATAGTGGCGTACTTTAACACGGGCACCAGGAAAAGAGACGACAAACCACAGCGCTGACTCAAAACTGATTTTAGGTTGGGAGTACCTTAGGACCGTACAATGTCCGCCCACGTCGATGCGAATAGCAGTTACCAAATGAAAAAATCGCGCAGGCACCTGCGGGATTCGAGCCTGTGTATGGTAGACCAGATAGAGTAAGTGTCAGTCGTCTGACCCATTGGGCTACGATAGTGAGTTAGTACCTTAGAGTCAAACGTCTCATTCCCTCGTCTGTAACGGGGCGCAATACCTTAGGACCTTATAATGTCCGCCCGCGTCCATTCGTGCGTACACCTAAATTAAGAGAAAATCAAGCGACATTCGACTTTAGCCATGAGTTGCAGTTTTTATGGAATAATCAAGGTGCAACTCATGGCTCAAATTGAATGATGGCCGGGGCGCAAATCGGATGTGACTTGGCGCGCAACTTGGAGGTCACTTCGAGTCCCCGTATTCCGCACCCTCGCCATCATTCACGAGGTGGAGATGCTGCCATTTTTTGTTACAATAGACACACATTAATATACTTCAACCTAAACCCATGTGATCACACATGACACATACATCACAATACAGCGTGTCATTTTCGAAACGTGACAGACGTAAACAAACTATGCATAAAGGCGTGTGTTTTATATTTTCGGTCAGAGCGATTATAAAATTCAAACTCATTCTAATGTATGTGGGTCGATCCAACACTAAAACGCCACACCAACCTTTTTTCTTGTATTACGCGCCAAATATTCTCGCGTGTCAACTTGTCCCTGTGCACAGATAATATCACTAATGCCTGGAACGCAGGCTCCCATTTGCACTTGGAAACGTATTGAGCCACGTGCGAGCACGTGTCCCCCCCTAAATACCGTTTATTTTGCAACAACCTCACAATAATACACCGACTTGTCTGCACAATGTATACATAACCACATAGAAATGGTATAAAGTAGACAGCACCACTTTTTGCATGGTACAAACACAGACACATACTTCACCGCGCAACAATTTCCGGCGCCACGCCGCATGCCTTTGAGCGTTCTATTAACAGATCCACAAATGTTGCTAACTCTAATGGGGGCTAAAAAGACAAGCCTCACACCAAAGCGACCCGACACATTGTGTGGCACTGTGGTTTGTCGTCACTTTTCCTAGTGTCCGTGTTGTAAGTGCGCTAGCATCAAGATGTTCCAGAGGCCTGGCTTGTGGAGGGGCCCCAGAATGGCTCGCAGCCAATCCGGTGGCAGCCGTTCTCTCGCCGATATGCGGTTGTATGCTACGAGAAGCTTCGCAAACCAACCTTCATCCAGGATGTACAGCATCCGGTAGGTGAGGCTGTCAGTTCCTGCTGCCGGCTTACGCTTTCATGAACGCAGCACACTCGCCCGGGGTACCTTGAGTAATCATTGTAACGTATTGGCGACAACCGCGGTCGCCGAGCCCCCAAACATAAGCTGGATCCCACCATAGCGATGTATTGTGAGCTGAAGGGTAGAAACCTCAAACGGTGGCCGTCGGAGCCTAGGTCAAGCTCCGGTGGATGGGCTTTCTGTCTGTTTACCAGGCAGGGAGATCCGGGACTTCTCTCGGTATCAGGGTAACCCAAGCGAAGGAAGTACCCCCCTCCCTTGCTTTTATACTATGCTATATGGTATTTTCAAACCCCTTCCCCCCCTCCATATGATCGGGCCCTTAAAAGGGCCCGCACCGATATAACTCTCAAACCGCCACTGACCATTGACCTTCAAAGCAAAGACAACAGTCCTAGCTTCCTCGTGATGCAATCTGTAGATAAAGAAAGCCTGTAAGTGAAAAATCAGTCTTCCTCGTAGCAAAGTTCACCGAGAGTGTTCAAAGAAATAGCTACAGGACAAAAAAACCTTCTTTTGGAGATGTGCTAATTGAAGGTAGCCGCAAACAGCATACGAATAAGCTTCTGCAACAAGCCAGAATCCATGATCTAGAACTAAACAGTCACTCCCCATAGAACCCTTAACTCTTCCCAAGGCGTCATCTTCGAACTCGATCTCATCAATGAAACAGAAACCGACATCCTAGAAAGACAGCGTGACCAAGGGGTCACAGCAGTCCGGCGCATCACAATAGGGCGAAACAACAAAGAAATCAATACAAAGCACAATATTCCGACTTTTGATAGAACCCACTAACAGAAGCCGTGACGGCAGGTTTTCTCCGATTGTCCCATGCGCCCGTATGTGCCAAATCCACACCTCTGCTTCAAGTGCCAGCGTTATGGGCGGAGTACGAACTCCTACCGCGGTAAACTTACACGTGCGAAGTGTGGGCAAACTGACGATCCTACAGACAACTGTGACGCTAGCAACTTCACTTGTCCCGATTGCCATGGACCTTATGCCGCGTTTTCAGGATCATGCAAAAAGTAAAAAAAAAAAACAAATATTGATTTGAAGGTCAATGAGAACATCAGCTTTCCGGAGGCCCGTAAGAGTTCTTCACTCTTCAGCTCTGGAAGGTATGCCGATGCTGCTCACCGGTGGTGGAGCGGCACCTGGTTTTGGCGGCGACGCAATACATCGCAGCTGATTGGCTCCCACCCCTTCCTCCCACGAGGCTACCAGTGGCAGCCGCCCCGGTCACCACGCCACTTGCCCAGCCAGCAGCGGCTGTGGTGGAAACCACGTCTGTTGGGGACGCCACTGCATCCACTGCTGCCTCTGCACCGGCCCAAAGCACACGCAAGAGAACGGAGGAGATGGAGACGGAGGCAGTAGCAGCGACCCCCTCCCTTGCTTCACTGCTGGGCCATCTGTGGTGCTCCCCACACCTTCGGCACCGGGAGTGCAGGCAAAGAACACCCGAAAGGGTACCAAGTCAAGGGGGCCCAGTGCGCTGCCCCCCCCCCCCCGCTTGCCTTCAGATGATGACATGGACGTCGAGTTCCTTCCGGCTTTCATCGCAGCAAAAGGAACAGGGCTCCTGCGTCCAGGTCAGTAGACAAGTCGAAAAAAACCCCTTCCAAGAGTCCAAGCCCCGAAAGTCGACACATAAGCACGCACATATTTTAGTTCCTCGAAATCTTTTAAACATATTCCAGTTGCTCTAAAAGGGAAGAGAAAACCTCATCCAGAGGAACTGCAAAGGCCTCCTTAAAATTCTTGATAATATCCATGAAATATTTCATTCCAAACTGCACAAGTGTAATGTGCCTCCAAGAAACGCATTTAAACTCGAAACACACAAATTTCTTATACAATTACATGGTAATTAGGAAGGACGGAGGTTACGGTGGTACCTCCTGAGGTGGTGTGGCCATCACTGCCCTAAAATCCTTGGCGTGCCACGCTGTCCAACTACAGACCATTCTTGAAGCTGTTGCCAATCCGAACAATAATCATCAATTGGCTTATACGCTATGTTATGTGTACATCCCTCCTGACTTCCAGCTCTCCAGCTCACATTTTGAGGTCCTGGTAGATCAGTTACCCGAACCATACATTCTCATAGGTGACCTGAATGCGCATAACTCTCTTTTGGGCTCTGCTCGAACGAATGCCAGAGAAAGCCTCATTGAGAAGTTCTTAAAATCGTCGGGAGCATGTCTTTTCAACCAGAAACAGCCTACAGGCTATAATATAATCCACAGCGCTTATTCACACCTCGAGTTGGCAATTGGGTCAGCAGTTCTTTTTCCTTGTCTTGAGTGGGGCGTAGGCACGGACCCATATGGTAGTGACCATTTCCCCAGTTCAATAACATGTATAGTAAAGGCCCGAGCAGTCCATCTTCCCAGGACAGGTTTATGAAGCAAGAGCAAACTGGAATTCATTTACAGATTCATCTAAACTACACTACCCATCCATAAGACACTTCACAGGTCGAACAGGACAACCCAGCTACTCACGGAGCACATCCTCGACGCCCATTAAAAGTCCATACCCCACGCCTCTGGTGGTCTCCGCAACCAGCGGAGGCCGTGGTGGAATGAGGACTGTAGGCGGGCGCCACAGGCCCAGAACAAGGCGTGGGGTATCCTTCGTCGGTACCCCACGTCGGGAAACGTTTATTGTTTAAAAGGGCAAAGGCGATGGGAAAACGTGTGCGCCGTGAGGCAACAAGAGATAGTTGGCGTTCATTTATAACATCAATAAACTCCTAAATTGACACGAAACGTATAAACAAAAATATGCAAACCTTAAGGACAACAAACACATGGCCTGCCTCTTGTCAGCCCAACAGGGGACACACTCGAAGATCAGGATGTCACACTAGCACAACACTTCCAACACGTGTCCAGTTCAGCAAACTACACAAACACTTTCATAAAACACAAACGAATGGGCCGAAAAAAAAGCCTTTGCTGATAACAATAGGTCAAAATCTCCTTATAAGTCAGAGTTTTCACTGCATGAACTGAGGGTTGCTCTGAGCACGTGTACACCCTCAGCTCCAGGCCCAGACAACATCACATATACAATGATACAACACCTACACGCAGACACACTTGAAACGCTTCTACATCTATATAATAAAATGTGGCTTTCGGGGCACATTCCACATTCCTGGAGGGAGGCCATAGTAGTGGCTTTTTTGAAGGAAGGAAAGGACCCCTCGTCCCCCTAATTATATCGCCCCATAGCCCTGACGAGCTGCCTGTGCAAGCTCTTTGAGAAGATGACCAATCCCAGGCTCGTGTGCTTCCTTGAGTACAACGGTCTTCTCGAGAGGTGTCAGGCAGGCATCAGGGTGGGGCGCTCAACGAATGATCAACTGGTAGCACGTGACTCGTACACCAAGGGTGCCTTTGTGCATTAGCAGTACAGTTGAACGGTGTTTTTCGACCTCGAGAAAGGCCTACGACACCGCTTGGCGTTATGGGATCCTTAGTGACCGCAAGTCATTCGGTGTTTCGGGTAATATGTTATCAGTCTTGTTAGTTACTTGTCACACAGAACGTTTTGAGTGAGAGTTGGTTATGCACTCTCCAAGTTTCGCGTGCAAGAAAACGGCGTGCCGGATAGTGGAGTGCTCAGCTGCACTCTCTTCATAATTAAGATGAAATCGCTTGGAACGGCATTGCCACCTACAAGTTCTTATTCTATGTATGTCGATGACATCCAGATATCATATATATCATGCAATGTGTCCATCTCCGAATGTCAACTCTTGCTTGTGTCAAGAAACTTGCCAGCGGGGCAGACAAGACTGGTTTTAAATTCAATGCTGCAAAAAGTTCTTGCGTTGTGTTCTCCAGGAAGCGCGGTGTCCATCCGGACCCAGACATTATTCTTAATTGCGTTTCACGTCCTATGAACAAGGAGCACAAGTTCTTAGGTGTTGTGTTTGACCACAAACTCACATTCATTCCCCACATCAAGAAACTTAGGCATAAATGTCTCAAAATAATGAATATCCTTAAGGTTCTCTCCCACCAATCCTATGGTTTTAAAGAACTCCTTCTGCGCTTGTTTAGTGGTTTTTTTGGGTCTCGTTTGGACTTGGCAGTGTGGTGTATGGGTCGGCGACTAAAACAGCGTTGCGAACGCTTGATTCACTGGTACACTTGGGGCTCCGCCTCGCATCGGGCGCTTTTCGCACTAGCCCTGTCGAGAGTCTGTATGTCGAGTGTAATAAGTGGATCCTTGAGAACCAACTAATGCACACGGACTTGCTTTATGCTTTTAAAATTTCTTTGCATCCTTTTTATCTTTTAACCATCCTTTTTATCCTGTCTTTAACTATACATCTACATCTGTGCTGTTTGTAAATGGCCCATTCGCTCCTCTGCCCTTTTCACTTAGACTGAGAGAGCGAGCCTCGGATCTCAGCGCTTAGTTTTTAGATGTGTACAGATAATCCTTTTCAGACATTTTACCTCTTTGGAAAGTTTGTCGTGTGTCTTGCGACCTTTGTATTGTAAAACTCGACGAAAATCGTGTACCACGAGCTGCAATACTGCAGCACGTCCTTTCTTTGCAGTTTAAATACCCATGTGCTGAATTCTACAGTGACGCCTCTAAAACCTCCACTATTGTGTCCTGTGCTCCTCATGGTCCGAATTTTAGCGCAGCCAGAACCATGAGCGCAGACACAACCATTTTTCAGCCGAAGCTTATGGAATTTTGCTCATCGTACAGCATATTCTTGAACATCAAATTCCCAATTCCGTCATCTATACAGATTCCTTGAGTGTTGTTCGCGCACTATCATCGCACAAGCCCCCCCCCCCCAAAACCACATGGGTAATCTTGTGTACAACACCAATATGTCTGTGTATGCTCAAAAACAATATGTCTGTGTATGCTCCTCTGTTGGGTCCCAGCACACGCTGGGATCGCTGGGAACGAGTTGGCAGGCGAGAGGGCCGCTGCTGCTGCACTCAGGAACACTGTAGACAATACAATGGAACCCTATACAGACCTCAAGCCATACATACGACAACACTGGCGCAGAACATGGCAAAAACACTGGAATGAACAGACAGACAACAAACTACATGAAATAAAGCCCCACTTGGGACGGTAGACAACTCACTCACACAACAGATACACGCGAAGTCGCCTTGGCTAGGCTAGTATAGGGCACACCCATGCAACGCACTCGTATCTGCTGACGGGATCTTCTAGACCACAGTGCAGCAGGTGCGGAGGGCCCCTATCCGTAGTTCACATACTAATCACATGCAAGGCACTTCACGCCACACGACACAAAGACTTTTCAGAAATCTGCAGACGACACATTCTACTGCACCCATTATTCTTTTTAGTCGACAAACCAATGCTTTCTCGTCAACGCGTTTTGAAGTTTTTAACTGAGGTAAAATTTCCGCAGCTCTTGTCATATCACGTGTAATCATTCTGGCCATACACACCAGCCATCTCCATTGTCTTTTTTTTGTGTGCCATTTACTTTTAGTGACATGTTTTAGTATTTACGGTCTCATCAAAATTCAGTAACTTCTCTGGCGCTCTTTGCCCTTAGTCGGCCTTTCGCCAATAAAACCAACCATTCATCATCATCATGTACGCAGCGCCACAGCGAGTTCGACCTCCTTGATGTGGCGTCATTGAGTGGATGTCGTTCTTCCGACTCCTCCCGCATAACCGCCCCAGGCCCTGGTACCTCCTCGTTTGGCATCAAGAAGTGGTGCGTGAAGAACTCGGCCAGGTCCTCTTTGCTGCCCTTTCCATCAGGAGGAAGGCCAGCTCCTCTGAGCTCGCCTTCCTCCTGATTGACAGGGCGGCCAGTAGATTACGGTTTCCCAAAGGTTTGAGGACCGGCTGATAAATGCCCCAGAGCCGGTGGTAGCGTGGGTAGGCCTCCATGGTCACGCACAGCTCGGATTACCACTCCCTGCTAAGGCGGTTGGCACAACTCTAATCAGTAACCAAAAAACGTGGGGTGTGCTTGGTCGGACCCCCTATCCCTAATATCTGATATTTTGAATTTGTTTTCGCTGCAGCTAATTGTTTGCGAGCCCCTTTGGAGCTCTTTCCAGGCAGGTAATGAGCCCAAGCAACTCACGCGTGAGCTTTGCCGAACATAAAAATGCACCTGGCCGGCGATGTGACCGCCATCTCCACAGAGAGTGTGGCATTAGGTGACATGGACGATGAGGCGACGGCCCACCCCAACTGGGTAACGCATGCGGAGGAACGCAGGCGGAGGCACTGCTGTGGGCGCGGCGTACTCGACGACCGACGACAGGCTGCAGCGGGCACGCGCGGCCGGTTGCACCTGTCTTAGCTGGCTAAATTGCGAGTCCGAGATGGCCACTGAGGACTTGATGGCGAGCACGGACAGTTATGCCTTGCGCTGGCCGGGCTGGCAATGGATGAGCTGCACTCCTTGCCCGCTATACGGCAGCACTGGGGAGGCGGGGTGCACGAGAGGTGGCATCTTGGACGAGTTTAGGAGTAGGCTAACCCAGGTGATGCTAAGGCGGCCAGGCCAGAGACACTTGCGGAAGGTTCTGGGCGATATCTTCCCAGCCGATGGCCAACCACAGGCCATGCATACTCGACCCATTACCGTAGAGGAAACCAAGCGTGCTGGACACAGCCGTCATGCTGGCGGGGAGCGAGGGGGGGCAAGCAGCGGCCACTGCGGAGCTACCCCGAAGCCTTGCGACAGCATAGATACGCGACGGTAAAGCGGCCCCGCGAGAAGGGGCTGACACCGTAGGAGCGGAGCAGCAGTCTTGACAGAGCTCGTCTCTGCACGCCCCCCCTACAACCTACTACAGTCGAAGCATCGGCAGGAGACAGCCTGCTGATTGACCAATGCGGTCGAGCCCCGATTACCTGTGAAACTCTCGATGGCAGCGCTGCTTTCTGCCCTATCGGCGAGCGGCAGCAGAAACCAAAGTAAACAAATCGTTTTGAGATCCATGGCAAATGACAGTGCCACTTACTAAACAAAAAAAGTTGCGTGCAGGCTTCCGAGTGAAAGACGCTATCACCACGCCCCTTATTCCTCGGCACAGCAATTTTCCGGTTCAAGGAGTCAAGGGCTCCTTTTGCAAAGCTGGCGTGCGACGGTATCACTGGGTGGCTCTAGGCCCAGCCAGGAGTTCTCGACTTCCAAGTGACCCCCAAAGAAACATCTTGGCAGCAGACAGTGTCCCCGAGGGAAGGCTGGGGATTCCTCTGGCCACCGGCAGCATCGGCAGCATCAAAGACTGCACCCGCGAGCCGCCTTTTAGGTGCAAGGGCGTCATCGTAGTCGAAAACGCGACATTCACGGCCGAGGCAGACGCCTCTAGTCTCGATTCGCCCGTTCCAGTGCAGTGGGACGTCCCCAGGAGATTGGCAATGTAATTGCGATTTTCAGTGCGCATCCCCCGTCGAAGCTCATGCTGCACAAGCTCCGTCGACCAGTATGGACGTGATGACCACGCCGGCTGCAGTGCGACAGGTGTGGCAGCCTGAACCACGCCACGATGATGTGCAACTCCACCTCAAGAGAAGGTGCTAGCTCTGTGTGCACTCCCACAACACGGGTGTGAGTAAGGTAGCCAAGCCTTATTGCACCGACTCCGGGAGACGCTATAGGGTTCTCAAGCGTTTATGCCTGGGCTGGCAGGAGCGATTACAGTGTGTGGGCTGCAGTGGTGCGAGAAGATGCACCTACCTTTCGCGTGGTCGTTCGAACAGTCCTGCCAGCGGCTGCGCAGCCTCAACCACCGCCTATTACCCCCGCATCGAGGCAGCAGCACCTGACAAGCAGCAGACGTTCTGCGCGAGGGTTGAGGAGCAGCCAGAGTCGGCCATAAAGCGGCGGCCCAGCACCGGGACAGCTTCATGACGCCGAAAATGATGGCAGTGCAGTTTCCGAGAGCAACAGGAGCATCTGACTCTCGTCGTTGGCTGCGTCAGTGAGGTGGAGCTGCCGACAACCCAATCCCTAGCCTGCGCATTTGCGTCGTCCAGGGAAAGACGCACCCCGAGCCCCAAAATGGCTAGGAGAAACCGCACACGGCCACTTATGCCCCCCATGCGGCAGTGGATCGTCAAAGCGCTCAGCCCCCGTTCCGCGGATTTGAGTGCGTTCCTGCTGCAGGCCACCCCGACGTGGTGGCTCTTCTAGAGAGCTATGTGTGGGGCGTCCCGTTGCTCGGAGCCCAAACTGCATGGCTACACAGGCTATCACACCCGCATTGCATGTGACAGCACGCAGCGCTCGGCGGTGGTATGCGGCAACCCGCCCCCGCATCAACCAGAATCCCCGCTTTCATCCATGCATGCAGGCGCAGGCGTGCAGCATGCCATGTGTGGTGGATGTCATTGTGGGGACGATTTCAGGACACAAATCTGTGGCTATGACACTGCGGTAGTGGCGGGTGTTCATGTGACTGTGTGTAGCGTTTTCGTGCGCCGCAGCTAAACCCGGGACTCGATCCGCCCGGATGCGGCTCGAGTCACAGTGCTCTCAAGAGCCATGACAGCTACGCACTGTACGCCTTAGCTGCTGAGGCTCAGCGGGGTTGCGCCCCCCCCCCCCCCAACACTGCAGCTGCAAAGTGCACGCAATAATTGGGCTTTTCAATTTTCAGTCACATACTCACCAAGAACTCCCCTAAAAAACTCCCGTATTCGCTTTTTACATTTTGTCCGGCGTGGTAAATCATCGGACAACTTTAGGATTTTCCGCTTGAGTGTCACATTGAAATTGAAGAGTTCCACAGTTTTTGTGTCCCCAATGGGATTAGCACGGCTACACCGCTGACTCAACCAACACTGCTCACTGGCACGCACAAAAACAGCCGCATAAAAAGACCAGCTAAACTGATTTCTTGGACCATACGATTGCAGCGCGGAAACAATCCCAACGCTCTAGCTCATTCGACTGGCAGAGATATGGCCTGGTTGTGTAGGAGCCGACTTCGTTGAATATTCTGTGATCTGCGCTCTTAGGTTATGTGGAATTTTGAGGATAATGTTTGGCGGGAATTGCTAATTTTTATATATTTCTTTCATTGCCGTGTGCGTTTATCTCGGGCTGTCTGAATTTTTTTGTGATCGCCCTTTAGTCCCAGTAATGGACATCTTCACGTTGGGCGGCATGGGATTAGTGAACGAAATCAGCGTACATAAATTATGTGCGGAAATTATAAAATTAAACTGCCGCTAACGTCAAATGGGCAAAATCGATGTAAAACTATTTCAGCAAGCGAAAAATACTTAAAATGTAATAAGTATTTACGTTATAACGTTGACACTACAAAGAAGAAGATTATAAATTTCATGTTTTATGGGACCAAAATCTAGAACAGTGACCATAATTGGAAACCAAACACGAACGCTGTAATTAACTTTTTCAAATGTCGAAACCATGGTCCATATGTAAGAGTTTTCTTGTTTGGAGAGGCGAGTAGAATGCAGTTGGAAGAGATATGAGTAGTGTAATAATAGAATAGAATTTCTACGACTGCAGAACCTAATGGAATTCTTACGGTCACATTATGACCAAATAGCAGTGCCACTAAGGTAACTTCTTAACAATACTGTCATGTAGGGAAAGACGACGCAGCTGCGTTAAAGGAAAATAAAGTTTATTGGTGCGAACTTTTGCTCCCCTAACAACTAAAAGAATGCACAAGTGGTGAAATTAACGTGCGTAGACTGGTGAAGGAAAGTGATGTGCGTAGACTGGTGGACAATTAAGAATTAGGTTACGTATGTCGACTGAACACGTTTCAGGCAGCATGAATTCCTGGGAATTTCCCCCGCAGCTCTATGGCTTCCGCACTGAGGAGTTCTGCTTTGACCCCGATGGCGAACGCCGCTGCCGCAGACAGCGCCCCCGTCTGGTTATCCTTTCAAAGTTTCCATAAACCCGCACCCAGTGCCTTCGGGGCTTCCTTGCGCCGTCCTTGTATTCGTTAACCCTGTGCGCGGTTCATACGCCTGAGCTGATGACTTCGTGGCCAGGTGGAGGCACACCTCGATTAGAACAATGAGCGGCGGAAATTCCACTGCAGCAGCTTCCGAAGACCCTTCATCTGCGGCGGCATCATTATCCGAGCCTTCGTACATCTCCGACACATGTCGGCAGTCGCTGAAGCCAACCATCCATCACCTTGCATGCGACTGCATAGTTCTGCTTGGGCCACGTGAGACACATCGGCCTGCCTCGGTACTAGCTTGCGAGGACTGGCTCCGCCCGACGGGCCGCATCAAAAAATACTTTATCGGCACTGTGGTGGTTTGTTCTTGACTGCCCCATAATGGGACACTATTGAGGACTCCTTCTCCCCTAACCATTTCAATAAATGTTATTTTCTTTGTTTGTTGTTCCGATTCTGTTTATTTTCTCTGTATGTTTTATATGTAGCATTTTTGTTTACTTTTGCTTTCTGTTACCTCTCGGGCATAAACAGGCTGTGTTCTTTTGATTCGCTGCCCCACAAACAGACAAGCCGTTTTGCCTTTGCATGTACTAGGGTAAAGATGTTTAAATTGCAGTATTAACATATATATTTTCGTCGGAAGAAAGACATAAAGATGTGCAAAGATGTATCTTGGAAAAAGATATGCTTCCTTCTTTTTCTGAGTGCCTCAATGCTAATACCGATGTGTGTAAATGGGGTCAATACACCGGGCCTCAATCCAAACCGTAGCCTCTTTCCTTTGTGGTCCCTCCATGACATGGGTACAATTCGAACTTTTTTTCTTACTTATTTATTTATGTAAATCGTCGTAATCTAAGCGGTCCTGCTGTGCGTGCTGAAGTAAACATGAGGTCTAGCATGTAAGCCCTAATGGTACCAGACAGAATACATACGTGGTTGTCTTGTGTTTAAGAAAAAAATACAAGTGTTCGTGGAAATTGTCTACATAAACTGGAGAACTTTACGTTATATTTACTGCATGTTAGGTGTACACTTTCATGGATGTAATACTACCAACTGGTACCTTCGGAGTATTCAGCCGCATAAGCAGGATATCGATTAGGCCAACGAATTCCGAGCGCCCCCTCCGTCCTTAACCACTACTTTTAGTTAAAAAAATTGGAAGAGAGAAGAATATAAATAGGCAGAAAAGTAAAAACAAAAGAAAAAACAAGGTACCACAGAAATGAAAGGAAACGCAACATAAAAATGTGTTTGCGTGCCTTAAAATTAATTACAAAAAGGGGGGGACGGCGCAAACTCAGACAAAACACAAGAAGAATGTGACAAACACGAGCGCTGACTTATAACTGAATTTTATTCCTTGGCCTTTCACATATATGTGCCAATAGTCAAGAAACACAAGAAAAGCAGAAAATTTCCCGATAGCGGGAAACACCAAACCGCTCGTCACGCTTCACCGACGCCATGTGCCACAAACAGTTGCTCTACTACTGAGGGACAGATAATTAATCTCTTTCTGTGAGAGGGACAAGGAGGGAACGCTAACACATTTATTTTTTCTGCGCAATATCTCTGCTGCTTCAATTATTTATCTTGTTATTTTATCTTTGTGTGTTGAAATGACCTGCGTTTTTTTGAAAGATTGGGGCGCAGCCTCGGCAATCCCACAGTGGACATCTAAGTGGCCACTAATCGCCGTATGTACGTTATAGTTATGTTCTTTTAATGTTTCATTGAGGCATCGTCCAGTTTGGCCTACGTACGTTTTCCCACATGCCAGCGGAACAGAATAAACGACGCCTTTACACATTCAACAAACCGGTTTCGTGCTTTACGGTGCAAGACTGCATATTTAGTTTGGGTTTGTTTACTCTCGAACACATGGAGGAAAGCTTGTTGGGAGCAGAAAACACATCTTTTACGCTGGCTCTTTTCCCTAACTGTTTGAAATTTAGGGCTATCCGGTGCATGTAAGTAATAACAGTAAGTTTACCAGGTGTGTTGCCTTCTACATGTGCTTAACTGTGTCGTCCCTCTCTTTTTAATCTCTACAGTATTGATTGTGCTACCGATGCTAACACCTGCTCGGGGTGCCCCGCTATCAGAAGCTGACCAACCTGTTTACGAAAGCTTTCTTGTATCAAGTACAAACAGGACTTGTTAAGGGCATTTTAAAACTCATAGTTATGATAGACCTTTTCACGAATTTTGAATGGGATGAGTCAAAAGGTAGAAGCGGTTTGCTGGATCGTGGTTCGTAGGCCCTGCAGATGTAATTGGGCGAAAAATGAAGCTTAAGATCTAAAAACCAGATAGTTCTGTCCACGGGAATTTCAAAAGTTAAAACCAAAAGTTTAAAACATTGACGAAAATGACATAAGACCTAGAACATTAACGATTGCAGACCTGCTTCGTCGGTGTTAAAAACTACTAAAAAGTCGTCGACGTAACGGAGAATTTTTGTTACTTGTGGAATCTTCAATTGGTCATGCAAAATGCGTTCGAGGTACGCTAAGAAGAGGTCATTTAAAATTGGTGCGATGCAGAATCTAATACAGATTCCGTTAGACTGAATATAAAGCTTATCGTCCCATGTTGCGAAAGTTGAGTTTAGGTACAGCGTCAACAACTCTAAAAATCCTTTAACTGACACGCCTGTGCTATTTTGAAACGCAACGGAACCGTACTTGTCAATGCCTTCCTCAACACGAAGCAACAGTTCACGATGTGGCAAAGAGTAATATAAATTTTTTACATCGAAACAGCATGCCATATAGCTTTTGTCATTACATTTCTTTAAAGACTCAATGACTTCATCCGATTTCCGCACAAAGAAAGGGTCTTCAACTCTTAAGAGGTTCAAATGTTTCTGAAAAAACAACGCAATGCACTTTTGCCAAGTACCGTTCTCGGATACAGTTACCCTTAGAGGGATATCTTCTTTATAATTGCAATTACCCTACGTGCAGAGAACAAACACTAATAAGAAGAAAAGTTTTATTCAACAATAAAGCAATATATAATATTTATGCAAGAGATTCAATTTTGAATCCCATTTATTTAGCTACAGTGCGCAAAGAATTAAGGAAAATGTATTGATTCTTGAAAACCTTTTTTGCAGCGCCTTGTCAAGAATGGCACATAACATTTCACCGTGATGCGGTCATTACAGTGTTCGGAAAGGCACGCTTGAGGTTCGTTTTCTAGGAAACGCCCCTCCCGTGTTTTGGTGTTGCGCATTTGTGTTTGTTTTTGCTTAATTTCTGCTTAATTTCTGCTATGCGTGGAGTTGCGAGGTGCGCTGTATCGAAGATGAACACGTTTATTTCCCTGCCCGACGGGGACGGTGTCCTACGGGGCGATGCTGCCAACGGTTGAGGTGGAGCGCTTCCCTCAGTACCCACGGAAACGATGTGCTGCTGCACAAGGTTGCTGTTGAGTTCAACACGTTTGTACGCCTGGCGTTTGGCGGCACCGTTTTCCTCTCATTTCCACAAGGTAAGGCAGAACTATGGAAGTGTTAATTCGTGCGCGGAAGTTTGTGGAAGGGGACAACGGAGTGCTTCGAAAAAAAAAGGGTCTAAAGCTCTAAGTATGTCAGAGTATCACTTCACTTCACCTCAGGGTTGGCTCGCAGCAGGTAGTGTAATCACTCTACGACTTCTCACGGTATTCCAATAGCGCAATTATAGTTCGGCAATCGGATTCAAATGATTCGCTTTGTCTGCAGCAGTTAATTCTCAGTTGAATTACAACGCTTTTAGTGATCGTTGCTTCCCACGCTAGCATGCGCAAACAATCGTTCTGTTAAGTACTGTGTTGTGCGGCTCGGTGCAGGTCTGCTTCCACATCTTCCCTGCTATGTGGTTTTACTTGCTGAGATCACTTTCTTTTTCTTTGATTCATTTGTTCTCTCTCTACTTGTCGGCTGCCATACTTGTCAAAAGAATGCAAGCATAGAATGGCGGGCGTGAATCTGGGGGTAACCCTCTGTAGAATCCCATGAATACTTGATAAGACACGGGACAGCTGTGGTTAAAGGGCTGTGCTCATTTAATGAATTGACATTCCTGTATCCCAGTTTTCTGTGTCAAGATTCAGTGCCTACCATATGTCCTGCTATCTTTTTTTTCCCGACGTGTCCAGAGAAACATATTGCATGTAGTCCCGACGAACATATATTCCTTACTTCCATACGTGCTGATTTTGTGCAGTGTACTTAAGTTGTTTTATGTTTATTTTGGAATAAAGTTCAAACGCCATAATCTTGGCATGAATATGCGTTATTTCTTCTCTTGGAACTGTAGCACACAAACCGCGGAAGCTGTGAAACCTGCGTTATTGAGAAGCAAGTAAACAACCAAGCAGTGGCGTAGGCAGAAATTTTTATCGCTTGTAGGCGGCACGTTTTTTACCTGAAGGGGGTGCCGGGCAGCAGACAAGTCCGGTCGAGTGTCATTTTGTTGATTGATTGATTGATTGATTGATTGATTGATTGATTGATTGATTGATTGATTGATTGATTGATTGATTGATTGATTGATTGATTGATTGATTGATTGATTGATTGACTGTGGGGCTTAACGCGCCGACGCAACGCAGGCGATGAGGCGCGCTGTAGTGGAGGGCTCCGGAATAATTTTGACCACATGGAGATCTTTATTGTGCGCCGAAATCTATTACACACGGGCATTTTCGCTTTTCGCCTCCATCTAAAAATCGCCTCGGCCAGGAATCGTACCCGTGACCTTGTGCTCAGCAGCGCAACGCCTTAGCCACTGAGCCACCGCGGCGGGTGAGTGTCAATGTGTGCTCTGTGTCTTAAAGGCAGAAGAAAATACAAGAAAGGGGGGGGGGTGTACGTGCCCGTTGCGCGGTTTGCCAACTACTACAAGCAAGGTAACAACTGTTTGCTTTTATAAAGCAGTGAAAGACATGAATACAAATAAAGTTTCAGATAAATTGCCAATGTTTTAGCAAAACCGAGACGAATCATACGACAGTATGCTCTAAGTACATTTCTCTAATCACGACTCTGTTCTAGCTCAGCTGGCGTTGACTTGAAGCCCACTTGCCTAATGCTCACCAACTTGCGTCGGATTGCAAAGATATGAGCCATGAGCGATCAGACGCCTGAAAAAGTTTTAACTCAAATTTTCACACTACTGCCACACAGAGGACGTCACTGTTCGACTGGATGTAACTTCACATGCGTGTTTTTTTTTTGTTGTTGTTCCGGAAGTGTTCTTTTCTAACACAGAAGAGCTTAACGTGCATGAGCAGCTGAAGAGCTGCCCTTTTCTGAACATATGGGTTTCTATGGAAGCTTCGCTACCGCTTACACCTTGGTAACTGCTTTATCTTCCTCTCACTTCCCTCGAGTGGATGCGAAGCACGCCGCATTCCCCATAATTATTTACGCGCAGACAAAAAGGTTCCCAAAATGCAAAATAACAGATAAGCGGCAGGTCATCCCTGACTCTTTGAAGATACAACGAGAATACTTTTCGATACCTATTTGTTTACAATCAGTCTTGTGAAACACGCAAACTACGCCCTGCGTACACCCTAAACTACAACATCACCAACACCTACGTAGTTCAAAACGCAGACTACGATTTTGTTACACACTTTATCAACACCCATCTCATAATCAATTTGAATCACTGCTACTCTTCTATAAATACACCCAAACCCTTTAAAGACTACGCAAGACATGAGCATTGTTTATTATGCATCTGCCTCGTATACCCAATGTTTGATGCGGCTCTAGCAGTGTTGAATCTTTCCCTGTAATCTTGCGTCGGATAGCAATGACATGAGCCCTCAGCGATCAGAGGCCTGCTTTGTAGTCGGTATTGGCTAAGGTGACTGGCCTGTAGCCAGCTACAGACTGAAGTTTTGCCCTTTATCCGATATTGGAATAAAACAGTCTAAGCGCTTATGACAAAGAATGCAGCAGAAGGCCCGCCTTGAACGCCTTGCGATTACACTATACGAAATGATGCTAGAATATTTGAAATCTTATTGTAATAAACGTCACCCAAACGGTCTGGCCAATGAGATGTGAACCCGTTAAGTTCCCTATGGCTCTCTCTACTTTGCCTAACGTTATGGGTTCTTCTAGATTATATTTAACATCGTCATATAAGCGTGGCATGAACCCAAGAAACGTTTGTGTGAATACTTCGATATTGGGGGCGTCAGGGCTGGATAGCTAGTGGAATGTTGTAAAAAAGCATATTCTATATCCTTTTTATCTCGTGTCAGCTCTCCGTCCACCACAATTTTATTAATCGTATTTGCTTTAAACAACCTGCCTCATCAATTAACGCTTGGTTTTTGTGGCACTTAACAAGCAAATATTGTTCTGTCCCTTCTGGCGTGGTCGCCAGCCGATTTGTTCTGGTGTCTTGCTTCTAGCTGGTTCTTTATTGTCCTTATGTCAATCCCGAAAGCGCCAGGGGGTCAGTGTTCTAGCCTGAGCGTATCCTTAAAATTGCGCTTCAATTTATTATAGGTTTCCTTCCCTTTCCTTCTGAGTACACTCCCCCTCTTTATGGCAACAAGCTTACAGTCGTGCCTAAACAACTCCCAATATAGGTTCAGAGCTAGTCCCAGATATTCAAAGTTGGGTAGCCTTGACAACACAGTTTACAGTACTATAGTGCAATTTAAGAGTACCGGGAACTAGAATATTGCCTACCTAAAGAACCCGGAGAACGGTATTTTTGTGGCGTGCGTGCGTGTGCGTGTGCGTGTGCGTGGGCGTGGTGTGTGTGTGCGTGTGTCGTGCGTGCGTGCGTGCGCGTGTGTGTGTGGTGTGTGTGTGTGTGTGCGTGCGTGTCGTGCGTGCGTGCGTCGTGCGTGTGTTGTGTGTGTGTGTGTGTGTGTGTGTGTGTGTGTGTGTGTGTGTGTGTGTGTGTGTGTGTGTGTGTGTGTGTGTGTGTGTGTGGAAACTTTTATTGTTGTGTAGTAGCCCGTACTTTGCCTGAGAAGTGATCAACTACGTGTCTGTGCGCTGTCAATCATACTGTACGGGATGGTGGTAATAAACGTTGTTCATTATTTGAATTTTTATTTTTTGTTGCACAGCAACAACATACGACCATAAAAGACGTTTGTCGCTATTTAGGAGGAATAAGTATATGCTTAATTTTACCAATTATAACAAAACACTTTATGGCATTTGCCTAGTGTGTTTCAAGGATCATTTTGGGAAATTGCTGTTATATATATATTCAAGCATAGTAAAACTGCAAATCTAGTCCTAGCATATATGCAGTTAACGCGTCCATGCAGTCATTGCCCGAAACGAGGTTAGTGCTTTGTTTTTAGGGTTTGATGTCGATTTGCTGGTGTTCTGGGAATGACTACACCCAACTCCTGCCGTAGTATTACCGGTTAGTAAGTTTTAGGGCTCTTGTTCCAGCTTAGAGCCGTCATTTCTAAGAAAGCGCCTATGTCGTTGCCGTACTTCGCTACTCTGCTAGAGGAACATCGAGGTCGCCGTGTTGACAAAACACCTGAGATGTTATGCGTGCTACGTGAATCGAGTGCCTCTACAGTGAGTTCTAGGCTGTTGGCGCGACAGTGTTAAAAAATCCTCCGTGTTTTTTAACACTTCGCGCCACCTCCGTGGCGCGAAGTGTTAAAAAATCCCCCGTGTTGGCGCGAAGTGTTAAAAAATCCTCCGGGAAAGTAATTATTCAGCATACTGCATGTAAAATAGATATTCGATTACCCCGAACGCCAATTTGTTAGCCCTTTCTCTGGTTACTGAAAAAGAAACGTTTTTTTAAGTGTTTTGTTCGGTGTTCCGCATGTGGCGCTCGGTTTGTTGTAATTATCGGCGGCCGTCAGCGCGCATGCATTAATGGTTTTGCAGACGGTAACGGCCCAAATGTTGTGGAGTGATCGACCCCTTGCCATTACCAGCCACTGTTACGTAATCACGCTGACAGCTAGGCGACCGCGACTTGCGTTGATTCGGCCGCTAAGGGTCTTTGAATAAAAAATAACTAACTGCGTTAGGGATTGTAAACACGATACCCCATCCAGGATTGTTTTTTAGGGCACTGCAGGCCCACAGTAAATACTCATGTGGAACATACACTGCTCAGCATTGTTTTGAAGGAGAGCTTTCGTCTACGAGCTTTCGTTTCGTGTAGTTATATTAGGTGAGCATTGTGTATAAGTTGAACTGCTCATTTGAACATAAGTACTAGCGCCTGTATAAGTAGAACCGCATGACCCGAAGTGCATTGATTGACTGATTGCAAAGGATTGTAGGGTTTAACGTTCCGACCGCAACAGAGGCCAATGAGGCGCGCAGTAGTGGAGGGCTCAGGATGAACTTTGACCACCTGGTGATTTTTTAACCTGCGCCGAAATCTCTAAGGCACGGGCGTTTTCGCTTTTTCGCCTCCTTCACAAAAGCGGCCACAGCTGCCGGGAAATGAACCCGCGTCCTCGTGCTCAGTAGCTGAATTGCGTTAACATTTGGACATGATAGCTCTCGCAGATGTCGCGGCACCAAACCTGCTCTTCGAGCCTGACTGCTGTGCAGTCAGAGGGCCGCTTTCGCTGAGACAATTTAAAAAAAAAAAGAATAAATTGTGAGAAATTACGCAAACTAAAAAACGTTTTTGACTTTATTTGTATAAAAACATTGTGCGAAGTTGGTTTGTTCAAGTTTAGTTTAATTGATTTGTTAAACAACAAAAAGTAAAAGTATAGGTGTTTTTTTTTGTTTTTTTTAGTTTTTTTTTTTGGCGTTAGTTTAAGATATTGTATATGCACTTAACCTGCATTTTCATTTCTCTCTCTCCGTCCGGCTGTCGCGACAACAGATTGAACGGTTTTTAAGAAAGATGTAACTCGAGATGCCGAATGGATGCAGGGGGTTGGCGGGAACCCTTGCGCACACCAGGTTGGGCCGGATGCAAGTCAGAATTGGAGTTGGGGTCTTGTTTCTATATAACGATGCAGCCATGGCACCCGTGCATATCCCGAAAACTACGCGCTGGTAGCCAACAATACTGCAATAAACACAAAAAATATCCTTGAACCACAGACCTTTGCTGACGTGCCTTGAAACACAAAGTATCGTATACACCGTATAAAAAATTCTTCATTGCTACAGCAAAATTAGGTCTTGCTCCTCACTTAAGTTTCTATGTTTTCTGGTACAAATAATTTTAAGGGATGATTTTCTGCTACTACGCCATGTGTACGTTTCGTTAGTTTTTTTTTTTTCATCGCATGATGCAGTTGGTCACTAAGCAGAGTTGAAGACTTCAAAACTTTCCAAGAATCCGTGTTTGGCGCAGCTTGTAGACAAATTTTTTCTGGCGTGCCATCACATTCAGGTCTCCCTCCGTAGCACTCACTGGTTTACGACTGGTTCGTATTTTGCGAAGTTTGTGAAGCACGCATATTGGCCGTCAAATTTCCCAGTCTTTTATTTATTTATTTGTTTATTATTTATTTATTTATTTATTCATTTATTTATATCAATACTGTAGGTCTTCTTTAGACCCCATACAGGAAGCGGGAAATACAACAGCCAGGTATCTGATTAGATACAAAGTCAAGGAAATACAATATTTCGAGGGACGATACGCGGAACAGCGGGACGCTTACAATAGCGAGTACATCAATAGTATATTGGTGCTCTTCCCATGCACGAGAAGAAGAAACAAAATACTAGAGACCGCGTTCTACGCATGAAGAACAACGTATGTACAAAAAGTACAATACACCACTGCAAAACACGTTTTTCGCAATCACAACAACAAGAACAACACAAAAAATAACTATACAGGCTCTGTTACCTGCTCCACAATTGAACAAAATTGATCAATACTTGTAATATTAACAGCTTCACTTGGTTCACAGCGCGAGGGAAAAAAGGAATATTTCAACACATTGGTATGCGCACTGAAGGGACGTATGCATTGATCGTGGTTCGTCCTACTAGAACGGTGGCCAGGCGGATGAATATAGTCGTCTTTACAGATTTTAAGGTGACCGTGAAAAAGGAGATAATAAAACTTCATGGAAGCAACGTGAGGCCGGCAAGACAGCGTTGCTAGATAATCCTAGATAACCCTAGATAATCCCGAACGGAACATAGCACACAGAAAGGAACAGAAAAGTACCCTTCTATATGATAATAATATATATAAAAATTGGATACGTTACACTGTAGAAGCGACTTATTCACGTTAGGCTGGCACTATCGCCATACTTGCACTATGGGGAGTTTCAAAAATTACTCATAAACTGTTAAGGTTAGCTATATTCGCTACAAAGCGCAAATCAGTAGTACAAAAAAAGTGTAGCTCCCGCAAATGCCGATAACACGGTGGCTGTATACATTTTTTTTAAAATGCAGAGCAGCATTTCTTTAACTCACGATGTCACCCAGCGTTGTCGGCGTGCCTCGGCGTCAGCAACAGCCGTTCCAGGTGCGCCCTCTCCCCCCCACTTCTCCTCTCCCGCATCACGCTACCCTCCTCGCTCTCAACAACAGGTCCGCACCCTTCCCGTACACTATATAAAAAAATATTACTTACCGGCGCCTGGTTTCGATCCCACGACCCTGCGGGCGGAACACAAGGTACATGGTGCTCTAACCCCACTCCGGCCACAAAGCCGACACAGACTGGAAGGCTACGAACGCGCGTTATATCCTTGACTCATTCAAACTACGTCAAGAAGCTGCTGATGGGCGGAACGCGATGGTACATGGTGATCTTTCCCACTGCGCCACAAAACCGACACAGAATGAAAGGCTACGAACGCGCCTTATTTCCTTGACCCATTCAAACTACGTCAAGAAGCTGCTTGATACAACGCATTCACTACCACCAAACTTCCCAAACACTAAACGTCTAACGGAATACACCCACCCCCTATGCGACGCATTTAATCGAGTCCCCCTCGCGGGGAGATGGGCCCTTTCTTTTTTAGCATACGCCATCACACATTATTTACGCGTTGTTTATTTAGAAGTACACTTCAGCATGAAACATTTAACTCTTTCTCTCGCTTCTCTCGTCGGTATAAAACATTTTGGGAATAATACGGACCTCGCTTGCATTCTCCCTTGTTTTGTTTCCCTTCTAACACACAGCCTTACAACGCTATTTGTAAGGTGCGCCGAGTTGAGTCGGATCGGAGATTATTCTGTGCCATTACTCCCAACCTAGGGAATGTAAAAAAGGAGTAATCAGACTTTACAGGAGAGTTGTTTTGGGCTGGATTGTGAAAACCTGCCATATACGGCGAAAGTAATCACCGCCCTTTGGACAAAAAAACGGTGTTTTCAGGTTCAGTAGCGAAAATGTCCGCTGGTTTGTGTTGTAAAGCAAAGCTAAAGGGGCAAGGTTCGAAACCTCACATTTTTCTAAACAGTAGGCCCAACTCTGTTCCCTTAAATCAACCTATGGACGTGGGCAGTCACGTAACGAGTGTTATAGCGCGACACAAAGGTAACAATGTGGGACTGGGAACGAGATGAAAAGTGGGAACACTTGTGTATCAGCCACAGAGAACGCCTTCTCCTGGGCAGCCGCGACCTGAAGTGTCGCTAGTAGACCTACTGAGGAGAACGCTGCAGGAACTAGATACAGCAGGAAAGTAGCCTCTCAAAAGTAGACCAGAGGAAAGCCTTCGAAGCATGTGAGCAGATGTAGGTTCGCTTGAAGTCTTAGAGTCATGATTACGTCACATTTTGCAGCCATAATTCTCGTACACTGCCGTAATTAATGCGGTGGTGTCAGCTCGAGCTCACGTCTGCTGAAACGTGCACTTGTCTGTTCACCGTACGACATGTTTTCGCTTCTTTGCATATAAAAAGGCTCTTAAGCTGATGACTTTATTTAACAGTGGCATTTCAGGCAAACTCAGTCGATTCCAGTATGCGCACCGGAGGTACCTTTGGCGCGTGAGTGGTGGGAATTCTCCCTATTCTTACCACCATATAACTCCCTGAGTCGTTCTTTTCTTGCCACTTTCACTGTAAGCAAGCAGCATGCCCAACAGCTCTTCCGAACAGACAATATTACACGCAAATCGTTCGTGATACGCATCGAATGAGAATGCCTCAAATTACTTCTTCAGGCCTCCTGTGAGCGAGCGTTTTGTCTCACTGTGGTCGCGTTCGTAAACGTTTTGTTTCGTGTTTTCTCCTCTTTTCATCTCGTTACTCGTGGCTACCCTTACATATGCCCTGTAAGCCCGAACATTTATATTTCTGCAACTGGCCTGTTAAAAATACTCCTCACTAAACGTTCTTAACGCACGGTCTTAATTCCCTCTGCCACAATGCAATAGGTCCATTTTACTCACCCGCCCTTTTGTGTTAGAGTGCGGGGGTTGACTCTTATTCTTCAGCTTCAGGGGTCAAAATTGAGGACAAAATTCACCCCGCAGCCCTTCCGTTTTCCCTATCATCCTGATGTGGGACATCTTTAAAATATTTTCTCAAGTCATCAATCCCGTATTTGCGCATATATATGCATATAATGCTTCCGAATTACAAACCAAAATAGGAACGAAGCCTTCAAGTGAGAATGTAATAGATTGAAGTGCGGGTACAAGATAGTTGGCACACCAAATTTAAGATTTTAGGGAAACAAACTTGGCGAAGAAAGCGAACGGCACAGATAGACATGCAAAGAACCTTAACAGCATGAAGGACGGAAAGACATATACAACTGCCAGTCTCTACCCTCCACGTCTTCGTGCAAATTTTTTGGTGGGTTCTGCAACACATTGGTTCTGCAACACATGCAGTTGCCATATGTCAGTAGCGATTGAAGTGGAACGTCTTTAGAATAAGCCTTTGTGCGTATGTTGGCTACAATGGCGCTGAAACGCCAGCTTAAGCGAGCAAAAATTAGGGCGAAGGACTAGCGGGAGTTCGACAGCGCCAGTCCCAGTTCTTCATGTAACTCTTCCGTTTTTTCTTTGCCCTTGGAATGTTTGTTCTTGATAGCTGCAATGGAAGTTTTTAAACAATTAAACAGTAACATCGTTAAAATATACATCTACATGTCTGTCTTGTTTAAAATTACTCCGTAAAATCTCCGGCGATTCCCCTCATTCTAATAAACTAGCTTTTTTTTAATATAGAATTTCTAACTGCCTTGTATCAACCGTTGTTACGCAGACTCGTTAAATTAGGGACGAAGATAATCCGAACAATAAATTGGGGTGGAGAGAGAGGTGACCCAAGATAAAACGGTACTAGAAGATGCTTTTGTTTATTATTCCACTACACTCTTCAGCCGTGTGGTTAAACAATATCGAAGTCATCGAAAAAGATATCCTTTGGTTAATGGCATGCTCATATGCCAATGTTATTAATATTCTTGAAGTACCCATAACGTTAGGCGAAGTAGAGAGAGCCATGGGGAATTTAAAGGGAGGACCAATATCCGTGCCTAGACCGGTTGCGTGACGTTTATTACAATTCAATTTCAAACATCCTAGCATAATTTTCGCATGCTGTAATCTGCGAAGTGTTCAAAGGCGGGCGTTCTGCCACATTCTTTTTCACAAGCCCTTATTGTTTTTATTCCAACGTCGGACGATAGAGCAAAAATTCAGTCGGTAACTGGCTATACGCCAGTCACTTTAGCCAACACCATTTCAAGGTCCTGTTAACGATTATAGTAAAAAGATTAAAGGGAAACGACAACACTGCGGGGACCGCATCAAACTTTTCGTACACGAGGTAGAAGCATATTAGGCAATGCCCATGTCTTACGTATTGTTGAATAAGGTTGTGATGTACTTATAGAACAGTAGCAATGATTCAGATTGATTATGAGAAGGTTTTGATAAAGTGTGTCAAAAAATCGTAGTCTGCGTTTTGAATTGCGTAGGTGTTGGTGATGATGTGATAGTGTACGCAGGGCATTAGTGTGCGTGTATCACAAAACTGATTGTAAACAAATAGGCATCCAAAAGTGTTCCCGCTGTATCTTCCAAGAGACAGGGATGACCTGCCTCTCACCTGTAGTTTTGCATTTTTGGAATCTTTTTGTGGTGCATAATATTTTGTGGTGAATTGCGTGTTATTCGTATCCACTCGAGTAAGGCGGGACTGTTACATAAGCGAATGACGTGGCTGTACACTGTGGAGGACAATGAGAGCAGCAAAGCAATAACGATAACGACGAAATTTTGTCTCGTTGCTAGGAGTTGGGGCAGTAGGGAAAAGTGTGTGGGTTTTTTCTGAGTGAGTGGGCGGCAGCGTTTATACTATTCGAGAATGTGTCTTGGTCACGCACATCACTCTGTAATCTCTTAACCCAGCGCAAAAATCTGGCGTTTTCGAAAGTTGGAAGCAGGGGGGAAGCACAAGCAGCGGCGGCAGTGGTCAGCTAAACGGAACCCTACCGGAGCGCTCTAACAGACGCGGTGTGTTTTTAAAAGCAACGCTTACTACCTCTATCGGCCAATGATTTTTTTCGTGGCTTTCGGGACAAACACTCTCAATGCGGCTGGGGGGGCCAAGTGCTCCATTCACTCACTGAGCAAACTTTCAACTGAGTACTTTAGTTGTCACTTAAATTGAAGTGAAGTTTATTTTTGATTGTACCATCGGGGAATTTTTCATGCCCGTTTCCTATTCTTAACAATATGAACAGGAATGGGAAGATTAACCATAGGACACTCCAAATGGGAAGCACCAGGGGCGTCAGAAATTTGATTCTTGAAAGTGCCTCTGATGAGTGCCTCCTTTTTATTCCCAAGGAAATAGTATGCACTTTTTTCCCTCCACCGTAAGGCCTGATCTGCGCCTTCTTAAAAAGTGAAAGTGATAGTGGCGGCATTCTTACGGCCATGATTTGCGAGCCGACGGTCGCACCATGTTTCATCCTCACTCGTCCTGCTTGTTCCCCTTCTTTGCAATTGATTCTTTGCATCTGACCAGTGATACGATACCTCCATCCAACCGCGCACCACACAAACTATTTTACTCGTGTTCTTATCGATCCAGTTCACAAATTATTGGTCTCCGAAAACACAGTCCATGTGGGAGGTAAATGATTTTACTGCGTTTTGCCTCCTCTGTAGTCATAGGGTCTGTTTCTCTGGTCGTGTGCCAGGAGCCAAGGCACTGGCGCCATTTTGCGTGGTTCAATATATCCGCGGCGCAAACAATTATAGTTCAACATAAAGGGCTTCTGTATACATAGACCCCTATGGAGACTTGTGCGGACGAAATCGTACACGGCGAATTATCCATAAATTTGAAAAGTTGACGTTCAAACTTAGGAGCTGTTACAGTTTAGTGGTCATATAGAGAGCGTTACTGCCTCCTAAATTAAACTTTAAAATGACCTATGCATTCTGAAGTTCTCATTTTATCAAAATTCTGTTCTCAGAGCGTTTGAAATTTTCATATTCAAAAACATAAGTCAAAGAGAGAATCAAAATAGCATAATGTTTGTCTTCCAGCGTCCTGTAAACGAAGATCAGACAGAAAGACAATAATAAAACCGGCCACCTCTACTATCATCAAACGTGGGCAGGGGCGGATCATGCGCGGAATTAAGTGTATTCAAAGATTGTAAGTCTCTCTCTTGCCATAAGGTGCGCGGTGATTGGGCCCTGGGGAAGCGCCGACGGCACGAGAAATCGGGAACTTGCTGAGGCGACGCAGGCACCCTCCCTTGCATTGATCAGGATTTAAGCCATTTGCATGCGCCCTCTACCCCAGTTTGGGGTAGTGCAGGGGTCAACGCGAGCGCAGTGCAATGCCCCCGCCTCGCTCTGCGGCTTCGCACTCGTTGATCAACGAGCCCCCGGCACCAAGTAAGTATACGTTTTCTTGAGAAGAACTTCTTGCTGGGCTAGTAATGAATAGATGCCATGATTTGAATCGCAACAAAAGCACACGGACGAAGAACGGAGTATACGAGACAGGCGCTATCTCGTCTACTGTCTCGTCTACTCTACATAGCGCCTTCATAGCGCCAGTCTCGTCTACTCTGTTCTTCGTCCGTTTGATTTTGTTGCGCTTCAAATCATGGCATCCCTTTTCTTGCTTCGACACAATACCAGACCTTATTCGGCTATTTGAGTGACTCACAAACTACAACCCGTCTACAAATAGCTTCTGCTCGATGAAATCTGAAGCTGATGGGAAGCGTTCCACCAAACTATAAATCATGTTTGTTTATTTTTAACCATTGTTATTCAGTACACTATTGTTCTAGTACGCGTTGAGTTCTAGCGCTTGGAGCTGGCAACGAGGGTCCGGGTGTTTTGGTGCCGCGACTACCGAAGACAAGAGGACACGCCGGCATCCCGATACCGTCAGGTGCTTCGCCCTGTAAAAAAAGCATGAAACACAACCACAAACAAGCACCTCTGATGGAGTACAGCTTTTATTCCGCTAGTGTTAGCGCGATGCAGAGCACCAGTGCAAATAGAAGTTAAATAATGAAAAAGGTCTGCAGAAAATTTTGGAACAAAAATAAAGAAGTGTAAATAAAATTAAACCGTACAACATCGTGCAAACGAGCACCAGAAAAGGTATCCGCTCAGTTTATTTTTAATAAAGAACTAAAGTGTTTTTAAATGTCGTTCTTTGACCAATTAAATTAAGCAATGTTTAAGTACGCCGTCAATTGCTTAAAAGAATGATACCGGCTGAAGGAATTTTTACGTCTGTAAATTTCAAAATACTTATATTGCTTTCATTCTATTAGTGACGCAGTTACAATGTCGGGGCCTCCAACCAGTGACATACCAGGACACCGATGCCCCGCCTTTATTTTACTGCGCCCCACCCGAAAGGTGTTCTAGAAAACATCCAGGGCGCGTTCGTAATGGGAATTGAAAATTACGTGTACTGGGCAAAACTAACTATACCACAGGGGTTCGCAAGACTCCACTACGGCAGCTTCCGCCAACCTCGCTGAATGAAAAATTGTCTTGTGTCCAGAAGCTGCGCGGTGACTAGAATATATGTGTTTTCGGTTTCACGTGCGCGCTGATTACTGTTCCGTAAACGCGTCCATGGGAGAAATTAAAAGGCAGCAAGTAGCCACTTACAGAAGCGATTGCGGTCTATACAAGTTTGCCTTTATAAAGGATGCGCTTGGGGAAGCCGCTTAGCTGGTGCCGTAATGCAGTCAAATGATGAGGGCGTCGGAATAAGATATACCGGTAAATGAAGTATGTCGCCCAATTCTTTTAGTTGAAAGAGGGAAGTTCTACGCGTAACTCTCCGGCATGGGTATCTGTTGCTAGGTAGCACTAACAACTGCTCATATTAAGAGACCTGAAGACAAAACACGTTTGTTTATTAATAAGAGAATGGGTTTTATACTGCTCTAAGCATTTGTCGGGCATGCAGCAAACGGTGATTTATTCACGAAGAAACAAAAAAAATTGAGCCAAACTCTTATTCTAAGGATAAGTAATGTTTTTTTTTTGTGAGGGCCACGATGACGTGTTCAGCGAGATTAATTGAAACGAATATTACGTATGCTTGCTGCGGCTGCAGCAGAAGAAAAAATGTTTTTTGTTGCTTCGTTTACAGTCCGCCCGCCAGGTGGCCCCACAATATCGCTCAGGCCTGCTGTCCGCACTGACGTTGTTTTCACAGGACTTGCGCTTAGCGTATTCTTCTATCGGTTGTTAGTAATAGATTGGCGAAACATTGGGAATTCTATGCAAAGGGGTTAATGTTGCTTACGCTGATTGTCCAGTGTCGTGTGAGACAAGCCCAAAGCGCCGAACTGCTGTGCGGATATAACAAGCATACTGCGCGCAGTACACACTGCTAAATCTATGTTTACGCGTGCGTTCGTAACTTCAATTATTTACCCCATGTGGTGACTGGCTATCAACCGCCAGGCGGTAGAAGTTTACAATGGCGACGGGAAGATTTGCGATGTGGCGCAAGAAATAGGAGAAGAGGTGGTGGTACAAATCATCAGTTAAGCCAGGTGCGTCTTGCTGGCTGATATGGAAAGCCCGTAGTCACAGTGCGAGGCCTAGGACCAGAGACGACCCCGTGCCCGAGGGAGGACACCTGGACTCGCCTTAGCGTGCGGCTGCAGCCCTCCAGGGAACCGTCACGCTAAATCACTAGTGGAAGGGCCGCCGTTGCAGGGCGAGGCATACTCACAGCCCACTGCGAAACACCTCAAGAGCTCTTGGACACGCCATTGCGTGCAGGTCCTGGACGGCTCAACGAAGAACCACCTTCAAGAGCAGCAGCACAACTCTCCTGCCTGCCCGTTGCGCTCCTACGTCCCCAGAGCATGGTCCTCGGCCTTTTCGTAGGCTCTCGACGGTAATTGCATCATGACCACTCGTGAGAACGTTTTCTTTTGTTGCAACGGCACTTTAAGGAACTCCTGGACTGGTTTACGCATGTATATTTGTCGAACGCTGCAATGACTGCGGGAGGTCACCTTGTAATCTTCTCGACGTAGCTTCGAGTTGTAATTATTTCCCAGTTACTTTCATCACTCCCTTTAATTTCAGTGTACGTAGAGACTTCCCTCACTCATCAATGAGCCTCGACTACGGTTGCAGTTTCTTCTGCATAGTCCTACCCACTCGGTGTTGTTTATGTAAGGCTTGGGTTTGGGCTAGTGGCTAAGCATCATTTGAAGAAACAACGAAAGGACGCGGACGACAGAACGTAAAAAAAGAAGAAGCGCTCTTGTAAAAGCGCTGTGTTGTTTTCCTCGTCACGCGCAAGCAAAAAACCCCTTTAAATCTCCACCCCCCTCAATTCGTACTGCTACAAAACTTATGTGCTTTACATTTAAGCGCACAGAGCTCTTGTGCAAGCTAATCAGCCTTCCCTAACTTGGGCCTAATTTTTCGGCCTCAGCCAATAGCACGGTCTCCCATACTACGTTATCAGTTCTAGTGCGGGATGCGATGTGGTGTGTGTGTGTGTGTGTGTGTGTGTGTGGTGTGTTGTGTGTGGTGTGTGTGTGTGTGTGTGCATGCGTGGTGTGTCCGTGCGTGTGTGTTGTGTGTGTGCTGCGTGTGGTGTGTGCGGCTGCGTTGTTGTGCGTGGCGTGTGCGTGTGCGTGCTCGTGTGCGTGTGCGTGTGCGTGTGCGTGTGCGTGTGCGGTGTGTGCGTGCGGTGCGTGCGGTGCGTGCGGGCGTGCGTGTGTGTGTGTGTGTGTGTGTGTGTGTGTGTGTGTGTGTGCGTGCGTGCGTGTGTGTGTGTGTGTGTGTGTGTGTGTGTGTGTGTGTGCGTGTGTGTGTGTGTGTGGTTATGAAGCTCGGCAGAATTCACGTTCAGCCTCAGCTCTATTATAAGAGCTTATAAAAATATCTTAAAGACAAAGTAAAGCGTTGGATCGTTACAACTACCAGACCAATATAGCGCGAAAGCAGAGTCACCCCAAGTCACACCGAGTCAGCCGAAAAGGTGAAGCTGAGTAGTGGTCGCCCACAAGAAAACTCCTTGACCAGGCAAGTGTGATCGCACTAACGGGATCCACGAATAGAAAAAGCATTGAGGGTAGAAGTTCCGCGGTATTGACAAAGGCCGTGGCAGGGCGCACAGCGAAAGTGAACCACTGCACCAACACGATTCGCGCCCCGCATGAGAATTCGGGAGCCCGTAAGTCAAACCAATCATTGATGCTCACCAGTTTTGGCCACGAACATTCGGGGATCAGACGTACACCATCGCAGAAACATCGATATTCTCACAATTTATGCTTGTTATGGCGGCTGTAAGTCAGTTTTCTTCATTTTTACAATTGGCACAAAGAGGGAAACAAATAAGACAGGGTAATTTTGTCTCTGTCTTTATATAGCAGTGTGAAGCATAGCGGAGAAAGGGACCGTTTGTGGAAGCAAGGCTCCCCTTCTGCGCTTTGCTGCTGAAGGCACTATACATTGTTTGAGTTGAACAAAAACTTCACTATAAGCGAATAATATCCCCGTGCGGTCTATTTTGCAAGCAAGCCCGAAGCTGGAGAAGAATGGAAGCAGTGTAGTGCACAGTGTTGCCAAGCTCTATGCAAAGATGTCGCCTATAATTCCCCCCATTCCGGTGGAATAAAATCGTCGAGCTGAAATTTTGTTCCCTTATATTTAAGAGCCCCCCCAACCCACCCCCCCCCTTTACACAGATGTCTTGACAAACGAAAAGATCGAACGCAAAAAAATCCTTCCTACGCGCCCACTGTAACCCCCCGCAGAGCTGACATGCCCGTCGCCGATCCAGAGTAGTTCCGAGCCTCATGGTGCGCTGCTCTATGCCATGTACCTTACTCATTTCCTGTACACTTGTGAATTGTGCTTTTTGTTTCTTAAACAGCTAATATGGCAGTGCAAACACACCAAACCCGTCACATCCCATAATCGCCACCCAGCGCAGTAGTAACGGGTGAGATAAAGGAACAGTTCCAAACTGACATCCCATCGCAGGCTGGTTGCGAGCGCCGGAGCAACCAGTAAAGTGCAACGCAACGTTCACTAGAAGGTCCGTCTATTGGGCGGCCGCCTAAATTTTACCGGTCGTTCCAAATGAAGCCTCAATCTCTCAACTTTCCTTACTGTCCTTGTCAGGTTATATTTCTCCCCTTCACGATTCTCTTTTCGGATATCCACGATCATTATTCTATAAAACTTACACTTAAATTTTTTTTGTCGGATATATTTTACCTATTCGCTTAAAGCTACGAAGAAAACCGTCAAGCGGTCCTATATATCGTTATGGCTTCACCGTCTCTTAACCTCTTCGGAGCACTCCTGTGCACACCAGTGACGAAATCACGCTTTTGGTGAGGTAACTTGTCCATGACTTTGTGTGCCTTTGATTTGCCCTCACGACCTGGGTTGGGCATAAAAACTCGCTACCCCATTTCCTACGAGGATTCCTCAGCTCTTAATTTAGGCTGTGCTGTCTAAACAGAAATAGCTGGAGGGGTAGTGTTGCAGGAACCAGGTCTTTCTAGACTCTGTTGCAAAAAATGCATTCGCTGCCCATTTTCTCGCATTTCATTCATCCGTAGACAGTACCAACCTCACTTCAATTTTTGTAGGCATTTGTCAAAAATTGTTACTAAGAAGCTGTTAAAATGTGGAAATCCTTTTCAAAAAACTCTAGCTGGCCAGTTTGTGCTTTCTTTGCTATACTCCCTGAAACCAAGGTAAGCGAATTTGACGTTCTCATTTCCGTTTGAAACATCCATCAGACCCAACCCCCAACGCGAGTTTATTAGGTCTGTAGTGGAAGCCGCTCGGCACCACCGCGCAAGCGGCTCCTTCCGACGGGGACTTTTCCTTTTTCTCTGGTCTACCGCCGGCTTGTCGACAGTACGCTTTTATGGAAGACGCGCATTGGTGACACCGCCGCCGGTCTAGTACGGGGGTCTTTCCCCGCCCTCTTCAACGGTCGCCTTTCGGGGGAGCGCTTAACTTGTCTGGCCAACTCCTGCCATTAGTCCTGGCGCCGTTGCAGTCTGCTCTCTTGGGGGACCTTTTTCATCTCTCTTTTGAAGGACGCGGAGGTTCCCCTTCTTTCCGGCGTCGGGAAAACGTTTCGGCGCACGGATCTTTTGGAAATAAACAATCTTATCTTGAAACTGCCAACCAGCTCTACGTCTGCCTTCTCACCTCCTTCAGCAGCCGATATTCCGGGCGTCTACAAATTTGGTGACACGAACAATGCCCTAACGAACACACCGCGATGAGCTCCGACGACAACACTGCTGCCTCCACGCCTGCAGTATTCGCCACAGAACTAAAGCTACCAAAATTTTGGCCTAAAAATCCAAGAGTTTGGTTCAGGCAAGCGGTGCCCCGTTTTCAGCTCCGGCACATCACCTCGCAACCGAGGAAGTACCTTCACGTCGTCGCAGCCCTGCCACCAGAAATCGCCGACGCTATCGACGACATTTAGGTTTCAACGCCCACACAAGGGGAACACGACACCCTCAAAAAGATGGTGCTCGACCGCCTCGCGGCGCCTGAAGAAAGCAGACTTCAGCAGCTCTTATGTCGGGAAGAGTTGGGCGACCAACAACATTTCCAACTGCTGCACCGGATGCGGTAACGACTCAGTGTGCACGTGCATCAGGACGGCAAGCTGCCACTTCTTAGTGAACTTTTTCTCCAACGGCTGCCCCAGTCGGCCCCGCGTGGTTCTCGCGGGTTCAGATGAGACGTCCTTTGACCGACTCCCGCCACTTTCTTATCGCATCACGGAATACTCTACTCCAACCGTCGAGCCCATAGCTGTTAAAAGAACACACGAACAACCAGATCGACTGTCGCGCCTTGAGGAGAAAGTGCAACAACTTACCAATACAATGCATCAAATTTTGCTCTCTGGCGCTACCCAACAGGACGAGCAACGACGCAACCGAACCCCTTCAAGACAGCCAAGCTCTTCCCAGAGAAACCAGTCACGAGATAGGACGGAGTTTGCTGGTGCCACCGTCGTTTTCGGCACGCGTGCTAGCCTCTGTACTCAACCTTGCTCGTTTCCGGGAAACGCTCCGCCCATTCTTCAACCGCGGCTTACGACCATCGCCCCCCCCCCCCCCAGCAACTTCTCTTCTTCGTAGTCGACAGCGTAAGCAACTGGCGCCTGCTAGTCGACATGGGAGCCGAAATTCTGTATTGTCCCGGCAACCCCCGATGATCGCCGACGTAGCAAGAACATATCGTCGCTGCAGCGCGGTGAACAACACTACCATCGCTACGTACGGCTTCCGCTCGCTGACAATAGACGTCGGATTCAGGCGCCTGTTTCGCTGGGTCTTCGTGGTAGCGGCCGTTAACTTCACCATACTCGGAGCAGAATTTCTGAGACACTTCCACCTGGATGTGAGCGCACGTGACTGTTGCCTCAAGGACCAAAACACATCACTTAAAGCACGTGATTTGGAGTCGAACATCTGCTCATCTGTCATCTTCGCCTTCCAGCCAGTATCTACCTACCACCACGTCCTGACCGAATTCCCTTCTCTCACAAAGGCCCGCAACCTGGAACAACCGGTGAAAGAAGGCGAATCACCATCCAGCCTTGACGGATGCCCAGCAACAGGCTTTAAGCTGCACGCAGTAAGTTCGATCATATGCATGCAGCTGGGAATTATTCGCCCTTCGTCTAGCAACCATTCATCGCCACTGTACATGGTGCCTAAAAACGACGGGGACAATAGATGCCCGTGCGATGAATACAGAGCCTTGAACGCGTCGACAATGCCGGACCAGTATCCGCTGCCACACATTCACGATTTTAGTGCGTGGCTTGCAGGTACAAAAATATACAGCAAGATCCAACTCGTAGCGGCATACCACCAAATCCCTGTCGAAACGGAGGACATACAAAAAACAGGCGTAACAACTCCATTCGGGCTGTTTGAGTTTGTCCTGTATGCCCTACGGCTTGAAAAATGGAGCACAGACCTATTGAGAGGTTCATGGATTAGGGGACACGGGGCCTTCCTGTCATCTTCGTCTACCTGGATGGCATTGCGGTGGCCAGCAGAACTCCTACCGAGCACGAAGAGCACCTTACCAGCTCTTTCAGCATCTGGATGAGCACGGTCTGGTGTTGAAACCTCAAAAGTGCGTGTTTGGTGTCGAGGCTCTCAACATCATCGGCCACCACATCACGGGTAAAGGCATTATGCCATTGAAATCGATCGTGGAGCCGTCAAGAAGTTTCCTGCTCTAACATCTTGCCGAAATCTGAAAGAGTTCCTCGGCCTCTTAAACTTCTACCGGCGTTCATTCCGTCTTGTGCTCGAGTACTATATACATTCTCCAACCTGCTGCGCCGAGACGATCAAAAAGCACCAGAATTTTGTTGGTCTCCGGAACGCCAGAACGCTTTCCAGAAAGCTAAGGACGAGCTGGCCGCGGCTACCCTTATAATTCATCCAATGCTTGACGCTCCTACACGCCTCATGGTGAACGCCTCCTCCACATCGGTCCGAGCAATGCTGCAGCAACAGGAGGGTGCAATGTGGAAGCCACTGGCGTTTCTTTTTGAAACGCCTCCATCCTGCAGAAGTACGGTACAGCACTTTTGACAGGGAGATGCTCGCAATCTATTGTTCATTAAGCATTTCCGCTAATTTCTCGAAGATCGTGAGTTCTACATTTTGATAGACCACAAGCCCCTCACCTACGTATTCCACAACAGTTCCTCCTACCCAGAACGGGAACTTCGTCAGCTCTCATTCATCTCTGAGTTTTCTGCAGACATCCGCCATGTTCCCGGGGTCGAAAACGAAGCAGCCGCCACCTTGTCTCGCGTCAAATCTTCCGGCACTAAAATCCTCCACTTCGTGGTGGTGGCCGCGGCTCAGCGATGATACACTGAGTTGACGAGACTTAAAAGTGGGGGAATTTCACTCGTGCTTTCGGAGGTTTCACTTCCCTACGTCCAGGGCATGATAACCTGGGATACCTCATAGGCAACCCCACGACCTTTCGTCCCACCCCAACACTTCCACTCCATCAGCCACCCAGGTGTCCTGCGCCGCCCAGCGCCTGAGAAGAGAACGCTTCGTTGGCGGCCCGTCAACGCGGACGTGCGACGTTGGGCTCGGACATGTGAAACGTGTCAGAAAATGAAGGTGACCCGCCACACTCGGGCTGCACCACAGGAATTTCGGACTCCTGAGTCACGGTTTGACCACTTTCACCTCGACCTGGTGGGACCGCTACCGCCCTGTTATGGTTTCAGGTACCTGCTCACATGTATCGACAGATACAGCCGATGATCCGAAGCCTTACGATGCTTTTCCGCGCTTTCTACGCTCATCGGCACGAGGCTGCAGCATACAACCAGCTACCACCCCGACCAGCAACGGAATGGTTGAGCGCTTGCCAGGCAACGAAAAGCTTCACTTACAGCGAACTCGATCGCCAGCATTGGGTGGAAAAGCTCTCGCTCGTTGTTCTTGGCCTAGGTTCAATCGTGAAGGAAGACCTCGGCTTCAGCGCAGCAGAAATGGCGTACGGCTCAACAGTGCGCCTCCCAGGAGAATTCTTCTCCAAACAGACGAATTCTTCTCCATTCGGCCCCAGCGGCCTCAGACCACATCGAGAAGCTGCGCGCATGGATTGCGCAACTCAGGCCAACAGCACCTTGCACCGCCCACAAAATAAAGGTTTTCACATTTCCCTACATGAACTCAGCTGCACATGTGTTCGTGCGACACGACGCTACGAAGCCGCCCCTCACTTCGCTGCACGACGGCCCTTTCAAAGTTTTGGGACGTAATAACAAGACCATAAATATCGAGGTGCGGGGCAAACGAGAAGTCGTCGCCGTCGACCGCGCCAAGCCTGCTCATATTGAGGTTTCTGGTCATGCAGCCCCTTACGTACGTTTTCAGTGATAACCATTGGACTCCGACCTTTCGCCATTCAGCCTGTAACTGCTGCCTTTCTTTAAAAGCTCCGCAATCTAGCGGGGGAGCCTCTCCAGCGGAAGGCGCTCTGCACCGCCGCGCAAGCGGCTCCCGCCGACGAGGACTGTTCGTTTCTTTCCGGTCTGCCGCCTGCTTGTCGACAGTACGCCTTTTGTGGAAGACGCCTATTGGCGACGCCGCCGCCGCTTGCTTACTACGGGGGTCATTTCCCCACCCCCTCCAACGGTCGCCTTTCGGGGAAGAGCTTAACTTTATGCTCGGCCGACCCCAGGCATTAGTCCTGACGCCGTTGCCATCTGCTCGCTTGGGTTGCCTTATTCCTCTTTCTTTTAAAGGACGCGGAGGTTTCCCTTCTTTCCTCATCGGGGGAAAGCTGCTTGGCGTACGCATCTTTTGAAAATAAAGCCTTGTCTTAAACTGCAAACCAGCTCTACGTCTGCGTTCTTGCCTCCTTCAGCAGCCCACAATCCGGGCTGCTGCAGGTCCTTTGGCCCTTTTTCGGATTTATGTCGCTACTTGGACAAAAGCGAACGGAAAAATTTTTTGGTTGCACAGCCAGCCCTTGAATAATAGTATGCAGTGTGTTACAGGGAACAATTTATAGTAATTTAAAATAAATAAAATTAGAGGTAATTTTTTTCTGGTGCGAAGTGGTACGACGCGATAGCAGAAGCAATAAAACGGGTTCTAATAGCTGTTTTCGAAAAAATTATTTAAAATAGGTAATTATCTTCTATAATCATAGTTCGGTGTTTCATTGAAATGAGGAAATTGTAGAAGGTCATCAAACATACTGATATCCATCATTAGCTTTGCGAAATTACATTTGCGTGCATAGCTACAGCGGTCAGGACGTCAGCCCTCCGTATGTGTGCAACGGGTTCCGTAGGGCAGCTGAGCGCTGCAAAGCCACCCCCACGCGCTCGTGTCACGCGGATCTGTACACGTCACACGCTCTCCACACTTTATGTTCGGCTTTATCCTCGCACGCAAACGGCGGCCACTCCGCACTTTCATCTCGAGCCGAAGATAAAGCGTGGTGGGTGTGTGACATGTAGACCCCGAGTGACATGAGCCCGTGGGAGTGGCTTTGTGGAGCTCAGATGCCGCAGGGAGCCCGTGGGGCTCATCAGGACAGCGGAAGTTCTGAGCGCGGTCGCTCTGCACACAATTACACTTTGGTAAGTGTAATGGTGGGGACCGGTTTTCATGATGATCCTCTAGAATATCCTCCTTAAAATCAAACAACCAGCTACAAAAATTAAGCAAGTAATTTACAAATTTTAATTATTTTTATTGGTAAACAGCACTTGGAAGCTGTTTTATTAGGTCCGCCACGGTCTCTGGCCTCCTCGCACAAGAAACATAATTTCACCCGCCAAAGCCTGTATTTGAAATTGCGTGAAGTCTTCCTTCTAACGAACTGTATACAGATATTAAAGTACTTCCGCAGGCAAAAATATTCTAGGGACCCAGTCGTGTGGCACAACCCATTTCCGCCCCATCTGACGTTGCTCTTCCTGTGTAGAGATGTCGCTGTGGGGCTGCGTGTTAATATATTCCCAGTGCGTCCATTTCTTGCTTCCAACTCGATGGCTGACTGTATATGGCGTTTGCAGCAAGTTACCTGTACAGTTTGCTTTTCCCATAGGGGCTGCTGCCATGCTATTCTCCCTTAGCCATCATTGGATTGATAATAGGCTAACGCATTGCTTTATCATTTGAAAACATTCGACTGCCCTATCGCTGCTGGTACCTAGAACTCTTACACCTTACATGCAACTAGATCAAGTTGGGGTTCTTATTTGCTGTGCCAAAACAACCTTATCTGGAACAATGTGATCCCCCGTCAGATATGTTTATGTTGTCCTGTGAAATATTTTGTTTTAAGACTACAAAACATAGAGAACACTTGGAAGTCGCTCAATACCCGAAACAAGTGAGTAACATTTCACAGAATTATGTGTATGGCGAGTAAAACTGGGTTAGTGGTTGGCCCAAAGGTGAATCTCAAACAACGCCGTCACGCTGGGGACCAGCAAGATTGGAGCCACGGCGACACCTTGCGTTTGATCCCAGCAGTATTTGAAGTCACGAGGGGCATCGCAATTACGCTTGCCCATGCGGCTTGCTCTTCGTCAGTGTTTTCTTTTCCGGGCGTTCGCAGAGCCTTAGCCTATATTTTTCTTTGTAAGTTGTCCTCACTCTGAAACGCACATTGTGAGGAAGCGAGTTTACAACGAGCAACCTTACAACACAACACAAAGTAGCTTCACTGCTACACACTGGTGCATTGCTGTAAAAACGTTTTTTTTTTTTTTGGCGGCCAATACCGTCTTCCAATATTTTCACCTTCCGCTTAGTTCGGGTGTCCATCATATTTACTATGGTGCCTTTGTTTTTCTTTCCTTTTGTGTTGCCTGTATGAAACAAACAGGCTGTGCATATTTAATAGGCTGCCCCACAGAGATACATGGTATTTTACCTTTGTGTGTACAGATAAATGGAAGTTTAATCGCACACAACGGTTTATTTTCAGTGAGAAATACAGAACACAAAAAGTGATTTGCTTCCTTCTTTTTCTCACCGACGTACTGCTGTTGTTCACCTATGTACGAAAAGAAAAAAAAAACTCATAGACTTTGACTTAATCGTCTGTGTTGCCTCTATAATATTGGGCGGAAGTTGGAAGCTAAAGTTCTCTGGCTGCCTTAATTATATTTCTTGAGGTGCCGTAAACGGAACAATCCTGCCGTGCGTAGTTGAGTAAACATGTAGTCAGATATGCAAGTCTAATGGAATTTGAATGGATAAGATTTTGGCTTGTCCAGTGAGTATAAAAAGGCCGACGGTTTGACGAAGTTGTGAATACAAATTGCAGCACTTCTTAAGTTTTTTCGGGCATGTCTTGTCTGACACTTTTATTGAATACATCATACACATTGGTTCGTTTGGATTAAACCGTTGTATACGCATGATGCAGATTGGGCGAGACATGTCCGAGCGTACACTATATTGACAGTAACTCTCCCGAAATAAATTCGAGGGGGATATGAAAAGGGGTAAGGATTACAAAACCAGCAGAAAATAAAACAATCCAACGCAGAACTACGAAGAACAACGGCATAAGAAATGGGGCTGGCGTACACATATTTCACCATTCTATTGTCGCAGTCATTCGAGTTTTCCGTCAAGGTTGTTGCCAAATGGCCGATCTTTTGAGCGAGAGCGCGTGCTGAACCCGTGTAATGTTTATTAGCGTATCACTTTGGCGACAGAAAAATATTTATTCGTGACGGGATGACGGTCTGAGGCAGCGGAGGCTGCGTCGGTATTCCGCCGTCCCCCTCCCGCCCCTACGGAGTGCGGAACTAGTATGCAATCTCTTTCGGATACTTGTAGACACACGAGAAAGTACATCTCATGTGTGCTCTCGTATGGGGTAATGAAATTCGACACACCTTTATGAGTGCTTATTACGCACGCATGGTGCTCTGTGCTATCTAAATCTAGTCTTTCAAACACCATATCTTTGCCACTGTTCGTAATTAAGAATTTTGATATATATACAAAATTTCTATAACAAGCAGGACGTACTCATATTATTCATCACGAAATAAAAAAAATACAAGCTAGTAAATTATATTTCACGGAATTCTCTCACGCTGCAACCTAATCAATGTATTACTTTGAAGCTTGTGAAAGCACAACCTGAAAACAATCCCACTTTAAGGAAAGCCTCGCCAGTCACACACCGGATTAATACCGGCAGCCCAAGCCCATTCGCAAACGCCCTTACAAAGTCTCTTGTGTAGAGCGGCCCATTATTCAACAAGAAGGTGCTAGCGAAGTACATAATTGAAATTCTTGCAGTTGAGTAGTGCTGCTGAAGAAAACAGGTGCCGAAATCTGGCTTTTGCGCCATCCATCGACATTTAAACGCACTCGCCAATAAATACGGGGAATCCCTTCCAGAGATAGACGACGCGAGCAAAAAATTGTTCTCTTCCGTACTTGTGGGCACAGCAGAAAATATGCTTTTTCTGTGTTTAAGTGACATCATATGCGTACTCACAGATGCAGGCTGCTAAAACAATGTCCTGAATACATACCACTTTTTCTTACTTTTCGGACATAGCCTATGGAAAAATCAAGGTGATGCCTTTAGATTAGTGAAAAATACGTTGTTGTTGCAACATCTATTTTTTTCTGATAGAATCACAGCCCTTAAAGAAATTGTCCTTTATGCATTTCTTATGTAAATATGAAATGATTTTACGCATGTATTCACGCCTTCATGATAGTAAAAAATAGTTTTTATATAATATTGCGCATAAGGTGCTGCAATTTCGATTAGCGCCCACTTCACTAGACTAAACAAGCTTAAGGAATGATAAATCTTGTGAAGAATGTAGGCGTTAGTTGGCAGCAACCTTCCCAGATAACGCTTAAATTGTTTTTGATTATTTCATACCCTGAGGATATCCCAGAGGATAAAGAGCTTCAGAGGATAGATGGTATTACGAACAATTTCAATGGTCTAGAGACCTGCCGTGCTAAATAAAGGAGGAAACAATATTTAAACTTTCGACCTTTTATTTGTAGTTTATATTGAGACCGGGCCGTTAAATTGCTTGTGTAAAAGTTCTTGCACACTCGTGCTCGCGCTATTCTTTCTATTTAAGCAAGTGGAGCAGAAGTTTGGCCGCTACCTAGAAAGAAGTATTATGACAGCTAAGTTAAATTCGTAATGCTTGCACAGCCGTTGAGTTGTATTCTGAAACGTGCCGGTAAGAAAAATTTGCGCCGATTGCAATGTCGTCTTAACTGAAGGAACTTAAAGCGTTTTAGGAATTAGCTCAGCTGCGTTTGGAGAGCATAATAAGGCACGATGCCTCTATTTCGGGTCAAGGCCATGCTAACTTTAGCGTCGGCACAAATTTCGAAATTTTTGTTGGGCTAGGCTCGTAATTGAAGTCATTAAAATGCGCCCTTTGTCCGTAATTACAGGTGGTTTACGATGCGCGCACAGAGTTTACCCTCTCCACTGTAAAAAATAAACGGCACTCTCCTGATGTCATTAGAAGGTTTGGATCGACCCAATATTTCGAAATGATGAGCGAACTATTTTGATATGCTACTCTTAATTACAACTCGTGGATGTATTTACTGGCTCCGCCTGCGTTAGTTGAATCTGCATGAATCGCATGTGAAATCTGGCGCCATTGAGGATCGAACTCGTTGTTGGCCCAACTAGCTATTTAGAAGTTTTATTGACCATGGAGAGGCATATGTACGAGCAAGGTGTACCGCAATTGAGCTAGTATCGTTTCGTGCGGAAAGGACAGATCCAGGACCTGTTTACAGTGTTCGTAGTTTGCGGAACATTTGTTGTCTTGGTGAACTCCGTTTCTCACCTACGTTATATTCAGGGCAAATGGGAAGCTGTCGGTGGGGAATTTGAGGTAAGCTTTCACAAATTCTTCCAATCCCCGAAGGAAATAAATAAAGGCAGTTAACGACTCAGGGAACTCTTGCTGGCATGAAAGTGGGCAATTTGGTTACGAGCTATATTGATGTCATTCTTAAGTGCGTAATGTATATAGTGGTGTTATGTATAATGTTGTGAGTACCAATTTTTTTTCCGTGCAAATTTTACTGCTGGCCAATGGTGCACCTAAACGATGCGTAAAAACCGCATTAACATTTCTTTCAGCTATGTCAAACTAAAAAAAAAAGATGCTGATTGTTTAATTGTTTAACGCGAAGCATTCTCGTGAGTAATTCCTGCGTTGTCTGAGTTTTGGCTTTGACTCACCGGCGGTTTGAACTTTGACTCGTTGACTTTTGACTTTTTCTCGCGCGCAGTTCGGACTTAAGATCGCTGCCGCTATGGCTGGCTCCCTTTCCCATGGCATTTCGCACAAAGAAACCCTCGCGTCCAAACATCGTTGTCGTTCGACTTAGGCGAGCAATATTTTCGTCACGTTTTCCACGTCCATTCAGTCCCCTCCAAATCAGAACTTCTTCGATCGTGTCGAAATAGCGCATTGGACAAACGTAACCTCCAAAAGCGAGTGACCCAGGTCCGATTGCCACCACGCGAATCGTTTCTTTTGTTTCCCTGCACCCATGAGCATCATCATCGCCCGAAAAAGTTGGATTTCCAGCTGTGGGTTTAGGTATACTACTTACGGCATTAGTAAGACATACAAAGAGTTTTGGCATGACTTGTCTCCACGCGCAGCCATTCTATTACTAAGACTACCAGCCCTACCACTAACCAGCACATAGGATCAGCTTGTTCACAGTGGGTGCGCCATTGCAAGTTCACGAGTTCCAAATCTTCACGCGTATGCGTTTGCTATTACTTCAAGCTGATACAACCGAAAAAAAAGCCGTTCCACTCAACGTGAAAGCTGACGGAAGTTCAGAGAAATTAATTCGCCATAATGTGTTCTACCGCCGTTATCTGCTCATTGCAACCACCCAAAGCAATTCAAATTTCCAGCCTCCGTAGTGCTCGCGCACCCGCTGCCTGAATGAGCGCCAGCGGGAGTTGTTTTTTTTGTGCTTGCTTTTCGTCCCGTACGTGCCGGCGTTGCACTGCCGCTATTTTAGCTTACTATTGGAAAAACGAACCAAACGAGCATTCCGAACTAAATAAACGCGGGTGCTGCCGGTTAAATATTGATTGCATATTTTGCGTCAAGTTTACCTGCAGTATTTTTTCGCTAATCAACGGGGAGATGTAGGACTAGCGCCAGCCTTTCACGAGTTTTGAACGGTTATCCCTGTTTAATGCGCTTGGTTTTCGAAGCTTTGCCGGACGCCGTCTGAAGGAACGCCGGGCTCTACTTCGGTCCGTTACGTCACTGGACCGCCTGACTCCGGCAGTCGTTTGACATCGACCGTTACGGCGAGCTACGGCGACAACGCGAGCCCCTAAAGTGCTCTGCACTTAAAGGCACATTATCGTAATCTGTTACGGGAAGGCGGCTTCCTGCTTCTCAAAGGGGTGATTTCGGGCCTGATACACCATTACCACACCACGCACTGGAAGCAGCTTTGCAGAATTTCTAAGCGGCGTTCAGTTACTTGTTCCCGCCGCAACGCTTACTCTCTCACGTATACTGCGGAGGTTTCACAACACAATGTTCATTTAGTCAGCGTTCCCTGCATCTTTCCCCTCTTTATAGATGTCGGGAAGTAAATGGGGCTGATTAAGCTTGTTTATAAATACATTCATTGAAGTACATTTGTTTTTTTTTTAATTCAATGGAGGGGCAGAGCTTCCTTTTTTTTTCGTTTTCAAACTCATGTAGTGTCGTACTCCTGACAAAAGTTGGTACGAATGAGATAAAGGTGCGCACTCCCTCTCCTTCCTCGTTCACTTCTCCGTGATCACTGCACCATGTGCGGAGCTTCAAGCACTGTCACCACGCATGTACTTTAATTATGTGCATATACTGTACAAAATGGTAGGAACCAAGCCCAGACAGTAGCGCGTAGTATGACGGTTTCAAGCTTCCGTTTAAGACGATGCTCAATACGCGGGGTCTTGTTGTCCCGTAGTTCACGGAGGACGAGTACACGCCCGTCGGTAACAACTATACGATATGTATATACGCACGCTATTCTAGCTTCCGAGGTCTCTCTACCGTTGTCGCCGTCCAAGCGTCCCCGCGGTTGGCGACCCAAAGAGGTAGAATTGGGGCGTTCGTAACGTAAGGTTGGATTGGCTGGCCCACACGTAGTGCGCACCTAAATTATTCTTAGGTTTTTGTAAGCGCCTTGCTCAATAAGCACTGCTCAAGAAACATTTTTATGAATCGAACGCAAACTTGTCAGTTTCTGAGCTGTACGTAGCGGTCTCGATGCCACCTTAGAATTCTCTCGCCACTGTTCTTCCTGAAGCAGTCTATGGGTCTCCTCTGCTTACCCCAATCTTTATAGTAAACATTCCTTCCTCCATCTAACCAGGCTATACTCCTCTTCCATTTGCAATCTACGTAATTATGAAATTACAACGCTATATTAAGCCACTAGCGAGGACGCTCAGAAATTAAACTTTTTTTATGAATCGACAGACAGAGAGAGAGACAAGCGAAAACCTTCTGAGTTATAAGTTATTCGAGAAAGCAGCATTGGCTGGCATACTTACTTGCTTTTTCCGTTTGTGAGCAGGGTAATTTGTAGATAATTTAAAGCATATGAAAAGCGTGCGTGTTTTGAGGAACAGAACAATTCGGGGACCTTGTAGTTTGTGAATGATGATGAGCGAGGCTGCCGTGTTTAGGTGTTAGGCTTAGTAGCAAATATTTGTCACTTAAGTTGTTTCCTCGTAGTTGCGCTAAAAGTACATTTACAGCTGTTTTGTGGGACAATACACCTTCCTCAGATGCCCATGTACAACAAACTGTCACAGTAATTCTGTAACGCTGAGAATTTCGCGGAACGATAATGAAAAGTATAGGAATATCCTAGTAATGGTACAGTCGTCTTAGCTTCTACTTGCCATGCAAACGTTTTCGCGATTCTTGGGAAACTGTACGAGTTAGATTTGATTTATTGTGGGGTTTAACGGGCCGACGCAACGCTGGCGATGAGGCGCGCGGTAGGGAAGGGCTCCGGATTATTTGGACCACCTGGGGATCTTTAATGTGCGCCGAAATCTCGTATACACGGGCGTTTTGACTTTTCGCCCCCATCGGAAAAGCGGCCGCTCCTGCCGGGAATCAAACCCGCTGAACGATTTAGGAGAATTTTCTCTTATAATACTCCTTGTGTATGTCTCCAGGCTTCACTGCTCGCAGCCTAAATAAACCAAACTTGCATAAAACTGCTTATAGTCTGCCCTACCTTTGCACAATCGCAACGCTGGCAAGACAACCTGTCAGGGGGAATCTAGGCAGTCTTATATCAAAATACAAAGCACACATGATTGATATTAGTATTATTACTCTTTTCTCTACTATGAACCAGTTTTTTGCGTGATAAGAAACATGCCCCAGAAAGAGAGCGACGGTACATTAGCAAAAGATTTCCTTCAGAGGTTCACTACGAATGGTCCTGGGTTAAAAGTAAATGGTTCAAGAACAATTTACTTTCTTTTGAAAACCGGTGCACACGGGAAGAATACGAAAGAGAATTACAGAGCTAGGGTCGCAGGAGTCCTCTAAGAAGAAGTGACAAAACACGTGTCGTACGACAGTAAGACAGGATAATTTCCTATGGTAACTTTGCCTGCTTACGTGCTTTGAAGAAAAAATCGTGGGTATTTTTAATAATCACTTCTTTATTGCTACACCGTTGTTTTGTCTCTTCCTTCGCTTTTTTTTCATGTTTTACGGAGCAAATTACACCAACTAGCCTGAGTGTGACACGCCGCAGTTTCCCTATAATCAGGGTTCTAGGTGGTTGCGGTGTACTTGTTCTGCTCACGTGCAATCACGTTACAATGTACGCCTCCATCACTATTCTACAGCTTTATATATATAATGAGTTCCTTTGTGAAGCCTCTACATTGAATTTCAAGGCACTCGATTACTGGTCAAAATTGAGAGTATGAATGGGGCACAACCAAACATACAATAAAGACATTTTGTTTCTACGCTGAAAAGTACAGAGATAGCCCAAGTTTGGCAGAGTGCTTTATGTGCAGGCGAGGGTAAATTTCTTAGGGGCGCACATGTGTTTCTTACAGCCGCACTGATTTTTATGTGTAGATAACTATACTAACATGACACTGATGCGTTCTCGAGCAAAGATGCATCTATTGTATTTGCCTTCAAGAAAGAGTAGGTTGTTGCATCCCCTAGCATACGATACGAACACCCTTGTGACCTAAAGGCACGACGGGCTAAACAGGATATTAGTGCTTTGTCCCATCGAGTCCGTTTTTCTTTGTTATTTGTGGTTGCACTTTAGAGCCCTCAAACATGCTCTACAAAATTAGAGTAACATCTGGCATGTTCAGGAGGCTCCTGGCAATGGATGACCAGCAGAAGGAGCTTCGTTGTGTCTACCGAGAGCCTTGGTACAGTGGCAACGGAAGCATCTGTACAGTTAAGAGAAAGTTCAACTGCCCGTCAATGGTAGGTTCCTGGTAATGGCGAAACAGAGTAACGCGTTCGGACAGTGTCGTAAGGGGGCAGTCCTACTGGTGGTCCTTCAGCTGTAATGTTTGACCGAGAGATTCAGGCAGCATGAAGAGTATGCATACCTATGTGTCACCCTTCACAGATAAATAGTTTGTAAGCGTTGCAACCAATTTTTTAAATAAACTGGCGCACACTTGTAGAGTTGGTTTCCGTTAGCTTGTATTCTATAGTTTGCAGAGTAACAACATTTCTTAACATTCTGGAAAGTTTTAACCTGCAAGAATTTTGCGAAGTTGGTAGACAAACGGTGACCACACTCTCCTCGTTGCAGGAGAACCTTGATATAGAGTGTCATCGCAGTGATTTGGAGCTATTTCACGCATTTTAGGCCCTGAAGATAACAAAGGAGGCAATGCTCCAACATTACAACTAAAATTACAAATGATATTCTTATGAACGCTTCTAGTCAACTCTTAAAAAAGCATATAAATAAATAAAGAAAATAAGCAACGTCAATACCTCATATTTTAGTATCTAGTGCTCTTTAACGAACACAGGAACGCCGGAGAAAGTTCGTTACGACATGTAATACGCTCGGAGTGGAGCGACCCATTTCATATTGAAACTTGGGCAAAAGGGAAGATATACAAACTAATGCAAGTCATAAACAAAGTACGACACGTAAAAATGCAATTTGTATAACCACGTATTTTTTCACGGGTTCAAATGTTCGAAAAAAGTCCTCCAAATAAGTGGCAAGAGTAAGATGGACAACAATTCGGTGAATTGCGCCCACATAAACTAAATGCCTATTGAGTTCAAAAACTCTTGTCGGTCTAGTTGGATATAATAAATTAGTGTTGACGTTAAGTCGTCACGCAAGAAATGTATACCCTGAGATCCCTGCTGCCTATAAACAATAGTTACAATCTGTATTTGATATTCACGCGGAATAGAGAAACGATATTCTATCAGTGTGACAATGCATTAAAAAGAATTTTTGACGAGTTAGAGACGTCGGTACAGTAATTTTTGTAAAAAAAGAAGTCTGTTCATAAATTGCTCGTGTCCTTTCGAGGCAAGGCGCTCCTTGAACACCAGAGTCTTTCGTATTTCTCGTTTGAGGCCAACAAGAAATTAGTTAGGATTTCTTTACTAGCGTTGCTCCTGTACATTGTTTTAAAACTGACGTTGCGCTGATTACTCACTCCGGCAACATATATTACTTTTGTACCAGTGGTGCTTCTGTGGCGTTTCAGTTCACGGTGAGATTGAAACAGGCAGCTACGTGCCACAATTCGACCTTGACGATTTTCTAAAGGACAAATTACAAAACCAGCTGGGACCTTTTCCGTGCGCATTTAGGATACAGCAATTAATATACACAGATAAATACAAATAAATCTTTTCATTACCCCAGTATCCCGAAACATTGGAACGTTTGCACCTTTCGAATGCTAACAGAGACAAAAGCGCTTGACTTATGACTAATAAATGTACAAACAATTGACGAATCCGTACTCAGGGACTACTCAGCCTGGAAGGAAGCTTAGAATTGCATCTTGGCTAGCCTAACCAATTGCTTTCACGTGTTTTTCTCAGGTAACCAAGGGGAAGACATGTTCTTGAAAGGCCACGAGACGCTGTTTGCTTCGGTCAGCAACCGAAGCGCCTTTAGGGGCACATCATTCGGCACCCCGAAATGGTTAGGTCGGGTGCCGAATCGACGTCGCTGGCATTTTCATTTTTACCCCGAAACCTCTCAATGTGCAATGTTAAACTTGGCTGACGCAGAAGCTAGGAGGGACGCTACGAGGTGTCTCCTGGCTCTGTACCCGGAGTGATACTTTTTGTAAAGTGACATAAGTTGAGGGAGTTTATGGCGGAAATTTTTGTCACTGGTGTACAACTTGCGCATCTTGTACAGGCAAGCAGTCCGTGCCTTCAAAAAAGCAATACTTGGTTTACCACCGGCTATTTTTGTCCAGTATAAAATACATCAGAAGCACATGTATATCTCTAATTTATACGGAGAGGTTGTGGCTGTTGCCAACAAATTGATACTTCAAGGTTTCGTTTTCTTTCTTTTGGGAAACGCTTTGCGTATATATTTGCAGCAAAATTATGCTACATAATGCGAAAAAGAAATATTTCTGCACGATTCCGCTCAAGTTTATCCTCAGGTCAACAGTACCTTCCACCCAGCAGCTAAATTTCTTCTCCTTACTGACGGGACTGTGATTAAAACATTATCACACGCAGTGTGAAATTCAATGCGTCCGTTGGATCACCTTCGTGTGCCTCACAAGACACGCGATAGGTAACAGAACAAGACATTTTCTGGGTACATATTTCTTCACAATGCGTTTTTAAACGCTTGTTTTTTGCACAAGCCAGAATAATACCCCGCTGTTCCTTTCCACTAGATTTGTGGCGCTTAAAAACACGACTGCCTAGAAAAACATTACCGTTTCCGGAAGAACCTAGTTTCTGTTGTTCTGAACTGACGCACGCTGGATCTCCCCATTAAAGATAAACGTACCTGTATAGGCTGCAACTTTGTTGAGTGCGGCGATTTCTCCGCCATACTTTGTCAACTGGCGAGCGTTTTTCATAAACCTCGTCTTGAATTTCTCGCTAATTGTAGCTGTAACAATATTTGTTATGTTACGTCTGCTAGTTCAATTCAATAATTTCGTACCATAAATTAAGAGTCGGCACAATAGAAAATCAACAGCCAATATTGAAAAGTGCTATGGTTGTTCGCAAAGCTAGGTAGATACAAACCACAGTACATTGCACGGTTTCAGTCTTGAAAGGCATACTGTCTCTGGGCCTCTTTACTTAAAATAGGTACATTCTGAACTGCTGGCGCTGTCAAATTCCCATCATTCAAAAGAACCTTTCAAACCAGCACCACGTAAGAAACCCTTCAGACAAACTTTACAAAACAAAACAACCCAAATAACACGCTTACGAGAAACGCGGCGTTTAAGAATCAGCAAATCAGCTTTTTTCCTCTAGAGACCACTGGAGCCTAACCGCCGTTTGATGGCACGATGACACCAGACAATACCTCTATGTTTATTCGTGTGTAAAATGCATGAAAAACGTCTTCTCTCTCTCTCCCTTTCTTTCTCTTTCTCTTTGTCTGTATCTTTCTCTCTCTTTCTCTCTTTCTCTTTCGGTCGGTCTCTTTCTGTGTGTTTTGTCTGAGGACGCAGGTATTGTACTATTCGTAACCATCGTCGGGCTACCGGAAAATACATTACAACAGTGTGCCTCGCATGCATCGATCAGGAAAACGCAAGCTCGATCTCTTGTAGGCGTTGTGTGCCTCCAGTGGTAGTTCCACTGGAGGCATTCTTACTTTATTCTTATTCCTACACTCTATTCTTTATTTTTACAGGCTATTTCCAAGTACCTTCCACGACACATAGGACCACAATAAAATTGCAAAGCGAATGCAACACTGCAGCTATGTAGTTACCACGAAAATAAATTCGCATTTACAAAATCCTGAATTAAGAATAGAGTAACATTTTTCTACTTTTTGAGGTTGTTGCTTTTGACCTTAGTTAATTTTAGCCCGCAAGTGCGTGTATTTCTTTTAATGAATAAGTTTAAAACACACGCAAATATTTTGTAAAATCACAAAAACCATAGGTGCGCGGTGACATATTTCTAAATGCGGGAAAACAAGTTTCAATAACGCTTGAGGAAATGCGTCCGAACTTTTGCCCTAAATTACGGCGTAAATGCTCTGAGAGCATCTTGTCTGGGAATTCTCAAAATCAGTGGAACGATTGAGACTGCTTTCTTAAGGGAGAGCGAAACCAAGATATTTTATCCTCTACCTTCTTCGACGTCTTCGGTGGAACTGTTGTGAGTGTATATTACGTTTTGCTGTGACAATGTGTTCGTTCGTCAAAAAAGGGAATTACCTCAGCCGCGTAGTCTTTGCATCCCAAGAGCTTTGCAAATTTCGTATGGTAGTCATTCGAGCTGAAATGAGCACTTGCCTGCAGTGCACATTTTTGGTTTCCCTTGATTAGTCATGTACCCTCCGTGGTGGCTCATTGGCTAAGGCGTTGCGCTGCTGAGCACGAGGTCGCGGGTTCGATTCCCGGGCGCGGCGGCCGCTTTTCTGATGGAGACGAAAAGAAAAAACGCCCGTCTGTACCAGATTTCGGCGCGTGGAAAAGATTCCCAGGTGGTCAAAATTAGAACGGAGCCCTTCACTACGGCGCCCCTCATCGCCTACATTGCGTCGGCACGTTAAACTCTACAATCAATCAATTTGTCGTGTCGGCCGTATTTTCCTAATCCACATTTTTACAACTGCAGCTTAGGTAATCAGTCCCGAAAAAACTGAATTAGGCACAGCAAAAATAAAATGAAACGTGTCCAGTGAACCGGTCCTTTGGTTGGCATTGTCACGAAATTTCTCTAGCTCGGCTTTCTACTATTCTCTTCTATATTTTGTATTGACGGGCTCCGTCCATTTGTTGTTAGGCGTGGCAACGCGGCTGTGCTGTAAGCCTAATACGCTACTTTCTGTGTTATCCCCGTGTAACACTCCAGTAGGCCTGGAGGTTTGCGATTGAATCTTATTATTACCATGATTGTTTCATCTTTGCATCGTTTTCTTGTTCTATCTGGGTTTCTGCATTTTTGTATATGTAAACCCTATAAATAGGCCACCAGCCGTAAAAGCCTTGATCACTTCTGTGAGTACTGTGTTCAACTTATATTTAATTCGTAACGTTCTGTCCTGCATTGACGGAGGGGAATGGTTCAGCCCCTCACTTTGTTCACGTTCCCGTACTTAGAACAATATACCTGTCGCCATGCACAAGGAGTGTGCTGGACTACGATCCCGCTGTTTTATGGAACAAAATGGCGACCAAAAATAAGCCGAAATGTATGAAAACGCAAAAAAGAAATGAAGCCCCCGCCTACTGCTGCCTTTAAATCAGCTAGTACCCACATCCACCGTCCTTTACGCCTTACAGCACACCTCCTACTCCACCACATGCAAAGCCTGCCCCGAAACGTGCAAGCTCTACCGCATGACCTACATTTACATACATTCCCTTCCCTAGATATGAGCAGTGGAAATACATGCTGGCCAGCCCGGGCCCCGGTAATCAGCTTAAGCTTATAAAATGGGCCCACCTGGCAGCAACCACCAAGAGATTCCTGAACACAGGGTACCTCTCACCGGCAAAGGCGTAAATATATATAAATGTCGACTTTCATAATGCTTACTCCTCAGTTTTGTGTTTTATTCTGGCCGCAATTCTTGAAACCATGCGTTATCACTGGCACGCAGGTGCTTGATTTGCGCGTATTTTTATGTAGGCTTTCGATAAAATTTCAAGCATGAAGGAAAGCCTGTACAATGGTTTGCTGCGTTCCATATTACCATTTGCGTGCAGCAACTAAAGCAAGTAAGCGTATGTTTACCTTCCTCAATGTTTGTCTGTTTACCCATGTTTACCTACCCTCATGCTAATGGAAAGAACTCCACAAATATTTGCCGACTGAAGTGTAAGGGGAAAAGTATAGAATGGAATTTTGTATACAAAGACCTCTGTCCTTGATCACTAACGGGATTAAGGGAACACGCTGGACAAATATTCCTGCAGAGGATTACAAATTAACCTTATAGCTTGTGATGACGGGCTTGTGAAGGGCTCTCTTATTTGGTCTTCCACATTTCTGCCTAAACCCAATTGGCGTAAAGTCATTTTAACCTGCCAACCTGCTATACAGAAACAACCGCAAAAGTTATTGTGAGTTATAACGCACAAAAGGGGGGATATGATGGTGGTTTATAAAGAGAAACATCGGTCCTTTCTCTGTTTGCACACAAGGTAGATAAAGTATGTACGCTGGAAAAAATTCTTGCGGGGTATGAGAAAGAGCCTTATCACCTGGGAATGTGCCAGGGCTACTACTGAACCACCACTTGGAAGACTTGCTTATGTTAGAAGAAAGCGCGAAGGTTTTTGGCAAAGACAAAGCTCGGTTAGTTCTTGGTGTAGAAATTGTAAAAAAGTCAGGGTGAGCGAAAAGTCGCACCAGAGAGTTATTCTTGGATCAGAGTACTTTAGGCAGAGTATACCACTGGCATTTCTCAATCAAGACGTTCTCATATGTTAAGAGTTTCTAGGTTTCACGTTCGCTGCATAGGTGCAGACTGCCCGCAATATGTGTAGATATTGCAGACAACAATTACCGTTTAGCAATCGCTAAGTCAGAAATTCCTCGCACAGCGAGCGATTGTTGGGACATGTTTGGGTGCTTGTGGAATCATATTTTGGCGCACTCTTACACTACTCCAAAGGTGAGTATTGTGTATATAATAGCCGTCCAGATGTGTTTAAAAATCTCTGGGGAGAGTAGGAGCCGCCGGCAAAGAGGATGGCGCTCTACAGACTGAGCTTTAGTGCAGAGAAGGCTATAGAAAGATGAGGCAATTAGTGTTACACCAGGGTCCACACGACACGCACGCGATAGCATAACAATTCAGGATGTTGAAAAGTTTGTGTCTGACCAGGAACACGGGTGTGAACTTTTCGCAACTCCTTTTTCTTCGACCTAGTTAACGTCTTCTGGCAGTGGCAGCGAACTGTCCTTTCAGTGTCAATGCCCAGCATTGAAAATTCCGAACATAATCGACAACGTTGTCATGCTTGCTATTCGCAACCTCCTCTCGAAAAAGTCAGTGGGCTGCGACAGCATTTCCTGCTTCATCGTGAAAGGTTGTTGTGCTGTCTTTGCACCTCTGCTCTCTCAAATCATACGCATGTCATTTGTTACGCGACATTTTCCAGCAGACTGGAAATTGGGCGCTATCGTCCCTTTGCACAAGTCCGGAAGAGCAACTATCCACTGAAACTACAGGTCAATCTCCCTTGTGTCTGCATTTTCCAAAGGCTTCCAGAAAGTCATGTATGGTCCCTTCTAGCAGCAATGCGTTCATTATATCGTTCAACCAGAACGGCGCCATGCCCGGAAGGTCAGTAGAATCAACTCTCAGATGCTTTCTAAACGAATTCGGCCCTCCAGTTCTCTCTCGTCAACCATTATATACTGTACATTTCGACTGTAGCAAGGCCTTCGACGCTGTTAATCATGCTTACTTCTTTGCAATTTGTCCGCATACGGCCTATCCAGCGAGTTATATCAATGGTTCGGCAGTTATTTAAAATGCAGGCTCAATTGTTCCTGTTATAATAGCGTGAATTCCCGGGCTTTCGCGATGATATGAGGGCTACCTCAAGGCTCGACACTGGGCACTCTTCTCTTTGACATTTTCGTTAATGACGTCCACCGGTTATTAGGAACTGGTCACTCTATCGGAATGCCGATGATATGAAGCTCTGCGAAGGGGTTTCTTCTGGGGATGATCGAGTCCTTCGGCAAAATGTCATTACGCAGTCTTGGCATGGGGCGACAGCAACTATTGAAAGCTTAATCTCTCCGAAACTATCATTATAATATATACTGGTAAGGCTGTTCCGCTCATTTCCCCATACCCTCTGTTTTATGTACCCGTAAAAAGCGCTACTGTACTAATTGATATGCGTGTACTGGAGGACGTAAAACTACTTTTCAACTAACAGGGGAACCATCTGAGCAACTCCTATCACCGAACTCTTGCCGTGTATTTCTGGGCCACTAGTGAGTTCAGTGACTGATCGTGCGTTCTATATTTCTACCGCGACAGGTTTTTACCGAAGTTCGACTTTGCTAGTGCTATTTGAAATTGGTTATGGCCTTTGTCGTCTCTTCGACTGGAAAAGTTTCAGAAGCGCTGCACTTGAACCGAATGTTATCGTTACTCACCGGTGAGCCATTGTTTGCCCGGTGGTCTTGTCAAGCTCATTTATCTTGATTATATATGTATTAGGCTTCTCTCGCTTAACGCCGCTTTTCTTTTGATCTGTATTCATTCCATATTTGAGTGCACCTACCTTGTAAACTCTGTGCACCTGCGAGAGCCATCCAGGCCCTGCGCTGCATGGCTGCTTTCATTTCGACAGAACACGGAGCCTAACATCAGCTAACTGATGCCAAGATGCCTTTAACAGCCTCTGTTTCGAGGCAATTGAACACTATCAAGATCTATGTAACAACAGGAGAAATGAATGATCACCGATGTAGCAATGGTCTATTGCTGCTGGAAGGGCGAGCGTACTGCAAGCTGACCAAACGAAATGTCATTCTCGGCAGCTTGCAGGGGATATAAAACGACTTTGCCCTACCCTACCTGCCACTTTATTATAACAGTCAGGCTGTAGGAGAGCTCCACTGCGCAACAGCGAAAGCCCACACCCGATGTGCGCAAACGTTTTGCATTTCATGACTTGTCTAAAACGTCCGACACCTGCAAAATGTAAATTGTTAAAGGAGTACTGACACCAAATTTTGACGCCTAAAAAATGATATCATTGGCTTCAGTAGTTCGTACAAATGCCTCACAGAAATGTTTGCAGCGATCCGAGGCCGGAATCACATCTAAAATCGATTTTGATTGCCCAGGCCGCGAGCTTCCACAAATCGGCAGCACTAGCGATATTGCTTTCGGTGTGACGAAACCTCGGCCTGCGTGTCTGGCCGGTTCACGGTGACGTCCTATAGTCGTTTCCGGAACCGGAAACGATATCCTGCGCTGCTGTTGTCGGTGGTATTCGTTTGGGCAGGAGACGTGGGCGTAACTGTCTGAGCAATGCTTGTAAACGTTGCGTGTTCGACGTCTTTGCTCTTCAGTTCGTGGCCGGCGCATGATGTTCCCTTGCACTGGTGCCGAAAACTGCTTGATGTCGATGGGAACCGCGGCGACGCTGCGGTGCGCGTCGCCACGCTCGCTCAAGTTGTGCTATGGCAAGCTCGCGGTATGCGAAGTACTGCTCGTGGAAGCCTGTCCGAGCAAATCGACGACGACGCCAAGATGCATTATTTTCCACGCGACGACATGCAGCGCTGAACGTGGACTGAGTTCGTGCGCGGCGGCGGCCGCTAGAACTGTCGCCCAAGCCAGCGGGCTCGGGGTTGCACGGGTCACCTTGGGTGTTGGGAACTTTGGTCTTAGTATCGTTGGTATCGTGGCGACTATTTGATCCCTGGTATCTGTACAACTGCGAATGACCATCCCTTACACAACTTTTCACCACACTATAATCCCCTTTTTCGCATCCCCTTTTTCGCACATGGAGCTTTATTTTGGCAATAATCTCCGTTTCAGCGATCGGTGACCAAGACATCTGCCGCGGCCTGTTTTGATTCTAGCGCGCAGGTGGCGCCATCTTTCGGCCGCTCGCCGCACTGCTGTGCCGGCAGTGCTAGGTCGGAGCGCCGAACCTCCGCTTCCGGTCAGCGTAGGCTTACCATCGCGGCAAATATCCGAACGCCACTTTTAAATTCAGCGCTGATAACAACCCCTAGCACAATTTTTCAACACACTAACATCTACTTTCTCGCACGTGGAACTTCTTTTTGCGATTATATTGATTAGAAGAGTGGCGACAAGCTGTTGCTATCACGGTCTGTGCCTGTTCGAGCCGCAGTGATATAAAAAAACGGACGACGGCGAAGACATCGCCGGCCTAATCGCCTGGCGAAATAAAGTTGTTCTGTCTGTCGGGTGGCAGCGACTCGTCCGAGTCTGACGATTCAGACGACATGTCGACTGCGCGGGCGAGGGCGGACCATCTGCAATCGTAGCAGACGATGCGGCCAACGCATGGAGGAAAGAAAACCGTCCCTGACGTCACGGGTGAGACCGTGACGTAAGGCTGGCCCGTTTGCAGGCTGGCCTTCGAACGGCAATTTTCCCGCGCGGCGACCAAATTTGAAATTGGTTGCAATAAACGTGCTATAATTATTTCTCTATTGGCGGCTAACGGCTTTCGGTTCGATTTTCGTAATTACTTGGCTAATAGGTATTCTTTACAGCATTAAAACAGAAAGCGAGAAATTTCTTGTCAGTACAACTTTAATACATCACAAGTGTGACCACAGGAGCTTATCAGTGGCTAAGCCGTTTGCTGCTGACCACAAGTGTCATCGATCTCCCTTGCCTACGACCGTTTTTGTGAAGTAGATGGCAATCGAGAATGTCCGGGTATTAAGGTTTTCATCTGCGTTTAATATCACCAGCTGGTTAAAATAAGTCTTCCGGCCTGCAACATAAGCTGCGACTCGCAGCAGAGATATAGCACGGTGTATGAAATGCGCCAGTTTAAAAAAAAAATGTGTTTACATGGTTAAACAACACCACAGAAACGGCGAATCATGTTGGTTTAAAATATTTCGCAAAGAGAAACTAAAACTGAATAAGCAAGAAAAAGCACCAAAACGCGGATATTGCTCTATACTTTTCTTTGGCCTGCCTTTCAAAACCAAACATGCCATCAATGTGAAGGAAGTGGGTACCATGGTCTGTTTTTGAGGACAGTACAGTGGACTAATTCCTATTTTTACAGATACAATCAACAACAGATATGTCAGGGATGACGGTTAAGGTGCGTAATAATTCCTTTTTCAAAAAACTGCAGTCCTCGACCTTCTCTTGGAAGCAGAAGCAATAATAAAGCAGATGACACGTGCAGAAAGGCAGACCGGTACCTTACACTGTCCCATTCGCCCATCGATCATATTTTCGGCTTGTTCTGCAGTTTCGTCTCTTTCAGATATGCTTTTTTTCGATAGTGCAATTATATTGATAGGTCATCTAGCTAAATTACTTCCACTGCTACTCGTTCCGGAGGGGAGTACTGCTGTGGACAAATAAAAGAGCGTCGACCCAAAAGAGTCCCATCTCATGCTTCGTCCATAAAATTTCCCTTTCATTTTGTAACTGCATAATCTGTTATAAGATTCCGCAATGTAGCTCACGGAACGATGGCCAGGCATCAGGCGGTGCTATGACATACTGTTTGTAATGCATTATTATGGTATAGATATTGCAAAAGGAATTGCAGGGGTCAGAGTAATAATGCAGTGACTGAGCATTCACAAAAGCTTACTTTTAAAAAAGTGTGGCTAACACATTCGACAAGGTGACAGCTAAGAAATTTTTCAGGGTGACCAAATAATCAATTTCATTGGTAGTATTTATGGGCCTGTTGTAGGATTTTTCTGTTTTACTACAATTATAAAAAAATGTGCGTCATTCGTATTAAGCGCTCTCAGTTGAAGGCGCTACGCAGGGCTAATTTTAAGGCTTCAAGGTTAGCATGATGGGCGATTCCAAAGCAACGATTGCGATTTAAACAAAAAAGGAAAACGCAGAAAAAACATTGGTGGTAAACCGTCGCCACTTCATCTGTTTTTCTAATATTTCGTAATTGTTTAAAGTTTGCTTTGAACTTCCACCACTGCCCTATGGGAACAGCAGCATTTTGAATTTTTGTTTGTATTTTGATTTGACGGTCGTTTTAAACGACTAAATGTTTTTTTTTTCAATTTCAGTGATAATTCACCTCATCGAACTGGTTCGCGAACCTGTTCGGTACGTGATTTTGTGGAACCGGAACTCAACCGGAACAAAATAATTTATCCCCAACCAGAACCGTAACCGAACTGGTATTTTTTTTCGGTTCGACACACTGAATATATATATATATATATACATATATATATAAAGACTGAAAAGACAAAAACTCACACAGAGCGCGAAAAAAATAAGCAGAATTGCTTGGGTTTGGGCGAGTTGGTTTTCCATATCGACTTGAAATTTCAGCTTCAACAAAAAACGATAGGACTTAGGAAGGACACAGAACTGTGTCCGTGTTTCCTTCCTAGGTCCTATCGTTTTTGTTCAAGCTGAAATTTCAAGTCGATATGGAAAAAAATAAGGTTAGTAGAGACAGAGACAAACGAGAAAGATGTAGAAAGTATAAATAAGTTTACTGACGTTCCAGGGAGAGGACTCCCATTCTTCAGTGTACTCTGAAGAAAATGAGTTATATATATATATAATATATATATATATATATATATATTAGTATTATTATTATTTATATATTGAGAGAGGGGTGTGTGTGTGTGTGTGTGTGTGGTGCACATAAATCAGTCAAGTAGATTGAGCGGCAAAGCTTCGTAACGTGGACTTGTCTAAACCGCAACAATTCCGAAGGTTACGGCCCACCTCGACCCCCATAACAACCAATTCTGCAGGGCTGGGTTGGAGAGTGTCTTATTGGGGTTGCTGTTCCGTTTTGAATACGTTAGAGAAGCCGAAAAAAATGCGGTTGATGGATGATACTTGAATGCACACATGGCGGAGAGGAGTGAGCGGAATTGTGCTCCCGCAATGTACGCTTTCACCAAAGCACTCCTTTTGATGTAGTGAGCCCGATACCTTTCGTGTCTGACATTAGCGCACGTGTTCTCTCACTATAACACGTTCCTTTATATTTTCCACTTTTCCTCCGCTTGATGCCTCCCTTGCACTATGCCGTTTCCGCAGAATTAGGCCTGAGGACCTCGTTTTGGTAACCAGCATTATTTCATCCCATTCATTTTTTTTTGCATTTTCTCCATCCTCGTATACCTTTTGTTTGTACAGCACCCTTCTTTTGGTTCAGGTTTCGGGTTTATTTGGATGAAGATGGCTGATGGGATGTATTTCTGCCGTTTCTGTTAGCCGTTTTTGTTACGACAGCCCACTATCCGCATTTTTTTTTGTCGCGAACACCAATTCGAAGTTTTGTCGCACATTTGTCTCCATGTTTGACGTAACAATGTTGCTACTCTAGGCGGCATGTTTTTGTAACTTTTGTTTTTCATAATTTTTTAGCTTTACCTAAAAAACCAATATCGCACCCCCAGAATTCCATTACTTTTGAACCTGTGATTTCGTTCAGTTTTCTCGAAGCCGGCTTCGGCCGCACTGGGTTACACTCACGCATAAAATTTAGTTCCTGGAGAAATAATGCATTCCCTTTAAATGAATAAAGAAAAATGTACGAAAGAGAGCAAATTGAAGAACAAGCAATAAAAACAAAAACATTTGAATATCCAGTACTTATTTTACAATGATCTATAAAAACGTTTTCAAAGGAGAAGATCTTTTAATAGGGAAGCGTTGGCGACGTTCTTGAAAGGCAGCGTTCTCAGAATATTTTCTGCATTGTTAATTATTTTTTGAGGCAATGTACAATATATCATGATAAGATATAAAATTCATTCTGTCCCCGTGTCTTTGTAGAGGGGTGGTGCTTTCTACTCCATTTTTTCTAGGCCAGTTTTGTTTTAGTCGCTGATACGAATAAAACAATCCTTCACTTTCACGAGTGCAGCATTCCCACCAATCCCAGGAAAAGCTTACTTCGCTCCGATTTCAAGTTCAGTCTTGTATCACAACAATTATTTTCGAAAGTATGGATCCTGGCCAGGCAACCATCATGGCGTGGTCTCTAAACCCCGCGTGCCACCTAACGGTTTCTGAGGGGACTATGTGCAGTGCAGGCAATGTACACAAACCGGTAACTCAAATCTCCCAGTACATGTGCTCCCCCGCATGTGATATTCAGAATATTTATTTCCAAATATACTATCGAGCTGTTGTAAAATTAAGGCCGACAAAAATTTGTCTGCTGAGAGCGTGACGAGGGCAGCGAGCGGTGACTGGCCGTTTTGGTCGCTTGCTGAAGTCGCTGTACTGGAGGCAGCATCGTATGCGCAAAACGGTAAACCTAGTTCCCGGCTTTTTTTTCCATAAAAGTCGGCTGTTGTCGTACTCCCCTTTAAAACGGTAAGTTTGTAGAAACAATGACAGTTTGCAGTTTACCACCTGGCATCACAATTGTTCACGACTGGTCCTCTCATTTCACAACATGTGGCGGTATTACCACCAGCAGTCACCGCCTGTTAAAAGTGTCTCCATTCGATGATACGAGAAATACTTGGGGCTTACAAATTTTTTGTTCAGGATTTACTGTTAAAATGATTCCACAAAATGTTTTCGGGGTGAGTTTCGAACTGCAGTTGAAAAGAGGGCATACAGAAATTTCCACACTACTGTCTAACACAACTTCGCAAATAAGAAACTGCTTTAAAGTGAAGCTATGGAAATGACACGGCGGGTTTGGTAGTCGTTAGGAGACGACGCAGCGTTTTTAGCAGACAGATAGACGACTGCCTTGAATCGCACTGCTCATGCCGCGCGTAATTATGGGCCTCGACGCCGGCACCAACGTAAACACAGCCCGCGCGGAAAAGGCAAGTTGTGAGAAAACAGGTCAAAGGGAAAAAAAATGAAGTGAGTACAGAAGGGGCCTCGTAGTTGGAGGGCAGGAAGGGCGATCGATACCAGAGGTCGGGGCATTTGCCGCAGAGTTTTGTTCATGTTTAATGCAAAAGCTCTCGCTCGCAGTTCGCATTTCGATATCAAGTAGGCCTCCAACTAGCTGAATATTTGCAAATGAAATAAAGGAGCTCGCTGCAGTAGGCAGAACCTCAAAGCAGACTAAATTAAAAAAAATCACACGCAATTCACAAGGAAACGATTCAGCAATCTTAATTATTTTTCGTGGAAACTCAGGAACAATGGTGATGCTAACTGTCCTTTTTCTATTTTTATGAGTTATTATAACTCCACAGAGGACAAGATTAAAAGAAAAAAACAGAATTTTTTTTTTCGCAAGGCGCTAGTAATGGCGAATTTAAACAACTGCTATGGGAAATCACGCAACCGTCCTTCTGATGACTACGATGGGTGAATGCGAAGCTTCCCCGTGGTGCACTCTTTTGTTGAACAATCCCAAACTGCGAGTATGTACTGCTCTGGTGGTACGCACCACTTTTACAAAATATCCACAACAACCCTCGGATGTGCACCCCCTAGGCCTAACGTTTGGATTTGGTGTCTACGCCGAGAATCGTTAGTGCTGCTTGGTGTTCGCGTCGACCATGTCAAAATGAAGCCGTCGGGCTGACACCGGCTTCATAACCCGAGAGACGTATGTTCGATTCAGGCCACAAAAATCGTTCTTTATTCACTGCCCCCCACGATCATTCATAATTGTAAAGAAAAGTTGGCTTTCCTGCAGGGTGTATTGGCGTACAACGGCATCTGTGAGGGAACTAAAGCTTCTATTTTAAAAAGGTATTACCTGCACAGCTGTTTTACATTGCTTTAATTTCGAAATTTCAGGTTCCTTTCGGTTTGAATCACGGTAGAAACCAGTGTGAACGTGATACCTCCTTCACCATATCAATAGCAGATTCTTTATGGCACAAGACCTATTGTGGACTATGTATGACCGACCGCATGGATTGTGACACCCGGCAGCGGCCGGCTGACCGACTCTGCGCAGGATCGACCAGCAGCGCGAAAGCGCAAACCAGCCAAGCCGTCCGCAGTAAGGGTCCTTCAAAACGTCATAGGAAATCGGCAAAGAGGATGCAGAAAGCATGACAGTAGTCTGAAATTCGATTCTGCAATAATGAAGTTCGCGTAAACGAACCCAAAGTGGTCTAAATATGGCCTTGGAACTGCGGGCTTCAATTTGCTTCTGAATCCCAGAGTGCTTACCAATCGCTGTAGTGTGCCTTCTAGTGAGGAAGTGTGGAACGCCCCCTAGTTGGAGTTCTTATCCCAGTATTACATATTATTGAGCTGTGCCGGCATAATTGCAGAAGACGAATGTCGAGGAGTGCAGAATGGTTGGCAGAGCAAGGGATTAGTGGGGAGAAGAAAGGCGTTTGTCCTGATGCTGCCAAGGTAAAATTTTCCTTCTTTGTTATGCTTTTTGTGCAGTTTGTTGGTATATTGTTGCCTTGGAAAAGCGCAGCTAGGAGATTTATTTTAAATAAAAGAAGGAGGAGATTCACAATAGCTAATAGAGTGCCAAGAGTACCTAACTGTAGTGCCGGAGGCCCATTCTGCTTAAGAACCATTTTGGCGGTAAATTTGAATATTGCATTTGTGTCTCAAATATTTATTTCATACTAACTTGTAACTACACCGTAATCCGTAATTGTAAATTAACGGGACATTTCTTCGAATGTGGTTTCAGGCATTATCAGACGATTAACATAAACTGACTATTCAAGATGGGCCGCACCTGGGAGGTGGAAACGTTTAGAATCACTCGTATAAGGCAAAACTGCGATATCGATCTGATCTCAAAGCAGAGGTGGGCTAATAAACCGTTCATTATTTCTGCGACTTCAAGCACCGCAGCCAGGTAGCTATTCTACACATGTGAAATAATTTACGGTGGTAAAAGTACCCCTAAACACAGCGGCAATTTCGCGCATGATCTGCATATCTCCTACTAGAGATGCGTCATCTCAGGAGTGACCCGGATCTTTCGAGCCGCTCTTTTGAAGAGCGGGTGAGCCATGGCTCAGTAAAAGTGAGCGACAGTTCTTTTGGAGAGAGGGAGCCCCTTCTCGCCCGCTCAGTCATCCGTGTCAAATGGGGCGAGCCACAGCACAGCAAACCATGGAGGAAGAGCCAACGCAGCCGAAGAGCCAGGTCAAATGATCCGTCCCCTCTGCGCCATCTATTGCGGCGCAGAAAGCAACTCAAACTGCGGCCAGCTGGGGCTAATTTTCCAAATTCCTCCAGCGCGCCCCTGTCGTGGGAGCAGACAATTCGAGTCAGGAGAACCGGATGTACTTTTGAGCCGTTCTTCGGCTCTTCCGCTCCGTTACTGAGCCGAAGAGCCAGAGAGCCGGGTCAAATGAGCCGTTTCTCTGCGCCATCTATTATCGGCGTCAGAAAGCAACTGCACTGCCGGGCGAGCTGGGGCTAATTTTCCAAATTCCTCCAGCGCGCCCCTGTCGTGGGAGCAGACAATTCGAGTCAGGAGAACCGGATGTACTTTTGAGCCGTTCTTCGGCTCTTCCGCTCAGTTACTGAGCGGAAGAGCCGGAGAGCCGGGTCAAATGAGCCGTTTCTCTGCGCCATCTATTATCGGCGCCGGAAAGCAACTGTACTGCCGGGCGAGCTGGGGCTAATTTTCCAAATTCCTTCAGCGGCTTCTGTCGTGGGAGCAGACCATTCGAGTCAGGAGAACCGGATGTACTTTTGAGCGGCTCTTCGGCTCTTCCGGCGCTTCCGCTCATTTACTGAGCCGAAGAACCGAAGAACGGCTCAAAAGATTCGTCTCTTCGGGGCGAGTTTCGCGCCATCTATTATCGGCGCAAGAAAGCAACTGCCCTGCCTGGCCAGGGCATTTGCTCGGTGGGGCTAATTTTCCAAATTCCTCCAGCGCCTCCTGTCGTGTGAGCAGACAGTCCGAGTAAGGAGAGCCGGTTATTTTGAGCCGTTCTTCGGCTCTTCTGACCCGCTCTTTTCGAGAGCCGCTCTTCACGAAGCGGATCTTCTGAGGCGCCATTTTGGGAACAGCGGTTGAGAGACCGCGGCGGCGGCGGCGGCGGATGTGAATGACAAATCGGGAGGCCGCAATGGCAGCAGTGAACGAACTGCGTCTGTATTTTCAAAGTAATAGGAAAATAAACTCCTGCGACCATATTATTCCCCAGTTACATTTGTGCGTTCAGCTGTTGTCCGAGTCAGGAACGAGCCGGATCTTCTGAGCCCCTCAGTTCAGCGGCGATTCTCGGCTCCCGGCTGTTCTTTGGCAGAGCGGCCCTCCTAAGAACCGCCGCTCAGCGGCTGCTGGTTCGATCAGAGAATCATGCTGAGCATGGCTCTGGACGAGTCGTGTCAGCTCGTTCCGGTAGATTTTAGAACGTTGAGCAAGTGGGCTGGTTGGTGCATGTTAAAAATGTGAGAAACAGCGCGAAAGGACAGCATGTAGAGTAAAAAAAAGAATATGACTGGATCTTCACAAAGATATAAAAGGCCTGTGGAATGACGGTGAAGTCAACTCGTTTCTGTACGCATGGTAGCTGTCTGTTACGGTATCATGTTAGTTTTGTGGAGTGTTGATCGTGACCACAATATGAAGAGCGCCGAATGCGGCAGCTTCGCGAATAGCCGAAAGAAATAAAGGAGCCGAAAGTAGAGCGTGTTTGTGGGCTAATAAAGCTGACAGAAAATTTACATTTCGGCCGTGGTTGATCTTTAAATACCGCAAAGACACATTTTTTTTTGTCATGGCAATGGAAGCAATTCTTTTCTGTACAAATGCACCGGATTTTGTTACAAAATAAATGCCTCAACAATTACGTAATAATTTAGATTATGCATGCTTAACACACGTTACAGACCTAAATGAACCGCTGAACCGTTCAAATGAACCGCTTTCACTTCAGTGAAGTGAGCCGTTTTGCCCATCTCTATCTCCTACAATGAATTTCCACCGCAACTAAGGGACTGGAACGGACTGTTTCGTTCCAATTTGCTACTACCGGCATCAGACTTCACCTCATGCAGTATTATTCGTGAGGGCGCGTCATACAACACCAGCATGCAATTAATAATACCTTGAGCAGCACATGATACCATATTAGCAAGGCTGTTCATAGTTACTAACCACCGCAGCAATTAGGCAATGATTTACACTTCTTTGCCGTAAACACGCTTTCAAAAAAAGTAAATACGTACGTTAGCAATTACAAATCTGCAACAATTTTATCCACGTCGTAACAGCGTTTAAACGCATGGCCCAAATTGCAAATAGTTTTAATTTAGGTAAAAAACTTTAATCTAAACTAAGAACAAAACTTTTCTTATTGTAACCAAATTCATCTTTTTTAAATGATTTTTTACTTCGGTCCGTTTTTAGCGCATTTTGTTGAAAAGAACCTAACCGCAGCCAAATAATATCAGCTCCATGAAACGGATGAAAGACGTCTGCAATCCTTCCCACGTGCACACTTGATTAGGAATGCGCAAGAAAAAAAAAGCATTGCATTTGGCTGCACCCACACCCAGAAAAACATTTACTCTGCTGCTGCAAAAACAGAGCATAGTTTTTCCTATAATAAACAAAAACAACTTCGTTGTGCATTTATTAAAAGCGATCAAGAGAGCCGCGTCCAAAACGTTTAAATTAAACAAAAATTTCACTTTTGCCGCATGCTACGCGGCACCTGGCTACTGGGTTTTTGCCAACCGCATGATGAATTTTCTGCTCTCCTGCGTGTCAAGAGCTATAATGGCGCGTTTTTGCCCACGCCACCTCCAATGTAAGTTTTCATACCGGCGAAGTAGCTGTACTCGTCGCGGCTGCGAGGTTCTGCCTCGGCACCGCCGAAACCCCTGGGGCAACTGTTATTGGCCTCCAACAACCATGTAACTTAAACAAATTGCGTGATCGGCTGACAAGGATATATATATATATATATATATATATATATATATATATATATATATATATATATATATATATTATAATATATAGGTTAGTAAGCAGCGACAAACGAGAAAAACGTAGAAATAGAAATAAGTGTACTGACGTGTCAGGGAGAGGACTCCCTTTCTTCAGAGTATATATATATATATATATATATATATATATATATATATTGTGAGCATTTGTGTGTAAGCTACGATAGTGCTCGCTTCAAGGACACATGGAAGGTGCCTGCTACTTTCGTGTCCAATCCACCTTGCACTCCGTCTGCTTCTCAAGACCATTATCATCACCATGTCGCACCTCATCTGTTTCTCATACTCATCCACATCATCATTCCTCGGGCTGGTATTCTCGGTTGCCTCTCGGAATAAACGCGCCGTCCCGACTGACTCTGCGACGTCTCTTCTGGGTGACGGCTGCCTTTGACGTCTCCCTCAAGTGGTGAGGTGCACCTCCGTCCTGTCCTCGGTCTTTCCCAGTCGCACACCTGGAGCTCCGTTCCGGTAGTCGCTTGCCTCTGAGGATGCAGCACGAGAGCGGGAACAGCCCCCCTGGAGCGTCAGCTGCCGTGCCTGCTGCGTTTACCATCACCAGCCACCAACGCGATACGCCATGTTTTTATGGCCGTCGAGGTGAGGATGTCGACGACTGGCTGGATAGCTATAATCGGGTCAGCAGCTTTAATCGGTGGGATGACGCATTCAAGCTCCGAATCGTCTCCTTCTCCCTGCACGAGGCGTCCAAGACGTGGTTCCGTAACAACGAACACACTATCACAGACTGGACCGGCTATACTCAGGAGCTACGAAAACTTTTCGGCACGCCGTCCATTCGCGCAGAAGTAGCCAGACAAAAGCTTGCCTCACGCATTCAATGCCCTGATGAGACATTCGCCTCATACATTGAGGACGTCGTCGCTCTTTGCCGCCAAGTGGATGAAACCATGCCAGAGGCTGACCAGGTGCGTCAGATATTGACAGGTATCGCTCCGTTTGCCTTTAACGCTCTGGCTGGGGAAAATCCTGCAAGCGTTGGCGATGTCCGCAAGACTTGTCAACGGCTGGACCAACTACAGTCTATTCGCCTTCGCCAGGAGGCTTGGGCCTCTCATCAATATGGGGACTAGAACCTGCGCAGTCTCATTCGCGCGATCATTCGCGAAGACCTGCAGCACCACGACTCGCCTTGCTCGTCGCGTGACCATTGTCACACCAATGCACCTGACCTCCGAGATATTGTCAGAGAGGAGCTAGCATCCATTACGGGATATACACCCGCACGTCCTCCTCTTGCCACCGGCTGCACGCAGTCCTACTCGCCCACGAGTCCTCCCCTGGCCACCGTCTACGCGCCGTCCTACTCCGCGATTGCGGCCAAACCGCCCTTGCAGGTTGAGCCACCGTCGCCGCAGGCCCATGTGACAGCGATTGCCGCAGCACCTGCTCCTCCGCATTATTACACCTCCATGGGACCGGGCCGTCAACGGTTTCCTGGAGATGGCCCAGTGTGCTACTATTGTGGAATCAGGGGCCACATTCCTCGTTTCTTTCGTCGACGTCAGCAAGACGAGCGAAGAGGCTACGCCCCGTTCGAACGTGACTATTCCCGGTTTCCCTACGGCTATCGGCGTCCCGAATACGTTTCCCCTCCGCGTCGCCCTTCTTCGCCTCCAGGGCCACTCGAGCCTCCGAGTCACCGTGCTGCACGCCGCCGCTCGCCTTCGCCGTACCGTCGTTCCTTGTCGCCCCTCCGTCCTGCCCCCCAAGCTACTAACACCCACCAGGAAAACTAGCTTCTGCAGTTTTTGGAGGGAAAACTGCACTAGTGCGAACAAGGATAACTCCTCCAGAAAGACCCTCGAACACTGTCAGAGTCGAAGTAGAAGGTGTAAAGGTTGATGCACTTGTGTACACAGGAGCCAGTATTTCAGTCATTGGTGGTAATTTTTGTTCGGAGCTACGCAAAGTGAAAACCCCGTACACTGGCCCCTCCCTATGTAATGCGAATCAAGGAGCAATCGAACCTACCGGATATTGTACTGTGCGTGTTTTTATAGATGCAATTCGGCATCACATACAGTGTGCGGTTTTGCCGCATTGCGCCCATCATCTCATTTTAGGATGGGACTTCCTCTCGTCTGCATCCGCCGTGATCTCCTGTCACCACCCTGACATCGAACTGACGGAAACAGACAATTCAAGTGTTCCTGACGCGCCGCATCAGCGCTTAGTGGCTAGCGCGGATTACGTCCTCGACACCTGCTGTGAGAAAGTCATCTCCATTAGTTCGGATCAATTTTGTGATGGTGACGTCCTCATCGTTCCCACTCCTCACTTTCTGGCCAAAGGTCTGGTGATCGCAACGATTCTCGTGCGATTTTCACATGGAGCTGCCGATATAATCGCCGTTAACACCAATCGTGAGCCCATGCTCCTACGTAAGCGTACTACAATTGCTAGTGTTGCTGACTCGGAGGCCACCTGTATTTTCCCGCACTGTGCAGTGTCATCCCCTGCTCATGTGAATTCCGGCTCTCCTGGCTGTGATCTAACCGCACGATGGGTTCTGACCTCTCCCCGGCTGAGACCGAAGCGTTAATGGCGCTTCTGACCAAACACAAATCTTTATTTGACGCTAACTGCACCAAACTCGGTCAGACGTCGGTGGCAACGCATCGCATCGAAACCGATGGGTCTCGCATTATTCACCGCCGTCCTTACCGTGTGTCCTCCTCAGAAAGGAAACTTATTAGCGACAACGTCACCGATATGCTTCAGCGGAACATTATTCGGCCGTCAACCAGTCCGTGGTCATCTCCGGTTGTTCTCGTGCAGAAAACGCACGGATCAGTGCGATTTTGCGTTGATTATCGCGCACTGAACAAGATTACCCGAAAAGATGTCTACCCGATGTCTCGAATTGATGACGCCCTAGATTGTTTACAAGGAGCGGAATATTTTTCAAGTCTTGATCTGCGCTCGGGGTATTGGCAGATCCCCATGCACGAGGCCGATAAAGAGAAGACCGCGTTCGCCACCCCCGACGGGCTGTATGAGTTTAATGTTTTGCCATTCGGGCTTTGACACCCCTGCAACCTTCGAGCGGATCATCGATACAGTTCTTCGCGGTCTCAAATGGAAATCGTGCTTTTGTTATCTCGACGATATCGTTGTCTTTTCTTCAAGTTTCCGTGAGCACCTGAAGCGACTGGACGAAGTCCTCACCTGCCTTGCGAATGCGGGCCTGCAACTTAATACTAAGAAGTGCCGCTTTGCTAGTCGAAGCATTAAAGTTTTGGGACACGTCGTGAGCAAGGACGGAATTCGCCCAGACCCTGAGAAGATTGCCGCTGTCGTCAACTTTCCACAGCCATTGCATCAAAAGAATCTGCGTAGCTTCCTGGGTCTGGCTTCGTACTTCCGTCGCTTTGTCCGAAATTTCGCTACCCTGGCTTCCCCCCTCAACAAGTTCATGCACTCAGGAACACCCTTTGTGTGGTCTGAAGAATGTGAAGACGCCTTTCAAGCGTTGAAAAAAGCCCTTACTTCCCGTCCAGTACTGTGCCACTTTGACGAGTCCCGACCGGTCCTTCTCCATACGGACGCCAGTGGACATGGCTTAGGTGCTGTTCTCTTGCAGACGGATGACCAACACAGAGAAAGGGTTGTTTCTACGCCAGCCGCTCTCTCAGTCACGCCGAGAAAAACTACCCGATTACCGAGCAGGAGTGTCTCGCTGTTGTTTGGGCGGTTCAGAAATTCCGCCCATACCTCTACGGCCGTCACTTCACAGTGGTAACAGACCATCATGCTCTCTGCTGGTTGCAGTCACAGAAAATCTGACCAGCCGCCTCGGCCGCTGGATAAATCGACTACAAGAATACGACTTTACCGTAATTTACAAATCCGGCAAGAAGCACCTTGATGCAGATGCCCTTTCCCGATGTCCGCTAGATCCTCCTGACGTTCCTCCTCCGACTACCTCACGTAGCGCACTACGTACCATCGCTCCTGTAGTCGACATCCCAACTGACGATATCTCAAATTTGGCTACCCTTCAACAATCAGATTGTTACTGCCGTGGAATGATAGAGCAGCTCATCCGCTACTAAACACCCGTGAACAGCCGCTATCGCCGTCAACTCCAACAATTTCGGCTTTTCGGCGGAGTGCTTCACCGTTCCATTCACCACCCCTCAGGGTACCGGTGGGTTGCTGTTACGCCGCGCTCTCTCCGCCCAAAGATACTTGAAGCATTGCACGATGATGCAACAGCTGGCCATTTAAGTTTCCATAAAACATGCGATCGTGTTCGCAGCCGGTTTTTTTGGCCTGGTCTTGCCACTTGTGTCGCCCGCTACATTGCGTCGTGCGTCTCGTGCTAGCAGCGCAAGTGCCCGACGTCCGCTCCTGCCGGACTCCTACAGCCACTGCCTTGCCCGTCGGCACCGTTCGAAACTGTGGGAATCGACCTTTACGGCCCTTTACCTACCACGACTGCCGGATATCGCTGGGTGGTGACGGCCGTTGACCACCTCACAAGGTACGCGGAGACAGCTCCCCTTCGTTCCGGTTGTGCTGCTGAGGTAGCCGACTTCTTCTTGCGCGCAATTATCTTGCGCCATGGTGCCCCCATAGTCCTCTTGAGTGATCGCGGCCGGACTTTCCCGTCTAACATTGTTAAGGAAGTTCTTCGTTCCTCCAACACAGTGCACAAAACCACATCAGCCTACCATCCGCAAACAAATGGACTAACCGAACGCTTCCACCGTGATCTATCCGATATGATTTCCATGTATATCCGGCCCGACCACACAAACTGGGACGCAATTCTTCCGTTTGTTACATTCGCTTACAACAGCGCTGTTCAGAAGACCACTGGTTATTCCCCATTTTTCCTCGGTTTTGGCCGCCAACCATCTTTTCTTCTCGACACCACCTTCTTTTCTGCTCCCGTACCTACGTCAAGTCCGTTATCCGAGCAGTTTATCTCTCGTCTCGATCACTGCCGTCGCCTTGCTCGCTTGAGCACGGAAGCCTGCCAGCACGACCGCAAACTTCGCTATGACGCCACGCATCGTGCCGTACAGTTCTACCCTGCGATAAGGTCCTCCTTTGGACGCCCATTCGCAAGCCCGGACTCTGTGACAAATTCCTAAATCGATTTCTTGGCCCTTACAGCGTCCTGGAGGAAACCTCCCAAGTTAATTATCGCGTCGCGCCTTGTACTCCCCATACGGACCACCGCTACAGGGGCACGGAGATCGTTCACGTATCTAGACTGAAACCGTTCACGCCTCGCACCTTGTGAAAGGCTGCTCCCAGGTGGTCCCTTCCACGGAGGGGGGGGGGAATGTGTGAGCATTTTTGTGTAAGCTACGATAGTGCTCGCTTCAAGGACACATGGAAGGTGCCTGCTACTTTCGTGTCCAATCCACCTTGCACTCCGTCTGCTTCTCAAGACCATTATCATCACCATGTCGCACCTGATCTGTTTCTCATACCCATCCACGTCACCATACCTCGGGCTGGTATGCTCGGTTGCCTCTCGGAATAAACGCACCGTCCCGACTGACCCTGCGACGTCTCTTCTGGGTGACGGCTGCCTTTGACGTCTCCCTCAATATATTTATTATGTGTGTGTGTGTGTGTGTGTGTGTGTGTGTGTGTGTGTGTGTGTGTGTGTGTGTGTGTGTGTGTGTGTGTGTGTGTGTGTGTGTGTGTGCGCACATAAATCAGTCAAGTAAATTGAGCGGCAAAGCTTCGTAACGTGGACTTGTCTAAACCGGAACAATTCCGAAGGTTACGGCCCACCTCGACCCCCATAAAACCAATTCTGCAGGGCTGGCTTGGAGAGCGTCTCATTAGGGTTGCTGGTCCGTTTTGAATACGCTAGAGAAGCCGAAAAAAATGCGGTTGAGGGAAGATACTTGAATGCACCCATGGCGGAGAAGAGTGAGCGGAATTGTGCTCCCCCAATGTAGGCTTTCAGCAAAGCACTCCTCTTGATGTAGTGAGCCCGATACCTTTCGTGTCGGACATTACCGCACGTGTTCTCTCACTATAACAAGTTCCTTTATATTTTCCACTTTTCCTCCGCCTGCTGCCTCCCTTGCACTATGCCGTTTCCCCAGAATTAGGCCTGAGGACCTCGTTTTGGTAACCTGCATTATTTCATCCCATTCATTTTTTTTGCGTTTTCTCCATCCTCGCATACCCTTTGCTTGTACAGCACCCTTCTTTTGGTTCAGGTTTCGGGTTTATTTGGATGAAGATGGCTGAGGGGATGTATTTCTGCCGTTTCTGTTAGCCTTTTTTGTTACGACAGCCCACTACCCGCATTTTTGTTTTGTTTTTTTGTCGCGAACACCAATTCTAAGTTTTGTCGCAAATACCAATTCTGTGCTGACGTGATTTTGTCTCCATGTTTGACGTAACAATGTTGCTACTATAAGCGGCACGTTTTTTGTAATTTTTGTTTTTCATAATTTGTTAGCTTACCTAAAACACCAATATCAACCCCCAGAATTCCATTACTTTTGAACCTGTGATTTCATTCAGTTTTCTCGAAGCCGGCTTCTCCCGTACTGGGTTACACTCACGCATAAAATTTAGTTCCGGGAGAAATAATGCATTCCCCAATAAATAAATAGATAAAGAAAAATGTACGAAGGAGAAAAAATTGAAGTACAAGCAATAAAAAAAAAACATTTGAACATATAGTACTTATTTTACAATGATCTATAAAAACGTTTTCAAAGAGGAGATCTTTTAATAGGGAAGCGTTCGTGACGTTCTTGAAGGGCAGCGTTCTCAGAATATTTTCTGCATTGTTAATTATTTTTAAAGGCAATGTAGAGGCTCTCATGATAAGATATAAAATTCATTCTGTCCCCGTGTCTTTGTAGAGGGGTGGTGCTTTCTACTCCATTTTCTCTAGGCCAGTTTTGTTTCAGTCGTTGATACGAATAAAACAAACCTTCACTTTCACGAGTGCAGCATTTCCACCAATCCCAGGAAAAGCATACTTCGCCCCAATTTCACGTTCAGTCTTGTATCACAAAAATTTTTTTCGAAAGTATGGATCCTGGCAAGGCAACCATCATGCGAGGTCTCTAAACCCCGCATGCCACCTAAGGGTTTCGGAGGGGACTATGTGCAGGGCAGGCAATGTACACAAACCGGTAACTCAAATCTCCCAGTACATGTGCGCCCCCGAATGTGATATTCAGAAATATTTATTTCCAAATATACTAACGAGCTGTTGTAAAATTAAGGCCGCCAAAAATTAGTCTGTTGAGAGCGTGACGAGGGCAGCGCGCGCTGACTGGCCGTTTTAGTCGCTTGCTGAAGTCGCATTACTGTAGGCGGCATTCTATACACAAAACGGTAAACCTAGTCCCCGGACTTGTCTTTCCATAAAAGTCAGCTGTTGCACTCCCCTCCAAAACGGTAAGTTTGTAGAAACAACGACAGTTTGCTATTTATCACCTGGCCTCGCAGTTGTTCATGACTATTCCTCTTATTTCACAAGATATGGCGGTATCCCCAGCAGCAGTCACCACTTGTTAAGTCTCCGTACAATGATACGACAAATACTTGGGGATTACAAATATTTTGTTCAAGATTTACTGTTAAAATTATTCCACAAAATGTATTCGGGTTGAGTTTGGAACTGCAATGTAAAAGAGGGCATACAGAAATTTCCACACTACTGTCTAACACAACTTCGCAAATAAGAAACTGCTTTAAAGAGAAGCTATGGAAATGACACGACGGGTTTGGTAGTCGTTAGGAGACGACGCAGCGTTTTTAGCAGCACAGATCGACGACTGCCTTGAATCGCACTGCCTCATGCCGCGCGTAATTATGGGCCTCGACGACGGCACCAACGTAAACACAGCCCGCGCGGAAAAGGCAAGTTGTGAGAAAACTGGTCAAAGGAAAAAAAAATGAAGTGAGGACAGAAGGGGCCTCGTAGTTGGAGGGCAGGAAGGGCGATCGATACCAGAGGTCGGGGCATTTGCAGCAGAGTTTTGTTCATGTTTAATGCAAAAGCTCTCGCTCGCAGTTCGCATTTTGACATCAAGTAGGCCTCCAACTAGCTGAATATTTGCAAATGAAATAAAGGAGCTCCCTGCAGTAGGCAGAACCTCAAAGCAGACTAAATTAAAAGAAATCACACGCAATTTACAAGGACACGATTCAGCAATCTTAATTATTTTTTGTGGAAACTCAGGAACAGTGGTGATGCTGACTGTCCTTTTTCTATTTTTATGAGTTATTATAACTGCATAGAGGAAAAGATTAAAAGAAAAAAACAGAATTTTCTTCCGCAAGGCGCTAGTAATGGCGAATTTAAACAACTGCTATGGGAAATCACGCAACCGTCCTTCTGATGACTACGATGGATGAACGCGAAGCTTCCCCGTGGTGTACTCTTTTGTTGAACAATCCCACACTGCGAGTATGTACTGCTCTGGAGGTACTCACCACTTTTACAAAATATCCACAGCAACTCTCGGATGCGCATCCCCTAGGCCTAACGTTTGGATTTGGTGTCTACGGCGCGAATCGGTGAGTGCTGCTTGATGTCCGCGTCGACCATGTCAAAATGAAGCCGCCGGGCTGACGCCGGCTTCATAACGCGAGAGACGTATGTTCCATTCAGGCCACAAAAATAGTTTTTTTTCACTGCCCCCACGATCATTCATAATTGTAAAGAAAAGTTTGCTTCCCTGCAGGGTGTTTTGGCGTACAACGGAATCTGTGAGGGAACTAAAGCTTCGATTTTAAAAAGGTATTACCTGCACAGCTGTTTTACATTGCTTTAATTTCGAAATTTCAGGTTCCTTTAGGTTTGAATCACGCTAGAAACCAGTGTGAACGTGATACTTCCTTCACCATATCAATAGCAGATTTTTTATGGCACAAGACCTATTTTGGACTATGTATGACCGACCGCATGGATTGTGACAACCCGGCAGCGGCCGGCTGACCGACTCTGCCGCAGGATCGACCAGCAGCGCGAAAGCGCAAACAAGCCAAGCCGTCCGCAGTAAGGGTCCTTCAAAACGTCATAGGAAATCGTCAAGGAGGATGCAGAAAGCATGAAAGTCTGAAATTCGATTCTGCAATAATGAAGTTCGCGTGAACGCACCCAAAGTGGCCTAAATATGGCCTTGGAACTGCGGGCTTCAATTTGCTTCTGAATCCCAGAGTGCTTACCAATCGCTGTAGTGTGCCTTCTAGTGAGGAAATGCGGAACGCCCCCTAGTTGGAGTTCTTATCCCAGTATTACATATTATTGAGCTGTGCCGGCACAATTGCAGAATACGAATGGCGAGGAGTGCAGAATGGTTGGCAGAGCAAGGGAATAGTGGGGAGAAGAAAGGCGTTTGTCCTGATGCCGCCAAGGTAAAGTTTTCCTTCTTTGTTATGCTTTTTGTGCAGTATGTTGGTATATTGTTCCCTTGGAAAAGCGCAGCTAGAAGATTTATTTTAAATAAAAGAAGGAGGAGATTCACAATGGCTAATAGAGTGCCAAGAGTTCCTAACTGTAGTGCCGTTAGGCCCATTCTGCTTAAGAACCATTTCGGCGGTAAATTTGAATATTTGCATTTGTGTTTCAAATATTTTATTTCATACTAACTTGTAACTACATCGCAATTCGTAATTGTAAATTAACGGGACATTTTTGCAAATGTGGGTTCAGGCATTATCAGACGATTAACATAAACTGACCATTCAAGATGGGCCGCACCTGGGAGGTGGAAACGTTTAGAATCACTCGTATAAGGCACACTGCTATATCGATCCGTTCTCAAGGCACAGGTGGGCTAATAAACCGTTCACTATTTCTGCGACTTCAAGCACCGCAGCCAGGTAGCTATTCTACACATGGGAAATAATTTACGGTGGTAAAAGCACCCCTAAACAGAGTGGCAATTTCGCGCATGATCTGCATATCTCCTACAATGAATTTGCACCGCGACTAAGCGACTGGAACGGACTGTTTCATACCAATTTGCTACTACCGGCATCAGTCTTCACCTAATGCAGTAATATTTGTAAGGGCACGTTATACAACACTAGCACGCAATTAAATAACAGTATAATTTTGCTCCACTTGCAAAAAACAGGATATCCGGTGTTCATAGTTACTGACAACGCGGCAATTGGGCAATGTTTTAAACTTCGTTGTAATAAATCCGCCTACAAAAAAAAATTAATATGTACGTTAGTAATTACAAATCTGCACCAACTTTGTCTAAGTTTTAATAGCGTTTAAACGTACGGCCAAAATTGCTAAGCGTTTTATTACTGATAAAGAATTTAAATCTAAACCAAGAACAAAGATTTTCCTATAGTAACAAAACTCCACTTTTTTAAATGATTTCTTACTTCGTTCGTTTTTAGCGTATTTTGTTGAAAAGACCCTAACCGCAGCCAAAGGTTGCCTTTCCTGCAGGGTTTATTGGCGTAAAACGGCATCTGTGAGGGAACTAAAGCTTCGATTTTAAAAAGGTATTACCTGCACAGCTGTTTTACATCGCTTTAATTTCGAAATTTCAGGTTCCGCTAGGTTTTAATTGCGGTAGAAACCACGGTGGGCGTGATACCTCCTTCAGCATATCAATAGCACATTCTTTATGGCACAAGACCTATTGTGGACTATGCATGACCGACCGCAGGGATTGCGACCACCCGCCAGCGGCCGGCTGACCGACTCTGCCGCAGGATTCACGAGCCGCGCGGTATCGCAAATCAGCCAAGCCGTCTGCAGTAAGGGTCCTTCAAAACGACATAGGAAGTCGGCAAGTAGGATGCAGAAAGCATGACAGCAGTATGAAATTAGATTTTGCATAATGAAGTTCGCGTAAACGCACCCAGAGTGGTCTAACTATAGCCTATGAACTGCAGGCTTCAATTTGCTTCTGAATCCAAGAGTGCTTACTAATCACTGTAGTGTGCCTTCTAGTGAGGAAGTGTGGAACGCCGTCTAGTTGGAGTTCTTATTGCAGCACTACATATTATTGAGCTAGGCCGGGATAATTGCAGAAGACGAATGGCGAGGAGTGCATAGTCGTTGGCAGAGCAAGGTTATCGTGGGGAGAAGAAAGTTGTTTGTCCTGAGGCCGCCAAGGTAAAGTTTGCCTTCTTTGTAAAGCTTTTTGTGCAGTATGTTCATATACTGTTCTCTTGTAAAAGCGCAGCTAGGGGATTTATTTTAAATAAAAGAACAAGGAGATTCAAAATGTCTAATAGAGTGCCAAGATTGCCTTGTGTTTAACCTAACTGTAGTGCCGAGAGGCCCATTCTTCTTTAGAACGTTTTGGCGGTAAATTTGAATATTGAATTTGTGTTTTAAATATTTTACTTCATACTATCTTGTAACTTCATCGTAATTCGTAAACGTAAAGTAACTGGACAATTCAGCACATGTGGGATCAGGCATTATCAGGCGCCTAACATAAACCGAAAATTAAAGATGGGCCGCACCTGGGCGGTGGAAACGTTTAGAATCACACGTATAAGGCAAATTTCGATACTTATCCGTTCTCAAAGCAGAGGTGGGCTAATCCTCCATCCAATATTTCTAGGACTTCAATAACCGCCGACAGGTAGCTAGTCTACACGTGGGAAATCGTTTACGGTGGTAAAAGTACCCCTCAACAGAGTGGCAATTTCCCGCATGATCTTCATATCTCCTGCAATGAATTTGAATCGCAACTAGGGGCAACTGGAACGGACTGTTTTATGCCAGTTTACTACTTCCGGCATCAGACTTCACCTTAGTCAAGGCTATGCGTAAGGGCACGTTATACAACACTAACACGCAATTTGTCATAGAATACCTTCACACCACTTACAAAGCCGAAAACCCAGTCTGGAATAGTTTATTCGGCGTGGCGATTAGGCCGCCTTTTTTATTTCGTTGCTGTTAAATGTGCTACAAAAAAAATAAGGATGTACACAAATATTTAAAAATTTTCTAGCAGTTTGTCCAAGTCGTTATAGTATTCACGCGCTGCTAGGAAATTGCCAAAGTTTTTATTACAGACGAAGAAAGTTAATTTAAACCTACAACAAAGATTATCCTTTTGTAATACAATAGGATTTTTTGTCACTGATCTTCGGTCCTGCTACTTCGGTCCGTTTCCAGCATATTTTGTTACAAAGAACCCAACGGCAGCCAAACTATTTCAGCTCTATGAAACGGACGGAAAAGGTCCGCAATCCTTCCCGCATGCACACCTTACTGGGAATACGCACGAAAAAAAGCAAAGGACTAGGCTGGAGCCACACACAGAAAAAAAATTTCCCGCTGCAAAAACAGAGCATAGTTTTCCCTATAATAATCCAAAAACAAGTTCGTTGTGCATTTAATAAAAACGATCAAGAGAGCCGTTTCCCAAACGTTTAAATTAAATAACACATTTCAATTTTTCCGCATGCTACGCGCAGCGAGCCCCTGGCTTTTTGCCAACCGCATGTATTTTCTGCTCTCCTGCGTGTCAAGAGCTATAATGAAGTTTTTTTTTTCGCGATGCAGTAATGTCTACCTCGCCATCTCCACCGCCAGTTTTCATACCGGTGACGTAGCTGTACTCGGCTGCCTCGGCACCGCCGAAACCCCTGGGACAACTGTTATTGGCCTCCAACACCCATTCAACTTTAACAAATTGCGTGATCGGCTGAAAAATGGTAGCGCCAATATCAGATGATACCGGAGAATACACAGATGCGTGAATTGCCGCAGAAAAAAAAAAACGACCCGGTACCGCTTTCGTCCTTGCCACCTCCAATTGACATTGCAAGGTAGGGCGAATACCTCTCGTTTAAACAGCCATTGCCCGGTTGCAAGGCCGGTGTGAGCACGTAATTCTTCTTAATTTGAAACGCTTTGTGAGCAACATTTGTTCTTTGTAATTCACGTTTTAGCGTGCGCCAATGAACGTTTGCGGGCTTATGCGAGTTATGCATGGAAAGAATGGGGCGGTCACGCAAAGCTCTTCTGAGGTCACTACCGACGGCATTCCCGCGGGGCTGGTGGAAGTTTAAACGTGGAGGGCTGTTGCCTAACTGCGGTCTGTCAGGTTTGCTCCATAATCGTGCAGTTTGGGTTTGTTTGGTGTGTTACACATACGCTAACAAGCCTGGTACGGGGAGGGCCCAGGATCATCAGTTTTGACCGATAAAATGTAGCTCGGTGCCTTGCTGATTTAATTTCCTGCGGCAGGACAGCTGTCGTTCGCTAAGAAGAAGAATGGAAATCGAAGAGGCGTCGGCCAAAACAGCAAACATAATAGTCGCGAAAACAACAGAAAGCCGCTGGTACCCCTTTTGCCAGCTCAAAATTCAGCTCTTCGAGTAGCTGTAATCGCACTCAAATGAACGGCTACCTGCCCGGTTGGAAAGCTGAAGTGCGCAAAGGTTGCATGTTCAGCTTCAAGGGCTTTAAGAACATCATTTTCGGCTGTTTATTTACTTCCCATCACGTGTGCGTAGCCGGTTGGGGGCGATAAACACTGCGGTGTGCTGGCGAATGCTTTAATGAGGGAATCACACGACCCAATTCCACTTCTCCGGTGTCGTGAGTAGTGGAGTGGCTTGGATCGGTGTGTTACACAAACAGTAAGATGCCTAAAATACGGGAGTGAAAGATACAGCTTTATGTTTGTATACCAGAGTAAAGTACGAGTAACTCCAAGTTTAATTGACCTATTTTCTTTAAGAGGTATGCTAAATCGGAAATACCAAACAAATGTTTTGTTTTATGCGGCCCTGGGCTGTGCACACATTCGCAGGATGTCGTTCTTCACAGAAAAGAACGGCAATAATTCTTTATTGCATATTAATATTTGTAATAATATTGACCCTTCCTAGTCCTTTATAGGCGACGGTAGCTGAGTGGCCTGCTTGATTGGGAGCGTGCTGTGCCTGTCACTGTTCCCGGCATTTTCGGAACAGGGTGCGGTGCAGTTCACCAGCGCGCTGTGTGATTCCTACACTCACCAGCCACCCAGACAACATCCGAGCGAAGGTGTAGCTTAATTTAAAAAGCAATACAATGGCGTACAAAAATCGCGGCCGTTATTTCACAGAATTGGTAGCCAGGTAACCGCCGTAATTAAAAATATGCGTAGGGAGCTGAACGGGCCTAAAGTTGACTGGTTTTGTCAAATTTTCCTGTTTGAAATGCATCGGAACCATTTTCTTTTAAGAGTTTTTTTTGCACTTGACGCAGGAAAAAATAAAAGTGCTTATCTGATCGCTTATTCATCAACTTTCTTTAGAACCATTAGCCCTCAACGCGACCTCGGGGTCGTCTGACTATCTAGTTTTCAATGTTGCCCAGAAACAGCCGAGTTCTCTTAGTGACTAAGGTGTTGTTCTCACAAGGACATGGCTTCAATGCCAACCAATGGGAGTAAATTTCTCATAAAGACGGACCGCAAAACTTCCATTGTGTCAAAACATACGCTTGTAAAAATCTCCAGCTGGTCACTTTCACTAAATCACATCCTTTTGCCAAAGTGTAGCTTTGGCATGGTAGACGTGCACAATTATGTTGCCTTGCGCCGGTTCGTTCTGATTTTTAACACAAATTTAGAACTTAAATTCTGTAACAGTAATATTTCTCTAAAGGTGACTGTTTTACGAAACGAAATACCGCAAGTGCATCGCAATAACATAAATATGACATCAACTTGCCGGGGACAATCGGCTTGTTGGTTTTAGAAACACTTTGCAAATTCAAGAGTATGAAATACTGAGCAAAATTGTTGTTCGACTACCTAAGATAGCAGTATACCATCCTAGGTGATCAACATTTACGACCTTCTGAATGTAGTTTTTGTCGTAATTGCCATTATCCTTGCAATAATGCTGGTCTTTCGTCCCCAGTGATACTGGAGATTAGGCAGATCGCGTTTAGTGAAGTTTTCGATCTGACAAACTCAAACCATTTCAGCCAGAAATGTCATGATGTAGGTATTAGCTGATGATTTAGGCCGTGCTAAGTAACTCGGGGGACGAACTGGAAACCATGATCACCGCACTAAACAAGCAGAGTACAATCGTGGACCTAAAAAAAATATTCAGAATATGCAGAATAATATGAAGAATTAATATGGTAAGTGAATATATCTACGTTACCAAAGCGGTGACCATGGATCCAAACAAGGAAGCTTAGATAATTACAAGGATCCGAATGGAGTGGAGTGCATTCGGTAGGCTTTATTAGATAATGAATGGCAGCCTACCACTGTCTCAAAAGAAGGAAGTGTATGATAGCAGCATTTTAGCGGTACTCACGTAGTGGACGGAAGCTTGGATGCTCATAAAAGGGTTTAAACTAAATTGCTAACGACTAACAGAGCAACGGAACGGAAGATAATAGCTGAAACATTAAGGGACAAGAAGAATATGGAGTGGATCAGTGAACAAAGGCGTGTTGGGGACATATTTGTGAAAATTAAGACGAAGAAATGGATGTGAGCAGGGCATGTAATGCGAAGGCAAGATACGTTGGTGATTAAGGAACAGAGTGGATTCCTAGACAAGGCAAGCGTGGCAGGGGACGGCAGAAAGTTACTGGGCAGATGTTAACAAGAAGTTTGCTCGGATAATGGTCTCGGTTAGTGCAGGACTGGGATAATTGGAGATCTATGGGAGAGGCCGTAGCCCTGCAATGCGGCTAGAGAGGCTGATGAGTATGGTGGTGACGATGATAATGATAGCGTATACGTACAACTTCGCAATAGATTCATGGTAATAGCAAGAAGAGAATCTGACGGGTAGCAGACCTGCAGACTAGGCCTAATTTTTGGCGGTGCTCTCAGGCGAGTGGTAAAAATATCTTCAGACGCGAGGTAGAGCACCATAATTAAAAACTATAAATTACAATTTTGGAGCCCCGAAACAAGATCCGAACAGTTCCTGCGACTTCTTCCGGTTAGGGTTATGTTCCAAACTGGCGGAAAAAATATGGGTTCAGGGTTGGGGTTGCGGGCAAAAATTTAAACTCGGTTCCGGTTTTTGGTTCTGTTGGCAGAAAACAATTCATGTGCACTCCGTAAGACCCAAAATAATACTACAGAAAAATGAATTGGTACAATATCACCGAGCCTGGCAATCGTCTTTTACTAAATCGCTGCTTCGCGGCACAGAACACTGGTCACTTGTACAAGACCGCTCTCTATTTTGTCAACAGATTAATGCACAAATTATAGTTCAGACTTTGTTTTTGTGCATAAAATGTCAGTATTAGGAGCCACACAAAGTGTTTTGATGTTCTTTCGAAGTGGAAATAAAACAAAGTCAGCAATCAAAGTAACTTCCGTCGAAACATCCCTACACGCTGTTTGCTCACAGAAACGGGACCAGATGACTCTTGTCTAATTTCTGTGCGCTAGTTGAAGCCGTGGAAGACACAGCGGAGTTAGGATTTGTAGTACAAGCTCTTCGATTACATAGCTGTTTACATGGTGGATACTCTCGACACCCTCCTATTACGACGGGGTCCGGAACTCCGGGAACTCCGGTGTATCTGTATACAGATTGCCTTTGGAGATTATACAGAAGATGTATGTCACACAGCTTCACGAGAACATTACGGGGCCCCCACTGCGCTCATGTGAAAATGAACATAGGCCAACTAGCGGAAATGGCGGCTGGCGCGTAAAGTCAAGAAAATATGACAAACAAAACTGCGGAAAAGGAGATATCGCAGCGCGGCGGAGAGGCGCGATCCAGGTATGTAGCTGGAATATTTCGGACGTAGAGATTTGCTTGCATGAGAAGATAAAGCTCTTGCAGTTCGAGTTCCGGCAATGGCCATGTCTCGGACTAGGCTCAATCTCTCTTAAGAGAAGAACAAAGCAATTGATGCACATCATTAGCGGAAGCAAAGTTTCGCCACACATAACGAAAATTGCCCAGGCGCTGCGAAAATTACGTTGCAGTTGTCTGGGTTCTCTTAGGTAAGCCGGTAGGTAGAAAGGCCGACACGCTCTTCTAATTATTTCGTGTTTTATGTGCGGTACACGTTCGCACAAATACCGATGCAAAGACCAGAAATGTGATCTCTGAGAGTACAAGAGTATTGCTATTTTAAACAAGTGGAATGTCGATCTAAAATGAATGTTGCCAGCCTTTATATAAATTGCTGTTGTGCAATCGCATGCCCTATTTTTTAAAATCATTGTCATATTTTTGTACACTGTAATGTTAGTTTGAAATCACGTCGTCGTGAAAATACACTGCCTAATCTGTACGAGAGCATTTGACCATGTATTGCTCATTTGCCATACTGCACGTCATTAATTCATCGAAGAGCGCCACGTCGTGGTTGCCGCCGATGTTGATGCACTGTACACCGTAACGGATTTCCCCGGGTGACATTGAATGACATTATGGAAAATTGTGTTATGCGAGTTTTATTCAATACCACCCGGGGAAATCGGTTATGTTATACAGTGCATCATCCCTCTGCGGTAGCCATGTTCTGGTGCTCTTCGATGAATTATTCATGTTCAGCATTGCAAAGGAGAAATAGATGTTGGAATATTTTTTAATGATACGGCGGTGTATTTTTACGACGACGTAATATTTAAACAAGAAATACAGTTTTCAAAATTACAACCATTATGTCGAAAAATAGACCACGTGTATTAAATGCGACGTATAAATCAAGGCTGAGAACATTACTTTTGGATCGACCCTTGTATTTGCGGTTCAATATTACTAAAGCCACCGGTCTTCCATATTTCTTTATTCGCAATTATTGCGAAAGTATGATTTTCGGGTTTAAAAAAGCCTCGTTTTATGGTCGCCAAATGTGAGTACAAGATTGCTCGGCAAGTTGTGCCGCTGATGTACACCGACGGTTTCAATGCCGTGATACGAGTGCTCCCGTGTTTGTTGCAAAGGTTCTGATGTCGTAAATGCACTGGAGACAACAAATTAGCCATTTTGTAGAAGACCATGATTATGCCATAATGCCAAATCACCATTAGGCAGAAGACCATGATTTGGAAAACCGTCTTTAAATTGAATTTCTAAACATTTTCCTTTGTCTTCCGCAGAGCGCAGACAAGAAGAAATAGAACACGAAAATAGACTCCGCCGAGAATGAAGCAGGCCCACCGTCATCAAATAAGACCAGACCACCACAGAGGGCCCCACTCAGAATGGGGCACCCATTGTTACATTGGGAAAGAATGGAAACCGGTGAACACGGCTTGTTGTCGAGAGAGCCAGTCGTCTGTTTCATATATGCCGACCCAGTCTTTCCGGATTGGTCAAAATGAACTGAATTAGAAGCAGTGAGGCGTGCGTACGAGCTGCCCCACGCCCACAAACCACACCTGTTAGGTTGTTTGTGATCTAGTTCTTAATTTTTTACATCTTCTGAGAAGTAATGACTTTGCTTCTACAAAGCCTTGTTCGTTTTTGCTAATAACGTGCGAATGACTCCATGCAGGGATCAAACTACTGACTGCATGGTTTACTTGCAGAGGCTCTCTGGACCGCAAGCTGAGCACCAAAAGGAAGAGTAAACTATATACTGGGAAATCCCTACTGAGGCATGTGGTAATTTCCGGGCCCATGGTAAGTTAAAATAATTAATAGTTATCCCAGCTCCTGGAAATTGTTTGAAGAAACAGGAAACAATGTTAAAACCCCGACGAAAAATACGAAGGACAGAGATAGGCTTCGTCTTTCTTCGTTCTTGTGTGGTGTTTTTGCGCTATTTTTGCATTAAAGTGACTTTCATCGAGCAGCCCAAAAACATACTGCACCGGCAATTGTCTTTTACTAATTCGCTTTGTTCAGACGCAAGTGCTGTGTCCCCAGGACACTGGCCAATATCACACGACGTCTTATCTTCCTTGCCCATCGGATGCACTAATTATCGTGTGGACGTCATTTTTTTGTGAATAAAATTCCACTAAAATTAGCCCCCCAAATTGTGTTGCTCTTCGTTTGCAACTGAAAACTAAACAAAGCCAACAAACGAATTAAATACCAGCGGCAAACTCGTATACGACGTTTGCTCGAACATACGGAAGCGGATTCCTCGCGTCTACCTGCACTGCACCATTTGAAGCGTTATCAAGGCAAGTGTAGTTGGATTCGCCATCGCGCTCTTTGTGTACACACCTCTTTACATGCTCGTAACTCTCGAAAGTCTTCTTTTACAACCGCGTCCGCAGTTACGAGAGCTCCGGAGTTTCGGTACACGGGTTGCCTAGGGAGCTTATACAGCAGCTTTATTTCTCACAGCTCAAACCCCGGATTAGAAATAGTGGCGCGGCCGCCGCTGCGCTCGTATCGAATTCATGGAAATGGCTGGTGGCGCACAGATAAAACAAACGAGGACACACAAAGGAGCGGGGAAAAGGAGATTTTTCGGTGCGATGGCTGGGAGACGCGATCGAGACTTAAAGCTTGAAGCTTTAGGGCGTAGGGATTTGCTCGGTTCAGAGTAGAGAGCTCTTGTTTTTCGCATTGCGCTATCGGGAAACTTTCAGTTTAGCTCAATTTATTGCAAGATAAAAACAAATGAATGTGCGCACATCATCAGAAAAGAGTTTCGCCGGGAATAAAAAAGTTTTCCCGTCGTTGCAACAAAAAAGCTAGAGATACTGGAATGCTCTTGTGTAAGCAGGCAGGCAGACTGTTCTTATTTCTGCTTGGGGGGGGGGGGGGGGGGGGGGGGGGCAACGAGTTCGCCCAATAATCGATGCAATGACGCGAGCAGGTGAGTTGGAAGGCTAGCGAAACTAATAAAAGCTGTGAAATATTACTACAGGCAATTGCCTTCTATAATATTTGGAGTGCCAATATTGCGAAAGGAAGAACTCCATGGTCCAATACCTTTTAATTATGGTGGGAAAATGTGCTAATTTTGTGTCATGCTATTGTCCCACTGATTTCTCCCGGAGGTTTTACCGCCGTGAGTCTCGTGCTCATTTGATTGCTGTGGCTGAGCGCACGTGTGATCAGACGTATATTGACCATTTCATAACAGCCTGATTTCCATCTCAAAATTCCCGTTCGCCCCTTGCTTTTGCCTGTGTAACAATGCTTACAACTTTCCCAATATTCCTAGTTTGGCATACAGTTGGTCTCAACTTCAATTAGCCCTACATTTGAGCCAAAGGACACGCCAAACAACGTAAAACCAGACTCCTTCAAACGGAGTCTGTTAAAACTCATTGACCGTCAAGCTGCAGATAACGCCGAGCTATCATGCAACCGCCTTTCCCGTTCTTCCGCGGTGCCAGCAATTCAGTTGGTAGTGTTTTGAATATTTTTGTACCCGTTTTCTTCGAGCAAGATGACGCGTTGCAACCACTGGTAACATCGCACTGTTGCGAACTCCCGTTTAGAGCAACTCTTGACTCCAGCGTGGCGCAAGCGGAGGTTGACCGCAAACGTTGAAAACACGAATTCACATAAGAACCCTCGCGTTCCCATTCTAACAATACTGGCGTTTGCATCCACATCGCCTGTCGCAGCGAAGGGTCGTTACGGTGGCGCAGCTCTTAACGCAGGTCTCAAACCGCCGCTCTTGTGATTGGGTGGTGTTCCCCGCTGTTATCAGAAAATAGGCTTGCATAACACGGTGGGCATTGTTATTCAGGCCCATTTCTCCAGTCAGAAGCAAAGGCTGAGCCAAAAATAATCGGACAAACTCAGCTTACACATAACGTGCCGAAAAGCGACGGAATCAGAGGAGAGACACCAACTGACTGATGAATAGTTGGAAGCCCTCACAGGTATTCCAATCGCCACGAACCTCAAACGGCCGCACCACAGTGGAAGGCGCAAGACTAAAGCACAGGCTCTCAATAGGGAGCTGGATAAAGATGATGAGGTCATTTTCCCGGACCCCTTCGTAAACGAAGCACGAATCTGTCAACTGCAACAATGACGACCACGGAAGAGATGCGGACGAGTGCACCCAATCAAGCTAAGAACGTTGAAGAGGCACGGGAGCTGGGATTAATCTGGCACTCATCCTACATTGCGAAACCAAAGTGGTCACGAAGTCGCAGCTAGAAAACTTAGGATTGCAGTGTACCTGGGTGCCTTACATGGTCCTCTGAGTGCTAAAATACACGACGACTCGCACAGAAAGAACAAGGGCGGTTGCCATACCATTTTGCGGTGAAGGGCCACGGGGTTGCCCACCAACCTACCGGGCCACAGCCGTTGAAAGGGCGACAAGCCAACTAGTTCTCATTTACGGGATCTCTTGGGTAATAACTAGTTACTACTAATGCCGTACCGGTAACAAGTTAGTTTTCTAGTAATTTGTAACTATAACTATTTTCTGTGTTAAAATATCTTGTAACAATCACACTCACTTTTTTGCGCAGAAACTGTAACAAATAAAACCGTTACAACTGCTTTCTTTTTTTAAGTAATATCCAACTGCAACAATTTTGATAGGCCGAAGTACTGTTGGCGGTTTTCACTTTTTACAGCGAAGCAGTATATTTTGAAAGCCCTGAGTTCTCGTTCCCTTTGATGGCGCTTTACTCGGCGCCACCGCTGGGCTCCTCCTGGCCACCGCCGGCGCCTTTAACTGCAAAGCGGTAGATGTCTACCCCCCCCCCCTCTTCCCCCCCAGTTTTCATTCCAGTGTCATCGATTTACTCGGCGCCACTCCGGGGTTGCTCCTCCTCACCATTGGCATCTCTTTCATAGCTATTTTCCTTCTCGCCTCCACCGATGCCCCGTTTTAAAGCTGCGCCGGCAGCAGCTAACGGCGATATCAGATGATGGCGAAAAATGAACTGAAGCACGTGTGATGGTCGTATGGGTGCCCCGGCTACTCCGAACCAGATGCAGGAACTCTGGCCGCAGGAATTTTTTCCGTGGGAACGCGCCGCCACTTCTCTAAGGACGTATGGTTCTGTTTTCCCTCGGGGCGAGCCAGACTTCCCTCCTGTTCGACGCGCCCTTTGCGGGTGCATGGCCAGCCGCGTCGTCCAGCGCCCCTTAAAGCCGGCCTTTCTCCCCCTTCTCCCCGCCGCTGCTCGGACGTAAGAGAAAAAGGGATAAAGAGGAGCGAGCGGAGAAGATGACGGGCAGATTTCGGGCGACCGTCTTGCTATCCATACGCTGCCGTAGGAGCAATCACAGAGCGCGTCCCTCCCAGGAGCCCGTACGCTGCCAGCGTTTTCTGCCCCGGTGTACTTCTCGAGCCCGCCGAGCTACCGGTCCTCCTCGCCCTCCCCTTCCTCACCGCGGCCTACAGTGCGAGCTCGCCGAACTACCGGAACGTTTCTGCCTCCTGTTCCTGCCCTCGGGTTCACCGCGCAGATCTTTCGAGCCACCAGCCCCGCACTGCCTCCATCTCCAGGCCCCGAGACCCACTTGGCCCATCGGGGTCCCGTTGTCGATTGACTACCCCTGCAACCCGAACAATTCCGCCCAAGCTTGTGAGGATGCCGGCACCACTGAGGCACCCTAATAAACTAATTGTTAATGCTTTTTCGCCTGACTCAGTGTGTCTCCTTTTCTCCAAGTTCTGCGTGGACCCACCTTAATATAATTTCTGATTAACCAATTACCGAGCGTCACACACGGATGGGCGTAAAAAATGCACTGATGATTACTACGAATTGTGCGCAGCAGGAACTGAAGTCTTCTCGGTCAGTGCGCATTTTTACTGCGTCTAAGGTAATGTTCGCGTGATCAGCGAACGTACGACGGCGTGCGCTACTCCGCTGCTACCATGCAGTGCACCGCCGCTGCCGGCCACCATGTTGCAAATCATGTTCGAACCTCCCGCGCAAATTTCACGTGGTTTGGATTAGCCCCGCCGAAGGGAGCAGCGAGCATGTTGTGGCATGTCGTGTTTGAACCTCCCGCGCGAACGTCAAGAAGTTTGGATTAGCGGAGAATGGAACAGCGTCTGGGGAAGGTGTAGGGGGAGGGCGCTCCTTGGTGGGGACACATGAAACATATGTGAAAGAAAGGCAGTGAGAGAGATGACGCCGTAGCCGCACGTGTTGTACTCCACTTCAACCTTCGCTATACGCTCCCGTCCGTTTTGTTTCTTTCGTCGCTGCTGCGCTCGCTCACTCTGTTACGCAGGCATAAACAGACGCCGCTCCCGCGAAGCCCAGGTAACGGCTGCCAAAGGGCTGCCCCCTAAAACGACCAAAACGAGCCGTCGTGGCGTATGTCACTTCTAAGCACGCGTATATGACCGGTCCCCGGTTTGTGCTTCCCCAGTTTTGTAGTGAAAAATAATGGTAGGGAGGATGGGAGGCGTGCACGCGCAGCTATAGGTTTTATGCCCGTAGTGATGGATGGTATGCCTGTTGCGCTGGTACAAGATTTAAACGCGGACGTTTAACGTCCCACTGGGACCTGCCCGGAGTCCTTAGTGGTAGAGCGGATTGGGTTTGTGTTTTAGGCTAAGTTCATATTTCCAACGGAAAACCCAAATCGTGATCTATGGACGTAAAAAAAAATGCCATGTTACGCAGTTCGATTATCTGAGACGTGAAATAACGCCATTCTTTAAGTCATTGCGACAGTTGCGGCAAGCGTCTGAACCCGGCCTTACACAAACAGTAAGATGCTTACAACGCGGGAGGGACAAAGGCAGTTCCATGTTTACCTGCAAGAACAAAGCTTGTATTCGCCAGAGGATCATTCAAGTAATGGCTAGGAAACATGCTCCATCACAAGTAACGACAAACGTGTTTTGTTTAGTGCGCTCTGGGGACTGCGTCCAGCTTTGCAGGTCATCATTCTTCACAGAGTGGAAAGGCGTATTCAGCTGAAAACGGCTGTAGCGCCGTTATCAGAGGACTCGGGGAATCGACGGAAGCGCGAATGGGCGCAAAAACGACCGAAAAGCACTGCCCCCATTGCCGCCACAACTTCTACCTGCGCTTGAGTAGGCGCGAATATCTCACGAGTAAAGAGCACCTTGATCGGTTGGAACGCCTGCGTAAGCACATAATTCATCTTTAACGTAAAAGGTTTTCCGAGTGACATTTTTGCCGGTGTATAACCTGCCTCTGTATGCTCCCATCACTGGGTTCCGGCTGATGCCTGCACTGGATGGGGTGGAAGAGGATCGGGGCGTGCAAGCACAATTGGGCTTCATGCCACTACCAGTGACAGGCCCGCTGGACTGCTTTGAGATATTAACTTGCATGCCTCATGGCTTAATGCGGTACATCAGCTGTCCTCCGCACTACGGCGGTTTGTGTCTGGGTAAGTGTGTTACACATACCGCAACATGCCTACGACGGGGGAGAAAAAACGCGCCGTAACATGTTTGCCCGCTGAAATATTGTACAAGGCCTTAAAGGTTGTAAATCGCAGTAGTACAGATGCACGGTCAATGTTCGCTTGGAGGAAGAGCGGAAACACAAGAAGCGTCAGCCCGAAGAGAGGCACAAATGGGCGCTGGAAAAACGAACGTGGCTAACGCCGCCGTTACCGCGTCAATTTCCCCTTCGTCGCATAGCTGCAAATGCCTCCCGCATGAACAGCAACTTGCCCGCTTTGAAAGTCAACGTGGGCTCATATTACGTGTTGGGCTTAAAGGGCTTTCAGAGCAATATTTTCGCCAGTTTCTTTGACATCTATGCACACGCACATTGCAGGTTGCTTGTCTATGCGCGCAAGAGTCGGGAGCGGGCGTTCACACAGCTTAATTAAGCATTCATGCCCTTACTGATCCCGCTGTCCTGGCGGGTGAGCTAAACGGGAACGTCAAACGGTCCGCAGCTGCCTGTGCGGCGGTCCAGATTAATTGGGTCGGTTTGTTAGAGGAACAGAAATAGAGAGAGAGAGAGAGAGAGAGAAAGAGAGAGAGAGATAGAGAGAGAGAGAGAGAGAACATTTATTTTTCCAGCATGGTTTTGAAGGAAATAAGACGGAGCCTATTCTGCCCTCAGACCTCGTCTGGACACCCTTGGGCTCCGGCTTAGTCTTCAGCCATTTGGACAGCTCGGATCTGGATGTTAGATGCGTAGGTTGCGGGAGTGAAACAGACCGCTCCATGTTTGTAATAACATAAAAAGCTTGCGTTCTTCCCAGTTTCATTCAGCTGATTCAATAGAAAATTACAAGCATATTAATTTTGTTTCACGCACTCCTTAAATAGCGCGCAGCTGCGCAGGCAGCTTGACAGCGTGGAAGCGCACTAATTTTGTGGTCGTTGTTATTTCCCATATCATGCCCTCTTTAACTTTCCACAACAGGTCTTCCCGCGCCGTTTAACCACGGAGGTCGCTTAGACGGTTATACTTTCTGCAGAAGACCAGTGTGAAAAATTGCTCTTTAAAGTGAATCCCGCACACTTTCGCTTCGTCTTGAGTAGAGCGGAAAGAAGAAGAAAAAGAAACCGAAAATTTCACCTCCCTTCGGAGGAAGCTGGCGTACCCCCGTAAATGAAGAACGCAGTTGAGGTGCCGAACGAGAATGGGGCAGCGTTTTTGACACTTACAAAAAAAAACAAGAACCCACACGGTTTGGGACAGAAACATTCGTCTGCTTCATTTACGGTTCTCACTTTCTTCGTGCGCGACAAAATTATCTGGATTAGAAATATTTAGGCGTGCCTAGAGCTGTGCAATGCGAACAAATTAACTATGTCAGTTTGTTTGTTATGTATTTTTTAGTTTTACAAGGCAACAGAAACGGAACGGCGTCACGTTTTCACAGTGACAGTAATTTTAACAAGCTACATTTTAGAACTCTGTAATTCAAAATGTAACACTTTTCTTGGCTTAAGACACTGTAGCAGTGTCACGTCTTACTGATAACTTGTGTATGACTGCTTGCAGAAACATCACAACTTAGTACAGGCATCATCAGCCGAGGCTCCCAGCCCCACAAGAAAACCTCCAAAGAGAGCAGTAATCGATCTATGGGCAAAGATGTGCGGAGTCTTTTTGTAATTGCCAGGAGGGAGATAATTACGTTCAAATGAAAATTATCCCCGTTCCTGGAAATTGTATTTTTGCTGTGTTCAGGCAGTAGTAATGTGTCTGACAGTGGCCACTTGTACACGACGCCTTCCTATCTCGCTAATAAATCTGATGCACAAACTATCGTAAAACGGCTTTTTGTACAAAAAAATGTCAGTATAATTAGCCCTACAATGTGTTTTACAGCGTTCTAAAAATTTAAAAACAAAAACGTAACCAGGAAATGAAGTTATTGCTGGCGAAAAACACGTATAAGGCGTTTACTAGAATATATAGATCCGGATAGCTTGTGATTACCTGAATATACCATTCAGGTAGTAACGAGCTATTCGAGAGAAGCTCAAGGCAGACCAAGCGGTGTTTTGGATCGTTATCAGACGCCACCGACCTGTTTGTGTCCATAGCTTTTCACATGCTTGGTGCTTTTCACGTTCTGGTTAGTGACGGCTCCGAAACTCCGGAAACTCCGATGTATCTGTATACAGATTGCCTTTAGAGTTTACACGCCAGATTTATGTCCCATCACTCCACCAGCGCATCGCGGATAGTACCGCTGCAGTCACTACGTTCATATGGGGGCGTGCATAGGCCAACTATCGGAAATGGCGGTCGGCGCAAAGATAGAAGACAAGAGGGCAAAGTAGAAGATTGGGAAAATGAGATATCCACTGCACAGCGCAGAGGTGCGATCGAAGCTTGAAGCTTTAGCATTTCGACGTAGAGATTTCCTCTCTTGACAGCAGACAGCTGTTGCAGTTCCCGTTCCAGCAATGGCTATGTCTCGGGCTTAGTAAATCTCTGGTAAGAGAAGAAATCAATACGCACACATCATTAGTGGGAGGAATGTTTCGTCCAGGAATGTAGAAGAAACTATTGCCCCGCTGCTCGCGAAAACAAGGAAGCAGCTGTTTCAGTGCTCGTTTGTAAGCATCAGTGATAGGGGCGGTAAAAACTGGTCGTATATTTTTTGCTGACAGTGATACCGGCATGCACAATGACAGATTCAACGAGGTCAGAAGGTGATCTTTTAGGGTACCAAGTGTAATGCTTTCTTACCTATTGAAAGTTGTGGAATAACACAACATGCAAAGGTATTTTATTCTTTAGCCGCAGCAATAACGAAAGTAAAAATTTCTTGGTCACTTGAACTTTGTCTTCGTGCGAACATCACGTCTACCTTGCCGGCGTGTTATACCGGCAGATTTAGTGTCGTGATACTCGTACTTCTCTGTTTTGTCTGACTGAGTACAGGTTGTCGACTAAAACGGAACCCAACAAATCGGTCATATCTTGAACCCTTTGTAACAGCCTCACTTCCTTACCAAACGTGGCGTTCGTGCATTGTGTTTCTGTGTTACAGTGCTTAGGTTCTTATTCAATCACACTTCATTCTCTACTTCGATTGTCCCTAAATTAGTGCCAAACCACAAGTGAAACATCGTCAAACTCATTGCACATCAAGCTGTATTTCTCTCTCTCTCTCTCTCTCCAACTGTATGTAATGTCGAGCTGTCATGCACCCACCTTCTCCTTCTTCAGGGGTGGGGCCATCAAATCAGCTGCCAGTATTTTGATAATTTTCTTCCCCCTTCGTATTTCTTCCGCATGACTCGTTGCCACTACTGGCAACATTGAACTTTGCAAGCTCACGTTGACAGCTAATGTTGGCTTCAGCAGCCGCATACAGATTTTCACCACAAACGTGGAGAGCAGGCAAACACATCAGCTGTCAGCTTCCGTTGAAATGATGATGGCGTTTGTCTCCACATTGCCTAGACCCGGGAAGGTTCGCTACGGCGGCACATGCAGCGCCGCATTGTTAAGGGCAGCTGTTCAGCAACCGCGCCTGTGGTTTCATGGTGTTTTCGTATGAAAATGCGCTTGCCTGAAACGGTGGACGAGATTATTCAGCCCCAGCCTCTCCATTCAGAAGCAAAGGCTACACCCGACCAAAGTGGACCGGCCCATCTAGCATAGAATCGGTTGGAAAGGGATGGAATCCGAGGATAGAGGAGATCTGGCGTATGAATTGGGGAAGCCATCACAACCAAGCCAGTCACCGAGAGCATGAACTGGGCGCAACATGGTGGCAGGTGCAAGGATAGAAGGCTGGCTCTCATCGGGCTGCTGGCAAAAGGTGAAGGGTTCGTGTTCATATACGCCTAAATGAAGAAAGGTACTAACTGGTAGTCAGCAAGGGTGACGACCACGCAACATCTACTGATGTATGCATCCGCTTAAGTAAGAATGTTGCAGATGTAGAGGGATTAGTATTTTCACTGGTCTTCACCGTACAAGGGAGACCAAAGTGGTCACGAGATTGGGAGGAAACCCACAGAAGCTTTATAATCTGGCTGGGTGGTCCCAATGGACCCTCCGGGTGCCGTAAGACAATATCGTTTCAAAGCAAATATGGAAATATTCTGCTTCCGAGGTCATTCTACTGTGGTGGCAACGAGTTTCCGCCTCCGCCACAGCAGACCACAGCTCGCAGCTATAGCCCCATGGTCATGGCAGAGAGCGAAATCAACTGCAGGCCGTCGTGGGAAGTAACAAGTAGTAACTGGTTACGGGAAACTAGTGATTTGAGAGTAATTTCTTACGGTACCTGATCAATTTTTTGTTGAAAGAATTTTTAGTTGTTAGTTTTAGGTTAAACTGTTAGTTTTTACATAGTAACTGCAAGAGGAAACACAACTACCGTAGTTTACGTTTTTGTAAAAAATACCCAACAGGATCAATCGTGAAAGGTGACGTAAAGTTACGGTTTTCCCACTTTTCTTCCTTTTCTTCTTCTTCGTTCCCTTATCCTTTCCGCCTTCAACCTTTTCCCAAGACGGCTTCCCCTCGCCACATAAAACAGCACGTTCAAGAAAAGATTATTTCTTCTTCAGAAGACCAAGGTGGGAAAGCGGTCTTCAAACTGAATTCGTAAATATTTCTTCCGTCTTGAGTGCAGCGGAAACAACAACAAAGAGTAATCGGAAATTAAACCTCTACCGATTGGGAAGCTGGCCTACCCTCGTAAAATAAGGCCAATGCAGAGGAGCCCAGTGAGAATAGGGTATCCTTACTGACATAAGGAGAAAGAAATAATCGGTGCCTGCGGCAGCTGGGGAAGAAATATTCGCCTGCTGCATTTATGGTAGCTTACCTTCTTCGCAAGGGTCAAAAGTATTGATTAGCAACAGTGAGGCGTGCTTCGAGCTGTTCCTTGCCACAAATCAACTCTATTGGGTCATTCGTGATCTATTTCTTAGTTTTGTACGGTAGCAAAAAAGTATCGATGTTACTTAGTCACAGTAACGGTAGCAACACCAAGGTATTCCTTGAACCTCGCTAACTGTAAATGTAACACAGTTACTTTCCTGGCTGTGGGAAGTGTAGCTGAAACACTGTTAGCTCTTGCTAATAGCGTACCCATGACTGCCGGCACGCAAGTAACTGTTTACCACACGGACGCCAGGCGGAGCCTCCAACCATTACACAGAACTCATGAGAGAACAGTGTACTATATACCGGCAAAGACAGACAGAGTCCTTTCGGCCCCCACGGCAACTAAGCCGCATATTCCCAAACCAATATGCACAAAGCTACTCAGTGTGTAGAAAATTGCGCACACTCTGGCACTGACAAAAAATGTAGGTTCAGTGCAACACACCCGCCATCTACCTATGCCTCGCCTGGCCACATACTCCCTTTCCTTGAACGAGCAATGAAGGGTCTTTCGGTCCAGCCCCACCCCCAAGAACATGAGAAAGCTGGTTACCATGGGCCCGGTGGTGAGAGTACCACATGGATTCCCGTGCAGAGGGTCCACCTGCATCACTTGTACATTTTGCAAAGAAGGACTATAGAACCATTTTATTATCTCCCGCATCGTACGGTAATGCAACCGACGTGGAGGACACTGAATATAGAGGAACGAGGGAAGTGCAACAGGAGAGTATGCCGAACGTAAGAGAAAGAAGGTGGTATGTTGAGGGTGCGGCGCGAGGCGTGCTCCATGACAGCGGCGCTCTACAACATAAAGGCAGTGTAGAGCGCACCGTCGTCCATTTCCCGCCGATTACACACGGCTTCCTGGGTCGTCAGGAACGTTTTTGAGCCGCTGCAGCTTCAACAGATGCTTTAACAGAGGCTGAACGCCCGCCACGCCAGAATGCTCAGTTTTGCGCCGCCAAAGTAGCACATACATGCCATCCGCGAAAATACTGCAATGAATGGCGCGAAGAAATTTTGCGGTAGGGTGTATTGTTATCATCAACTAACCGCTAATGTATATGAACGAGCAGACCCCTTAGGGAGCCTTTACAATGTTCGTTCACTATTATTTATCGCATATATTTTTTCCAAATTTTTAACCTTTATTAAGCGAGCCGCATTTATACCATCGAAAAAATAACGGAGAAAAACCCTATAAACACACATATAATGTTAGATATCAATTAAACATATACAGTGGAATCTTGCTTAATGTATGTTTTTGGTCTAACACATTTTGTGTATCATTCCCGGCGAATATCTTTTAGGAATAATGCATTTTCAGTCGAGTAATACGATCACATCTGAGCAAAAATTTCGATTACACCACAGCCCAACTGGATCTTGACCGACATTTAATAAAAATCTAACGCTTATTTTTCAGTACACCAGCTCAAACCACATTCCAAAAAGACGCGATCTGCAAGTTGCAGAGACGCCGACGACGTCTCAGAACTGGTTTTGCTGCAAAAAAGATTTGTGCCAGGCGTGGAAACTCCGCACAAGTATTAAGTTACGTCAGCCGATGCGCCGCTACACCTGGCGATACGTATCATGATCAAGAAAAGAGGTGTGCAATTCTCTCAGGAGGCACGACTTGCTACTTGTGTTCTGGCCATGTTCCGTGCTTCTCTTGCTGTTTTTTGTTCTCTTTCTGAATTGCAGCTCTATTGAGTGATGCTGCTCTTGCTGTAAGGCTTTTTTCGTGGTTTTCTCTGGCTGCCTTGCTGATATGTGCGGTGGTGGTACTTTCTTGTAAAAAAATCAACGAAAAAGAATACGCTTACGTTTTTAAGAAAAGTTTAAATTGCACGAAAACCTAAAGAATACGCAAAGAGAATTCGCGGGGAACTGGCATGCGAGCCCGGTAGCCAGTGTCAAGAATCAATGCTATTCTCGGTCAGCAAAATGATTTTTGAGATAAAGTAGATTTTTTTCCGCACGGTGTTAAAGAAATGCGACGCGGGAAGCATAAAAATAAAAAGAAAAAGCTGCTTAGATGGTTGGAGAACGTTAGATAAGCAGTAGAGAACGTCGACAAGTCAGTTCTATGGAAAAGGTTGACAACGTCATGCATTCCTTGCGTATCAGAGAATTCGGAAGATCCAATGGTTGTCTACGTTGACCTAGGGGACAAAACAAATTGTCTTACAAATGAGTCTCGGCAAAGAGAAAAATATCGGAAGCTTCTCTTTTTGCTTTTTCGCAAGACTTATTCCTACTCGTTCAAAAGAGGAAAGTGCCGCACAAACTCACCAGCGGAGTTAAACTTGGTCAATAAAAATTGAGCTCTGAGCGGGTATGCGTATTCCAGTACTTTTTAAATTGGTTAGGGCAATGCATTTCTTGCATAATACGTTGTACTTGTAAGTTCTCGTGAAAGAAAACACCAAAGAGATTTAACTGTATACCAGGTGAAAACTAGTCAGAACTTAGTGAAAAAACTACCACCTCCCCTGCGGGAACCCCTGTGTAGATGTGACGCATAGGGGTTCACGTTGCAGCGTTGGACAGCGAAAGAACGGCGCAGAAACGATGGAGGGGAGCGGCGCAGGCACTGCGTTTTATAGCGCGCATAACGGTGAGGGGACGCGCCGGCACCAGTGCGTCTGCCGCGGCTATGACGCACCGCAATCCAACACAGTCCACTTTATTCCAATCCAATCCAAATCCAATCCAATGCAATCCAATCTAATCCAAGCCAAGCCAAGCCAAGCCAAGCCAAGCCAAGCCAAGCCAATCCAAGCCAATCCAATCGAATCCAATCCAATGCCCCTCGCGAGAGAGTGTTCGCTATCGGAGAGGAAAGGGGGTGAGCGGCGGAGAGCGCAGCTGGCGCGAAGAGGAGAATGGGGGAGGGGCGGACGCCGACGACGACGCCGGATGCAGGGACAAGGCGAGTGATTGAGATGCCTTCGCATCTAGAACTAAACGTGGACTATGCAAGATAATAAAATCATGGCGCGTCTTCCACTGGTGTTTCAAGGCTGGAGAAGTAGCAAAGCTGCCGGCCCCACTCCCTTCTTCGTAAAGCCGGGTCTCAATTGCCGGACTTGCCTATGAAAAGTAGAAAATCTATGTCTTGCCGAGCCGGATCCTTTGTCCGCAGCTTTTCACATCTCTCCCAAAGTTTACAGCGTTAGCACGCACAATAACCCGCGGCAACTGGATTTGCTCACTCGGCCTGCTAAAATTGAACTGGGTGTCTGGCCTCCCCACTACAGGCGCCAACGTACAGGAAGTGGCGCGTACACGAGCATGCGAGAGATTTCGCCACAAATGACATTCCATAGAAGCCGCTTAGAGAACGCAAGAAACCCAGGTTAGATTGCCCTCACGGGATTCGTTTTTGAAGCAAAGCTTTACTACTTTTGTCCAGCGATTTTGTGGAGGATGTGCAAATGACCTTTTGACCAGCGACACACCCCAGGCGACACACTTCTCGAAGCGCATTGCGTGATTCGCCGGGCCGACTTCTGGCGCCCTCGGAGGCCGACAGCTGTCGCCATCGCCGTTACGGCCGAGGCAGCCAACCACCCCCGCAGCCTTCCATGCATGCAGCGCTGAGTCGTTTCGGGCAACGTGACGTCTCTCGCGCGCGGCGAAGAGGAATGTTGCGTTCGCCAAGAATGAACGCCGCGTTCGAACAGCCGACTGCCACGTTCGCCCGCCCTCCTTCCGTGAGCGTTTCACGGAACCAAACGGCTTTGAGACGTGGTCGGCAATAGAGGTAAATCAAAGGTTAATCAAGCGAAACCAAAACCTAACCAGACTAATCCAAGCTTTTTCTTTGCATATTCAATGATACGGAGCTAAGCCGCAGCCATTGTTTTCCTTTGATGGACTTTTTTGTTAGTTTTATGTGAGTGTGGTTGTTTATTTTCGTTTCTGTTTAGCGGAATTTTGAGGTTACACTGTCGCTTTTTTCTTTTTAATTTGTTTCCTACCTTCCAAATCAAATGCGGATTTGCCTTCCGGTATCGCAATCAGGCGCCCTGGGGAGGTAAAATGGAATATTTCTAGTATTCTCTGGGCTAGTAATTCGATTATAGGTCCATATATTTAAACTTCATTACTGACACATTTGACCTTAACCACAAGCGACCGGTTTCACTATTCATGAAATTTGTCAAACCTGAGGGAATTTCTTATCCTATATTCGTCTGTGTTACTTACTCTGAAACTATCATTATAACCGCGCGTTGTTTTCAAAATATAACTAATGACCATTGGCCATGCTGAGCCTATAGGTTACAGCCAAATCATCAAGCGCCATATCTTATTTCGGGCCTTCACACATTGCAAAAATTGCTTAGGAATCAGTCCGGCACCAATAGAGTGTGATTTGGCATGAAGCACAGAATGCACATTTCCACTTCACATTTAGTGCACTGTGTGCACACCGAACTGATGCAGTTGTCTCCAGCGCCTGTGCGCCTTCTGCTGTTCGGCTAAGTTCGAATGAAGCGGGCTGTTCGGTCATAGCGTGGACCACAAAACTCACTGTCACCAAGCATTGATGTTCTTCGACGACCCGGTCCTTTGGGTTGTTATCTCATCTTGTGAGGCAGCTTTGAGCGATTTGGCTGCGCAATTCAAATTGAGTGCTTTTAGATCCGGTGCGGCGGATAAGCGCCTAACCGTTGCTTATGGCTATGTCGCAAAATCAAGGCAATATCCGCCACCTCTATTTCTTGCAGTGAATTTAAATTCGGTAGGCGCGTATGTTTGCATCTCACTGGTCAGTGCCTCCCGTAAAGCAATTATATTGGATAACAGATTTACGGTGAGACACTTTCATCCTTTGAGTTCGAACAATTCCACAGGCGAAAGGTCCTTATAAACGCTGGAGTTCGCGTCTGCAAATATTGCATATACTTTTCAAAGGTCACTATTTTTCCACTTGGTATTTGAAGAAGACTTTGCGTGAGCGTTTTTGTCTTTACACATGAGGAACCATTTGGCGATTCATCTCTTGTTTTTCAGACTCTACTTCATCTTCCTCAGAATCGCCATCAATAGGACGGCCGTCGGCAAGAAATGTTTAAGCACCTCCTTTAAGCTGCCTACTACTGAGGCTGTCTATCGGACCACCGGAATTCAGATCAACCGAATCTGCGTCCGAGTAGATGTTCGCCTCCAGTGCCTCAAAGTAAATAGCTGACACATCTTCGTCATCGTCTTCGAGTATTCTGGCTATTTCTTCTCAAGTCAACCTAGGAAGACAAGAGAGAGTAGATGTTCGCCTCCGGTGCCTCAAAGTAGATAACTGACACATCTTCGTCATCCTCTTCGAATATTCAGGCTATTTCTTCTCAAGTCAGCCTTGGAAGACAAGAGATTGACTCATGAACGCCGCAGAATTATTTTGAGGAGCGTAAATAGAAATAACGTAATCAGGCGAAATACGGAAAAAATGTGCCCAGTGTGACCATATGGCAACAGGTAAAGTAACACGCCATTTCACTAACAAATCATCGAATAATCTCTCAAATTTTCTCCGGAGATCGCACAGCGCAAGTGTTCTGCAAGGACATGTATATCACGCTATTGAAAAAAAAGAATATCACGAAGACATCCCCATACCGGCGAGAGCGATGCATGTCGACACGCCAAAATACAGCACCATTGTTTGGCGCCTTTTGAGCAGCTTCTAAAATAAATGTAGAACATATATGCAACCTGGTATCTGTAACGGGTTCTATAAGCTATCAATCAACGTTGAGCCGTAATGGTCGCGCGGGTTTTTGAATCCACAGAGATTGAACCGCGTCGTCGAGATATGCGTGACCATATGGTCACGCTGGTACTTGCAGGGTTAATATTTGTGAACCTTCCTTTCGCGCCGTCTTCCTTTTAGATGTTGCGCACTGCGTGCCAAAAAATCCTTTTTTTTCCAATGAGCTGAACATGTCTAAGTCTCCCACCGCTGCTAACACGGTGCCCTTCGGCTGTTTGTGTGGCTCAGTGATTAGGGTGCTTGATTCACACCATAAAGATCCCGGGATATAGTACCCGTACCTCTCTAGCAACATTTCGTGTAGTTGTGCACTCGCAACACCTGCTCGTGGCCTTCTTGTCTCCACCCCACGTTCCATCAAACTCCTTGGCCAACCATTTTGCCCTCTTCACTTCGCCGAAGATGATAGGTTTCAGGCGGAGCTGAAACCTGAAACCTCCGCGAAGCTGAAATAAAAGCTTAGGGAGCTCTGCGGCTAAAAATCTATGGTTTACTTCGTAGCCACGATTGTTGGGCTGGAAGCGATAGACTTGCCCGGCACTCCTTTCCCCAGTAACGAATCGATTTTATTGTGCTCATTTCGGCCGTCTTGTGCAGCTATCCCAAGTAATGCGTGAAAATTTGTTTCCAACGGCTAGCGCGACGTTTAAATGGTACGACGGAAAAGTTTGCAACTTCATTTGCTATAATGAACGCGCGCTTTCCGATATATGTCATGCGTGGGCGCAGTAGATGTATCAAGCAAGTGACACAGCTTATGTCAAATGCTAAAAAATTTGGCAGTGCTATTATAACAAAAAAATTGGGCCCATCTCCCCGCGAGGGGGACTCGAGTAAATGCGTCGCATAGAGGGTGGGTGTATCAGCAGCTTCTTGACGTAGTTTTAATGAGTCAAGGATACAAGGCGTGTTCGTAGCCGCCCATTCTGTGTCGGCTTTGTGGTGCAGTGGGTAGAGCACCATGTACATTGCGTTCCGCCTGCACGGTCGAGGGATCGAAACCAGACGCCGGATAGTATTTTTTTTATATAGTGTAGGGGGAGGGGTGCGGACTACGACTACGGACGTCAACGCGGGTGACATCGTGAGTTACTGAAATGTTCTGCATTTAATATCTTTCGAAATTTATTTGCTGATGCGGCCTCTTTATGAATTACTTAAACTTTCCTTTTATTTGATTACAAAATTTGCAAGACGCGTTCTATTGTTGTTTGCTTGTTGTGGTGCAGCAACTTATCAACGAAAAGTAAAAAATGCAGAACATGAAAACAATCTCTAAAAAACGGAATTCCGTATGTGTGCAGTTCTATTCGCTGTAGCAGAATTTGCAAATTTGGAAATTATTTTGGGCTTTTTAAATTTAGCCCTTATTGATAACTATCTGAGGCCGGAAGTGTACTATCAATTCTGAACTCTCCGAGCAAGGGTACTAGTAATATTTTCTAGCTGTGTTATAATGACGCTGTATTCGCTGGATTTAAACCGATACATAAACCTAAATACTCTAATACATGGTATTTTACACGCACACGTTCGCAGTTATCACGAGAATTCCTTTCGTATTTCACATCAATACTGGAATGCGACTACACCGATCGCCGCCCAGTAGGTAAAAAATTAAGGAATTGTTGCGAATATTTATTTGTGTGAGCACGTATTTCCTATTATGCGTACATGAGGCTCTATCCGAAGCACCCGTCTCTCAAAGGTTTTTACAGGAACAAAAGACGCCATTTCTTGCAGGCCTTTCGTGCGCTACTAGAACCGTGCATCGAATTCAAGCCGTCGTAATGGTCACGTTTACTTTCCTTTGCAGCAACCCAGGCTCATGGCCTCTCCTTTTGTTGCCCTCCAATATCGGCCTCTTTTCGTGCTGCCTACCGCACTTTCACTTACCTAGCGTTCTGTTTTACAACTCATATAAGCGGTAAATGCACGCGTTTAGAAAACCGCACCACATAAACATCATCCAGAGGCAGCGTTGAGAACGTGTAGCCATTGCATACGAAGCCGCCGATCCTCGAGGCGCAGATGGACTTACGCCCCAGTGCCCACGAAAGCACTCAGCCGTCCTCTGTTTTGTCGCTGATCAACTGACCAAATATGAACATGTATTTGTTACGTCATACACTCCAACTGAATTATATTTCGAACCCGAATAGAGGGAATTATGCCATATATCGAACAAAGAAAGATCAGTTACGAAAATACACCCGAAACACATTCCTCAAATGAAGTCCACATCTGATATATCAAACTCGGCATGCCTAGAATTGCCGCCCAAATGCATCCTTTTGGAGCGGCAATCGATGTATTGATTGGCTTGGATGGAGACTTTGAGCCTCCAATGGAGCGACGTGACTCCCGGCACTTTCCGTAACTGCTAACGACGCGACTAACTCCCGATTAAACAATCCCAGTCAGCGGCTCCGGACCAAGATGGAAGCATCGGCGAACTGTATGTAGAGCCCGCCAACGTTCCCGATGTTGCGCTGAAAGGAGTGGCCTTTCAGGATATACTGAGTGTCGACGATGACATTGTCCTCACTCTGAGCCCCTCGGACGCCGACACTGTCACCGATGTCATGGCTGCTTGCACTGCTGGAAGCCCCGAAGAGGCCGAGGATGTCGCGAGCGGAAGCCGTCCGATGCTTAATGGAGCGCTTTCGGCAGTAAATGTGCTCCACCAATATTGCTTCGATATTGAAGGACACAGGCTGGAACTGATGCAAATGATGTCTCATGTAGAGTATGCTGTGGTAGTGACGTCACCAAAACGAAATTGAAAACAAGAATCACCGCATTTTTGTATAGTAGGTAGCTACAGCCGAAAGTAGCCTTATTGCTTGCAATAAAGATAGTTTTCTGTATGGTAATGGGATACTTTATTATCTTCGTTTCTGCATGCGGGGATGGCAGGATTAGAGAGGGGGGGGGGCTAGGTGGTCCCGCGTACTGCGAACTGGTACCAAAAAAACTCTTTATTGGCGGCTTCGGATATTTAGAACTATTGGTTATATCGTACTGATCGTGACGCATGTTGCAGTTCGCTGTAACCGGGTTTGACTGTACTCTTTCACCCGATAACACACTTTGCACCTATTAACATGAGCTAAATGCGAAGAGATGTGCTCGAAAACAAGTCATTGAGGACAAGTTACTTAACGCGATACGCAATATCTACCATTCTGGATTAGCGAATTATCAATTATTTGTCAATGCATACTTACGATGGGCGTTCGGTTTTATAAAATATTTTAGATGATGTGATTAACTTTTGAAACTTCTCCAACATATTTTCATGTCCAAAAAAATTCACACATTTTTGAGTATTCGACGTGAAACACTGACATCATACTAGAAAATTGTTTGTTTGAAGAAACGTTTCTGGAAATTATGCAGTACGCACTGATTTCCTGAAGGATCGAATAAATCACACGAAACAAAAAACAACCACAGCAACAGATATAAAAAAACTGAGTTCTAACCATAAACGTTTATCCTTCATCTGAGTTGCGTTTACGGGCTCTCCGGACGATTCGGTAAACGTGGGAAATGTCGAACTCCGACGCGGCGAAAACTGCGCTCGAGGTGGAAATGATCTCTCAGATTGTGGGCCTGTTCCTGTGAGCTGCAAAGTTTCAGCAACTTCCTGCTGGTAATGCCTTTTCTCAGTCACTATCCAAAAATCCAGTCTACCACTTCAAGGAATACTGAAGCAATGCTTTCAACTTCTACCAGCGAACGGTCCCTTCGCGGCGTGCGTGACAAGATCGCCCAACGCGGCTGGGAATGAGGAGGGCGGTTTCCGCTCACGGAGCACTGTGTACCTGCAGTAGGGAATAGTTACCCAGCGTTTCCCGCGCGCAGGTGCCTGCTCACAAAGGTGGACGCGTCGGCGGGACGGCTTTGTCGTCTCCGTTAACGATGGTTGTGTTGAGTTGGTTTGGGTTCAGCTTCGCGTCAATTGCACGCTTCCTTCGCACGGCGTTATGGTTTTCTTCGACAGCACCTTTTAGGTAACCCAGATACCCGACGGAATTATATGTTCGCACAGCAAAGGCACTTTAGCAATTTGTTTGTAGGGCGCAAAAACAAAATGTAGAGACCATATGTAGACATCTGGCACCACAAATGCGCTACCTTTCGAGCAGTTCTCCCCACGAATGGGACTCCATTTTCCAAATTGGTGAATACCAATTCGGTTGTGTTTTAATAGGTATTACAAAAGGCGAGAGAAATAACAGTTTCTGATAAATGCAATTATAAGAGTTCCCTCCGGTTTCCTGCAATTCTCAAGCTTACTAAAATAACACGTCTAAATCGATATAAATGGGAATTATAAGCTAACATGCCGAATTGTTTCGATGTCTGCGCTTGTGTTGCGCGGAGGTGTAGCCTCGAGCTAGCACATCAGGATGGCTTGGTTCCACCCTCTCACCCGCCGAAAGACGCTCATCTCCATTTTCTTTCTGCCGACTCACGGATGGCTACAGCGGCAGCGCGCGCTGCTCTAGCCCGGTCGTCGCCGACGCTGGGGCGGTCGCGCTGCCGCACCCGCGAATTCCACGTAACGGCTGGTAGAATCTCTGGTTTCACTCTGTGTAGAGAGAGGTGTGTGAATTCAAAGGACGTCGCATGCTCAGTTGTTGTAGCTGTCGTTTAAAGCTTATATTTCCAACCACACTTACAGCGTGGATTGGAGCCATTTTTATATATTTACAAGTTACACTCATTTCCTGATTCTCGAAGTATACTATTTTGTTATTGGAAGCGTCCACGAAGAAGACATGCGGACCATGCAGAATCGAAACACTACCAGCAGAAAAATCAAAATCTTTGGCAGTATCAAATGTATGCATTTAAAAAAAATTGCTGAGTACAAAAAACACGGACGGCAACTCAACTTAAAACAGTTACCGTTATATGCTCTGGGGTGTAATAGAAGCCCCGCAGGCGAACAAACGATGCCAACCTCATCTGCTAGGTTCTTCGAAGCGTGGCATTATCAGACAAATTCCCTGTTCTTACACTTAAGTCCTGTGAAGCCTTCCTGTAGGAGAAAGTTGGCCCCATTTAACAGAAAGAAAATAGAACCAATAACTTGGTGAGCATCCTTTAGCTGCAGAGAAGACATTCTCTACCGACATAACTAATTCGAGGGGTTTGCAAAAAACAAAACTGCAAGGCCCCTAATACTGCTAAAAAGGCAAGAAATTGCAACAAGAATAATATAGATTTTTTCAAATTATGCCCCGACGTGGTGCGTCGGTATAGTTTATGATTTGCAGTTAATGGGAGAACTTCACAAAGCTGGTAACACAACAGAGCGATAGGGGGGGTCAACGTTGTTAAATATTTTCATCAATTCGAAATAATATCTCTGCTCGGATGCGCGGTAGCCAAACAAAAAGAAAGGTTTATTTGTTTGTTGTACATGGTTGCGAAATGAAATCTGCCTTTTAAAGCCATACTTTACGCTCTGCTGTCTGACTTCGGAACAAGTCGCCGTAGTAATTCTACGACACAGATAACAAGATTTTTTTAATGCATACATTGATACTTTCCGCCAGAAATGAGAAGACATGAAGTGCGTGTTATATTTACCTGGGTCACTCGAAGTATATTAGCCAAGTACCTTGTGAAACAGAAATTAATTTTCAGACGAAAACGTCGTGCACTTTGGTTCTTTGGAAATGCAAACGTTTGATCCATCGGATCTGGTTTGGGGACTTGGCAGCAAATACACATTAAGAAGGAAACACTGACCCTATATCTACAATGTACTGTTTGCCCCAAATTGCACGATGTCTGTTCGCAAAAAAAAAACGACGGTACTCTTAGAGCTATGGTTGATGTAGGGTTCCAGTCCACGGCTTCTGCGTTATTACCGCTTGTGGGGGGAAACTAATACTGCAAGCTATAAATGCGGTGTGCAATGGCTCTCCGCAAGATGTTTTTCCGATGGCTTGAATGAGAGAATTTCGTAGAAATATAATAACTTGGTGAAGTGAAACCACATTAGATGCCGTTGCAATAAAGTGGAAAATTGTAGTTTCAGTTATAGGCAGACTAGAATTGTCTTGGTGGATCTTCCGGGTCGTATATAGCAGCTGTGATGTTCGCAGGCAGTAATCAAGATACAGACTTTTACCCATACAAATGGTTTACCAGAAATAGATGAAGTTTTTTGAAACGCAACTTTCGGAGTTATAACTTTTTTTCATCTTTGTTTGACGAAGAAAACGCCGTTTCATCATTGGACATGAAACTAGAAATTTTTTTTATATTCACGGACCATATCAAAATTAGTGTAGAAAGGGTTATCACAAGTGAAGAAGCCTCGCGATCTGCATGGAAATTCATTATATCCGATTTTAACGCATGCTTGTCTCTGAAGAAGATTTCCGGAGAGGCCCAAATTGGGAGGACGAAAGTATATTGCAGTACAGGGCGTGGGTGGAGGCCGCAGTACAAATTTGCGGAGAGTAAAATTTTTTAAAATAAACGAAGGCCGTGAACAAATGAAAACGACATGTTATAACGACAAAGACAGAAGTTTCCCGTTATTTTTTTGTTGTTTTTAAATTACACTCAGATAATTTTATACCGATCTGGCTGCCAAGCACGAATACCAAATACCTCCGTGTGAACAAGGTGGACAAAAAACTTAAAAGTGGTGCCATGGCAAGCGATGAAGAGGGATTAAAAGGGAATGTTGGTGCTATGCAAAGAGGGAACGAAAAAAAAATCAGGTTTCTTTGGTATTCGCCCGTGCACAATATTTGCAGCTGGTTAGGCGAATGAAAATCGCAAGGCGTAATGTTTTGCTCATGTGAAAAGCGTAAGGCAGTACGTAATCGTCCCGCGTTGTTGGCATCTTAGTATTTGTGTAACACTCTTATCCAAACCTATCGACAGTGGTAGGCAGCAGTCAGGTCGCATCGAGCATCGAGGCGTCCACGTTGACAAAAACTGCGAGCACTACGCTGCTTGTCAAATGAAATCCATGAAGGCCGCCCAACGAATGCATCAAGGAGCGAATAGTTGTGTGCGAGTCTTATACGTGAAGCCGCCGGTTTTCAATTCGTCCGAGAAGCCCTTCAAGACGTCGTATCTAAGGAGTGCTTTTCTATTGAGGAGTTATGCCTTTCTGAATTTGAATATTCTTGTTATTGGCGTACGGCTCCCTTCCAACTGGAAAGGTACTTTTCACACGGGAGTTATTCGCAGAGACTCGGCAAGGTGGGTGATCAGGCGGCTACAGCAACAATCACGCGTTTATCGACAGCGTGGTTTTTCCCGCATTTTATCCCGTATTCTCATCCCTTTGTGGGCCGACGCTCCATTATTTACCGTGAACCTTCCGCCTACCGAGAAAGTGTCTGGCGTGCAACTTTTCAAGAAAAAAAGGAGTGACACGCAGCCATTTCCCTTCTGACAATAAAAAAAGGTGCAACTAGGATGGATATAGCGCAAGGCACGCTTGGCAATGTTTTTGATTGGCGTACGGCAAATCCGATGTTATAATTTAAATCTGAAGGGAAGGTGAGTATACATAGGACCGCGCCTCAGGTTAGCACGGAAAGCGCCTACTAATTCAAACTCGACCAGTAAAATATTCGCTGCTTTTATTCGTCGGATATTGCAACTTTCCCGGTATGCGTGTTATCACTGCTAGGATTTTGGCTTGAAACAAGTTATAAACACTGATTTCCAGCCTATACTTGCGAGAACACAAAGTAAAATGGTACTGTAGACACAAAATTCATGGCGTAGTTCGTAACACGTCTGCAACTTTTGTAAAGAAGTACGAGATTAGGAAAATTTATATTCGTTTTAGTCTACTAAGAAGGGTGCGCATAACTCAAGAAAAGAACATTACACAACCAATTGGTCATGAACATGCTTGCTGAATCTCGCATAAAATCGGTACTCTGAAAACTCACCGTAAGACTTGATCAAGTTTAAAATATGTCTAAGAAACATGAGAAAACTGGCAGATACTTTTTATGTGACGAAAAAATATAAAACATTCCTGAGTTCTGTGTGGGCGCCAACCGCCTATATATACGCATGCGTGCCGGCTTTATATACAGCTGAACTGGTAAGGCAGCTTTTGCAACAGTTTGTTTCGTCAGGGCACGCAAGTGTTCAGGAAGATTGTCCTAAAGAAAATTGTTAAAAGCGGCACTCTTAACGATGTAGAGTTCAAACCAGTAATTTTACGGTCCCCTCTTTTTTATACCTGGGCAGGAGACAAGATGTCGAGGCCTGGCCACTACACCTATTCCAGCTAAGGAAAAAATTTTCATGCTCTGAACCCGCAAGAAAACCTGCACAGGAACTACATCGGCGAGAAATGGCAAGCAGTGTATATTAAATAAATTTTGCCGTGAATCGAAGCTGATAAGGAAGCAAAGCTGCGGCGAAAGCTTGACTGCTGGCCGCTTCGTGCGGCGTTACTTCGGTTTAGTGTAAGGGGACTGCAGTGGGGCGGGCTTGGTAAGGCTCCGAAGTGTATCTGTACAGTGTGGCGCAGTCATTTGGTGCAGGCGCCGGAAACCGCCCTGATGACAGTTACCGAAGTGTGGCTGAACTGCAATGCACGTGGGATGGCCGAAATCCCGCGTAATTTCTCAGCCACCATCTGGTAGCCGGCCCACCGTATCTTGTCTCATCTTCTTTGGCCGTATTCCGGCCGCTCTTTAGTGGCTGTAGAAAAGCCGGTGCCATACGGCTGTAGTCGGGTTCTATGAACATAAGCCGGTCAACTAACCGAGAGAGTGGCTGTTGGATGGCCACGGGAGTACTGCCTTTAATAGCCAAAACGCCCCCCGTTTGGACATATGGCTAACACTCCTTGTGGAAGAAGGCGGAATAGAAGTATCCTGACAAAAGTACATTGGCTTAAGTTTGGCCAAGCAGTCGATTGGTGCTTAGGTGCACGACGCTTTTGAAGCAAGGAAAACGCTTCAAAAGTGATTACCTAGCGGTCACATGCAAACATGACCTACACTTTCGGCCCCTCACAAGAGAGCAAATCGGAATCAAACCACACAGGTTTCGTAGGCTCCCATACAGATTTGTTTTTTATATATTCTTAATTTTATCATGATGGAATTTCTTACGTTCGACACTGCTTAGTCAGTCGCTGCGCTATTTTGCAGTTTCCCTTGTAACCGAGAGCTTGTTTTCCTGCAATGTCTTTATATTTGGTGCCAGACACGAAGATGCTGTAAAAAAGACGGTGCTTTTTGTTCGAGATTTATATCAGAAGATGGTGTATATTTCAGAAGATGATCAAAGATCAATGAATAATCTATATTTCTCATTCGCTATCGATAAAGAACTTTTCAGGGGCAGTGTACCTCTCTGGGCTTTCAGAGGTACGCTCAAATCAAAAAGCACTCATTTGCATTCGCAAATGAAGTGCTTTTTCCGCAATCAATGTGCGATATTCGTAATATTCAGTCATGGTGTGATAGCACAAAAAATGCGGATAAACTATGTATGGGGATAACCATCAAACGTAATAGCTCATCCTCTCCGTACACATTTTCATTATGGCATTTTTTAACGTTTTTTGAAATGCAGAAAACACACCCGGGGGTCTCTTCCAAATGCTTCATGCCCCCTTAGGCGTAGAGATAAGTTAAGGTTCACGACCGGTATGGGTGGGAAATAGCAAGGGAAAAATAGTGGGTTGGGATATGAATGCATTTATGCAAGTACATGAATATACACGACTCGGTTTCAAAGCGACAAATACTTTCTCTTGGAATAACTATCTCTTGCACATGTACGTGAGCATTATGTAAGGTTTGCCTTCTCCAGTAGAAGCTAAAGTATGCTTCGTCGCAAACTAAATTTCTAGCTTATACTTCCATCATCAGGCTCGAACTCGAATATTAATTCACAGCGTGGGACTTTCGTTCTAAACAAAATATTTAGACACTGGAAAAGGATTCAGCGAAAAACGGTACGTTTCATCCCTTCTGTTTATTGTGATAGGCACTCGCTCACATGTTTAATGGCAGGACTTGGCATTCAGACCATCTAAAAGAGGTGAAAAAGTGGCAGACGCCGTTCCTACCACCTTTGCGGACACGACTAAAAAGACACCAAGTTGAAACGTCGTTGACGCACTTAATGCCAGAAGTAAGCCTTTTACTATCATTTCTTCCCCGTGCGATAAAAACTGGAAGACCTTGCCATTGTCTTTTTTGGAGCGCATTCCTACAATAGATCTCATTTAATGACGAAGTTTTATTAGCCGGTGCTTGATTTGTGTACTGATTTGGGTTCATGTCTTGTTTCCATGTTTGATATTTTGTTTGCCATAATTTGAGGATTAATTTTTATGCTGTTTATTTGTCATGTCATAAGCTCTGTTTCGCCCTTGTTACTTGGGCGAAAAAGGGACCTGCAATAAGTAGAAAATAAAACAATACACAGTGTGTTTCCGGGTAATGGTTTGCCGAGAGATGTTAGGTATTGATCTTACTCCCGGAATGATTCAACTCTGGCGCCTTGAAACCTAGCTGTAGATCTGGCTCATTGGGACCAGAAATTCTATACAAGCATTCAAATATAAATTTAAGGCGCGTTTTTCGTTGAAAAAACTCGTACTCACCTGATGTATACGGAATCCTGAATGAATGGAGGCTTAGCGCAAGAAAGAGAAGGACGGAGGCAGACGACAAGGTTACTCGTGGTCGTGTGCTATGCGATAAGCGTCTGTCTCGGTATGTAGCACCTGCTATTGGAGGCACCCGGAATGGCCGCCGGAGAGCATAGCCACAGTTATTAGATCTGCATCCTGTTTTGTTAAAATTTTTTGTTTACAACTGGAAAAATTAGAAAAGGCAATTAGAAAATGGCAGGCGGGTTTGCTCTAGAAGGAGGAAACTACAAGAAATCAGAAAAACAAACGCTTGTTGAGGGAGTGTCCTTTCAACCCTTCAGATACGGTTGTGGACCTTTTGTAGTGAGAAAGATGGGATGATGGGGAGCCCTCTGGTGACCATTCACGCTCTCTCTAGCGCATATTGATAAAACTTCTGTTCTACTTCCCTTGTCTTTGATTAGTTCGCGCTGGTTTCATCCAAGAATTGTCGTTCAAACTAGCCAAGCTTGCAACCCTGAAGCCAGAGATAGGCAAGGAGGGAACGGAGACGTGCGCGGAATCTGTCTCCCCAAATGGCGGAGGAAGGTGGGGAGGCCGCCGTCGCAGCGGTAAGCACGCGCCACAATGGAAGGCCAGGAGGCCAGCTGCGGCGCAGAGCCGTGTGAGATGGAGGACGATGAACATACAGCTGTAGTCGCTTGCTCTGCGGTGAGTTTTAAACAACGCCGTGATGCTAAAAAGGAATATGAATAAGCAGTGTATTCACTGGAAACATGTGCGAACATTATTGCGGAACGACACCTCAAAAATGGGCATAGCCGGGGCAGTGAAGCTTTTAGTATTAACTACACCTAGCCAAAGCTAAACCACAGCAAGTTTTTCAACCAAAGCTTTCTAACTGTACCAGCCAACGTTCTTTCGTGGCGTGCGGGACAAAAAACTCTTAACGTGGCTGGGCAGGCGGAGGGTGCTTTCACTCACGGAGCACAGTGTAGATGGCGCGGCGAAAGGGCGCGCTATTACCCAGCGTTCCCCGTGCTCACCCCGGCGCTCTCGTCGGGGGAGCACGCGAGCGCCGCCTTGCATTCCCAACACTTGCATTCCCAAAAGTATACAGCAAGCTTTTTTAGTACAACATCGCTTCCATCGTTAAAAATATTTACCGTTATGCCGTCACAACCTGAAGCTTTTCTTACTTTCATAGGGAGAGCCTATCGAACTTCCTTTTTTGTTACTAATGTGACATCGCAAGTTGAGCTTATAATCTCAGTAGTTTCCCCTGGTCTAATGTCGCTGGCATACAGCCTTGTGTCAAATTGTCTTGCTACCTTTATTATCTGGTCCAAGTTGTGCGTGATGCTCTGGTCATCTCCCAGTGCGTACAACCTTTTTTTGCCGAGATCTATCTCTCCCTTGGTTGATTTCATTCTTTCCCCTATTTGTAGCGTTTCCTTTATCACGGCTATGGCATATGCAAGAACGTCGTTTATTTTGCTTTTGTTAAAAGGCTTTGACAAAACTCGGACAATAGAATTCGATTCACTGTACTTGACAGTTTCGTGTTCTTACTTTTGGCAATTATTTTGGCAACAGTGTATGTTAACCTTATTTAGGCAGTTAAGATTCGTCTTGACAACTTTTATCAAGACTTTTTCGTATTTGGTCGCATTCAATCAAACACTGTCTCTAATGGGACACGTTTTATGTGTATGTGAACGTTTTAATTCAAAGCTTTCCACCTCTACCAGCCAATGGTTTCGTGGTGGCGTACGCCACAAGAAACTACCAACCAGGCTAAATAAAAGAAATTACAGTTGCCAAGAGAAATCGACCCTCTACTCAAATAGAGGTACAGAGCAACAGCCCGCCGTATTACCAAGGAAGCAACTGCCGAACGAGAAGACGGGGAGACAGACGGCGTACTCAACGACCTCAGCGGCAGGTCTACCATCTGCGCTCATTCAAGGCCCTCTTTGAAGTGCAAACCGCATAATGTATGATAATGGCGCCTGCGAATAAAGCTCTTAATGCAAGTCGACTGTGCTGGTACGTGTTCGTGAATAGAAGCGAGAGTATCTTAATTTGCAGGATTTACATTTCACCGAATACGCCTAAATCTGCTAAAGAGGGCTTAATGCGAATGCACTTCTCATCACTGACGATGGATCGCACCACCCGCCCCCTCAAGATCATTGGCGAGGACTTTAATGTTGACATTTCAAAAACGAAAAAATAAGTGGTTCATCCAATCGGTAAGAGTTTGTAGTCATGTCCTTCACCATTACAACTCAGCCAACCACAAGTCATGGATCATGCAGTGATTTAACATTACGAATAATGTTTGTACAGTAAGACCTGAAAATATCAGTGTGTATCCGAATGATCATACAGCAGTCGTGTATGTTGTTGTGAAGTGACAAAGGTTGCGTTGATGTATATTTCACTTGTTTCTGGTGTCACTCTTCGTAGAGCTACGTGTTGAAATTGAAGTGGCGTCGCGTGGGCAATTCTTGTGGGTGTCATTTACAGTTTTTCTCCCCAACCACATTTACAGGGTGTACTGCCGGGCATATTTTAGAGTGCTTCGACGTCTTTGTGGCTACAAAAATGTTTCAATTACTCAATTTGAAAGCATAGGTTGGTGCGCTGTCAATGTGTGCTTTCTTTTCTAACAAAACCGAGTGTGAAATATCGCTGTGACTTGGAAACGTGCGAATAGGCTAATGGGCCAGGAGAGAAATTATTCCTATTCCTGTTATTTAATAAAAAACAATTAACAACATATTATTAATAGATGCATTAAGATTTCCTTGCAGTCTTCCTGTGGTAAATAAACTTGCCTGCAACACGGCAAACATTAGATGGTACAATAAAATTGATGAAACTTTTGAGACAACTGAGCTTGTAGCAAAAATTACCAAGCCTTCGAGTTTTCGGTTTTTCGACCGTATTTGCATGTAAAGTATAGCTATTGTCCCACCCGTAAAGCAATAAATTTAGACAACTCGTTCTATTCAGGAAAAAATGTCATGCAAACTTATATCTGTGAACAAACTTTCCACTACGTAACTTTATTTGAGTTTTTAAAACGTTGAATCTGAATACCTTTGCAAAACTCTGTCTAGCTGGGTTTTGTTTAGGAAGGGGGAAATCCGCCAAAGTTGTTTATTAAAAGCTGTCCGCACATTTCGGAGCCTCCTCGGTTCCGTAATCGGGGTGAGTGTTTTCTACCACAAGCAGCAGTTTTATAAGGTGGCTTCTTTTTTTGCTCCTTTTCGGCCTTTTGCGCTTGGGAGGCCGTAGGCGTAACTGGGGGAAGGGCAGATGGGAATCTATTCAGTGCTCCCCGATTTCCCTGTATAGGCCAGGAATCGAGGAGTATTTGTTTTTGGTAAGATTGCTCGGTGCCAATCACGAACGCGCCGTCGAACTTAATCCTGTGGTGCGCCTTTTTACAGTGTTCGGTAAATGCACTGCGGTCAATATTGTACTTGAGTAGTTCCTCCTTGTGGTGTTCGAGGCATTCTCGAAATTGCAGCTCTCACTGACATCACTGGCAAGCATTCCACAGCAGGAACCTTGTAAACGACCACGTGGGCATTTTCAGTTAGCAGGAGCTGTTTCGGAAGGAGAATCAGACGGCCAAGCATTGACACCGGCCTGTGGGCGAGGAGAATGTCTTACTTCCGAAGAATGCGGGGTATGTGTCACGCTTCCCTTAACATAGGGAATGGCAATGTGATTCGGTTGCTCGGTTGACGGGGTAAGGCAGGAACAGGAGGCAGGATAGAGATATTGACCGCGGCGTGTAAAGTACGGAATGTTCTTGGCTGCCACATCAGTGGAGACACACAATATAAAGTTGCTAGTTTATCTAGTTTTATTTTCAGGTCTGCAATGCGGCTTGGATGGCAAAGATTCTTTCTCGTGTCGTCGTATACAAAAGGGTCTCGGGGAAGCTCAATGAATTCCGAGGTGCCCTTCCCACGATTTACGTGCACTCCCTCCGAAGCGCAAGGGCAAGAATAGAGTACAAGAAAAAAAAATAAAAAAGAAGCGACCCTATATAACTGTTGCTTGTTGGTAAAAACAGTCGACCCCGATGAAGAATTCGAATAGGGTCCTAAACGTTGGGGACCGCTTTTAATAAACGTCCTTGGTTGGTGTACCTTCCACTTCGTCAAGCTTTCAATACAGGGGTGGCTGAACGAATTCAATGCATTTTACCCAGATGTCCTTGCGTATATGGACAACAAAATGCCGAAGGCTGTTAGTCATTTCGAAGTTATAAGGAACATGCCAAAAAAATGGGCCGCGTAACGACAAAACTACTGCGTTGGTAATTTGTAAGCAAATTCACTAGAACTCCACTATTTTCCGTAATTACAGCTGTTATGCTCACGTGCACAGTCTTAATTCTCAGTGTTGGGTGAATTAAACGATGCATTTCTGTCTTGTAAGCAATGTTTCCGGGTACTATTTATAAAAATTACAGGTGAATAACTTTAAAATGCGTGCATTAATTTCCACCTTTGAAAATATTTCCGACTCTAGCAGCGGCAGCGGAATTAGCATGCTTTATTGATGGTGTGCATTGTTTGACTTTTTTAAAATACGAACGTGCTCATGCGCAAATTTGTGTCTGCTCAAGACATTTGCCATATCATGACTGAAATAAGGAAAGCATGTTTACGGAATGCATGCTACCATCGGTTGGGGTGAAAGTTTCTAAGGCGGCGCTGATCAGTTGTGGCGTCGGCTTCTTAGAAGTTTCTTTAGGCGTCTTGGATAATTTATTACACCAGAGGAGTTATAAATAGGTTTAGAACGTCAATGGTAATTAGTAGGCAAGCCTAAGGAATTAGCAGAGTATTGGCAAAATCTTCGAAGTGTAGGTAGTTTGAGAAACCTTCGTAGCATTAAAAATCAACCACATCAGCTTCACAAACGTGTATATGTACGCTTTCATGTGAAGAAGTATTATAAATAAACCTTGATTATGCAGGTAAAGTTGCACCAGTAGACGATGGACTGCAAATTTGTAAGATTGTTCCAAATTTTATTCATTGTTTTTCAGATGAACCGAACTACTTTCACCTGTTTAAATCATGAAAGAACTCGGTGTTACGTTTACAATTGTTTCTAATCAATAATGGCGAAGGAAATGTAAAAGGTAAAGCGAAATATACAATTTTTTTCAGTTTTACAATCCACTGCGTGCTTAAGAATAGGATAATAAAGGTAAGTGGTAACGGAAAATATATTCCTTATAAACATAAAATATATTAAAATCAATGTGATCAGAAAATACAAATACATTGAAATGACGAGGCTCAGTGTTGGAAGTGACCCGCCGAGATGTCTCAGTGGCTAAGGCGTTGTGGTGCTGAGCCGAAGGACGCGGGTTCGATTGCCGGCCGCGGTGGCCACTTCTCTGATGGAGGCAAAAAGCGAAAACGCCCTTGTGTTCGAGATTTCTGCGCACATTAAATAATCCTCAGGTAGTCAATAATATTTTGCAGCCCTCCACTGCAGCGTGCATATCCCCCTGCGGTTTCGTTGGCCCGTTATGCCTCATAATTAATCAAATAGTTTAGGAAGTGTATTATAAAACTATATTAAAACCGAGTAAAAGCAACTGTTATAAAAACAGGAAAACGTTTTGCAGGGATGTCTAGATGTGGGGCCGAACTTGGAGAGAAAGAGAATAAACAGTTATTGACAAGCGTAAGTGCTGCTATCAAGGCGGTCGCTCCGTATATGGCATCCCTATTGCGGAGTGCCCAAGCTGCTTCTTGCCATCCGTGTCCTATTTTCTTTCCACTGCTGATACAGGAGGCAAGGAAAGTGCGGGAGCAAGTTTGGTGTTTGGTGGCCCTCGCATAGTATGTGAAAAAGGATGCCGGGTGTGGCACAGAGATCGCAAAAAGGAACGTTAGCGAATTGGGTGCAAATAAAGATAGAATAGGGGAAGGTACTTTAGGAACAGGAATTTGTCCGTAATCGCAAGAAATTGCTTCTTCTTGTCTGGATAACCAAAGATGAGGCGGCGGGCTTTTATTTCTGCGTACCCTCTAATGTATCCGGAAATCTGCGTGCGGGGGAATAGGTTGTGTTGGGGCAGCTAAAGCGGTCCTTCTCGGGTAATGGCGGGGTGTCTGCACGTGCAGACAGCCGTTGAGCTGCCTGTTACCGTCCAGATATCCATGCCCACAAACCCAAACGAAGTGCATTTCAGGTGGCTCTACAATGATTATAAAAATGTTCCGTGCTAGTGTATAATTGTTCCCTTCAGCATAACTTTAACACGCCGCTTGCTCTTCATGCATTCTGATAAGATGCTCGGTGGTTGTGGTAACAAGGCCAATGGCATCTTGCTGTGCCGCTTCGGTTTATGTGGCGCGCACAGTCACAGCTGTCGTTTGCCGGTTTGCTTTGTGTTGCTGCTTTGTGTATTTTCATGCTTTGAATTTTGATGCTTATTTGATGCTTATTTTGATGCTTAGCTCTCGCCCTACGGCCTGCGTTTCTAATCAAGTTGGTGCCTATTTCATGTTATCGATAGCACTCCATTCTGCTGGCAAATAAGTAACGGTTCACGTGCCTTGTGGTCCTCGATGGGTGGCGTCGCAAATCCCTGGTTTCTGAAAACTGTCTTCCTCATAGTCGTTATTTTCAGTCGTACCAGCAGAGAGATGGGCGGAATTTCCGTTTGTCCTGCTAAAAAACATATATTGCCGATTTGAGAAACTTTCTTCGTTGACTCTTTTATGATATTCCTAAGGTGATTGCATAAGCGTGCCAAATGGTGTATTCAAGTTTTTCTCTCCTGTCTGGTTTGAAGAGTAAACTATTGATGTCTCGAAAGGAAAGAGTGCAGAAAGGCAACCCAAGACGCCGGTTGAAAAAAAAAATACTTTAAATTACAGCACAGAACAATGGCTGCGGCTATTTTAGTAAAACGCAAAACTTGTTTTTTCTCTAAATTGTAATTTTGTGTCGGAGTTTTTCAATGTCTTCCGTGAAATCAGTTCCGCAGTGAGCAGCTGTTATCAGCGTTATCTAATAAGAGACGCTGGGACTTCTACGCGGCTTATCATGTAAAAATATAACCGTTAAACAAGATGTAGAATTTCGTAAAGCACACAGCCTAACATGGTTAGCTTGCAGCGGAGTGTAATGTTCATGGCGTTATACTGCCTTGTACGTTTGCGAGGTTTGTACTACATTGGTGTTACAATAAATATACGGGGAGCCTTTACACCAAAGTAGAAAGCAATAGTTCTTAATTAAATCTATGAATTCCAAGACCTTGTTGTGATGGCATACTCATTTAGAATCGAGCATTCTAACATGACAGCTTCCATGTTGCAAATATTTTGGGCGTTTTTTGTACTTTACGTTTACTTAATGTCTCAATTTTTGTTCCCCGTATTATTCTCGCCTGCATAAAAAAGACACCAAGGTCTGCAGCAAGTTTGTTCTGTTTTTCAAAGAAAAAAATTAGATTACCTGGTGATCTTCCCCCCGCAGATTGCATATTTTTCGCGTTGTATAACGCTGTTGTGCTTAAGCCCAGTTATAAAGAACGAGTAATATCACCCTTAAGCACTTTCTAAGAGTTTTGATACGAAATCATTGTGTAGAATCGACCATTACTGAGTACACCTTAAGTATTGCGGGTAAGCTCCACGAGCTTCATAGATATTATACATAGCTTGCACGTGAGGTCACGCTCGAGCGCTCACGTCGGCGGTAGCCATATTGGTGCAGTGGTGCCGGCATGGCGGCGTGAGAAGTTCGGGGAGCGCACGCGTTTGCTGCGGAGCTAGTCGCTTTTCGCGCTTTTCCTGCGCATGCCGCTGGTAGCGAGCAAAAAACCTTTAAGGCGACCTACCGCTCGGACCTTACGGGGCCTCCACACGTGCGGTAGGCGAAAAGGTGCGGCTGTGCGACCACGAGGACCCATTCATGCTACTGACACGCCGGCGATGTGGACTTGTTTCCGGAGATAAGTTACGGTGACATCCTCAACTACCTCGTGTTTTCTGCCAACTTCCTTACACTAGAAGAGATGAAGGCATTCAAGTCTGCCGAAGCACATATTACTTCACGAGCGGGTGGGTGAAGTCCCTGTCGGCTAAACAGCTACAAGACGACAAAGTGCTTCTGCTGGGAGAGGTAAGCAGCCGGGATCTTCTTTACTATTGTATCGATTCGGAAATCTTGCACGGAATGTTCGAAATAGAAACGGTCGCGCTAGAACAACTCTTCGCTGTTGCCGGTTACGTTTTAAGACACGATCAACAGTGACGAGCTTTCGCGCAGAGATGTGGGAAAGAAAAACTTGTGGATTGCATTTTTTTCTCTCGCAGGTTAACCATTCGCAAAGGTTGCAGGACCAGCCTGTGCATGTGTGGATTTTGTGCCAGAAAAGCGTGGTCATGCTCACTGCTCATTGCACCTGTATGGCAGGAGCAGGTGAGGCCTGTTCTCATGTTGGAGCCTGCCTGTATGCAGTTGAAACAGGTGTGAAGATGAAAAACGCTACAAGCTGCACCTCAAAAACGAACATCTGGCTTCCTCCGTACGTGGAGAAGGTGGACTTCAAGAGCTAAAGGACATCGACTTCACTTCGTCGAAAGGGAAGAAGCGAAAACTGGACACATCATTAACAGCAGCAGTTCAGCAGTGAACGAATAAAAAAAACGAATGAACTTCCCACCAGCAACCCAGGAGGAGCTTGGCGACCTGTACAGAGCATTTCATTTATTTATTTATTTCTATTTATTTCCAATACTGTTAGCCCTTGCGGGCTGTTACAGAGGCGGGAGGAAAATAATTTTCCACAACATGTAACACCAGTTCCGCGATAGACAAGCAACGCATTCAGAGAACACACAATGACAGCTTACGCTCAAATGATTCAGTCGTGGGTGTGTCAATAAATACATCTGCATCAAGGTTGTTCCCCTCAACTATAGTTTTTACAAGAAAAGAAAATTTGAAGACATCAACGCGTGGCACATACGGCATCACAGCATGAGAGTGACCTGTTCGTGGCGACACTCACCCTTGGGGGTACAAGTATAGCCTGGAATCCAAGTTGAATTTATTATTATACAGTTGGTACAAGAATTTCAGCATAGCTATTTTTCTGCGCGCTGAGAGATCGGGCAAACCGGCACGAAATAATAGTGGAGATATAGAACTGCGTTCTTTGGTACGCACCGAAGATAAACTTTGCGGCTAGCCTTTGAATCCGTTCCAATTTGTTTATCAAACCCACTTTGTGCGGATCCCACACTATACTAGCGTACTAATTGATTGGTACGCCTTGAGCTTGACCTCAGGTGTAGCATCTTTTAACTTTCGCCTTAACAGACCGGGTTTGCGTTCAGCAGATCCGCAGATGTTATGAATGTGCTCGTTCCAGTTCAAATTGTTCGCTGTTGTGACCCCGAGATACTTAAGCTTACTGGCATGCTGAAGTGGAATATTATTTATTGTGTAAGTAAAAGGCGACGGGGTTTTCTGCTAGATACAGTCATGTAAGCCGATTTATCAAAATTAATTTTCGTGTCCCTTGTAACACACCAGTCGTTAAATTTTTTGAAGGCTTTCCTTTAACAGCACTTGATCGTGAACATTCTTGACGCGACAATAATGAGGCCATCATCCGCAAATAGGCGTAGTTCAATCTAAGAATCAATGTCATTAGCAATGTCATTAACATATAAAAGAAACAAAATTGGTCCTAAAAGCGACCCTTGCGGCACACCCGACAAAACCGGCAAAAAAGATGATCGTTCACCAACTATTTGGACATAGTGTTTTCTATTGGTAAGGTACGCGTGAATCCATTTCACGATTTCCTTGCTAACTCCAGTTTATATAATTTCTCAATAAGTTTAGTGTGACACACCCGATCAAAAGCCTTTGAAAAATCAATGGCTATTACATCGATTTGCTCCTTGTTGTTAATTGCAAGGCCGAACGCATGGACACTTCAAAAAGCTTCGTTACTGTCGACAAGCGTCGGCGAAAACCATGCTGTTTTTCGTAGAACAAGTTGTTAGTTTCAATATATTCAACTAGATGTTTAGATATTATATGTTCTAACATACCTGCAGTACGCAATGACACCGCAAAAATTCTCAACAAGAAATGGGATATCCATTCGCAATAGCGCCTCAGGAACTGATTGGTATTTCATCGGGACCACAAGATTTTTTGGTATCCAGTTTCAGCAACAACGCTACAATGCCATCTCGGGAAATGTCGATATCGTTAGTATCTCCACACACTGACAAAGCATCAGTCGTATCTGAGGGGCGCCTATTACTGCTAGGTGTAAATACCGAATTAAACATACTGTTAAAAGCGTGAGCGATCAAATCTGGCCTACTAAGACGCTTCCGTTTACCTTGATTTTATTAATGTCGCGCTTAGAATCCGATAAGTACGTCCAGAATTTTTGAGGCGAGTTTTGCATATAATCCACAAGCGTTGTCAAAAAAAAAGGTCGCCTTTGCACTTTTTTGTTTCTTTCTGAGTTGCGTGCTGAGAGTAGCTATTTCTTCACTTCTCCTTGGCATCTTTTACGCGCACGATTCAGTCGTCGCTTAAAATGAATGATGTCCCTAGTTACCCATGGGCTTTGGCCTTCTTAGGCACATATTTTTCTAAGCAGGCACGTACAACTGACACAAAGTATTTCCAAAGACTATTTATATCATCTTCGACAGGGATATTATCAAGTGCGAATTCTAAGTAGCTGGTAACTGACGTGTCGTCAGCACGATTAAAATGATACACATGTACAGAGGGATTTCTTTCTAGTTGTATATTACCCATAGTTAAAGTTGCTACGACTGTTTTATGATCTGATATGCCATCCTGTATGTCGATATTACAAATGAAGGTTCCGTCTGTCAAGAAAAACAAATCTAGCGTAGAAATATTTTGTCCCTGTGTCCTGGTTGGTTCTTTGACCACCTGAACAAGGTTATGCTTTAGCATGATCTGTAACATTGTATCAGCGTTAGGCTTTTCAAATTATCCCGTAATTCTCGCATTCTAATCGACACCAGGTAAATTAAAGTCCCCTGCTAAAATAATTCTACTTCTGGCATTCCTTATAGTATTTAAATGCTGGTCAAAGTATACAAAAACTCAACAGTGCTTCAGGGGTTCTATAGATAACGCCCACCATCAAAATGGTGGTATCAAGAAACAGTTTGCACCAAACACTGTCATGCCCGTTTATGGATGACACAGTTTCATATCTGAGTGGCTTCTTCACTAATAGTGCTACGCCACCACCTCGTGTTGCTCTATCTTTGCGGATCACACTGTAATTGCCTGTGAATACTTCCTCGTCCTTAATGTCACTGTGCAACCACGTTTCTGTTATGGCAATTAGCTCCGTGTCGTGAAGCAATGACAAGTATTCAAGTTTTTCTACCTTATTAACAATGCTTCGGGCATTTATGTTAAGTAATCTTATCTGTGGCTTGCGCGTCATTGAACTTTTTGGAAGCAAGTGTCCGCTCGTTGCGCAGTCTCACGCACATGTTCTGTTCAAAATCCCATGTATAAGCAATGCTATTGATAAAAAGCTTATCGTGAACAAGGTTGACCTTTGCACCGGCGCCTTTCTCAGTCTGGGCCGATTTTCAAAGTAGCCTTCTTTTTTCAACTCTTTCCGGCGAGTAGTCATCAGAAACACTGATTTTTGTTCCTTTGAGTTTTCTGCAGTTCTTGAAGATTGCCACCTTTTCATTGAAATCGTACAATTTTAGTATAACAAGCTTATCACGCGACTGTTTCTTTTGACCAAGCCTATGTATTCTTTCAGCTGACGAGACCATGACGCTAAGTGTGTCGGAAAAGATATTTTTACAACCTCCTGCTCGATGTCTTCACGTGTTTCGTTTTCACTCTCGGGGACACCACATACAATAATATTATTCCGCCGTGCCCGGTCTTCCAAATCAATTAGTCGCTGCGGTTGATGCTGAACTGTTCGTGTAGCGTCTTCAACTGTGCTTTCTAAAATTTCCACCCGAGCACATTGATTCATAATTTGAGTGAGGCTTTCTTCCGAATTGGCAAGCCTGTTGTCCATTTGATTTTGCTCTTCCAAACTTTGTTCCAGCAATTCTTCCACAGTTGGACCAGGGTTCGTTTCTACGTCCCCAGAAAGCAAGACCTTCAGGTTCGACCATCACATGCTCAAAATATCAATACACTTCACAGGGAGCGGCAGCACCAACAGACAAAGGCAATTTGACCGCAATCGTGATACGGGAGAGTAATAACCAACCTGCAAAACAAGCCATGCGTGGTCATGCGACATTGCCTCACAGGTGTCACACCTGCAGTATTTTTTGTGCTTCCAGAGTATTGCGAAAGCTTTCAGGAGCCTGTAAAAACACAGCCTGCCCACTTGAGGAAGCTGTATCTCGAAGAGAACTTGGAAGACAACCTCGACACGCTTTTGAAGAAGGCTGACGACTTTCTTGCCCCTTTTTCCATCAGGGACGACACAGTGAAGACAGTTGAGGCTGCAACAAGGCAAAAAAGTAACTCGCCAGACTGGTTCCTTTACCGTGGTTGCAGAGTGACTGCGTCAGTGATGAAAAGTGTGTGCCACACGAGTGTGCAGAGTCCTAGCTTATCACTGGTAAAATCGATTTGCTATCCTGAAAAAAATTCCCTCAGAGTTCCTGCCGTCATGTGGGGCTTAAAACATGAGCAAGATGCTTTCGAGGCTTACAAAGCCGAAGAAGCTATAAAGCACCAGAACTTTGAGTGCCACAGGTATGGACTCCACCTGAGTGCTGCTTACCCGTTCATCGGCGCTACACCGGATGCCATCACCTCGTCCAGCTGCTGCGGGAGAGGTGTTGTGGAATTTAAGTGCCCATTTTTGCTAAGAGATGCTCAAGATATCACCACAGCATTTCATGTCTGAGTTACACTGGTGGAAAACTTCAGCTTTTGGACAATCATGCGTACTACTACCAAGTTCAGACTCAGATGGCATTGTGCCATGTGGTTTTTTGCGACTTTGTGGTGTGGGGACCCAATGGGCTGCACATCGAGAGTGTAAGACGCAATGATCAGTTTTGCAGAAACATTTTTTCTTCGGCAAGACAGTTTTTCCGGAACGTCATTCTGCCCGAGTTGCTCAGCCGATACTACACGAGGCAAGACAGAAGTCGTCAAGAACAGCCAGCAAACACAGTAGAGTACTGCTTCTGTCCTGGACCGGACACAAGCAAGATGGTAGCTTGCGACAACGAGTCGTGCAGCTACAAGTGGTTTCATTCCTCCTGTGTGGTACTGAAATGGGCACAAAAAGAGAAGAAAGGGATTTTGTCCGCGCGTGCAAATAAGACAAGGACTAATGTCAGGTTTCCACAGTTTATTTCCCACAGCTCTGCCTGGCAGTGTGAAGCGCAGACTATCTTGAAGAAGTTACTAAAGAGGCACGCTAATGTTTCTTGTTGACGGGAATGTAGAACGAGCTTGCAGTCTTAAATAAAAGACCACGTGAGCGACAGCGACAATTGTCGCTCAAGTGTAACTGAGTGGATGCCGGTGGGCTAATACGAGCGACGAGCTCGGTCGGTACCCCTTCATACACTGACTTCTTAATTAATTTCTTTCGAAACGAACACACTGCACATGACCGCCAGACAACGTTTGAACACACGTAGCATCAGAATACAAAAATGTGTTGAAAACTGCATTGTACAAAAATTGTATTACTGCCAACCTCAAAAACACCGAAGTAATGAATCTCAGCAGTTGCACAAATTTGTAAATTCAAGAGTTGTAAATGTAATGCACGACACACAGAATAGGGTACGCCTGAAGCACACCAGCGCATAAGACCCAACAAAAAGGTAAATGGTCACCTTGCCACTTAGAGTCGTTGGCTGGCAAAAAGAGCATTCTGCCGAGAATGCTTGCTCTACACATTTTCGAACAAAACAACAGCAGAACAGAACTAAAAAATTCGAGCGTAGCCACGGTGGCACTGTAGAAAGTTCAGTTTGTGTTGGAGTGTCACAACAAAGTAGTGCAATAATAATATACAGACGAGGTTTCTACAGCTGAAAACTAACTAGTGTCCAACTAATTTTCAAACGCACATTCAGCATTGGATATATCTTCATTTCTTTGACTTGAACATACCTTTGCTGCTGTTTGAAATCATAGTCGGTACAACATCTTCCATTGCGTTCAAATTATAAGTGAAATATCTGGAGTAAAAAAGTTTCTATTGATTATGAGGTTTAAACGAGCCGACGCTACGCAGGCGATGAGGCACACCATATTGGAGATCTCCGGATTAATTTTGACCACCTGGCGATCTTTAAACGTGCGCCGAAATCTCGTAGCACACGGGCCTTTTCGCTTAAAAAGAATGTTTGCAATCACAGCTGATGATTTAATGTCATTCGTCAACGGAAAGCACTTGCTCAATTAGCAGATTGTTTTAGTGATGCTACATTGGAAGGGCACAGATTAGAAAGGGCACAGCAAACAGTAACAATTTTGTCAAGTGGAGTCAAATTATCTCCGGTTGGCAACCACATAGGTCGATGGGCAGCGTGGCTATCAGGATTACATACTCATTTCTGATCAGCCCGATCACCCTCTCGACATGAATCTGACATTGGCTAGTTTCCTGGTGCTTAGCACGTCTGCTGCCGACAGTTTGCTTCTTCCTTGGTGAAACGCTGGCCGTGAAGTCTCGCACAGTAGAAGCCCACACTTTCAGACACACTGAACCCTCGTCTGCAAGAACTACGTCACCCGGAAGTAAGTTGTCCAAAAGACCGCAGTGCTCTGTTATTGTCTATCGCTAGCACGCCCTCCCCAGCCTTCAGAGATGAAGTTAACAATGCCTTGAGGTTGCAATGCCAATCAAATACTTTGCCGTATTGCTGCCTTTGTACTGTTTCCATGTCTCACTTCGGGGCAATATGAATGAAGGCATTCAATCTTTATCTCAAAACAGTCAATGATGACTGCAACATTCCCCAAAAGAATCGCGGAAGGTTTGAGGCATTGTGCGTTGCAAAAACACTTCTAGGCGGCCACAAATATCTGAGACTTAAGGCGGCAGTCGGCAGCATGCAGCCATTTGTCGAGTATGCGCGACACTGTGGCCTCTGACACGTTAAACCTAAGAGCAAGGTCAGTGATGTGCAAATTTAGCTTTAGCTTCATCAGAAAAGCAGGAGCTCCTGAAACTTCAGCAAGCTGTTGTTAGCGTTATGCGACACAAACCCCGCTACAACGTTGAACGGTGCGTAAGGATCTGAAAATTCGCCATGCCAGTGGAGTACACAACTTTGTGTCGCTACATTTCAGGCATCTTCAGTCAGCTCCACCAGCTTGTTTTCATTTCGCGCAGCGTAGAGGCGCTCGTTTAGGGATAATCACTCCATCTCCATTGCTTCAGTGTCACTCATTGTCAGGTCTGTCTGGACTGCCATCCCTGGAACAAAATTAGGTTGTTGCATGGATGATCAAGCAGCGCGAAAAATTCACTTGAGATGCAGAAAGGAGTTTGTTGGCGACGGGACTGGAGATTCAACATCTGAGGTACTCCGCCAGATAAAAAAAATTCTCTCCACTTTTGGCACGCGTGGTTTCAAACCACGACGAAGAAAGTAGAGAACACGGACTAGCGCTAGTCCTGTGTTATCTAATTTGGTCCCGTTTTATCGCGCTACGTTAACCATGTTTCACAGTTCGAACCAACAGCCCACATTTACGTGTTGACGAAAAACGCTCACCTGTGTCGTCACTGTTCTCTACCACCGACTGCGTCTTCCGCTGGCACCGGCGACGACGAAGAAACGGCAGCTGCGTCCGGATGCGTCGCCTGTGTTGTTTGCCATTGCCTCGGCTCTATGCTCGGCGTCCAGCTGCACGGGCCTGGTTCCGTCGTCTATTTGCGTGAGCGTGGCGTTCGGGATTCTCCCTGTTTCGCGCTGTAGCCGAGTAACCGCGTCGGGGCCCAGTCGGGGTCCGCCTCCTCCCACAGCTGTGACGGTCTGCCTACGGACGCAAGGGCATGTTTAAAAACGAGATTCTCCGTAGTGCTTCCAAGTATCACAGATAAAATAATTATCGCGCACACGCCGATGGCTTACCTTTTACAAAGTGTGCGCCCACAAACCCGTATGCCAATCCTCTTGGTGTTGAGATCGGCGTGGTTATTCGCGCCAGCCACAGACTGCGTCGTCCTCACACATAGCTCTTTCGTGTGGTCGCCCTGATGCTCGATTACCTTCGGAAGGCGAGAAAAGTTTTTGTTTGTTGATTTGGTCCAACATGTACGGTTCGAGCATCCAACAATTGTAACAGATCACCATTGCGACGCGCTGGCGTGGATGCACGATCGCTACTGCTGACTGCAAACACTGCACCCAGCCTTGGCGGAATGGTATCCCAGGGTTCCTCGCAGTGACGTCAGTGCAAGCCATTTATATTTGGCTGCACCCGAGCTCCGCATTGACATATGTAGCTGCATTCTTTGTTTTCGACGTGGGTGTACGGATTCCCGAGCATCGTCTTCAGCATGATACTTCACTTGTGTTTTTCATCGACGAAAAGCTGTCTCTGTAAAATGCTTCACAAACGCTTGGTTGCTCTTTATAAGCTCCTCAGCTAATGCCAATTCCAGCAAAGACGCGAGTCTAAATCAATACTAACCAAAAACGTCATTCCCTAATTACGATAAATACAATACATGTTGCAGCACGAAGGCAAAGCGCGACTTCGTATAGTGCATGCACTACTACGTCATCATTCATGCACAGTAACCTACAGTTACTACAGGCTGTTGTAACCATGCAACGGATGCAGTTCATTGTCGTTGACACACTCCAGTGTTCTGAGTAAGTTCTATTACGTGTTTTGTGTTCTTTATTTTCTATGGGATTCACTGACTCGCTGGTGGTAGATAACACTTTATGGAGTTTAGTAGCAAGCTGTGAATACGAAAGAAATTCATCGCATCAAACTCTACAGCAGAAGGAAGATCCACTAGTAAACCTATAAAAATGCAAGATCATGTATTCCTTCTCTAGAACACGAACTTAAACGAGCTGGGTGTGTTACGCAGTTCTCCAGTTCGGTCTCCCCCAACATCTTTTTTCTCGCACACCATGCCAATGGCACCCTCTATTGTATACGCCTCTATTTTCATTTTGCCCACTTTAAACAGCATCCGCGGCGTTTCGCAGGTTTTGGTATCCCCCAATATCGCGATGGTTTAACCTTCAGTCTTATTAGATGTTTTCTGTCTGTGGCAGTTGGTCCTGCACTAGCCTCACAAGACACTTCCCAACGCGTACAAGCGCAATGGCAGGCTCGTTAAAGCGCGACGAGTACTGCGTTCAATAGATTCAGCGGTGTCAATGCTGCACGACAACGTTATTGTCACTTGAGGCTGGGCTTTTCCAACGGATTCTTGGTATCCCTTTAGGCCCTCTGAGTCTGGAAGCGGGGGGCTGCAAGATTTCGTGAATGGGTTCACCAAAAGTGCCTCTATATAGTACAATTTAGAGATAAAGCAAACCTTGTGATGCCATAAAATCAACAACCATGGATACATTAGGCCGAAAGAAACAATAGGCATGAGGAACCACTTCACAAGCATGGCAACTTCTCGGACCACGTTTTTAGCTACTCACTTGACCCGTAAGCGGAAGAGCGTGCCGCTGCACGATCGGCGGTCACGTCCAACGCTTCATAGGTTTGGCCTACACTAGACAGCCATGAGCATACCTAAAACATCACGGAAACGAAGGCTTTTCAAAGAATATACACCCTAATAAATAAATAAAATGCTTGCAATCGAAAATAACGGGGAATGTTTATTACAAACGTGTGATTGGTGTTTTTTACTCGATTTAGTCTTAGAAGATTTACATACGCGGTCCTACCTTCAAAAGAACACTCTTAATAAATGTGGTCGTAAAAGGCTAGTAGCAGTTGTAATTGCTCACTCCTTACGAACCCGACTCCCCCTAGGACGGGACGTAGGCTCCGCCACTTGGAAAGTGATGGTTAGGAAATTAACTCGGGTGAGGAAGCAGTATACACTAAATTAAGGTCGTCCTTATGACTAGGTTATGCATGGCCAATTAGTAAACAGATGTAGCTAAGAAGGGTGCTATCGATAGGACTTTACTAGTAAACGTAGTGGTGCGCGCTGCCTGCTTCATTTGGTAACCGTTACTACGCTGCATTTACTCCTTCTACTTACTAAGTACCTAGTGTAACTAGGAGAAGTATTTCTTAGTTTTCCGTTAGTGAATGCCGGAAACATGTTTTATAAGGGCGAAGGCACGAAATTTTGAACTTTTCAGATGGCACGAAAGAATTGCCTTAACTTAGGTTATTGTTCCACCATGCCGGAGAAAAACTCGTCGCGAGTATCGACTACAGATGATTGAATAAATTACTGAATAATTGCGCAATATGATTGAGTAACATAGGCACTCCCTGAGGCAGAAATGGAGTTGTTAGCACAAATTTTTAACCCGATCTGTAGTGAGCTTAGGAACTGCCATGACACCGTTGTGAAACATTCGAAAGTGAGTATTCAATTGCCGCGCAAAACTAAGCCAGTAATTGGGAGGGATCTTTCACGCAATTCGGGTTGTGGCTGTTACTTTAATGTTTCAGCGCCTTTCTGCTAGAAACGTATAGACCCGTTCAATATCAAAGGCACCCCAACCATTCCTTCAGTATTCCTGTTATTGATATGCCCCTGTGAGTTCACTTTTTCTGTTTTTCGGTTTTGGCGCTGAAGCGTATACAACACTGAATGGATCGTAATAGCAAACTATTTTAGCTTACACAAGTGGGCACTTCGTTATTTGAGCAAAAGGGGAAAAAAAAAGCTCGGAAAGCTGTCGAGTTGGACCCAGCCTTTTGTTATAAGATGTTAGTGCTCACATTCCAGCTCGTTTTTAAAAGAAAGTTTCTAAGTAAAATGCGGTTTATAATTTTGTTTTAGGAAGCCTACCCGCAATGGGTCAGTTAGTCCATGAAAAACGAAGTAATCACGAAGAACCACACACTGAGGGTGTGTGGTTTTGACACATAAATACATTCTTCGGGGCTTCTAGATCTGCTTTTATGTTCGGAGTGTTAAGTAAAGCGCTTATTCTCATCCATAAAAGAACTCGTTGGAGAACAACTACAACGCGTACAATAAACTTTGCAACAATACTTTGCCAACTCGCCCAATCGCTAGCGTACATATTTGTGCCGGCCACGGGAGACTACGTGATGACTAAGATGCTTTGTACCCTCGCAGCTTTGTGGGCGATTGAAGTGCCAGCTGAACGATTTACTTGATAAATATATTCTTCATCAATGTGCACAAAGTCACTATCATGTAGGAAAGATGTCCATCCCACTTATTTATTCCCGCTATGTAAGCATTTTGTTAGCTAACAGCGACTAGTAATTCAAATGCCTACGATCTTTCATCAAACCTATGCCCTCTCGTAATATTATTTGGCAACCAGTCAGCGGAGTAGTGCTGCGATGCAGCTAATAAACAATTTGCAGAAAACATACACATGAATAGTTTTTTATTTGATGAGTGCAGACCATTGTAGACATCAAGCCTATGTTAATAAAATTGGACAGTAAGTCCTCCAATTCAATTAACGCCTTACTAGTCCCCAAAATATAATCTTCTATGCAAATATTTGAAGTATTTTGACCTAATTTTACGTGGTTTTGTATTGTTGAACACAAAATAAATTATGTCTGTGATTTCTGTGTCTACTTTCTAATAAATATAACATGTGAGGCAAACGATAGGTACAATTAACGTGCAATTAAAACTTGCTCCAAAATAACAATGTCAAGCCAGAAAAAAAGCCCTCAGGATATACAGTCATGAACACAAGCGCAGTTACATTGAAAACGTGGCAAAAATGAAATATAGAACTCTAATCAAGGTCAGTAAAACTTAATCATTAGGGGTCCCCACACTGAGTTCTTATGTCGAAAACGTACGAACGCTCAATAGGAATTGTATCCACTAATTGGTATCCCGGCCGCTCCAGGCGAAAGAATGAATTTTTCAATGCGACGTAAGGACTATAACGCATTAAACCTACCGCGTCTTTTCCAGCGTGCTGCAATTGATCACGCCTTTTTTTTCTCAAACAATGCATTTATTAAGAATACAGAATTTGTGAGGTCATGATATTTGGCTATTACGGTAATGCGAATGTGCGTCGGTAGTTTTTCACTGTTTCGTGCTTTTCGAAATGGTTACCCGTCTGCTATTTGGCACCCCAAAGAAAGTTCGTTGCTTCGCTAAAGCTAGGTAATAAGCGTTCTTTTTAATTTTTTGTGCGGTTTACATTTTTTACACGATTTATTTGTGTGACAGAGTAAGGCACATGTTCTCTCTGCACAAAATATTCCTCCTGCACTGAGTATTAACTTCTATGTTTCACAATGTATGATCGCACGCCGTCACTGCGAGAAGTTTACGGCCTTCCGGTGTGGTCACAAAATTTCGCGGATACATTACGGTATTTCCTTTTTTTGACATTTCCTTTTGTTTTTATAATAGCTCATGACTATACGTAAAGGTGGCACAGTCAGAAACTTTTATTTACTTTACAGTCTGATCCGTCAATTCTGAAGATCAGGAAATATGGCTCATGGTACGTTCGAGTGTATGGTCTTGTTGATTCCAAGAGTCCGCTAGTTTTTAGAGCAGCCATCATGCTTTCAGACACTATGGTTCATTAAAACGTCCGAGGTCTAAAATTTACGTATTTGGGAAATCAATGCAAAATTTAGAATTGTTTGCTTTTAATGCTACCGCAGACTAAATCTTTCACGTAGGCCTTAATAGTTCGTTTAGGTAGTCTTTGTACGCTCGTAAATTATTTGGTACAAAGCCAGTGTGTCGAGCAAAAGCGGAGTTTAAAACTCATAGAAGGAATGACAAAACTAAAAGATACCAGCCTCCTTAGCTATTTCCTCGAAATGTGAGCCATTTTCTTCTTACACACTCGCGAATAATGTACAGTTCATTATATAGCATTCATTTCTCTTGCAGTTAGCAGACGGCATGAAACCTTACCGTGCAGTGGCATCACAGGCAGATTGCGCCCAGCTTCAAAGCGAAGCAAACGTGATTTCCCTCCGGTGACGAACTAATTACCTAGAATAGAATCCTTTTGAAGCATGTTTCTATTCATAAAATAAAAAAAAGTCTCCATTTAAGCTTGTCGTACTAGCTCAACTTTCAGGCAATAAAAAGTTTGAGCATACCACGCTGTTTCAGTGTTTTGATGGATTGTAAACTTCGGTTCACACATTCTCTTAACTCTCCAACGCACATCCTTTAGGACTCTAGGTGGGATCACACGCGCAACAAGGGACGCCTCCAGAGGATCGTGATTTCTAGCCCTCTATTAAGCCATCGGTTTCCCAAAGGTGGAGCTTGCGTCAACAACCTCAAAATGTATTGGTGCGTCTTCATCATTGCGCTTGAAGAGGATGGGGAAAAGCTTGACTCGATGCTTCTCTCGCCAGTACACGCTTACTACGCTTACAACGACGCCCTCAAGTGGATCTTCCTGGGCGAATAAAATTCAGACGCACGAACCGCGATTTATATGTTTCTGTTCGAGGGTATCCACTTCAAATTCAACAGCCCGAAATTACCCTCGTTCGCCTGAGGGCGCCAATGCCAGCAATTCGTCCCAAAATATGTATTGACGTAACGATGACAGCGATGCTGTCTCCAATGTGCCGTGTGCACGGAGCAAGTGCTCCCTTGCCGTGTGTAACGCATGTATAATTATGATTTTTGTGTACTTTTAGACATCGGTCTGGCATAACTAGGTGTTTCAAGCGTGCTCTAAAGATGCAAGCATTTGGAGCTCTTCATGCCCTTCAGTACGCTCTATATGTAATCCTGTGTTCTCGTTTTTGTTTATAGGCTTGTGGGCGTATGTGTTATCATACATACCAATGTGCCTGAGACGTAATTCGCGATATCTGTTTCTCGAGAATGTGACTACCATATCAACGAATTGAGAATGAGTGTTTGCACATGCCTGAGTTTTGTCACGCACACTGTCATCATGTATGCTAATGTCTACGAAGGCATTGTTCTTACCTTAACACACTATAGGCGATGAGAAATCCGAAAGAAACGGAGCTTTTAATCGGGTTTAATAAAATCTACCGTAAAAATGTTTATTGTAAGTCATATTAGCTGATATGTAACTTTATATATCTTCCAAAAATATTCACAAAGCATGCTTTCAAACTTAAATCGCATTGTATCTTTCCCTATCGAACTGGCATCGCGCCTTCTATTTAGCATGCCGCCGGTCGCTCCACCATTGTTTGATGGTCCTAACATCCAGGATATCGGCGGGGTTTCTCCCATAGGCAAAGGTCGGTTTATTCTTTCTGTGTATAACAACTTATGGCAGAGGAATTCGGTTATAAGCAATAGAGACCACAACACGCAACGTCCCTGCAAAGATGGGAACAGAGAGGCGGTCTGCAAATAAAAGATTTACAGACGCTCATCGTTCATTATAACAATCTAAGCATTTTTTATTGTACTTTTTGATTGGCCAAAGTTGGCATGCGCAGTTTCTCTTGCACCATAGACAAGACTCGGCACACTTGGCGATCCTTTAAAGCAAGCATTATGTGGTAATGTCCTAAGTTCGCGATGTTTAATGTTCGTGAACGTGAAGTAATTACTTCCCGGAATTGTGAACACTGCGCATACGTGACGCCAGTTTGCGGAAGGTTACTGCTTAGCAGTAGTGCCGAAATTCCCATTATTGCTATGCGATCCCCCAATTTTAGCTCTCCCTGTGTAAACGTACGAACATAACCAGTCCAGACGATGTATGGTTCCCCTAACCACGCTCACTGTGGAAGTGTCATGTGTGGACCAGTGTCATGTGTCAAAGGCAGCCACCCCCTTCCCCCGAGAGGTAATGCATGAAAACCCTGGAAAACTAGGGAAAAGAACAAAAGAACGGCCATTTGAAGTGCGCGCCAGGAGCGCGCCAATCAGCAAGCGCAAGCGCCGACGTACCGAGGAATCATGGGCAAAGGTGGCAGCGCACTGGTCGGCCAACCAGGGAAGGCCGCACATGGGACAAGTAACCATATCAGGACAGGGAAGAAGGAAGAAGCCAATGGGAGTGCGCCACGAGACAGCCCAGAGGGTATAAAAGCAGGGCGCACAAAGAGAAGGGGGAGGCAAGAAACCGAAGAAACCAGGAGGCGGTAGGAGCACGTGCACTTAAACGGACGAGCCAGGGGGACACGGCCAGGCCATCTACCGTGCCATCCGAGCCTGGGCGGGAGCGGGCCGACTTCGCATCGGCACCCTCATCCTAGGTGCACCACGAACCTGCGTCTTCGTGGCCCCAGCAGCATCGGTCGGGCACCAGCGGCCAGCATCCACGCTCCGTCGACGTTCGTCTCGACGGCCCCGAAAGGCTACGTTCGGGCCGAGCCTACCTGGAACGTCCAGCGGCAGTGGCTACCAGGGGGTAGCCACCGAGGAAGCACGCCGCCGAAGGGATGACCGCGAGCGTCGAATGCCAGAATCAAGGACCTCCAGCGAGAGCGGTTACCAGGGGGTAGCCACAGAGGAAAGTGAGGACACGCGGAGCCCACGCCGTGCAACGATTGACCACTCGTATCTAACGCCGGCACCGAAGCGAGATGAGGACGGCTACCACCAAGTCGCGGCCACGCAACGGGTGCGACACGTCAGCGCCGACGACAGCGGGGTAGGCCAGTCCAGTAGGGACGCAGTTGTAAAGGACACAACTAGGGAGTTGTGGTACGGGAGAAATTAACTAGCACTTGGTTAAGGAGTGTATTTAGAGTGTACTTAGTGTAGGACGTTATTGTGGAGACTTTTGAGTTTTGATTTGAATTGTATATTGAGCTGTCGAGTTAGGGGTTTGTATGTGAGGTGTATTTTGGGATTGTAGAGGTTTGAGCGTTTATCGTTTGTGATTAGTTTAAATATTGAGTGCTTTGCCTGAGGGTTTTTTGTGTGTGCATTGAATGTATGTTGTCAAACACGTCAACGGCTTCCCTGTGTCCATTGCTCCGAGCTGGTAAAGACCACCCCATCATCCGGTCACGTGACAAATAATTGGCGAGCCTACCAGGATAGATTTATCCTCACCCAGGATATTTCCATTGGGCCCACTCACGTTTATGACCAGCTGCGAGAATGGATTTGGGAAAGGTTGTTGACGTTGGTTCGAACGCTCGATTTGAACAAAAAGCAGTTTTTTTAATTGTTGGACGAAGAATCTCATAAAGAAAATGAAAGGTCAGATGTGGAGGAAAGAAGGTTTTTGGAAGAGGAAAGAAATTTTGAGGCGGAGAAAAGGAGGGATTGAGACGGAGAAAAGAAGCATTGAGGAGGAGAAAAGAAGGATTGAGGAGAAAAGGAGAGAAATTGAATTAAAACGGGCAGAGTTACAGGTATCACATGCTGAATTAGAGCAGTGGTTTGAAGAAGGTACACGCAAAGAGAGCGGTGAACGCACCGCACGTGAGCCTGAAGAAACGCGGGTCGCTGACCAATACGAGGCACGTGAGGAGGAAAGCACGCCGATCTCTGACGGCGAAGGAGCACGTGCGCTTGATAGAACGCAAATATAAGAGCACGATTAGGCCTCTAGTAAAAATAAACACGAAGAATACGATTGTTTCTGCAGACAACCTGATGAGGAGAAAGCGTTTGGAGCGCGAGACAGTGAACTGGACGGGCGTGGCTCAACCGCAGGCCAGGCGCTTGGCGATGAGCGCTCCGAGAACACGCCAGGCGAAGACAGCACGCTGCCTCCTAGCAGCTCTGATGACTCAGTTGATTTCAAGGGTCCCGAACGATTAATGATTGAGGCTGAGGTGCCCACCACTCCGTGCACGGGAAGGAATAGCATTCCTCCAGAAGCTTTTACTACGGTTTCGTTAGACTTGCCTACGTGTAGCGAGAATAGCCTTATCTCTGAAATAATCAGTGAAAAGTCTTCAGAAATGGAGGCAGAACGCTACCTGCCTGAGCTTGTTAATTAGGTGAAGAGTACTCAACCAGGTGCAGAGGCACCAGACAAGCTGGGACCGTACACTGACAAATTGGCGGTTATCGATCAAAAGTCACGACGAAAGAAATCTGGAAGTTATGGAGTGGAGATGTTAATGGTCCCAGTCAAGAAGTCTTGGCGAGAGTACAGTAAGGAACCTCTGCAGCTGGGGCGCGAATAAAGAGGCGCAATGTTTTCTAAATCGTGAGAGGCCGAAAATTGCAAGAGTGAGGCATGGGCTGGTTAGTAAGCACAGCCGCAAGCACAAAGATAAGTCAACCGGAAAGCGTCAGCCAGGTCGCAGAAAAGTAACCTTGGAAAAGGGACAAGAATCTAAGCGGGAAAAGAGCTCTATAAAGATTCACAGTAAACACGGCAAGCAAGGTAGCTCACGGCACAGAAAACGTGACCCGATAAGAGCCTTGCAAGCTAGAGGCCGTCAGAGAGATGCACATAACTGCACCGTAGGGGGTGCAATGGTAAAGCGTTCGTTTCTTGCCACGAACATCGAGCCAGTATGTGTGCCAGCGGCACACGAGCAATATGAAGAAAGTTGATTGTGATAAGCGAGTAGATTGTGCAGGTAAAGGTGCTGAGGTGGTTAAGGCGGAAGAAGGTTAAGATGAAGCCATAGGTCAAGGAACCTGATGGAAATCACTGAGTTGACTCGGAAAGGAATTGGACCCATAACGGTGACGAATCATTGTGTGTTGTGGTAGAGCATACATGTTGTAGTATAGTGAAAAGGCAAGCTTGGTGTAGAGATATGTAATAGAAATACGAATGAATGAGGGTCGAAGTTTGTATTTGAGAAATAGGTTGTGTATTAAGGTAAAGCACAAATGTTGTAGTATCGTGCGGATGAAAAGGCGTTGTAGGGGTATGACGTGTACATGGAAATGAGGTCGTTTAGAAGTGTATATAGCTAAGGAGTGTTTGCCAGCTTGAGATTTATTGATGTGTTTGATGTGATGATGTGTTCTAGTATATTGTGTGAGGATATGAGCATGGTGGGGTAAGTTCATGCAGTGTAGGAGTGTAAAGGCGGGGTTATAAACTATAGATTTAAAAATAGCTGCAAAGTGCCGATTGGGGAGCGGAAGAAGGAAAGGCGTTTTTTGATGTGGATTGAGAAAGGCTTGTTGAATAAGAGATCATTGATGTGTTTGATTTGTATGATGTGTTAGAGAGGAGAGTGTTTGAGTAGATTGGGGTTTGAGGAAAGTGATGTATTGGTGACAGAACGGGAACGTTGTGAGAACCAAGTGTGTGTGGTCGGTACACGAGTGAACTATAGACAAGGGTGAAAAAAGTGAAGTGTGAAGTGAAAGGTGCGTAGAAAGAAGTGAGCAGTGGTGGTGAACAGTGGACTCATGAGAAGTGACCAAGGGTTGTGGAAGAAAAGGACATCGGCGGCCAAAATGAAGCAGTTTTTAGAAAAAAAAACTCTTAAAGGGGGGCGGGTAATTGTCATGTATCAAGGGCACCCACCCTCCTCCCCCCGTGAGGGGATGCATGAAAACCCCGGAAAACGAGGAAAAAGAACAAAGGAACGGCCCTTTGAAGTGCGAGCCAGGAGCGCGCCAATCAACAAGCGCCAGCGCCGACGCACGGAGGAATCATGGGCAAAGGTGGCAGCACACTGGTCGGCCAATCAGGGAAGGCCGCGCATGGGACAAGTTGCGTATTAACCATATCAGGACAGAGAAGAAGGAAGAAGCCAATGGGAGTGCGCCACGAGAGAGCCCAGAGGGTATAAAAGCGGGGCGCACAAATAGAAGGGGGAGGCAAGAAATCGAAGAAACCAGGAGGCGGTAGGAGCACGTGTACTTCAACGAACGAGCCACGGTGACACGGCCAGGCCATCCACCGTGCCATCCGAGCCTGGGCGGGAGCGGGCCGACTTCGCATCGGCACCGTCATCCTAGGTGCACCGCGAACCTGCGTCTTCGTGGCCCCCGCGGCGTCGGTCGGGCACCAGCGGCGAGCGTCCACGCTCCGTCGACGTTCGTCTCGACGGCCCCGAAAGATAAGTTCGGGCCGAGCCTACCTGGAACCTCCAGCGGCAGCGGCTACCAGGGGGTAGCCACCGTTGAAGCACGCCGCCGAAGGGATGACCGCGCGCGTCGAACGCCGGCATCAAGGACCTACAGCGAGAGCGGCTACCAGGGAGTAGCCACACAGGAAAGGGAGGACGCGCGGAGCCCACGCGTCCAAGGATGGAACCGCGCGCATCGAACCGCCGCAACCGAAGCGAGACTAGGACGGCTACCACCAAGTCACAGGCCACGCAACGGGTGCGACACGTAAGCGCCGATGACACGGGGTAGGCCAGTCCAGTAGAGACGCAGTTGTAAAGGACACAAACGAGGGAGTTGTGGTACGAGAGAAATTAACTAGAACTGTGTTGAGGAGTGTATTTAGAGTGTACTTATTGTATGACGTTATTGTAGAGACTTTTGAGTTTTGATTTGAATTGTATATTGAGCTGCTGAGTTAGGGGTTTGTATGGGAGTTGTATTTTGGGATTGTAGAGGTTTGAGTGCTTATCGTTTGTGTGTAGTTTAAATATTGAGTGATTTACCTGAGGGCCTTTCGTGTGTGCATTAAATGTATGTTGTTAAGCGCGTCAACGGATTCCCTGTTTCCATTGCTCGGAGCTGGTAAAGACCACCCCACCATCTGTTTACGTGACAACCAGTTCCTAGGAAAGAGCATTTATCGGTCTTCGGTTTAACGTTAGTGCTTTTGCAGGGATTACGGAACCGTAAAAATATAAAAGTTTGGAAATAAAATAAAGGCATTCGTGGCAGCAGTTAGAAGCATTCAGCCCCCAACAGTAGCAATTCCCGACTCTGAGCAGGAATGCTTTTAAATAGAATGCGCTTTAAAAGGGCCCTTAAAAATGAGTGCCGTAATACGGTCACTGATGCGGACTTCTCAATTGGCTAAATGTTTAAACGTGCGCTGTAGACTTTCTCCCTTTCACAGGGACTTCTTTTTCTACTAACCCTCACAACCGCGTAGTTTAAGTTGAAGCAGTTGAGTTTTATGGCTTACTACATTGCACATACGTTTTTGTATTGGTGTTGCATTCTATTTGGTTGCATGCGATGCAAGAAACTGTTCTTGCATTTGCTGAGGCAACCTGCATGGGTGAAAAAACCTAGCGCTCATTTCAAATGCATTTAAAAATTATCAACTTCGCACTTGTTTGACGTGCTACAGCAGTTCGAGTTTACTTGCTATAAAATCGCAAAAAATAGAACGACAAGAAAACGTAGGAACCATCGACTATAAAATCGCTTCATTAAAATGATTGCTTCTGTCAACCTTTGCTAATGAGAATTCTAAAAAAACTGCAAAAAACACCCAAAGGGCAAATGTTTGGTTGAAACCACAAAATTTTTGTTCCTGCAAGTTTTAGTTCTTGTGCTGACGTTCAGTTTTTATTTTTTTTGTGTGGGCAGCCTAGCAAGAAGAGAAGGCAGTGTTTTTGTTTTCGTTTAGACAGAAGTTGTAGGTAAGCCAGAATTGCATTGCAGGGTATAGGCCACATTGTTCTTTTTCCACACCGCAGGAACTCGGCGAAGTAAGTTGCACAAAGTAAAGCCATCCGCTTAAGATGATGCACTAATGGGCCAAAACTGAGAAAATATTCGCAGCCAGCGAAATCAGTATAAAATACAGTTCCGACAGAATACAATCAGTTACATGTCAAAGCTGGGCCTCATTGGATTTTCTTGGTATACGCACCTAAAGCGTACTTGGATACGTTTTCTGTGTTACTTTTGGCCGACAAATGAAACACTTGGATGCTATTCCAGATATTTATCTCCTATCTAAAATTGACATGAAAAAAATTGTTTTCAAAAAATCATCCCCGAGAGTATCACTCCCTTCCAATGGAAATTTAAGATTAATAACCAAATGACATTTACAGGTATGGTTAAATATTTCATGAAAAATGAAATTTGATATGGTTTCGCATTCCTCTTTACGTAGTTCAAACTAAAAGAAACTGAGTATTTTCCAGGCAGTATGCAACAGCCGAACGAACCCCATGGTGCATTCAGAGCATTGTTGCCTTTACCCCTAGGCAGAACACTACAGCCTGTAGCTCTTAAGGACTCGCCCTATAATAAACATACTGTGAAGAAGGAAAGAAAAAGATTAACAATAAAAATGGCATAGCAGAAATTAAGTTCCAAAAACAAATTTTCCCTTTACCGATCTGTAATGTGATTCCAGACAAACATTTGACAAACGTCCACTCTAATGACGCGGAATACCTAGCTCGATATGAAAGTTACCCTTCAATCAATGCCGGTTGCGACTGTTACCAGCAAGGTTTCGCCATCTGCGAGGCCACAACTTTTGAGTCTCATTCAACAGTACAAGAGCCTCAATCGTTCATTACGGAGCTTTTTTTTTTTAATCCGGTGGTTGGTTTGGGTTTATTTTTTTTTGTTCCAGTGTTTTATAAGACTGAAAATAAATATCTCACGTCAGCCAGAAATCAAATTATTCTGCAGGAGAAATACAGTTGGAAGCACATGGGTAAAATAACGAAATTTTAAGCAGTCACAAACCTGACATTCGCTTCGTTTTTTGGCACAACATAAAAAATACTGGGAGTCCTTCTAGCCTGATGGAAGCTAGTTTTACAAGTGCCCTGCGGGGTAAGTTCAAATTCGCGTGGCCCAAAATTCTGCCAGCGCCATCTGTTGATATGTTCACGAAACAAAAACGTCTGTACACGTTATTCCTTCGTAGTTTAATTTCACAAAGGTTTCATAAAATTGCAAAGTTGGTGGCAATAAAACACAAAAAATAAATAAGCAAAACAAAGTTCTCAGTACTCTTGTACTCCCAATGGAAAAACATTCTCGAGTTCCATCAGAACTGATTCGTTGTCAGAATAAAGTTAAGCGTTAAAGAAAGACAGACACTGCCGCCTGAAAGTGCGCCAATACTACGGGATGTGCTACAATTGTGGATGCGCAGAACACGGGAGAACATGCATTCACCAAGGTGGTATAAATCTTCCGCGGCCCAGTGCTCCGTTGTCCTGCTGAAGATAATCTTATAATTTTCCCAGGCACTTTCTTTATTGGCCTTTCGACGACTCTCCACTAAAGCATAGACTCCTAAATAATTTTTTAAGCCTTACTATTTGCGCTTACAGTAAAATAAAGCCATAGTCTATTGAAAATTCAGGCACTTTTTTTAGTGAGATCGCACGTGTACACAGCATCGGGAAAACAAAAACTTGACGCAGTAAGCCCGGACAACCTAACGAGCGTTTTGCAGAAACACATAAACAAATACCTTTCGTTGAAGACAGTTCGCAGAAAGAGTAGTATATATTACGTTTATGACTGATTTCTTCATTAAATGACACGTGAAAATTTTTTACTGCATGAGTCATTGAAGCTGAGAATTAAAAACCCGTGTTTGCGTTTTTTTGGTGGGGGAACAAACTTATTTCGGTGCTTCAGTGAGTGAACGTGCCAATGCATGAAACACAGTGTTGAACTATTATACAATCAATGTTTCTACGTCTTCTGCCGTGGATAGAAAACTCGAGCAGATAACAAAATAAACCTGAATGTGTGTTGTCCGCGTCAATAGGAACACTTAAATATATAGAATGAACCACAAGTGCACTGAAAGCCTAGCAGCGTTCACCTCATCCGCAAAACGTCCTAATGAAGTGCAGTGTCATCTTCCCCTTGATTACCATCAACACATCGAACGGGCAAATATACATTTCGAATAAGTGTATCTAGATTTTACGATTATTTCTCATGCTTATGCCATGTGAACGTATTGAGATTTAGTACTAACCATGTGATATTCTGTGCACATTCTTATTGACAGAATCACGCAATCAGAACACAGCATTTTTGAAGACATTCTGAACTATTGACTTCGGGGAAAATGCCGATCTTTTTGTAAATATGTTGCCGTATTTAGTGTTCAAAACCGGAAATTGTTCTTAATCTACAGGAATGATTCAACGATCTTTTGCATATAGAACACAAAAAAGAGAATCAGACTGCGTTAAAGTTCTGCGAGGTAATCTCGTTTCGAATTTATTAAATATTGAAGGGGCCAAAAATGATTTTGTCCCAATGATTGAGTGTGCCCGGATAAACAGCTTCTGCTTATTTTAAAATACAGTTTGAAATTCAGTCCAGGGCGCGAAGACGTTGTCGCAACAAATGAGAGCCAGTCGGCATTCTTATCATTAACGTATTTTACTGTTCGTACAAAACCTCATGGCTATATTTCAAGGGCAGACCAAGTTGCGATGATACATTCCTTATGATTCCGTGGATTTCGTTATCCTCAGTGGCAGATTGGGTCGCAGTAAGTAACTGTAGCAAGCCGAGCAAGAAGAATACGTTTCAAAGCACCGTTATCCCGAAAGCTGCAATTTACGCAAGTGTTGTGTTCGCCTGAAGAGTTTCAAAATTACATTTACCCTCAATTTTGCTCACCGAGATGAGCAAATGTGGTCACAAAATGCAAAGGAAAACCTTAATTCACGCTTCCTGAAAACAGTTGCTTACGATCCAAAAGCAAGCGCGTGTATCATACTCATCTACAAGGAAACCATATCCTCGAAGCGTTGACGTGCGCTAGGCTATCTCTCCTCCAAGAAAACACAGTGAGATAAAAAAGAACACAGAAACGATTGTATAAAATATTTTGTATGGTTTGAAAAATACAACAAAAAAGACACAGCAGGCAGTTCGAATCCGAAGGGAAAAGCGGCGCTGTAAAAAAAAACGAGTTGAAAAAATGAGCATGGCTTTATTGACGGCACCACTGCAATAAAACAACGATTTAAGCACCGCAACCAAACACCGGGATACTTTAGACCAGGACACGCATTTAGGAGGAACAGGCTTTCCCCAATAGCGATAGATATTCAATAAAAAGTCACTATTAGAATTGGGGCACATGCAGAGACCCACTCAAAGCGGGTACCCTAGGCTCGAAATCCTGCGGGTGCTTACACGCCCAGACAGTGCTTAACTGCAAAATGTCTCGGAAGTCCGAAACAGGGCTGGGAATTTCTTTAGAACGCTATAACAGATCACTGGTGACCGCCTGGAAGGAACCGAGCTGGTTCCAAAGCAGGGATAGAATTCTCCAGTTCTGCTGTTTAGCATATTTCTGATTCTGTTTTTCGAAAAGTACGCGTTTCTGGTCAAACACGAACGTCCATTCACAACAAAGCGTTCTGCACATCCATTCCATCATCAAAAATTGCAGTTATGATGAAAGCAGCACGGCCTTTTTTTTCTACACGCACATGCATGCTTCGCATAAATGTGCGTAAAACAAAAATAAAACGCGCCGTTAAATGAATTGCCCTACCACCGTCTCCCATAAGGAATATTTATCAACGCTCTCCCGGAGGTACTGTTTCAATTCGCATGGGTCTCTCGGGGTGCTCTCACGGACATAAACTGCGCGAGCTGGCAGTACTAATTGGCATGCTCGGGATGAAGAAGCTGTTCAAATGCTCAAACACGCCGATAAATTTGCTCCACTGCTATATACGGTTCAGATTATAGCGGCGAATGTCTGTGCCAACGTTTATATCTTCACTCACGTTCGTTCGCTAATGCTGCCTCGATATTAAAGTTTAAAACAGAGCAGAGCGACGGCCCAGGGAGTAGGCGGGTATGTTTATTTGAGAAGAAGATAAGCTTGCCAAAAAATAATTGCTTTTAATAGTCGTACAATGTGTACGTTTACCTGAAAAAAAGCGCTCTCTAGCCGTTCTCAGAGTTACGCTGAGCACTTACTTCTTCTCGTAAACTCAAGGGACAATTTCCCCGTTTTATGCACAACGTGCTAGTTTCTTGCTGAAGGGTGTGCTGAACATTTGAAATAAAAAGTAAAGAAGTTTCTGCGCGCACATGCACACCACCTTTTTGCAATTTTCCTTAAACTTTTGAGCAATTCAGCCGAGCCGATATTTTAAAGTTTTCCCACTCTGTTGACACATTTACTGCATGTTACTCGGCATTCCTTCTTTAAACATTACCTAAACGCGATACTTTTAGCGTTTGCATATAAAATGCAGTTTTTTGTTGGAGGTAGACGTTAAATTCCCAAGTTACGTCTGTGAATGTAGTTTAACATACCACGTGAACCTGCAAGAAAAAGTACAGCAACATTTTGGCCCGCAATTTTATCACATCGAATGCCCCACAGGGAAGGTAGATTAATGAATGTTAGGTTTCAGAACATGCACACAGGTTTAAATTGTTCTCAAAGTAGGCATTTCGGCATTATGCTTATCATGCTTGCGTGAGGAAAACCCTGTAACGAGGCTTGATGTGGTTTACAGCCATGAACTTATCACGTTAGCAGAAAAATGCAAATGTTTCGACAGATATAATGTTCGTGTTCTCGCTATAGGTTTTTTTTTCACTGTGGGACTACGCGTAGACATACCATTCCCGAAACTGTTGCACACACACCACAGAAAAATACTAAGGTGCTTCTAACGGGGAATAACAATTCCGAACGACAAGAACATAGGGATCTATGTATTTGCAAAATTTACAATTGGTAAGCAGCACCTAACGGGCGGAAGTATCCAGTTTGAAAGCACATCTTTTTTTGTCGCATAAAAACGTCGCTAATATAAGCTGCACTGATATATTCAGACAAGCGATACTTTATTCACAAGTTTCTTTCTTTGAAAGAAGTCTCTGGAAACCCGAGGCTGTATAATTATTACTGGATTTGCTAGGCTTGCATTCTGAACAACCAAAGCAGGAAAGAAACGTTTTTTATAGAACCTACCTTGCCGCTTTCAAATGACCTTCCTTCCTTGCTGCCCCAAGGGTACCGGTTATAACGCAAAAGTACTCAAATTCGGAAGTTTAAAAGTGCGTGAATATTAATATATTGTTGGTAAGAGTTCATTTATGCACAGCTTTTTAAATAAGTCTCATGAGAATGATCAAGTTGATATTTCGAAATGTTTGTTGTCGTGTTTTTATTCGAAGTTCGCTTGCACTTAAAAATGGAGAAACAGCATTACGTTTATTTTTACAATTATCGATTCCTTCACTAACTTCATTGGTCAGCTTGTCTAGATTTTGAACTTCGCGGGCCAGATAACATCGAATGTTATCAGACCCCTCGCCCACCCCTCTTCATCAGACCCATCTCGTCGCATCAGGACTCACAAGAAAGGTAGTGATTGCCTCGACCCTTAAAGGAAAGACATCATTCCAATGCAATACACGTCAGAAACCAAACATGATGATTGTAGCCTTTTGAACTCAATTCGGTGCTGGCTTTGTTGTTACCGGTTATTGTTCCGTTCGAACTGAATCAAAATATTGTGGGCACTTAAAGAACTGCAAGTTTTCGGCCGCTCGCTGTCTGACGACTTTTTATCGCCCTATTTTTAATGGTCACACAATGATAGATACCGATACCGCAAAGCCTCAACGGGATATTGCGCATCGCTTCACTTGTATTAAAGTCTGCGCTCACTTCTACCTCTGTGTTTAAGAATATTTTTGACATTGTTGGTGTTCAGTGCATGCCCTTGGTTTTAGCGTAAATATTGTGTATTTCGAAGTGCTTCCGCCGTTCTGGAAAAACGGGATTGTGGTAAGATACAATGAATGACAGAAACTAGCCTTTTGCGTGCATCCCTGTCTTTTAATTCGCAATATAAGCACCAAGGCTGCATTAAATGGAGAATCAACTGGAAGTTATGACTCTTTTGATGTTACTGCTCTTGTTGCTTATCGGCTACACTTATAACTTCGAATGCGGGAAGGTTGTTTAGCGGGCAATTTCACTTGTGATATTGCACGATGAATGAATGCCAACGTATTCTCCATTGGGAGCAGTCCTTCCGAGGTGTTCGGCTTCACGGGGCTTCCGGAAAAACTCGTCCACCTTCGTCTGCCTAGGTGCCTCAGCTTTACATGATATGATCACAACTTTGAGCAGTGTATAATGCTAGCTGCTTGCTTACGATGCACGAATTTGCTACTATTTCCCCGCACGGGGCTTCCTGAGTAATTTTGGTGACGGTATTGGCGACACCGCCGACCCCGAACCCCTAACACAAGCTGTAGTCAACCAGGCGATATGTTTATACGTGGAGGGTGAGAAACAAAAAACGGTGGCCGTGGAAGTCGTGGCCAAGCTCCGGCGGATGTATTCCAGGTCTGTTTATCAGGCAGGGAGTTCTTAGACCTCCTTAGCTATCAGGGTAAGGTTTGAGGATAAAGTACCCCCGTCTCCTGTTTTTCTCCTATGCCGTATGGTATTTTCAACCCCGCAACCAAAAAAAACGTTATCTGTACCTAAAAACGGGGCCGTACCGACTGTATCATTTCCGTCCTTACCAGTAATTCCTTTCCGAAAGCCAGACAAGCATCCCCGCTTCCTGAACATTGACTCCATTGAAAAATCAAAGCCTTTTGCCTCTCTGTCCGTGTTCTTGGTCCCAAAGTTTATAGGAAGTATAATAGGAGAATCGAACAAATCAAAGAAACAGAAGCGGAGAACTGTTCGTCGAAGTCAATACCCAGCAGCAGGCATCAAATATCCTCAGGCAGAGGCGCATCGCAGATCTTGACATCAGGGTCACTCCCCACCGAAGCCTTAACAGGTGACAAGGCGTGATGTCAGAACCTGACTTCATAAATGAAACCGAAACCGGTCCGCTTGAGGGCGTTATAAGTCAAGGCGTAACAGCAGTAAGATGCATAACCGGTCAACACGCCCCGAATTCATCAACGCAGGATACCTTCGATGTACAGTTCGCCCGTACATCTATAACCGCGGGGCTGTTTTAAGCGCCAGAGGTTTAGGCATGGTACTACCTCCAGCCGTGGCCGATTTGGGTGTGTAAAGTGTGCCCAGCACGACCATCCATCTGACAACTGTCTAACGCAAACCCTCACCTGCGCCAGCTTCAAAGAACTCCACATTCCCTACTCTAGAACATGCGAGCAGTTCAAAGAGGAGAAGGAGATTATCAAGCTTAAAGCCGCTGAGAACCTTACCATCCCAGAGGCGCGAAAGAGCTTCACCTCTTTCCCACTGGGGAGGTATGCCGACGCAGCTAGCCGGGGGCGAAGATGCGTTTAGTTTCTACGGGGACCCTGTTCAGCGAGTCTGACCTGGCCCCGCCCCTACCCCACCCCTGGTTTCCCTCAGGCAGCTCAACAACTCGCCGTCACACCGAAGGGCAAGCCCGCAGCGGTTGTGGTGGAAAAAAGCACCGATGGGTCCGCTCCTCCCGTATCCGCTTCTCCGGCCCCCAGCACATCTGAAGGACCAAGGAGATCGATGGGGAGGCAGCAGAAGTGGCTCCCAGCACTCCTGTATCGTCTCTGCCACCCCTGGCGCTTCCGAAGTCTACGGCGGTGGCGGCGAAAACGAAGGGCATCCAAAAGTGTGCCTGTTGCACTGGAAGGAACGGGTCCCTTCGTCGAAGCCTCCAGAGAGGTAGGAGAAAAACCCTTCCTATAATCGCAGCCCCGAAAGGCCGTGCATGAACCTACATTCCTTTCCGCATAGCACAACATGAGGGGGAACGGCAACATAATCCAATAGAACTGTATGCGCCTTATCAAAAACCTAGATGGTGAAATACTGCACTCAAATCAACCAAGTCTAATGTGCTTACAGAAAACACCTAAACCACTAACATACAAAATTTCTAAATAGTTATTTTGTACTGAGGAAAGACGGATGGCTGCGCAAATTCTTCTGGCGGCATGGCTATCATTGAGTTAGTCATACCATATCATTACAGACTGTTCTTGAGGCTGTTGCAAGGAGGCCAATTATGTTTAATGGGCTAAGAACAATACGTTCTCTAAATATCCAAACAGAGTACCTCCGATCACGCTCTGATTTCGAAGGTCTTGTGAATCAGCTTCCGGTACCATTTATTCTTGTTGGTGACCTCAATGCCCATTATGCACTTTCAGGCTAACCCGAACGGATGCCCGGGGTGCCACATTGAGATGTTTTGAAGATCATCGGAAACTTTTCCATTTACATCAAACAGCCTACTTGGCATCATATAGCACAAAACACTTGCTCACACATCGATATCGCCATTGGCTGTTCAGTGGTTCCTCCATGTCTTCAGTGAAACGTGGGCACAAACCGTTTTGGTAGTGGCCACTTTCCTACCCCATTGCCATATATAGGTAAAGCCCAAATAGCTTTGTTTTTTATAAGTTCAATGAAGCAAGGGCGAATTGGAACACATTTACAAATGCATCTAAACTTCACCACACATCGATAACACATTTACACCCAGATGAAGCAGTGCATTTCCTCACCGCGCACATCCTGAACACCGCTGAAAAGTCCATTTCTAAGACCTCCCATGCATCGCGCAACCCAAGGAGGCCCTAGTGGAACGGGGCGTGTAGAGGCCCAGAACAATGCGTGGGGTATTCTTCGGCGGTACCCCACGGCCAATAACTTCATCTCACTTCAAGGCTTTTGCAAAGCGTGTGCTTCGTGAGGCAAAAAAGAGAGTGGGCGTGGATTCCTCACATCCTTTAACTCATACACACACACGCACGCAAAGTAAAGACAAGAATACGTAAACTTAAAGGATAACAGACACACTGTGCGCCCCTGGTTAGCACAACAGGGGACACACTCGAAGACCAGGCTAACACACTTGGACAACACCTCCAACACGTGTAGAGTTCTGCACATTACACACTTTTCTGAAACATAACACCGCTTGTGAAAAGAAGTCTCTATGTGACAATAACAGCTCAAAATCTGGTTGCATTTCTGAATTTGCACTGTACGAGTTGAGGGCTGCCCTGAGAACATGTAAACCTTGAGCTCCGGGCGCACATATATTTATATACACCACGACACAACACCTAAACCCAGACAATCTTGTTACACCCCTACACCTATACAACAAATAGTGTCTTGTGGAACATATTCCAAGGACTTGGATGGACGCCATTGTAGTGGCTTTTCTGAAGGAGGGGAAGGACCCTTCCTCTTCCGCCAGCTATCAACCCATCTCGATCACAAGCTGCCTGTGCAAGCTTCTCGAGAATATGATCAACAGGGAGTTGTGTACTTTTTAGTGTAAAATGGTCTTATCGAGGGCTGCCAAGCGGGCTTCAGGATGGGGCGATCTGCAACCGACCAACTCGTCGCCCTTGAATCGTTTATCAGGGATGCGTTTGTCCATAAACAGTTGTGTGCTACAGCCTTTTTTAATATGACAAAGCCTACGACACCCCTTGGCGATACGGGATACTTAGCGACGAAAAAGCATTCGGTGTTCCGGCTACATGATTAACACCCTTTCTAGCTACCTAGCGAAAATAACAGTTCGTGTAATAATTGGCACCGCACTTTCAATTTTTTTGTGCAGAAAACTGGTGTGCCTGAAGGCCGCGTTTTGAGCTGCACATTGATTATAGTCAAGATGACTCACCTCAAGAGGCGTTGCCAAGAACTATTTATTGTTCAATGTATGCAGATGATAGGAAAATATCTGAAATATTGCAATATATCAATTTCAAGCGCCATGTACGGCTTTGTGTCAACACAGTAGCTGGCTGAGCGTATCATACGGTTTTAAGCTGAACACAGTTAAGAGCACTTCTATTGCTTTCGTTATTTCTCGCCTCACCTATGTCGTTCCATACATGGCCCTAACCAAATCCGACATTCGGATTTGGATCATTCGGAATAGGATCATTGGGAAGGATCATTTGGAAGGCATATAAACAAGCACTCGGGCTCCCTCTGAGTACATCGACAACCAAGCTTCTAGAAATGGGTCTTCACAACACTATTGAGGAACTCATTGAAGGCCATCTCGCACGCCAGCGCCTCTGTCTGACACACACTCCAGCAGGCCGCTTTGTTCTGCAATGCATCAACTGGCCCTGTGCAGAACAAACTCACCTGGCCCCTTTGTCAGAAGAGTGGCGTAAACATATCTCTGTACGACCTCTGCCAAAGAATATGAACCCCGACCTCCATACCGAGCGCAGGACCTGCCCGCAGCCAAGCCCATGAACGCTTATATGGCAATCGCTCTGACGTGTCCTACACCGATGCGGGGAGCTACGCTGACAACCACACCATGGTTGCAGTGACAACAACCAGAAGCCATTTAACTTCATGCGCATCCATCCGTACGACATCCCCACGAGACGCCGAAGAACTCGCCATTGCCTTAGCCCTCATCCAATGCTCCAGCAGAGTCATCATCACTGACTCTCAAGCAGCCTGCCGCAGTTTCCTTTCAGGGGGGGTTGCACCAACGACCCTGCGGTTACTTCAGCGATACCGTCCATCTCACCGAGTGGCGATCCTTTGGACACCTGCCCATGCCTCTGTTACGGGCAACAACTTCGCCCACCAACAGGCTCGCGAACTGCCCCACCGAGCCCCAGAGGTCACCGCAGCTCCGACGCCACTTCTCACCTATCAGGAAATTACTCTATTTTACCGGACCACCAGACAAAAATTCCCGTGCCCTCACCCATCCCTCAGCAAAACTCAGGAAATAACAATCCGACAATTACAAGCAGGCACGTACGTTCACCCGGTTCGAATGAATTTATTGTTTCCCACACAGTACACCGCGCTATGCAAGTTTTGTCCACAGCTAGGTGCCCTCCAGCATATAATTGTGGAATGCGGTGACAACCCAGCCCTACCACCCCTCTCCACCTGTTCCTTTCCTGAGCTGTGGGAGACACTGTTGACCAGCTGTCAACTGGAAGACCAGACTCTCCTGGTGACACGGGCCAAGACGGCGAGGGCAACGCATGGATTCCCGGACTAGGGTTCCACTCTCAGATTTGAGCTCATTAAAATGTTTTCTCTCTCTCTCTCTCTTGGGGTCTCCAAAAGGCGTGAAATCACACCACATCCAAACATCAAACCGAATGGCGTCTCGATTCTGGTCAAAAAGAACACAAGTTCCTAGGTACACTTCTTGATGAAAAACTTTCCTTTATCCCTCGTATAAAACAACTAAACAAAAATGTCTTAAAACAATGAATATTCTCAAGGTCCTGTCGCATCACTCGTATAGTGCTCACAAACGACTTCTGCGGGTCTTTACCAGCCTGGTTGGCTCACACTTGGACTATGCCGGTGTTGTGTATGTTTCAGGAAGGAAAACAGCTTTAAAAATCCTCGACCCAGTGCAGCAATTGTGCTTTAGGCTTGCGTCTGGTGCTTTCCACACTAGCCCTGTGCTAAGTCTATACGTCCAGTGCGACAAATGGTGCTTAGGGTACCAGCACATGTATGTAGATTTAGTATACGTGTTTTAAGTTTCATGAATGTCTCACCATGCCTTCATCAATGTCTCACCATGCCATTGAATGTATAAAAATGATACATCCACATCTCAACTTTTGAAAAATTGTCCATCTATTTCTGCTCCTTTCTCACTCAAGAAGAGAGAGAAGGCTTTGTAACTTTCTGTCTCATTCTTTGTCACCCTCAAAACATCTGCCATTGGTTCTGTAGCATGGAATCTTCGCTCTCTATTATGTTATTTATCTTTTATGGAATTCAAGGAAGGGAGGGTGCCCACAACTGGCATTTTGCAGCATTTCATACATTTCGAGGAGCAATATGGGGTGCCAGATGTTTTCGAGATGCATCAAAAAGGCCCACTGCGCTGCGGTGTGCTGCACAGGGATCCAAAATTTTCGCTTGTAAAACCATGAATTCCTTGGGAATTCCACCCTTTTTACTGGGGTAGCATATTGTATATTTGTTGTTTTAAATCGCATTGTCGAACATATTATTGCTAATTACATAATTTTCACAGATTTGCTTGGCGTAGTACGCACAATATCATCTCAAAGGTCTTGCACAAATTGCGTTCTTAATCTCGTTTTTGAATCTTTGATGTCAGCATATGCCCAAATCCTTACTGTGGCCATCTGCTGGGTTGCAGGAGACGCTGGGAGCGCTGGCAACGAGTTGGCTGATAAGAGAGCCGCTGCTGCTGCACTCAGATACACTCTAGACATAGCAACAGTACCCTAGCAACCTCGTGGGTGGCATCAAGCCACCCGTCACACAACACCTGCGTAAAACACGAGAAACACGCTGGAGTGAACATACAGACAACAAACTACCTGTAATAAAGCTACGCTGGGGATGTACACACCTGACTCGCACAACAGACACAACGAAGTGACCTTAGCAGGGGTTTTGGATAGGCCACTCACATGTAACACACTCCCACCTGCTCACTGGATCGCCAAGACCCATGTGAAGTGCGCCGGGAGAGGCTCTAGCCGTAATACACATGCTCATCCAATGCTAGACACTCGACACAACACGACGCAAACACGACGCACTTCCCAGAACTATAAAGACAACACATAACGTTCCACCCTCCATACTTTTTAGGAAACCAGCCCATGTTTTCCATCAAGTGCGTTTTTAAGTTACTGACTGATGTCAGGTTTTTAAATCTCATTACTTATCATGCATCAGGACAACCTGGCCCTTCACACCAGCCATCTTTATTACCTTGTGTTTTCCTTCGTTTATTTTTTTTTCCGAAATGTTTTACTTTTACTTTCATGTCACTCAAATGAAGTAAACATCCTTTGGCGGTCTTTGCCCTCAGTCGACTATGCGCCATAAAAATCCGAACATGATCATCATCATTTCCTTCTATTTTCTAGAAAAGAATACTCCGCGACTGTTTTATGCATTGTTGTGTGTAATACGTACATTGTTGTTGTGTGTAATGAGTTCTTCGCTGCGTTTTTCCGGCGAAATTTTAGTAGCAGTAGCTGAAAGAAGCAATAGTATTGTGATTAATTTTATCGGTGAAACAATACGGCGGTTTTTTTTAGAACTTTTTTTTATGCAAGGCAGTATACTTACATGCATTTTGTTTCGCTAGTCTCAAAGTTGTATCCCACCTGCTCAAATTGTGCCCCACACGACGAGGATTAAAATATGACGACGTAATATGCGAATGGTTGTTCCGTTTAAAAAGAGTGGCTATTCGGAATCTTGGATACAAGCTTTGTTTCCACTTTCAGCCGGAAGCGCAAGAAACCTACTTCGCGGCACGGGATGCCCTTCGACAGCATTTGAAACAGTATAATGAGCAAGGGAGAGAAAATTGTCTACGGCCTATAAAACGGACGTTAGGCAAAGGTGCCCGAAGGTATCCGGTGTTCACAGCCATCTAACCTCCGGTTGCCACGTGGGCGTCATTGGAGCGACATTGCAATAATGAAGGCTTAGGATATCACATCCTAACCCATAAATCGGGGTCGAAAACGAACGCATACCGCTTTGCGCCTAGTTATCGTGCGCATGGTGTAGGGGGCCTGCGTTTCGTAAAACGGTGTTACCCAGATCGCACTAGAAGCACGACACCTCAGGCAGCGTCCCAATAATAGTGTCAGAAGCATTTTTTTAATATCTGTGGTTTGAACGTAGTACAGAAGAACTTAGGTGCGACCCTGAAAACATAGTGTTCTGTAGCTTTATACCAAAAGATATATTTTCATTCAGCGCCGAAAGGCGAAACGGCTGCGCAGCTACCGCATTGTGGGTTAGTCTGCTGTGGCTGCCAAAGAAATCCGTACAAGGTATGCTTGCTTGTCAAGTTAATGTTTTTTTTTCATTTTGGTGCAAGAACTTGAATTTCGACAGAAACGTGGCAAAATAGATTGATGACAATCAGAAACGAAAACCACGACTATATCAAAACAGCTACGGAGAGAGGGATATAGAAGAAGGGGTGTCTATTAAGTAAATGAAGCACAGAAATATGAAAATTAAGAAAATAAAAAGAACTTGGAGAGAGCATGAAGCGAACGCTATATGAGAGAGGATTTCGTTTTGCAATGGCGTTATAAAAGTATAGAATAATGACGAAACCGTTGGCTAAACTCGCAAATTTTACTTCATTCAGCCTAAGCTAGCTGCTTTAAAAACACATGTAACACCAAGGCTACATATTTGTTGTGATTTTTGTTTGTGTGGTCACGTGTTTTATGAACTTCCAATCTGGATATATGTTTCTAATCAAAGCAGCGTGCAGCGAGTAGCGAAACGGCCGTTCCCGCGGTGAGAACACCCGGATAGGTTGGCGTATGTCTAGTGACCGAGTACGATGGATTGCTTGACATCCTCCTCAATGCAGTCATACGACTACAAAGAAAAACTCTACAGCCTTGTCAGAAACATGGAAGTTAAAAAGAATTGCCCTGATCCAGGATTCGAACCCGGGACCACCGCTTAACCGGAGCAGTCGCTTTAATAGCTGAGTTAACCAGGACGCTAGCCGTTTGTAGCTTGAGAACGAATTGATCAACAACTGGAAGTGAAGGACAGGTGTTAATCGACCAGATTTAGGGGAAATCCCCAAGATGGAGTAATATGTGTCGGAGGAAAGTTTGACATCCAGCTTAATACAGCCAAACCGCTGCAAAGAAAAGTTATACAGCTTTCTCAGACGCTTCGCTGCTGAAGAAAAATTTTTCTGCTCCAGGATTCAGACCAGGGACAACAGCTTAACCGGAGCAGTAACTCTACCAACTGGGCTAACCACGAGGATAGCCGCTTGTAGCGCGAGAACGAATTGATCAACAACTCCAAGTAAAGGACAGGTGTTAATGGACCAGTTTTAGGGGAAACCCCTAAAGTGCAATAATTTTCTGCCAAGGAAAGTTAGACATCCGACTCAATGCATCTAAGTGCATTGCCGCATTGAGGTTTAATGAGTTTGTACATAAGACAACCTCTTCTGGACGCATTTCCAATTTAACCACCCACGCCTTTACAGGATACGCTATGCCGGTTGAGGCCGTGCATTACAAAATAGAAACAGTTGGAGTGATTATTTACACTTGATAATATTTACAATAAAGTAAAGATAATCTAAACTAGCTGGTCGTCGTGGCTAGATGTACGGCGTTGCCCCAAGCCACATTGAATTTGTACTTCTTATTAAGTCAAATTACAAGACCAGCTACTCTATCGTTAATGCAATAGTATTAGTCTATGTTGCCAGCTATGCTTTTATTGAGTAGAAATTCCACTCGTAGTTCACTTCTGTCTACTAGACCACGGTAACATAGGACATGTCTATTTTCCAGCACCCTAAAAGTTTCACCTGTCCTCCTAACCTCACTCAGCCCTATGACATCCAATTTAGGGCCCTCTAGTTCCTCGAACACCACCTCTAGACTCTCCTCTCTAGATAAAGATCTAGTGCTAAACGTTGCCATGTTCAGACTTTAATGGTTCCTGTTCGGCTATGGGATACTTAGCACCCTTTCCTACGACACAGGACTGACCGCCGCCAAAGTCAGTTGCTTTGTAGCCACTGGAGGCTGGTGGCCATGCGTCAGTTGGCGTATTTATGTGAGCTTGTGGCCTTTACTACACCAGGGTGGCCAATTCTGCTCTGGCGAGGGAGTACGTTACCGGCAATGGTCGCAGGGATCAGGTCGCACCCCAAGCCTCATTCTGGAATTCCATCAAGACGCGGTTTTTTTTTAATCCGGTGGACATTTTTTCGGCACTGGGACTCGAATCACGGTCCTTCTGAACGCGAAGAGGGTTCTCTAGCTCAAGAGCACAAAAGTTTAAAAAAAAGGCCTGTTTATAAAAGCGTTACTTTGATGATTTGTTCGCCCATAATGGCACACCAGTAGAGGTTCTTCTCTCTTGTAGACAAGAAGCGTTCTACGTGCACTTTCCTCACAGAAAGCAGCTGTAACTCGCTTTTCATTCTAAGTATATCGAAAATGTTCGTCATCTTGAACTTCTCCAGCGCCTTATAACTGCGGAAAGCTGCACCTTACAGATGCCGGTTAACCTTTTATCACTGCACAATAACGCTGCATCTAAAACCATACCAGCCGCGTAGTCAACTCGTCGTGGTGACACGCGCGTTTCAGGTTAGGGTAACACTGATAACTTTTAACTATTAGAATAATTACATCAGCAGAAATTAAAAATACGCAATTTCGCTCAATATGTGGCTCCCTTTAAAATACGCACCAGTAAGTCGTATTTTGTGTCTAGCACGCGTCTGTCTGTAGTGTACAACTCCGTTCACGCAGTGTCTCGCTATGTCGTACTATCCGATAGTCTCACTTGGCCTAAAAAGCCGTCACAGAACACTAGCTCTTGTTCGTTTAGGATATACTTAGCATTTGTTTCACCACAAAAATAAGGACGACGCAGCAGCCACACGATGGTGTAGAAACGACCCGAGCTACCACGAGATTGCGGTAGGGTCATGCAGACGAACTGAAACTGAATTTAATTTAAAAAAACGTCGACCGCTTCTATCACGGGACATGTTATAGGTAAATAGCAGGCTAGGTAAAATGTGGGGGGAGGTGAGGTACTTGCGCAAACACTGAGGATTCGTTTTTTCGGCTACACTTGCTATAAAACAAGCATCTTGACTGCTATAATTTTGCTTTTTGGGGGAACTACTATTTAATGAAGAATGATGTCTCTCTTCAGTTTTAATGACACGTACTCCTGGGTGAGAAGATCTGCACTCTGCGCGATCAACTCGGTGTGGCTATCACATCATTGTTTTATCCCATGTTTTTGGGTTGGGAAATTATTTTAATTCAGGCCGCCCTTTCAACTTCTTTTGATGGTGAACAACGTCAAACTTCTTAGGGTAATGTGCCTGCGTAGCGTTTCTATGCGGAAACCAATTGAAACAATGAGCGGGCTGAGTACTTCAAATCAGTATAATACAGTGCTTAAAACGCACCAGTTACCCAGTATTTATATTTTCTTCATTACAGTTTGTTTTGAAGGAAACCGGTAAAGTAGCTTTGCAGAATTTTGTATTGGTTGCCTATTTGCGCAAAGATTCAGCCATATAGTCTATCACATTACTGGGAGGATAATGAGATTAATAAACGCATAATTAGCTCATTTGGACCCTTCACGTTTTTTTTAGTGTACCCGTATTGAGGTCGCGCAACATTTATAAATGTTTGCCGGATTTTGTTATTCTATGATCAGCAGTTTGTCTGCGCCTAAGTGGCCCATTTTAGGCCTCACTCAGTCGGCGGTACAAACTAAGGTAATCTCTTTGGGCATTTGCGCTTCGTCGGTTTAGCCGAAATGCCTAAAGTTGTCTTTTTGGTATTCAATGGGACATACTTGACAGAAAAAAAAACAGTTGGATGTAACAAATTGAAAAATTATATTGAAAAATTCAAAGAAATTGCTTCTTTATTTCTAACGTAGGATACGTCCAAGAGTTCCGGATAAGAGAAAACTGTGTAGGTACTCTTAAGAATGTTGTAATGGCGAACTATATAAGCAAAACCACTCCCATATCTCAACCCGACAGCAAAATTATCAAAATGAGCGAAAACACTGTATGATCATTTGGCTCCCTTAGTAGTGTAGATAGTATTTTCACAAAGACGCGCTTTAGTACCCCGTACGCAATGGCAACAGTATTACTTCAAAAGTCAAGGACTCTGGGTCCAGCAGTTTCTCTTAGGGTTGGTGAGTGCATCAGATATTCAGTCAGTCACGCAGTCTTTCAGTCGGTCAGTCGGAAGGTGGGTCGGTGTGTCTGCCCTAGCTATTAACACTTTCCAGCGAATATAGGTGGTGCGACGGGGTATCCAAAATGGAGGACCGAACGATGATCGGGACGTCGCGTAAGCGCGCGCGTCTGGAGGGAAAAGCCGATCCGGGCACATTAGTGTCTTTTCAGACCATCTTTTTCTTGCCGATGAGACACGAAGGTGCTTTGTCGTAGGTCAAGCAGTTTATAACGCCAGTCACAGCGTTTTGCGGTATCAGGGAGGCCACCAATGGCATGCTGAGCATTTAGGGGTTGTGCCTGCGACCGAATGGCGTCACCAGCCAACCGCACTGCGTGAACGTTTGTTGGCACTGCAGGTTCTATAAAGGGTGCTACACCTCCATCCATGCTCGTGAAATTGTTCAAGAACACTTTACGAATATTTATCAGGCGCCAAGCAGAGCTCGGTAAACGAAACAGAGCACAGCGTTTTGTTACTGCCACTTGCACACTTGTGTCGGGTGAAATGCGAATAATGCGAGTAAATTATAATTTTGTGATGTGTTATTACAGGAAAGATCCAACGGCGTTTATGTAAGTTGCAGGTAATAATAAAAATACCGAAACTAAATATCAAACGCTGACGCCTCTACGGCAGGGCCTGTTACATGAGCTGTGCTGTGCTTTCAGCGCTCTGTTGGAAACGACGATGTCACACTAACAAGTTTATTTATTTAATACAAACACCTACATCGCCCCTTCCTGTGGGGAATTAGAGAAAGAAAAAAAAGCAGCAAGTTCAAAACAGTAATCACACATAATGCTAAAAAGAGAACGAAGCACAAGCAACCGAACAAAGCGCAAACTACAACTGCAATTCATTTACTATAAAAACGAGCATGTTAATAAAAGAACAATGGTTCTGATGTTGTTCTTGGCTTCATTTTCTTCTCCTGCGTGGGCATAGAAATGTTACGTGGCGGCACGGCGCTTTTCTTCTACCGCGGTTTTAGTGGCTGCAGACTACCTATTAATAAGCGACACACTCAACTTTCACGATGAACACACCATCAATAACGATAGAGCGAACTAAACGTAGGAGTATTTCTCCAGAAGAAGTACGCTTTCGTGAAGTGACTACTGCAAACACTATTGTGTCACCTTTTCCAATGCGGAGCATAATATTCCTAAAACCTTTCGGGCTCTTTCATCTCCAGCAAAGGTATGAACGCTGGCTTTTCCTGACACTGAGTGATTTCTATACTGCGGTACACAGCACGTACGATTGCGTTTTGGTTTTGCGTTCTCAATCCCCGCGTTTCCGAACGTTCCGGCTGCCTTCGGCCGGGACACCGATCATGTACAAACAGCTAAGAAAAAAAGACGCGTGGCGGGCGCCACCGTTGCTGCAAAGTGCGAATATTACTCTTGTATTGGCTTCATTCATAGAGTTTCATACAAATAACTAGAGGGGAAACTGGCGCTAGTGTCAACGCGAACAGGGCAGCGGCGCTTACGCTTCAATGGGAATGATGGGTAGTTTTTGAACCAGATTGAGTAGGATCAAAACGGGCTTGTGGCTGCGCAAAAATGTGTTTTTTGACAAAAAGCTCTCATTTCCCGGTTCTCCGTTACAAATTACATGGCAAACAAGAAAGTTAGCGACGAAAAACCAGTTTTGTACGAAAAAAAACGGCGCGTTTAAATAAAAAGCAGACGCGGAGTCGAGGAGGTTAGTGGAGCAGGTTTGCCATTTTTCCGCCAACTACAGGCAGGACGCCGACTTCTTAAATAACCTACTTGTAAAAGTTTCGGCGGCTGGTGGTTTGTAATAGGAAGTGAAAAGGTTTGTGCTCATGAAAAGAAACCAATTAACTTTGGAGAAGTTATTCTTGCCTGAATTAGTGACGTCTCCATCAAGCTGCGTTCCTATCAGCCGCCGGTGCTGCTGTTCTACCATGTTCTACGCCGTAGGAAGCCGGCGTTCGCACGAAAGGTGTGGCTGTTCCAAGCGATTCGCAACCGTCGTCAGCTTTGACAATACATTGCTCTGCCGAATGAGCAGCGCCGCAACTCCTAATTAGCAGACAACTTCGCCGCACAGAGCGCCGTCATTTGTGTTTTCATGCTCGCTGTGCGGCAATGCATTAATAACCCACCCAATTCGCAACTCTGGTTATAAAACATTCCACCCAGGGCGGCGTCAGGGCACGCGAGGCATGCAGTTCAAGGAGAAACGTATTTTTGATCACTCCTGCCAACACCCCGCGTAGGCAATGCGGTCATGTAAATCAAAAACGAAAACGAAACTAGGTGGCTAGAATGGGCGAAACTGCCTGCAATCCATAGCAAGTTCCACGAGCCATCAAGCGCCAATCCGAATCCACAACTACCCATCACGCCCATTGAGGCGTACGATTTCAGCGCCAGTTTCCCTTCTTTTATATTGTAAGAAACTCTATGGCTTCATTTGCAGGAGTCTCGGTATTGAAATCACGCCTGGTTATGTTGGAATGCTCTCTAATCCTTTTCCATCGCTTCGAATCCCAAGTTCATCGCCCTGTCAGCCTATCCTTATTCGCATGTCATCTTTCACGGTTGTCGGTAAGCGTTTCACGCCCTTATCAAGAAACGCACACCACGTATAAACAAGAGCGAGACCATTACCATGAGATTTTTTTTTGGTTTTTACAGCTGCTACAATTGTTTGAGCGGGTGTTTTGGTCCTAAAAAATTCATATCTTTTTTTCATGTAATACGTTGCGAAACACTAAATTGTGGCCGCAAGCTAGAGAGCGGTCTACAGGAAATAAACAGAGGCGCGACGGAGGAGGGTAGGCCGCTGCTAAACGTTCATTAAAAGCCGATTGGAGATGTGCAGGTACCTACAGCAGTGTACAGAAGGCTGCTGGCAATTGCGGGTGAAGGAATTACAGCCGAAGGCGCTGTCATAGAAGTGTTCAAGTTGCCCCGGGTGCGGTTAAAAACTTCAAAAGGAATTTGAGCAGCACATAAGCGGATGGTCCAACTAGGACTCCCTTTTTAAGTTTCAAGCAAGTTCTAAACAACGTAATATTTCCTGTGCTGATTTTAAAAAAAATTTACACTAAACGTCTAGTTCTACCTCATTATTGTTATCCTATTTGTCAAAGGTTTCTATTAATCTATAAAAATAAACTAGAGGCATTTTGCCAAGATAGATTTTCTATTTCAGAGTTTCTCGTAAATACTCTTGCGGTGTACAAAATAGCGCGATAGTTTTTATTTTTTGTAAATTGATGAAAACTGGGTATCTATTAAAATATTTAGAATTTAATTCCCTGATTTCAATCCATCCTGACCATTGATGTAGTATGGAAGTGTTTTGAACGTATGGGTGGATGCTTGTGGATGTGAAACTACTACGGTCCAGTAGACAGCTTTCAAAATTTAAAGTTTGGCCCGAGGTGAGGCACGTTTAGTGAGATTGATATAAAAAATTCAAGAAAATACCTTGTTCTAGTGCAGGGTCACTAAATTGTAAATATACGCTTAGATGGTTCTTCTCATCATCATGTGTATCCAATACTGCGGCGTCATAACGAGATGTCGTAATAAGGCACTGTTTACGTGAAGAAAGTTCCCATGTCACGGCACTTCCGCGTACAGGTATCTGAGTGAACGAACCTCGTTACAGACTTATTTTGCCTAAAAGCATAAACTTCTGCACTTAGAAATCTCGTTCCGGCATGTTACGATACTAAAAAAATGTACCGTACACTAAAGCCGTCCCTCATGTTTCTGGGTTTTACTATACACCCTCATCGCTGAAAAGCAATAAAACTGCTGCCGCTGTTATTTCCCCATATTTCCCCAACTGCTTATGTGGTATATCAAGAAACTGAAACTTTTCCGATGTTTATTGATGTTTATTGTGTTGTCTGGTGAAAGAGAGAAAGAGAGGAATAGACGGAGAAAGACGTTTATTTAGACGAAATAGGTTAGGGCGACAGGGCAGCTACCGACTTAACGTGGAAGGTACAATAACCGCCCTAGCCACGAAGGTGGCTTGAACCCCACACACAGCCACCCGCCCTCCTTCCCGCTGGTAGTCAAAGGTTACTAAAGGTAAAACAACGTCATGGGGTCATAATAAACTTGACCGCGTTGCGAAAAGCTGAGTTTCTTAAAATATTGCAAGGCTGTGCGGTATTTTATAGTCTATTTAGCGTACCAGGCGTCCAGAGAAATTGTGCTGACAAAAACCCGCCCGCGACCACCGCCAAATCGCCTAAACGCACCAAACTAAGCAGGAAACACTGTCTTTTTTGCCTCAAAACGTCTCCAACTGTGATCTGAAAAATCGAGGAACTTTGGCCATGCTGACAACATTGTTTTGCGCATTTGTTGTCCGTTCGTGCTGTCTGTGCCTCTCCCTGCTTCTCCGGTACCGTTTCGACTAGACGGCCAGACAGCCTGTGCATGTGCACCTTCGTGGTTGGGAATCGCATCTTTTACTTCAACTAAACTTCCTAGGGTCCTACCGAGCCTCACGTAAGTCTGCGCCTCAGCTTCTAACATTCAGCTTCGACAGCGCAAAGTCGGAGACTTCGCTAGCTCGGTTTCGTGGCCGTCAACGTCGGTGGTAGCAACAAGCTCGTGATCAGGTAAGTGTTTACACTTGTCACATCGCCCTTTTCATACCGAGAAGAAAACACACAAGGTGATGTTACCCTAAGTGTTCGTGGTAGAAGTGTAGACTAATTTCAAAGTGGATAATCTACGTGACATTTCTCGCGAAAGCACACCCGAAGCAGGCGCTAGTGTCATGTTTTTCTTTGTTTAACTTACAGGCTCTTATGCGTAACTGTTGGCTAGAATCTGCTATGGTGTCACTATGGTTACCAGTGGTGACGATTATTACATGGAGGCAAACGTTAACAGCCGTAGTAAGCAGAACAGAGGTTTTACGATTGCATGCACAAATGTAAAGCAAGGAATGTTTCGGAGATATTTATTTCGGCATCATGTGTCATCGAGACGTCGCTCACGGCGCTTTCGTTACAGAACTAATAAAAAATATCAACCACAGCCCGAGCATGTGTACGAATGGCCGATGGGCGACCGGCTCCGTTTCTAAAGAGAGGCAGACCTACCTCCAGAGACTGCTTGTCATTGCCTTGGCATTCAGGGTGCCACGTTTCTCATTGCGGATGTCAGTGTTTCGCCAAATCTGCTCTCCCAATCCTGTTTTTCGTAGAGGCAGTGCAGTGCAAGTATAGTGCTGTTAAAGAGCCACTTATATATATATATATGTATATGGCGTGTGTGTGTGTGTGTGTGTGGTGTGCGTGTGTGTGTGTGTGTGTGCTGTGTGTGTGTGTGTGTGTGTGTGTGTGTGTGTGTGTGTGTGTCGATACAATTTGCACCTGTCCTGACAATTTCTGTTCTAATTTTTTTAGAAAACAGAATGGAGAATTTTTATCGTTTGTATGCAGGAGTTGGAAGATGGAATTTATTTCATGGAATGCATGTCATGACCTATTCTATTGGAGGGAAAGCGCAATAAAGGTACTTGATGCTTTCAATGAACAAATACTGTGTAGCATGTGGTGGGCTCCCCTAACGCACTCACGTTTGATTCCCGGCAGTAGGTGTTGACTACGTAATGCTGCTGCTTCCCTTTTTCAATTACTATAATCGCACTACAAAGGTTGCTGAGCATGGTAGTTTTAAAGGGTAGTAAATTGCAAAAGATTGCAATTTACTAACGGAATTGTAATTCAGCAGATATTTTCTCAAGCAATGCAAATGTGGTTTGAAATTACAGGAGTCTCGTAGCTAATCAACGAATAGGCGGCAATCAATACTTTTTGCTAACAAGGGGTACTTCTTGCCGGTCCCACATCATTACAAGAGAAAATTTGTCACATTTCACATTCGGTAATAATCATCCTGAGCCTATTTATGTACACTGCCCAACTAAGGCCGGCCTGCTGCATTTCCGATTGCTTCTATCTTCCTTTGTCCATATCCATTTGTTGCTCCTGGGTTTTCTTCGTTCACACCACTCCACCCAGTGTTGTCTTCTTCAGGCCTCTCGTTCCTTGGCGGCATTTTCCTAGGTGTGACCAAGCTTTCATGCGACAAAACGTGCTTTCGAACGACTAAGTGATACCAAATTCTTTGATGAAAAATTAATCCTGAAAGCAATGTTTGACTTCGATCTTTACGTACACAATCACTGACTGATTTTTTAGATTGTCCAGTCATTGAGACATGTCAGTGGTGCTGCCATCCACCCTATTGTGCCAGTGTGTAAGGATGTCTGAACCTAATATGCTGAATCCATTCGCTATCTGATTTTTCTGACTTTTTGTTTTCTGTAACGAGAGGTTCAAAATGCCAATAACTGCAGAAGCCCCATTGCTGCTCGCTTTATCCTACAGCCTTCAACTACAATTTTCATGTACCACCCTCTGCTAACCTCTCTTTTTACTTGGTATTTTTCCCATGCAGCGTACGAATAAAACATAAGACTAGAAGAGACAGAAGGTGTACAAAATCACAGGTAGTCAGGAAATTGATGCCCAAAACAGAGAAACTTGTGATGCTTCTATGTAAAGGAAGAGAAAAGGCAAGCTCAGAAGTTGTCCAGTGCCAACCTTCTCTGAGCCTTCTCTTTCTCTTCCTTCACATGGAAGCATCACAAGTTCCTTCTTTGTGGGCATTTACTGTGCGTTAGATATCTGCTTTTGGCATTTCTTTTTTTGCTCCAACCCTGGTTTCTACACACGATTATTACCAGCGAGATTTTGTTCTTTCTTTACGTTCATTTTTTCAACTGCTCTCACGTTTCCTAGAAAGTTTGAACAATTGGTCAGCTTGTGCATTCATTTAATCTTGCATAACATATTACTAGAGATATGGAAACAGGAAATTTTGAACTGTGTTTAAAATACGAATACAAAAAACTGACTCAATTGAATGAATCAAATATATTCTAATACAGCTATCTTTTTCAATGTTTGAAGAGTTTTTGGAGCAAAGTGACAAAAAAGATACCTTAGGCAGTCGACAGGACTTGAAACTACAGAATATCTATGTATCGATAGGAAAATGGTACAAAAACTGACAAAAGTACGGCAACCACATGCAGCGACGGCAACGAGCGACGGCAAAACGTAATCCAATGGGTGCAGCAAACTGGTAGTGTGGGTAACGGCGACAAGCGAAAACGTTAATAACCAGATCGCTAAGAAAGTCGACATCAGAGGGCGACGGGCCGCCGCCGCCGGTAGCTTTTTGCTGCTCAGAAGCCGCCGACAAGTCAGCAGCAGCGACGAACGACGGCGACGGAGGGCATTGGCGGCAGTTGGATAATTTTCTTCACTTGTCGCTGTCAATCGCACTATCTGTTTGGTGTCCCCATTGAGTTAACGCTTTCACGTCGGTTCTCGCTGTTGCTGCGTGTGGTTGCCCCACAAAAGAATAAGGCAATATGGCAAGGCAGTGGAACAAAATTTGGCCCTCCCTGCCGTGGAAATGCAGTTTCCTCAAAATGTTGTGACCAGGAAAATTACACAGTCGGCTACCATTAGTACAAAGTCCATGGGGACCGACACAAAAAAGAGAAGGCCCAATTGTGCATTGCCAGTAGTCCGCAACAATATTCCCTTCTTGGTTTTGTTTCATTGCCCATCCGCATGTGACACGGCTTGCCGTGATAGTTCAGACTTAAAAACCGAAGCCTGAAGCTTTTGCCACGCAAACTGTTCGCATGTAGCTGTGCGCAATAAAGAAGGTTGAGGACCTCAAAGAAGAGAGGCTTACACTGGCACAAGTCTCAAGTGACTGGCTGCTTTATCAGCTGTGCACTTCCTCGATTGCAGGACATGGTTGTGTTTTGGCGCTTAAAAATTTCTAATTTTATCAAGATGTGATGTTCACCGTGGTGCTTTTTATTCGAAATACTTTCAAATATTCGATATATTTGTTTTAGCTTTGAATTACCAAGTAATTTCTTCTACTGATTTGAATGTAAAATTGGTGGGATCAGAGCAATGCTTCCAATTACCCGAAAATTCCAATTAGGCGATGATCAACAGTCGACTGCAGTTGAATGGCTTGCTCCAGACATTGAAGAGAGGTTAGGTACGTTTGTGGTTGGTGTGACCTTTACTTTAATGCAAGCATTTCCAGCAAGTAATAAACCTTGATTTCTCACTCATACCACCATATTGATGGGAAACTTCTTTCCAGTGTATAAGTTTTGCAAACGTAGCGTTGCACCTAAGCCAACATTGGCGGCGAGAGTTCCACTCTTGTGCAAGGCTTTTTTGTGTTAGACTTTCTTGCATGGCTTCAGCTTCGTGCCACAAAGCCAACACAAAGCAAAATGCCATGCAGTGAGCTTCGAAGTTTGCATGTCCTGTGGAAGAGCCAACTTTTATATCTGTAATAATGAGCTGCAAGCTTTATCTGCTCTATGAGGCAAAATATTTAGTGTTATAAGCAGTAAAGAACCACTATATTCCCCGGGTACACATGGAGAATGGCTTACGAGCGAAAGTGTGCTAGAAGGAGAAGTAACATACAAAACGAAAGCAAGTCCTTGGTGGCTCTCCAAGGCTGCAGGGCTCCATAGCCTCCCAGCTGAAGCCATCAGATTGCATGGTATTCGTACGAGCTGTTACGGGAACTCATGATTCGTGGCTCGACAGTGCACCAGGCGAACCTACCAGTTTACGTGATGTTTGTCGAAGCTATTGGAGTTACTAGCACCGTGTCTCGGTATGGAATGTGCTACAACATCGGGTGTACCGCTAGATTCGGCGCCAGCTAAATGTGATCGACCAGGCAAGTACAATGACAAAACCAAAGTGCAGGAGTCATATAATGTTAGCTGAAGCCACTATGATTGCTTTTTAAAGCCACATAAGCAGACCTAATGTCCCAAGAATTTTGTAGATAATAAATACTTCAAACAGTAAACTGCATTGCAAATTGAATCGAATAGCAAACAGTATTCGTGAAGAATTTTAATTTAGCACACGTTTAAGATAAGATATAAAAAGACATCTCATTTTTTAAAATATCTATACCAGTGGGTTGCTGCTTCTTTTACCACCATTGTACTTTTACGACTGATGGAGAACCAACTGTTCAGCTACAGAAATAATTTCATTGAAACAAAGCTTGCTAAGTCAATCTGCTTGAAATTTCTATTTCAGAGCGCACCTCTTAAAGGCCAACTGCACTCTAATTTATTCTCGACCAAATTTATGTTTAATGTTTAGTAAGTACCACCAAATCAGCTGGGACACGAGTGGTAGCACCATGAACTGCCTCGTTAATCAGAAGCATTTAAAAAAGCTCCGCCGCATACCATGCTGCACCTGCCGGCAGATTTCGTGAACAACCATGACACATCTGTGACGCTCAAGCAGACGGTGCTTCTTCCTCCGGCCAGCCATGCAGCTGGAGAACCGGTCAAGCTCTGCTGCGAACACTTCACCCGTTTGCTGCGTCGCACAATTGTAGAGCTTGCACGCGGGCTTGCTCCGGAGCTGCTGACCGTCCGGCCGCTCGCTGGATGGCTGGAATGTCATGCTAATGGCCGCGCTCTCCTCCATTTTGGTTTCAAAATGGACGGTATTTGCTGACCGCTTGCGGCGTCCGCACGAGTATTTTAGGTGTTGTATTTGCGCCTTTCTTTCTTTATGCATTGCCCGTTTCGTTGCTCACCCTTCGCACTAACTTAAGATAACAGGCTTTTTAGATTCTTGTAAACGGAATGCAAACGCCGGTACTCGTCAGATTACGCAAGGACTAAACATCCCACAGGCTAGAGTATACTCCAAATTTAAACAGACTTGACACTACGAACATACCGAAGCGGAGCTTGCAGGCCTAGTAGAATGTAAGCCCGTTTTGAAACACACGGGTTTATTCGTAGAACCCCTGTTAAAAGTCACTATGCTAGCATATTCCATCACAACTGAAAAAAATGAGGGCCCGGAACCCCCGAAAATACACAAGGCACAGGCACGACTGAGGGAAACGAGCAAGAAGCGTGAACTTCACCTTTCACTCTGCGAAATTACTTGGCACAAACCGTTGGTGGTGCTGCACGAAATGCACCACAATGACCCAACGTGACACAATGATCGCACGGAGAACACTCGGCATCAGTTGATGAAAGCAACCATCAAGATGTGCACATTTCCGTCGCTGCACACCGTGGGGCTCGGCTTCTTCTGTAGATCAGCTGATGCGCGCTACCCTTTTCTAGCTTCTGTAGTTGTTGCAGCAGAGCGCAGCGACTAAAACCCGCCCGCAATACGGACGCTGTGCCGGGCGCGTTGCAAGTCTTGCCAGCATAGCCGCATAGCCATGACGGGCAGCATCCAGCTTCGGTCGAGGCTGGAACAAATCAGTGTTGCCAGCACGCGTTTCTAGATTATGCTGGCAACAACGTCCGGTCGGCGTGCGGGTTTTAGTCTCTCCGCAGAACACTAGAGCTTGTTTGTTTGGGTTATACCTAGCATTTGTTTTATAACAAAAATGAGGACGACCGCAGGAGCAACACGGTGGTGTAGAAAACAACCGGGCTACCACAAAATTGCGGTAGGGTCATGCGAACCATCTGAAACTGAATTTAAAAAAAAAAAAAGCGTCGATCGCTTCTAGCACGGGACATGTTATAGGTAAAGCGCGGGATAGGTAAAACGGGGGGGAGGTCAGGTACCTGCGCAAAAACTGAGGACTTCCGTTTTCGGTGATACTTGCTGTGAAATAAGCATCTTCGCTGCCATAATTTTACCGTTTTTGGGAACTAATTTTGTAATGAAGAATGCTGTCGTTCTTCCGTTGTAATGGCACGTGCTCCTGGAATGCGAAGATCTGCATTCTCCACGATTAACTCGAGTTGGCTATCGCGTCTTTGTTTTATCTTCTTTTTGGGGGGTGAGAAATTGCATCAATTCGGTCGCCCTTTCAACTTCTTTTTATGACGAACAAGGTCAAACTTCTTAGGGGAATGTGCCTGCGTAGCGTTTCTATGCGGAAACCAATGGAAAAAATAAGCGGGCTGAGTACTTCAAATCAGCATAATACAGTGCTTAAAACGCACCAGTTAATCTGTATTTACATTTTGTTCATTACGGTTTGTTTTGGAGGAAGCCTGTAGAGTAGCTTGCAGAAATTGTCATGGGTTACGTATTTGCGCGAAGAATCAGCTCTATAGTCTATCACATTACTGGTAGAATAATGAGTTTAAGAAACGCATAATTAGTTCATTTTGACCCTTGACGTTTTTTTCTTAGTGAAGCCGTACTGAGGTCGCACAACATTTATAAATATTTACCGGATTTTGTTATTCTATGATCAGCAGTTTGTGTGCGCCTTTGCGGCCCATTTGAGGACTCACGCTGTCGGCGGTTCTACCCTATGGTAATCTTTTTGGCCGTTTGCGCTTCGTCGTTTAGGGAAATGCCTAAAGTTGTCTTTCTTGCATTTGGATGGGACATATTTGTCAGAAAAAAACAGTTGGATGTAACAAATTGACAAAATTATATTGAAACATTCAAAGAAAGTGCCTCTTTAGTTCTAACGTAGGATGCGCCCGACAGTTCCGGATAAGACAAAACTGTGAAGGTACTCTTAAGAATGTCGTAATGGCGGAATATATCCGCAAAACTACTCCAATATCTCAACCGCCAGCAAAATTATCAAATTGAGCGAAAACACTAATTTGTCATTTGGCTGCCTTTGTAGTGTAGATAGTACTTTCCCAAAGACGCGATTTAGTAGCCCGTACACAATGGAAACAGTATATGCTCCAAAAGTTAAGGTCTCTAGTTCCAGCAGTTTTTCTTAGCGTTGGTGAGTCCGTTGGTCATTCAGTCAGTCACGCAGTCTGTCAGTCGGTCAGTCGCAAGGTGGATTGGTGTGTCTGCCTTAGCTATATTATTTCTTGTATTGGCTTCATTTGCAGATGTCTCTGTATTGGAATCACGCCTGGTTATATTGGAATGCTCTCTAATCCTTTTCCATCGCTTCAAATTCCAAGTTCCTCGCCCTGTCAGCCTATCTTAATTACCATGTCATCTACTTGTGCAGGTTTCTCAGTTTTCACGGTTGTTCGTTAGCGTGTCACGCCCCTAACAAGAAAACCACACCACCTGTAAACAAGAGTGAGACCATTACCATGAGATTTTTTTTTATTTTTACAGCTGCTGCAATAGTTTCAGCGGGCGTTTTTTGCCCTATAGGATTTCATATCTATGTTTCTTGAACGCGTTGCGAAACACCAAAATGGGACAGCAAGCTAGAGAGCGCTGTACAGGGAAAGAATATAGCCTCGACGGGAGCTGCCAAACGTGCATACAAGCCGACTTGAGAGGTGCAGGTGCCGGCAGGAGTTTCCAGAAGGCTGCTGGCGATTGCGAGCGAGGGAGCTGCAGTGGAAGGCGCTGTCATAGAGGTGTTCCAGTTGCCCCGAGCGGGGGTATACACTTAAAAAGAAGGTGGTTTAACTTGACTATGTTTTTCAGCTTTCCAGGAGTGCTAGGCAGCCTATTATTTTGTGCACTGATTTTAAAAAATTGCACTAAATGTACAGAGACGCACCATAATTTTTTTAAATTTTTGCGAAAGGTTTGCATAAACTACATAAGTTTCTATAAAATGCCCTGCGAAAGAGAAATATCCTTAATAACAATGTCTAAAAATTACACTGGCACTATAGAAAATAACAGATGACTTTATTATTTCAAAATTGGTAAAAACTATGTGTCCACTGTAATATTCTCATACCTCCGCAAAGATTGTACGTAACTTTCGCACGTTAATTTGGTCTCTTTGAAAATTAAAAAAATTGTCGAGTTGTAGGATCAGTTTATGTGCAAGGTGTTGGTGCGGCATTCTGGTTGTTAAAAACTACTGCGGGGCGATTAGAGAGCCTTTCCAAAATCTAAAATTTGGCACGAGGTGATGCAGGTTAAGAGAGGGTTGATATAATAAATTCCGATCACCGATGGTCTACTATAGGGTCACTAAATAGTAAATATAGACTTTGATGGTGCTTCTCTGCACCACGTGAAGCCAATACTGCGGAATCATCACAAGATGTCGCAATAAGGCACTGTTTACGACAAGGCAGTGCCCATGTTTCCGGCTTTTCCGCGTAGAGGTATCCCAGTGAACGAACCTCGTTACATACTTACTTTGCGTAAAAAGGAGAAACTTCTGCAATGAGAAATCTCATTTCGGCATGTTACGACAATAACAAAATGTATCGTGCACTAAAGCCGTCCCTCATGTCTCTGGGTTTTACTATACCACATTATCGTTAAAAAGGAATAAAACTGCTACCTCTATTTTCATTATTTCCCTGCCTGCGTATGTGGCGTATCAAGAACTCACACATTTCGATGTATATTGTATTGTCTGGTGAAAGACAGAAGAAAGAGAGGGATAGACGGAGAGAGACGTTTATTTACACGGAATAGGTGAGGGCGATAGGGGTGGCTACCGGCGTAACGTGGCAGATACGATAACCGCCCATAGCCACGAAGGCGCTTTGAACACCAGTCACAGCTACCCGGGCTCTCTCCCGCTGGTCGTCAAAGGTGATTACAAGTAGGGCCCAAAGGAGGGGTTTTTTAAAAGGAAAAAAAAAAAAATTTTTGGCGAATACACATGGAAAAGATCAAAATAGTTTTAAAAAATCAGGTGCAAAAAAGACCAAAAAAAACCAAAACCTGCACACCTTTTAAATAAGTCACATACACAAATTTCATAAATTGAAAACAATCCATTCAGAATTCCAGTTGTTCAAGGGGGTGAATTTGGTCACAGCGATTAGTTTGTTTATTCAATTAATTGAACGCGGGAAAAAGGTTGAATATGTTAGTTCGAGCGCTGTACATAAAAAATTCGAGGGTCATGGGGTTGTCGGGGGTTATGGCTTTTTTTCCTCGGTTTATGAAATTTTTTATTTTAAAAGAAAAAAATTTTTCCTTAAAAAGATGGCTGGGGAGGGTGGATGCCCGCCCTTCCATAATTTTCGGCGAGCCTTGGGGGTTTTGAAAAAAGAATCGGAGGATTTACGGCCGGAACATTTCAAGAGCAAATTTTATGGAATCCCTTGGGGTACCAGTCGCGGTTATTAGGATTATAGGCTAGTTAACGTTTGCGGGGGCCTTTTTTAAGCTTGTGTTGGGCAAATTTTTTAAAGAAATGCACATGTGTGATTTTTTGTTCCAGCTCAAACAAGTGATAGTGACGCCAAGATATTTTAATTCTGATACTTGTTTTAACGGTTGTGACGGAAGATTGTAAGGGGGGAAAGTTTATTTTTTTTTTTTAGTTCATAAAAACGAATTTTTTGGCATTGAGCTTCATTCCCCTCGTCAAGGGGCCATAATAATCTTGACCGCGTTGCGAAAAGCTGAGTTTTTTTAAATATTGCAGGATTGTTCGGAGTTGCTATGGTCTATTTAGCGTACCAGGCGTTCAGAGAAATAGTGCTGAGGATTGGCTGCGACAAATTTGGTGGCATTGGGCTTGCTACTACCGCAACCAAAAGGGGATGCTATCCGCATCCCTAAAGCAAAACAACCTAGAAAATATTTCGCCTAGGCACACGCACACAACACTGCATTTAACACGTCGGTGAAGAACAGCTTTACCAGCAGAAGAGACTAAACTCGAAAGCGCCCGTGGGTCAGAATTTCGGTACACTTTAAATATAGCTCTTTTATCAAAATTAATCCTGAAACCTCGTCTACGGCGCCCCTCATGGCCCAAGTGTAGTTTTGGCGCGCGAAATTCCACAATCAATAAATCAATTTATCGAGTGGACTGATGAGTGCCTAACGTCTGGACCACCTCTATAGACTTTATGGCCTTTATCTCGCTTATGACCATTGTATTCGAGGCACAAAGCGCACCAAGTTTCTGTATACGATGGTCCATGGGGAGGGTGGTATGCAGCCCTCCCATGAGCGGAATTATCGCTCTTGAGCGGTTCGTCTTCTTTGAATGGTCTCATTTCTTCGGTAGGGGACTTCATCCTGGACACGGAAGCAGATTTCTTAAGAGCAGGAAGCAGATATGGGTTACTGGACACCGGTTCGTAATTTCTGCGAGCGGCAAGCGTTAGTCTCACGAGAAACGTTTCATGAGGCTAGGTGAACCGGCCGTGGCCGTTGGCGTCCTTGCTTCGGTGTCCTCGTCTTCCCAAACCAGATGAAATTGTAGAACATGTGCATGCAGTCGTTTTTCTTTTCATATCAGTGATCTTGCAAATTGTGCATTATACCGTATTTACTCGCGTAATGATCCCATTTTTTCCCCAAAAAATATGCAAATTTAGGTGTGCGTTCACTACGCGAAGTAAAGAGGTTTTCGCCAAAAACATTGCAGCGCAAAAAACGCAAGAAAGTTGCAGCTCAGAATTTTTACGATAGGTCTGATGAGCTTACTAGACATATTAATAAAAACACAATACAAACTCCACGGGTCACCGTTAGAAGCATTGCAAAGTGCAGAAAATTCCGTGTTTTCATGAATTGCAGAATGCGATGGGACTAGTTCGCTGCGAGATAAGAAATGATCGACAAATAGCTGTTGTTACTGCGACGGGGCCGGACGTCAAAACAAGACACGGCTGCAGACGTACCAAGCTGAGCGCGTTTTTTGTGTGTCTTGTGAGTATATTCGGCGCATTAAGTGGGAGTATCTTCGGCACCACTGATGAACTCTTGGTTGCCGATATCGCTAATATCGGCAAGTCTACGGCAATAACGTAGCCACGTCAGCGTTGAATGAGGAGGAAACATAGGTAAGCACGACCATCGTCAGCTTGATTTGGCACACATGCGACATATGGCCGCAGCAAGTTGAAGGCGCAATCATTGCGCGGGAAATAAAAAAGCTGTATTTTGACGACGAACTTCAGAGGTGCGATCATTACGCGAGTGCGATCATTATGCGAGTAAATACGGTAATAATAATATTGTTAAGATGCGTAATCAAGAGATTCGACAGAGAAACTTGAGTTACAAATCATGGCTTCAAGGCATGCAGCTGTGCTCTAAATTAAAAGTTATTTGTGCATACAACTCTGCCTTTGTTTTGCAAGACTTTGCTTTTAAAAGAAACGAAAAGCGTTTAAAGTTTTTGATACCGTTACCAAGATTCGTGAAATACCAGTGCTGTGTTAGCTAACTTTAAACTTCCGCAAGTTATGCAACAAGTGCGCAATTGACCTATGGAAAAATTAGCAATACTTAGCTCGAAATTTGTAAAGGAAATCCGCAATCACCGCTGAATTCGAGTGCTTTCTTGTACATTGTGAAGCAAAATCAACAAACTTCATTTAAAAAAAGGTATTAGTGTCACTCTATAGAACCAACCATTTTTGCATCAGAGGGTACTTGATTACTAAAAAAGATGATTTAACAACAAGATTTCTAATAATTACTGCATTTGCGGATTTCCCTTTTCGTTCTTGTTCAATTTTATACAATAACTCAAAAACATAGATTTGAGCAGTTATTTTCGTTAACAGGAATAACAATTTTAGCCACCCAAACCGTAAAATCACTTAGAAAATCGTCGCTAAATTGTGATCCTGAACTTATATCACACAATTTTTTTTATACAATATAAAAATTTACGTTTCTCCATAGTGGAGACTACCACCTAAACGGTGGTGTAACATCAGTGGTAACTGACTGCAGCCATTTGTATCTGTATCTTGACCACTTATTCCAAGGCTGTTCCCCTCGGTCAATAGGCCTATCATGCATAAGGACAGAAGAAGGATTCCTATGATGAGCAGATGCTTGGCCGAAAGCCCTACAGCAGCGGAAGCAGTGATTTAATAACTGTTGCAGCACCTTCACACCATTTGGTAATTTATCGGCTGCGACAGATAACAGGTGCGTGTGAATACTATCATCCTGTACAGCAGATGCTGCTGTTAGCAAACAACCGCGTAGTATGAGAGATAAGGTAGCGTGTTTCTAAACATACTAGTCTGGTCTGTGAAGAGCACAGTTCCTAACTCGCAGTGAAGATTCGTTAGGGGGCCTGTGCCAACAAAACGCCGTAGCAGAGCGGACAGCGCACACTGCGCCACACCTAGTAAGCGGCGACACCTGCCAGCGATTTGCGAAAATAAGCTGTACCGTTAATGTATTACGAATCCAGTCATTGTATGTATTAACTCTGTCCAGTAATCCATCGCTAACTCGAAGTCGTAAAATACTCTTAAAATGTCGTAATACGTCCAGTTCTGCGTTAGTAAAATCCCGAATCATTGTGGCAATGTCACTGAAATATAGTTAATCCTTCTAGAAACCCTGCCCTACACATGGGAGCATTCGTGATAAAGGCAAATACGTTATAAGGAAAAACTGAATTTTATTATGGCGGAAGAAGCGATTACGTGATGCTCGGTTGTTTGCGCTCGCATCGGCTGTAATGAAAGCTCTCTCTAACTTGTAAGTCCATCGCAAAATATTTTGCCCGCCACCCCAACATCCTACCTTCTTGAAAAGCAGGCGCATACTGTTTATTGGTTCTGTCGTTGTGGGGACTTCTCCCGGCTCCTTTTTGTACTCATGATCATCTGCATTGTCGGCAGCTTGGACAGTATTGTTGTTCGGGTATTAATAGTCATACAACTAAAACAGATAAAACGAAACTACGGCGTTTAAGCGAGTGAATGCAAGTATAGAGATTCCTGCCTGTAAAATTTGCACATAGACTTTAACTGTTCGCGCCCGATGCTTTCATGGGCAGAGGCGTATCGGCATTACGCGAGCAATTGGTGTGGGGTAGTGCGGTACTTCGCGAGTTGGTGGACGAGCTAGGCTGAAGCCTGGTCTTCCCTTCGGCAGGGCCACACAGGAATGACATGGAACAGCCGCGTCCTCAGAGCACGCTCGCTTTTACTTTTATCCGTCGCTAACTTCTCGCCTACATGGTGTCTGAACCCACAATTTCTCGATAGCCTGGCTGTCGTGGCACACGTCGAACACCTCGTAGCTTAGAGGATATCGTGCCTCGATACGAAGCGATGAGTTGACTTTAAACAAGAATTGCGCGAGGGTCTCAGGGCCTGCGGTAAGCGTCAGGCGCAGGAGGAAGGCGCGTAGATTCCAGCCGTGTTAGACGCTATGCTCCAGCTCTCATCGCCCAGTTCCTCTGGCACTGGGGCGGCCGCCGCGCTTGCGGAGCTGCGACGGGAGCATCGCCGCCTCTTTCGTATCCGATAGGATGGTTTAAGCGCTATAGGTGGCACAGAAAGATGGAAGCAAGAACCGTGGTGTTCACGGAATGTATTGAGGCGTAGGTTAGCCCGATCGATCACGCCGCTTTCGCCCGTCATTGATCCGCATGCAGGCGCCGTTGTTAGCACGCAGGACGCTGTTTTGGACGTAGCGTACCGGTTTTACGTTTACCTGTACAGACCCGAGGCAAAACACCTAAACTGTTTTCCCTCGAGGGCTTACCGGGCCCACCAGCCGTAACCGATGCTACCATCACCGAAGGCAAACTATTCAAGGCACTACAGACACCCAAGCGCAGTTGTAGCCCATGTTCGTACGGTTTACAACCAGAGTTCCACGTGAAGGTTTGGAAGCAGCATGGGTAGTTTTTCAAAGCTCTCGTGAGTTCGCTGCTCACTGAGGGGGTTCTGTCGGCATGTCAAAGGGAAGGGCTGATCACTGTCCATGTGCAAGTGCCTCGCCAGACTGCTCACTTACGATATCAACAACCTCGTCGGTCCGTATCGGGCGTGTTGCGTGCCTATCCGCTCGAGCACTTTGCTTCGATCCTTTGCTTTGTTATTGGGGAATTGTTCAAATGGGGTGGAAATAAAAATATATCCGGTCTGCTTTGCAGTTTTGATTAAGGAATGGCTTTTTATATCATTAGCCATCCGTACATGTTCCCTAATTTGTCCAAAGCGGGGTTCAGCAGATAGCTTTAAAAACATGGTTCGCGCAATAGAATAGGCCCATTTCTACATTTTATCCATGGCCGTACCTCATACAGTTTTTCAGATGGTCGTTAAATTTGGCGGGGCTGTACTCTCAGCCCTATACTGTGTGGTCTGGCTATCGAGACGTTCCTAAACCGGCTCGCGTCAGATCCCCACATAGGCAGCATTCCTGTGCCGCCGGATGCAACGCGTCCAATTTACCTCTAATCGGATGATCTGACCACTGTCGTCCCCCTTCGCGCTTGACGTGATTGCTCAGTATGGCCAGGCCAATGGCGCCCGTCTAAACACGGCAAAGTGTTCCATGATGCACGTTTGGGAGGCACTGTCGCAACCGAAACAAGGGCTCCGGACTCTAAAATCCTCGGGTTTCGCTTTTCTGCCCCTGGTCACGCTCCCAGCCACTGGCATTCCGCTCTGACTAAGCTCGGAATGAAAGCTCTTGGCTTCGAAGCGCTGCGCGCTTAAGTGACCGCTCCCTCCACGATCGCGCGTACCTTGATGATGATGATTGTGTTTTTATGGCGCAAGGCCGACGAGGGCAAAGAGCGCCAGAAACAATTGGGATTTAATAAAAGCGATGAGAATTAAAATTACAATTGTAAACTAAATTGAAGCAAAAGCTGTATAGAAACAAATGAGATGGCTGGTGTAGAGGGCCAGGTTGTAATTACGTGCAGTATGAAATGAGCTGTAAAAAATTAATCTCTTTTAAAAACTTCGAAACATACTTAAAAGGAATTGTAGCATTGTCGGCTAAAAAATGTGAGGGATGGATTGGGATGTGTTGTCTGTATAATTGTGGAAAGTGTTTGCATCGAGTTGTGGGAAGTGCGTTACATTGAATTGGATGTGGATTACGGATAGGTGTTCTCCACACCTGCTACACAGAGGTCTTGGGGATCCAGTGAGCAGGTGGGAGTGTGTAGCATTTGTGTGGCCTATCCGTAATCTGGCTAGTGTAACTTCGTTGAATTTGTTGTGTGTGTCTGTTGTGTATCGTCCCAAGTGTGGTTTTATTAGGTGGAGTTTGTTGTCTGTCAGTTCGCTCCACTGTGTTTGCCATGTTTTACGAAGTTGTTGTCTGATGTGTGGCTTGAGGTCTGTGTAAGGTAGTGTTGTTATGTCCACTGTGTTCGTCAGTGCAGCAGCGGCGGCACTTTCATCCGGCCAGCTCATTTCCGTGTATCCCACAGTGGCCCGGAACCCAGCACACAATCACTTCGAGATTTGAGGCGTACGCGGACATAATGTCTTACAAAGAAGGTTGATGACATAATTTTTAGACGCCTTCCAGATGATAGCGCGCGCACAACACTCAAAGAATCTGTGGTAAACGATGGATTTGGGTATTTTATGTTGAGGATGTGATTCAGAATGAGGAGCACGCCATACGCCTCTGCCGTGAAGATACTACTAAGTAAATTCATAGCCTTAGAGATGCTTAAGTTTGGTCCGTGTGCCGCAGAGGACACAGCGGAAGCAGTCTTTGAGGCATCGCTATAAAATTCTAAACACTGATACTTTTGCTGTAGGGACAAAAAGTGCTGCAGAATCGCACTTGTGGAACCCGGTTCTTCTGGATTTGTGTAAAAGATGTATCACAAGAAACTGGGCGGAGATGCCACGGTGGTAAAAGGTCCGTAAACGATGAATTGTATAAGTCTAAAAACGAGAAGTCAAAGTCAGAAGCTTCCTTCCTCGCTCTAAGGGAGAAAGGTACAGAAACAGATGGACGATTTAAAAACAGTTGCAATGAGGAACTATCGTTAAATACTGGTTTAAAAGGATGGTTACTAATTGATGAAATTTTAAAAGCATATAATAGGTCTATGTAGATTCGCTGATGTTCTAGGCACCATTTATCACACTCAGCGTACAGTCTCTGGACCGGGCTAGTGCGAAACGCACCTGACGCGAGCCGAAGCGCCAAGTGCAGCAATGGGTCCAGCATTTTCAATGTGGTTTTTGTTGCTGACCCATACACCACACTCCCGTAGTCCAATCTTGAACCTATTAAGCTGGTAAATACACGCAGCAGGAGTTGTTTGTCTGCACCGTATGCTTGGTGTGAGAGGACCTTTAAAATGTTCATTGTTTTTAGGCATTTATGTTTAAGTTGTTTAATGTGAGACGACGGTTCTTCGCGCGAAGTTCTGTCGTTAAAAAACTTCGCCCTAGTGAGCATGCCATCGTTCTTTTCCGCAGGTGCAGATAATTCCCTGTTCAATATTCAGAACATAGTCCCCGATATCGATTCGTTTAGTCTTCGGCCGAAAGTTCTGGCAGAATAGCCATCTCCAGACACCCACCACATCTGAAATATTACTCCCTTCTATACGAGACTCAGCAATAGAAACTAATCCTGGCAGAATTTCTAGACCCTCGTACACCATGTTTCCAGTGGCTTTTAGCTCGCGGGAAGCTCCCTTTTCGTGCTGGAAATTGGCGTGCCCCTATGGGATTGGTTCCGCCGCACCACACGGCAATTTGTTCTACGGTGCGTTCGAGCCCTTAACGCACATGTCTCAAGACTACACAATACCGTAGGCTCTCCACCTGAAATTACCGAAACTGTTCTACATTACTGCCACCCCGTGTGAAACTTGGCGGATCATCCACCCGCTCCTGCGCGCAGCACTAATCAGTTTGTTTTGGCCCTTCTCGAATGGTACTACCAGGTTTGGCTGGCCGGCGGCGCAGGTACTAAATCTGAGCGGTGGCCAGGCCTCTATAAGGTACTTATAAAAGTTCTGAAAAAGGTCTGGTTTCGCCTGCTAAGGGATTAGCGCAGGCTTGGGTCTCAGGACTTCTTCGCATCCACTTGGTCTACACCGACAGGAACTCTTGACGAAGTGGACAACAGGGGAAGCATCTCGGTCCCTTTATAGTGGTTTTGTTTAAGGGATTAGCGCAGGCTTGGGTCTCAGGACTTCTTCGCATCCACTTGGTCTACACCGACAGGAATTCTTGACGAAGTGGACGACAGGGGAAGCATCTCGGTCCCTTTATAGTGGTTTTGTTTATTTACATGTTTGTCTCAAAAGAAGTATCGCGTGCGCAACGGTCTTCTTTCCCCGGAGAGTTGAAGACACGGCACAGCAAAGCCACTCTCCGCCCAGGGAGTAGGGCTGCCACTCACAAAAAAAGCATTGCCCCGCATTTCCCGGCACGGGGGTTAGGGGTTGCGTGCGCAGAAGGATCTACCATGTGTGGCCTAATAGGCGTTCAATTATTATCGGTGGATGAGTTTTGTTGGTATGGCGCTGTGCACTGACATGCCGGCCCCACCCAAATCTTACAATGGTAGAAGCATTGCACAGAAACAATTTCGGAATTTCGGTTCACTACAAAGTGAATATACACTTAGATGGTGGTTCCCAGCACCAGTTGTAGCCAACACTGCGGCAGCGGCTTCTTCACGATATGTCGTAATACGGCACTGTGTAATTCAACACTGTGCCCATGTCACGGCCGGGTCACGTACAGGTATTCCAGTTAACGGAATCGTGATACAGGCTAGCTTCGCATAATATCAGGATCTTCTGCACTGAGAAATCGGGTTACAGCACGTCTGAGGCTTACGTGGCGTGAAGGGAAATTCGCCATTTAAGATTCTTAATAGACAGATTTGCTAACCCGCGGGGCTAAAACCTATCGTACACTAATACGAAACGCTTCTAAAAGTACATAAAAGAGTTCACGACGGCATAGTTTGCCTATTATAGAGATATGTCAAATCCTTACTGAATCACGAACAATTCTTGATTGCTGAAAAGCCAACGTCATCTTGTGAAAACTGGAAAAATCAAAACGCCTTCCTCGTTTATTTTTTTACCTGTTAAGAAGTGAAGGTCCGTGAAGATTGGGAGATTTGTATAAATTTTTAGTACCTTCTGCATCAGTACGCGATGCTCATTAAGCCCGTGAGTAAATATTTAGCAAGTCAACAAGGAATATGATCAGGGGAGTCCCCCTTAAGAGATCTCTCATGCACAAAAAAGTAAAAAGTATGAATACAAATCGCAAATCTGTGATTGTAACTATAGATAACCTGGAATAGCACAGAATAGACGATCCGAAATCCCTTGAGAAAGACACAGCTTTTAAGTGGAGTAGTTATAAAGACCCGTAGGAAGATTTATTGTACGCCTTATTAGCTGATATGTAACTATTTGGTATCGTCCTAAGCTAAGCTAAGCTAAGCTATGTTTTCGGATTTACGTCGCTATAATATGTTTTCCCTTTCGAACTTAGGATACCGCATACCAAACTTAGCATACCTTTGGTTGCACTGCCATTCCTAGATGGTCCTAACATCCAGGATATCAGCGTCAGCGGCTTTCTCCAACAGGCAAAGTCTAGATTTTTTCTCTGTATAACTGTGCAGTGCTGCGGAATCTGGTGTTAGCCAATATAGAATACAACATAAAACGTCCCTGAAAAGATGAGAAGACAGAGACGGCCTGCGCAGGGACGTTTTACAGACGTTGATTTGCCGTCATAATGAACCATGTCTCCGGTTGCATTTCTTTAGATTGGCCAAAGGAGGAATGAGTTCTTCCTGGTGCACCACATACAAGTGAACGCATGCATGGTGATTATTTAAAACAAGCATTCTGTTGTAAAATTTGAACAACCCGATATTTTACGTTACATAAACCCGACGGGAATACCTCCCGGATTGGGAAACACTCCGCATTAGTCACGCAGGTTTTACGTATGTCGCTGTTTATTGCTAGTGCCCGATTTCTCATTGCTGCAACACTATTCCTAATTACCGCTGTGCGTTTCTCAGGTTACACAAATAATCAGTACAGAGGATAGGGAAGGTGCGACGAACACTGGCGTCAGCACTTTAGGGGAGAGTGATGAATTCCAGCTTTGTGCGGCATCCGTATTTCCACTAATAATTACGGCACACACTGTAGAAGAAATAAATAGTTGGGGTGACGCCTGCCTCCAACGTGTACAGTGCGGTCCACTCTTAAAGGGAACCGGCAAGTGCCTGGCCGCAGCGCTCCCCAAGCACCGTCGCCGACAAGTGGCGAGGTTCGCAGGCAGCCGGCATATGCAGATTGACTGCGCGAGGCATCCGCGCGTAGTCGGCTACAGCGCTCCGTCATACCGCTAATCTTAGGAGGTGGGTAATCCTGGTCTCGAAGAATAAAAAAAAATGGATTTTTTTTTTCTCCTCGCTGGGAAATTATGCCCACTTTCTTGCAGCATGTATTGTTAAATGCATTACACTTGAAAGCTTCTCTTTTCATTCACAAGTGGGCCAGCATCGTATTTAACGCATGGCTCTTTTTCCCTGGGTAGCGCGAGCTCAACCGTTTGGCGAAAATCAGCTTGAAATTGTTCTAGTTTCCTAGGACGATGTTGGGTATAAGTTTTGCTTCCACCATGTGACAATACGATATTATACACTGTGAAAATAATAGCGTTGCCTCTCTTCGTAAATATCGTTTGCTTAACGGTGTAGTGAGCGCAGCAACACCCACATATCAGAAGAAATAATGCTGGTCTCAGCTTCCGAGGCAACAGAGCCGTCAGCGGTATCTTTGGCGGTGTCGCGCTTGATACAGTGCGCCGTCTTTGCTACAAATATTGCCCAGGTATGTGAGTCTAACATTCCTTTCACATCACCTTCTTTGGAAGTTAGCGGCCGTTCTCAAAACTCAAGAGCGGGGATAACGCCGAGTGTTTATTTCTGGCTATCTCGACTGCCTCGCAACCTGGAAATACCCTTCAGGATAACGAAATAATATATTAAAAATAACCCATTTCCACGCAGGTGAAATCTGAAATTCTTGTGCGTAATGAAAGAGTAGTCTTAGCGGCCAGATGTCATAATTTTTTCCGTATAGGTACGGTAGAATATTTCAAGCCATTTTCTGTAACCATACTTCCCCCGTAGATGACCATTTACTGACGTGTATTCTTCACAAGAAAATCAGTAAAACAAAAACAAAATGCTTGTTTGTCGTTAAACGAATTTTCCTCGGCGCCCTCTCCCATAAACAATAGTTCCCAAAGCGCTCCCGGAGGTGCTATTTCGATGCGCGTGGCTCTGAGAGGATGCTGGTAAGGCCATAAACGGCGCCAGCGAGCAGCACAAAATGACACGTCCGCTCGGAAGAAGCTGTTTAAGGTGTCAAATACGAAAAAAAATTCTTCCTCGGCTACATACGGTTCAGAATCTAGCGACGGCTTTCGGGAGGTAACCTTGGTATCTCCAGTCGGTTTGGTTCGCTAGAGCTGCCTCTACATCAAAGTTTAAAAGAGGACACAGCGATGGCCGCGTGAGTAGGTACATATATTGAATTGTGAAGAAGATAAGCCTCCTAAAAAATAATTAACAAACGCATTGCCTCTGCTCCTCATATTTGTAAAATGTGTACCTGCACATAATAAAATCATCTCTAACTATTTCCAAAGATTTTTACAGTGAGCACTTACTTCTTTCCGTAAAGTGAACGGGTACTTCCAAGAAAATTTATCATAATGGGCTATTTTGTTGTTGAACAGTGGGCTCTACATTCACAATAAAAAGAACAAAGAACTTTTTGTGTAGAGATCCGCAGCACCTTCTTGGGATCTTTTTAAAATTTAAAGCAATTGTGCACGGGTGAGAATTTATGCTTTGTCCATTTCGTCGACACCTTTATGTTGTGTAACTGGGCACCCAAAATATAAACATTACCGAACGCTCATACTGCTACGCTTTAGTTTAAAATGGACTTCTTTATTGATGGTACAAGTAAAGATCGTATGTTAAGTTTGTCAATCTAGTCTAATCTATCATCTAAACCTGCAAAACAAAAAGTACAGCAACATTTCAATCTCTACTTCAACCACATGGAATTCCTTACAGGCAAGGTACCTTTTGGACTCTTCGGTTTGAAAACATACACACAGGTGTACAGCTGTTTTCAAAGAAGGTATTTCGACAGCATGTTTACAGTGCTGGCGTGGGAAAATGCCTGTAACTATTCTTTATATGTTCACACCCAGAAAAATTGTGTGGTGTTCTGAATAGTAGCTATGCTTTGACACTGGTAATGGCATGTGTTTCTTCGTTTTAGGTTTTCTTTGAACCTTAGCGAATACGCGTAGACAGAGAATTGAACATGGTGCACATTCACCACTGAAAAATATTAAAGTGTTTCTGATGGGAAATAGCAGTCCGAAGATATTAAAATCATGTATTTGCAAAAATTCGCATAGGCAGGGGTCACGGCAGGGGAATTAGTTGCCATGGTGAAAGCCGAATCGGTTATTGCCGCTAAATAGAGTCCTATAACTATGCTGTACCGAAATAATCGGACAACCCTCAGAATTCACTCGCCAAGTTCTTTCAAAGGGTATCTCGGAGAAACTCGAGGCTGCTGCATTATTACTAAATCTGGCGAACTTATAGTCTATGATCAAGCAGGTGAAGGTCACTTTTCTTTTTTTATAAAACCACCATTGCCGATTTCAATGTATCTTGCTTCTTTTCTGCTGCAAGGTTGAGGATTATGAAGCAAAATTATTGAAATTCAGAAGTTTTAAGCGCTGCGATAATTATTATATTTTGGCCATGTGTTCATTTATGTACAACATTTGAAGTCAGTCTTCTGCAAATGGCACCAGAAGCATTTCAAAATATCTGTTCCCTTGCAATAATTTAAGGTCCGCTTGCACTTAAAAAAAACGAAATTGGCGGTACATTTCTCCTTTTACCAATTGCTTCACTAAAATAACTGGTGAGCATATGTATACGTCTTATTCACTTTGAACTGAATGAACTTGTGCCTGTCCTGCACGTGAACGTTTGATAGTGCCGAACCAATTCTGACACGAAATGTTCGTGAAGACATGTAACTAGAAGGAAAGTTTGACATCCACCTAAATGCAGCCATACGGCTACAAAGGAAAGCTATACAGCTTTCTCGGAAACTTCGCAGTTGAAGAAAAATTCGTCCTGGTCCAGGATCGATTAACACCAGGATCGATTAACACATGTTAATCGACCAGGATCTGGTCGATTAACATGTAACTAGAAAGAGTGTTCAGCATGTTACCTGAGATACCAAAAGATTTTAGGTTTCTAAGAATGTCGTAACGCAATGCCGTGTCATATGCCTTTTTAATGTCAAAAAATGGTGCCATGCAGTATTGCTTATGGATGAATGCATCCTTAATGTAAGCCTCTAAAGAAACCAGTTGATCATTTGTGCAACGCCTTGCCCGGAAGCCTGCCTGCCAGCTTTCGAGAAGACCATTGTACTCTAGAAAGTACACGAGCCTCCTATTGATCATCTTCTCGAGCAGCTTGCACAGGCAGCTTGTTAGGCCGATGGGACGATAACTAGCAGGGGAAGACGGATCCTTTCCCTCCTTTAGAAAAGCCACTACAATCGCCTCCCTCCAAGAACCTGGAAGGTGCCCCGAAAGCCAAAAGTGTTTGAGCGTGTCTGCGTGTAAGTGTTGTATCATGGTGTACGTAGTGTTGTCTCTACCTTGAGCTGAAGGCTTACAACTACTGAGAGCCAGCTTCAGCTCATGAAGTGTAAAGCAGGAGATGTAGGAGGTGTTTGAAATAATATTATACTCCAAGGACTTCCTTTCACAAGATGTTTTGTATTTTATAAAAGTGTTTGTGTAGTGTGCAGAGCTGGACACGAGTTGGAAGTGTTGTGCAAGTGTGTTGGCCTGATCTTTGAGTGTGTCCCCTGTTGTGCTCACCAGGGGCAGGCTGTGTGTCTGTTGTCCATTGAGTTTACGTATACGTGTCCATACTTGGCTTGTGTCTGTGTATGAGTTCATGGATGTAAGGAAGGCATGCCAACTCGCCTTTTTGCATCACGACGCACGTGCTTCCTGTGTGCATTTGCCCGTTCGAAGAATACAATGTTATCAGACGTGGAGTACCGGCGACGCACACCCCACGCCTTGTTCTGGGCCACTCGCGCTCGCCTGCAGTCCTGGTTCCACCAGGGCCTCCTTGGGTTGCGTGGGGCACCGGAGGCCTGGGGAATAGACTTGTCGGCGGCGTCGAGAATGTGCGCCGTGAGCAGTTGGGTCGCCTCTTCTACGTGTAGGTGTTTTACGGATGTGCAGTGTAGTTTAGATGTTTCTGTGAATGTAATCCAGTTTGCTCTTCCCTCACAGGACCTTTTATGAGAGGGGGAAGTGTTTGTACTTTTGCTATGCAAGTCACTTTGGTGTGGAAGTGGACACTTATATAAGCTTGTGTCCACATGCCACTCAAGAAATGGGAAAAGAACTGCAGAGCCAAGAGCCAAGCCAAGATGTGGATAACTGTTTTATCCTATGTTCTAATATCTAGCTTGGTTTTTTTAGAAAGGCATGCTCCAGATGATATTAGAAAATTTTCAATTAGGTGACCTCGAGAAGAGCCCCACATTAAATTATGTGCATTGAGGTCGCATTAGATAAAGTACGGTTCAGGTACTTGATCTATCAGGGCCTCAAAATCAGTTTTCGATCGTTGATAGTCCGGAGGGATGTACAGGGAGCATACTGTTATTAACTTATCAAAATAATGGTTCGAAAGGCAACAGCTTCTAGCATGGGGTTTAGGTGGATGGTATGACACGTGAAGTATTTTCGGGCTACTATGGCCACACCACCTGAAGAATAGTGCAAGTGTGCTGTTTTTTCGAAATACCAAGTAGCTATTCAAGAAGATCGTATGTTTACTAATTAGGTGTGTTTCCAGAAGACACATGAGACTTCGCTGATGTGAATGAAGTATCTCATACAAACCATCTAGATTGTTGATAAGGCCTCTACATTTCCAGTGAATGATGTCTGTTCCCATAATATACAGTTAAGAATGACTGGAGTGTGTGTGTGTGTGTGTGTGTGTTGTGTGTGTGGTGTGTGTGTGTGTGTGTGTGTGTGTGTGTGTGTGTGTGTGTGTGTGTGTGTGTGTGTGTGTGTGTGTGTGTGTGTTCATGTGTCGTCTTTCGGGGCTGTTACTCTGGGACTGGGCTCTTTAGGCCTTCCTGTAGGCTTGGAAGTCGGTGGCCGCTCCTTGCGCTGCGTGGCAGGCAGGGACGGCCAGATGTCCATCTTGTAATCAGATGTCCGATGGGTGCCCGACGGACCGGGCCCCCCGGACTTGGCCCTTTTTCGGGAACCCTTTGTTTGAGCCGCCACCACCGAGGGCGTCCGGGGCACCCGAGGTGGCACGGGCGGTGCGGTGGCGCTGGGAGGCGGTGCGGGGCCCGCGCTGTGGGGCACGCAGTGTCCGTCCCCTCGGCACCCTCCAACGCACTGGAGGACGGGGGGGGCGGTGGAGGGCGCGGCACCAGTCCCGACAGAAGTGGTTTGCACCACAACCGCTCCTGCCTCAGCAAGCGGCGTGGTGGCGGGTTGGGCTGCGTGAGGCAACCCAGCGGGGTGCGGGGGCAGGACTAAGTCCGACTCGCGGTAATGGGGACCAGACGCAGCTCCGCCCCCCGGCGAGCTTCGTCGGCGTACCTCCCCAGAGGGAAAGAGGCGAACCTTTTCCGCGCCTCTGGTAAGGTGATGTTCTCTGTTACTTTCACATTGATTATTTTCTTTTCTTGTTGGAATTTCTCACATTTGCGATAGTACTCCACGTGCGGTCCCCCGCACTTAACACAAGGGAAGGTGGTGGATTTGCAATTATCTGTGGGGTGGTCCTGTGTGGTGCATTTGGCACAGGTCGTTTTGCCGAGTGAAGAGTTGGTACCGTGCCCGAACCGCTGGCATGTGAAACAGTGGGGCTGGTTTTGTATGTACGGTCACACTGGAGATCGTATGAAGCCTGCATTGAACGACTCGGGGAGCGTTGAGCAGTCAAATGTCAAGATCAGGTGTTTTGTACGTATTTCGGTGTCATTTCGGCGCATGGTTATCCTTCGCACTGCCGTCACACCCTGGTCTCTAAGGCCCTCGAGCAGATCTGTCTCTGTTTCGCTCACCAGGTCAGGAGCGGATATGACGCCCTGGGAGCTGTTCTGCGTGCGGTGGGGCGTGATCTTTATGTCTGTATCTACCATGCGGGTTTGTTTGAGGAGATTGATAGATTGCTGCCTGTTAATTTCGATCAGGATTTCCCCTGTTCTGAGTTTCTTTTCTCTGTAGGATTTCCCTACAATACCCTCAAGGAACTTGGAGATGAGAAAAAGTGACTGTGCAGTGACGGGCTTTGACTGGTCAATAGATTCCATTATTAGAAAGCGAGATAAATTGTCAGCTTTCGGAAATGTCAACTCTGGCAAGGGAGGAAAGGAGACTTTTGTGCGGCCTCCTTTCGGGGGCCGATCACGTTTTGGGGTGGGGGGTTGAATGATCCATATGGCATAGAAAAAGCAGGGAGTTGGGGTACTTTCTTCGTCAGCCTTACCCTGGTAGCTGAAGAGGTCCCGGAGCTCGCTGCCTGGTAAACTGACACGGAGCCCATACGCCGGAGCTTGACCTGGGCTCCGACGGCCACCGTTTGAGGTTTGTACCCTTCACTTTGAAACTCATTGCCACGGTCGGTTACAGCGTCAGTATGAGGGCTCGGGGTCTGCGGTATTGCGAGTACCGTCACCAAGATTGCTCAAGGTGCCACGTGCGGGGAGCAAAAGGACATTGCAATGGTATGCACGTGCGAAACCACACACGATAATTGCAGCCTTCCGAAATTCATTTGGCGGTGGCTTTCTTGCTTACCTTTTATTGTTCCGTTGGAATGGCTTCAATATAATGTGGACACTGCGAGGGCTGCAAACATTCGTCCGCTCACTGTCGGACGACTTTATTAATTACACGCCCTAATTTAAATCGGTCGTACTCATATATACCGTTACGGGAAAGCTGTGAACTGGATATTTCGCATCGTTTAACTTGTATTAAACTCTTCGCTAACTTCGACTACTGTGTTCACAAAGAATGTTCATATGGCTGTTCACTGGATGCCCTTGCTTGTAGCGTAATTACTATGTATTTACAAAGTGCTACTACAGTTGTCGAAAAACGAGATTCGCTATAATATAATGAATAATGGAAAACTTCTTTTTGCGCGGTTCCCTGTGGTTTCCTTTCACATCTGAATATCAGTACGAAAGCTGCGTGAGCTTTCACCGGACCTTGGTGGTGTTTTGTAGGGATATCATTTGCCTACAGCCACGCTGTATTACTATTTTCAGGATGGGGTACTCACAAAAAAGAGAACCATACAAATGTATGTAGTGGACCCGGCAAACTCGGCTGACCCCGTCTTAGAGGAGCGCATGCTGCCAAAGACGCTCGAAAGCTTTTAGCTCAGGATAGCGGAATCATCGCTATTTCTATTTACTTTACGGGTGAAGAAATAAAATCTAAAATTTGGCAGAAAACCTTACTTTTTCACAAAAAATTGTGTCTAAGCTATCTACCCCCTCGCTCCCAGAGGCCTAAAGAATGAAAATTTGAAACTGCCGCAATCTGGGGCACCTTCGAAACTGATATCGTCGACCACGCCAAAAAAACACCAAAAAGTTCTATGAGACAAGCTGCCGTTCTTTTCACTTCGTTTGTATTTCTTCGAAAGCAATGGGCTTCTGAAAAACGCAACTAAAGAAACCTCCCGGTTTGCTTGCAAGCTGTTTACTCGCGAAGAGGTAAGAAGTGGGGCGCCGTATTGCGCCGTATTTCGGACACAGTTTCAGTCCCTAAGGGTTAATTCATTGTAACAAAGTGAGAGTAATCCGATTGTGATTCGCTGAAATGACGCACAAAGGCAAGGAATGATTATTGTGGATAGAATGAGTTTACGTTTGCTGAATCTCTTAAGGAAAGTTACGGTGAGGCATTTGCACGGGTTAATACTTACCCGCATGACTTCCTGTTTCGGATTATGTAGTGGTCTGTGTGCAGTAGGGAAGTAATAAGAATTGCTTCGTGCGTGCGCTTCTCCGTTGCGTGCAAACTCGAAACAAGTTGGTCTCTTTATTTCATAATTTCGGAGTCGGTCATGTAAAACTAAACAAACAAGTGTGCAAGCAGACTTAACGAGCCTTTTATAGTGTGGAAGTATTTCTCCGGGGTATGCCCTTTCTGCACTAAGGAGACGGAATCTCCTTGGGTTACAAAATAACGTGTTTCACGTTCTTCCTGATTCCTTGTTGCTGTTTTAGAGGAACGTTTTAAACATTGTGTATTGTTCGATTTTATTTCTAGTTATTTTATCGCAGAAAACTTTCTGACGAAAACACAATCACCACAGTAATAGCCAGGTGGTTGACTTAAGTGATAGTTTTTTATGGTTTTCGGGCATCGTACGGTTCATTTGGAAGTAAATTAGGTTGTTCCCAAACAGCACAATTTCTAAAAATTTCTACTACACGTTGTGGCTAACGCCGCAGAAGGTAATTTGCGAATAATGAGATATCACACGCAGACGGCCTTTTTGACTTAGATAGACGACACGGAATTACCTGTCGATGGTTCATTAAAATAGAATAGATGCGCATTTCATTGCGTCCGTCGCGACGTCACAGCGAGGTGATATGTGCATCTGGGATGGCCCGTAATGCAAAAATGACTTTATCATCATCGTCATCACCGTCATCATCATCATCATCACCGTTAGCAAACTCCGGTACACAGCAGGACGATGGCCACTCGCATTGACCTTCAATTACTCCTGTGTAGTGCTGCCCGAGTCCACAGTTTACCCCGAATTCTCTGATGTCATCTCTCCATCGGAATTATGGACCTTCCCTTTTTCTATACCCATCACTTGGTAGCCCTCTGTTACCCTACTTGTCCACCGCTTGTCGGTTCGTCTCCCGACATAGCCAGCCCAAATAAATTTCTTTTTCTTAATTTGAACTATAATATTGCCGCGAACCATGCATTGGGTTTGTTTATTTGTGTTTTGCTTTTACCGCCCGGCTGCGCCGGTCTGTGTTATCTCCGTGCCAAGGGAAGCGCGTGTTCCATTCTTTCTTTCTGTGCCGCATGTGTTATCTGTTCAGATAGGGAGAGCATTCCGATCTAACGTGAACATCCCGGAATAATCTTCTTGCATCTACAATGTTCTCGATGCGAATCGACGGTTCCAGAATCACGCGCGCCGAAAGATAAAAGCCTGCAGAGCAGACGCCGGGGCATTCGATTCTGCGACGCTCGCCGACGCACGTACGTCACTTTGTTGACCACTGCTTCGCCGCCTCTGTATTCTTTTCAGTTGTTAGGGGAGCACAAGTTCGCTCCAATAAACTTGTTTCTTTTCCAAACAACTGCTTCGTCCTTGGCTACGTGACATCTGGTGGAGGTGCCGGGTACGCACCCTTCATGCCCACTACAACCTCTGGAAGCCGCCAAGCCAGTCCAACAAGAGCCAGCCTCCGCGTGCAAGATTTACCACCCGAGTTCGGTCTACTACCGGAGAAGACGAAGAAGAAAAACGTCGCAACCAGCACCATGCTCAACCAAGCCAATCCTCCTGTCGTTCTGCAGCAGCCACGGGAACCGCCATCATTCCGAGGAGCCCCCGCAGAAGACCCAGAAGAATGGTTGGAAAAACTGGAGCGCGTCCGGAAATTCAACAGGTGGGACGACGCAGAAACGTTCCGGCACGTTTTCTTTTACTTGGAAGATTCGGCTCGCACTTGGTTCGAGAACCACGAGAGCTCCTTGACAAACTGGGCTCAGTTCAAAAGCGAGTTCACTAAGACCTTCACTACCGTCGTGCGGAAAGAAAGAGCCGCCCTTTTGTTGGAAACACGCATGCAACACCCCAACGAAGGTGTCGTGATCTTTGTTGAGGAGATGAAGCAGCTATTTCGCCGCGCGGCCCCCGAAATGACGGAAGAAAAGAAGTTGCGCTTCTTAATGCGCGGAGTGAAGGAGGAACTGTTTGCTGGACTTGTCCGAAATCCGCCCAAAACCGTCGCCGAATTCGTGACCGAAGCCAGCACCATTAAAAAAGCCCTCGAAATGCGTGCTAAGCAGTATGACCGCAATTTTGTTGGCGCGGCCAATGAGAACGACTTTGGCAGCACGCGGATCCCGGCCGACAGCCTACGCGAGACTATCCGCGCAATAGTGAGAGAGGAGCTGCGGAAACTTCTCCCAACGCCGCCGCAGCCCCAAGTCGCTTCCCTCACCGACGTGATTAGAGAAGAAGTGCAACAAGCGTTGGGAACTTCTACGCCATCCGGGGGTACCCCGAGAGCCACAAGCTATGACATACTCCGCGGCTGTTCGTCGACCCCGCCCTGCTCCAACACGCCGTCAAGAGGCCCCGCCGTACCGCCGCCCACTGTCACCCGCCCGACCCCCGGTAGCCCGAAACCAGACGCCGAGGAAGACGGACGTATGGCGAACTCCCGATAACCGTCCTCTGTGCTACCACTGCGGAGAGGCCGACCACATTTACCGTCGCTGCCCATACAAGAGACTCGGACTGCGTGGTTTCTCCGTCGACGCACCTCGCCCTCTCCCTGGCCAACGACCACGTGAGATCGACGAGTATCTATCTGAAACCAGCCGTGGCCCAGCCCGTTTCAACCGTTCGCCGTCGCCCTACCCATACCAATCGCCGAACCGCCGTAGCAACGCTGACTTCGCCCGTGGAAGGTCCCCCACCCCACGCGGGGGAAACTAAAAGCAGCAACTTCTGGAGGTGAAGTTGCTCTACGGCGAAAAACGGGAAAAACCCTCCAACGACGCAAGGACGCGATGAAGACAGTGATTCACGACATGCCCTCATCCCGACGACCCGACCTAACCCTGACGAGACTCCCGAACACGACGACAGCTACACGGCGCGACGCGTACCCGACCTGACCGAGACGTCCGTTGAGAAGACGACGACAACGACGATGCACAGTGCCCGACCATCAACACGTACAAGCAGAGATACGACGCCCCGACGAACCCGGAACTCGAGGAAGACTGCATCTGACGTCAAGGTGTCCATCGACGGCTTTGACGTAGTCGCCCTCGTAGACACGGGAGCTGACTATTCGGTAATGAGCGGACCATTTGCGTCTAAACTGAAGAAAGTTATGACCAGATGGGACGGTCCGCACATACGCACAGCAGGAGGCCACCTCGTGACGCCAAGTGGAACGTGCACATCGCGCGTCACCATAGACGGCACAACGTACCCTGCGGCGTTCGTCGTTCTGCCTAACTGCTCCCGCGACGTGATTCTCGGAATGGACTTTTTGACGGACAACGGCGCAATAATTGATCTGCAGACCAAGTCGATAACATTTTCCTCCGATCACTCCACGACGCCGCAGCCGAACCCCGATCACCGTGCTGCTGTCAGGATCGCCGACGATCACATCACCCTGCCACCCCGCGCAAGCTTGATGATCGCCGTCTACTGTGAGATGCTGTTTCTGACATCGACGCTATCGTAGAGAGTGATCGAAGGTTGCTTCTCGACCGCGGTGTCTCCGTCGCAAGAGGCATTGCGCACTTTAAGCAACGCCAATCTCACGTTTTGGTCACTAATTTCACCAAAGGAGTACCAGCATTTAAACAAGGGAGCTGCAATTGCGTTCCTCGAAGAAACGCAAGAAGCAAGTGAGTGATCGCAGTCGCCGACTTTGAACGCACACCCGTAGAAACCTTCAAGCCCCCGCAGCCTTTCGACGTGAATCCGGCGCTACCGCAAGAACAACGGAAAAAATATTGGCTTTGCTGCGTCGCTATAGCGAATTTTTCGTCGAGCGCAAAACTACGTCAGACCCTCTAGCGAAGCACCGAATAATAACCGAAGATGGAGCCCGACCTACCCGACAGTCACCTACCGCGTCTCTTCACACGAACGGGAAGCCATCCGGACTCAAGTCGACGACATGCTAGCGAGACATTATACAGCCATCGAAAAGCCCCTGGGCTGCGCCCGTCGTACTCGTAAAGAAAAAAGACGGCACATTAAGGTTTTGCGTTGACTACCGGCGACTGAACAAAATCACGAAAAAGGACGTGTACCCCCTCCCCCGAATCGACGACGCCCTCGACCACCTCTGCCACGCGAAGTACTTCTCATCGATGGACCTGAAGACCGGCTACTGGCAAATTGAAGTGGACGAGAGAGACCGAGAGAAGACTGCATTTATAACCCCAGACGGCCTATACGAGTTCAAGGTGATGCCGTTTGGGCTGTGCACAGCACCAGCGACGTTTCAAAGAGTCATGGACACTGTGCTAGCTGGCCTTAAGTGGCACACCTGCCTCGTATACCTCGACGACGTAGTGGTATTCGCCCGGACTTTCGAGAACACCTTGCAAGGTTGGAGTCTGTACTCGAGGCCATTCGTACGTCGGGGTTGACGCTGAAGCCTGAAAAGTGCCGTTTCGCATACGGGGAACTCAAGTTCTTGGGCCACGTCGTCAACGCCGCGGGAGTCCTACCTGACCCGGCAAAAACTTCAGCCATTGCGAACTTCCCAAGGCCGAAAGACAAGAAGGGCGTGCGAAGATTTCTCGGGCTGTGCGCATACTACCGGCGCTTCGTCGCAAACTTCGCACGCATTGCAGAGCCACTCACGCGCTTGACGAAAGATAGCACCCTTTCAGCTGGGAAAACGACCAAGAAAAAGCATTCGGCGAGCTGCAAAAACGCCTGCAAAGCCCACCCGTGCTCGCTCATTTCGACGAAAATGCCGAAACGGAAATGCACACGGACGCCAGTGATATAGGCTTGGGTGCCGTCCTTGTCCAAAAGCAAAGCGGCTGCGAAAGGGTAATCGCCTATGCCAGCCGTGGTCTGTCGAAGGAAAGGGGAAAAACTATTCTGCCTCTGAGAAAGAGTGCCTGGCTATTATATGGGCGATTTCAAAATTTCGCCCATACGTGTATGGAAGGCCATTCAAGGTTGTAACAGACCACCATGCGCTGTGTTGGCTCGCCAATTTGAAGGACCCCTCTGGCCGTCTTGGGCGGTGGAGCTTGCGCCTGCAGGAGTTCGACGTTACAGTCGTTTATAAATCCGGCAGGAAACACTCCGACGCCGACTGCCTGTCCCGCGCCCCCGTCGACCCACCACCACAAGACTCTGATGAAGACAGCGCGTTCTTCGGGATCGTGACGGAGAGCGACCTAGCCGCCCAGCAGCGTGCCGACCCCGACTTACGCGTCATAATCGAGTACCTCGAGGGATGCAACGTTGCCGTTCCTAGGACCTTCAAACGCAGCTTACCAGCATTCAGCCTGAGAAACTCCGTCCTTGTGAAGAAGAATTTCAGCCCCGGAACAAGAGCGAATTACCTTCTCGTCATCCCCGCGGACCTTCGTGACGAAATTTTGGAAGCGTGCCACGACGACCCGTCTTCCGGACATCTGGGCACAGCCCGCACTATTGGAAAAATCAAGGCGAAGGGACTACTGGCCCGGCCTTACCTCTGACGTCACCCACTACGTCCGGAGCTGCCGTGACTGCCAGCGACGAAAAACGCCGCCGACAAGACCCGCCGGACTTCTGCAACCGATCGCCGTCCCATCGAGACCATTTCAACAGATTGGAATGGACCTTTTAGGCCCGTTCCCTACGTCACGATCACAGAACAAGTGGATTGTCGTAGCGACAGACTACATGACGCGCTACGCAGAGACCGCCGCTCTTCCGAGGGGGACTGCACAAGAAGTGGCGAAGTTCTTTATAAGCCAAGTTGTGCTGCGACATGGAGCCCCGGAAGTCCTAATCACAGACCGCGGAACGGCATTTACTGCGGAGCTGATGCAAGGAGTATTACGCTACAGCAACACGGATCACCGAAGAACGACGGCGTACCACCCCCAAACGAACGGACTAACAGAACGTCTGAACAAGACAATCGCAGATATGCTGTCAATGTACGTTGACGTTGAAACATAAGACTTGGGACGAAGTGCTCCCGTATGTCACGTTTGCGTACAACACGGCTATCCAGGAGACGACACAGCTGACGCCGTTCGAGCTTGTCTACGGTAGAAGGCCGACTACGATGCTCGACGCCATGCTTCCGCACGTAGAAGACGACGACCTCAACGACGACGTCCACGGATATCTTCAACGTGCGGAGGAGGCCCGCCAGCTCGCTCGAGTTCGTATAACGGACCAGCAGCTGGTGGATGCGGGCCGCTACAACCTCGACGCCGAGACGCCGAGTACCAACCAGGGGATAGTGTGTGGGTTTGGACTCCCATCCGACGACGCGGACCTGAGCGAGAAACTTCTGCGACGGTATTTCGGACCCTACCAGATTCTGCGACGTTGTTGGCCAACTTACCCTACGAAGTGATCCCCGATGGTGACTCCGGCACATCACGACGACGTACGCGGCCCGAAGTCGTCCACGTGGTTCGCTTAAAACCTTTCTACGAACGATGACGAACTTTTATTTTCATTTTCGGACTGTCGCTTATGTTAGCATCGGGTCGATGCACTCTTAGAGGGGGGTAATGCCGCGAACCATGCATTGGGTTTGTTTATTTGTGTTTTGCTTTTACCGCCCGGCTGCGCCGGTCTGTGTTATCTCCGTGCCAAGGGAAGCGCGTGTTCCATTCTTTCTTTCTGTGCCGCATGTGTTATCTGTTCAGATAGGGAGAGCATTCCGATCTAACGTGAACATCCCGGAATAATCTTCTTGCATCTACAATGTTCTCGATGCGAATCGACGGTTCCAGAATCACGCGCGCCGAAAGATAAAAGCCTGCAGAGCAGACGCCGGGCATTCGATTCTGCGACGCTCGCCGACGCACGTACGTCACTTTGTTGACCACTGCTTCGCCGCCTCTGTATTCTTTTTCAGTTGTTAGGGGAGCACAAGTTCGCTCCAATAAACTTGTTTCTTTTCCAAACAACTGCTTCGTCCTTGGCTACGTGACAATATCGTCTACTCAACTTTGTTGTCTGATCCAGGTATCTCGTTTTCTGTCCAACAGTACAACTGCTAATATTATTTGTTCTATGGCCCGTGCAGCCGACGTACGTTTTCTTCTCGTTTGTCTATTAAGGCGCCAAGTGTCAGCCCCATACGTCCTAACGGGCAGTGTACACTGGGTTGTAGCCTTTTTTGTCAGTGACAGATGGAGCTTAGTGTTCATTCTTTGGTAATGCTTGCGGAGTGCTCCTGAACCCATTAATATTCTTAGCCGGATTACTATCGTGTGCTTGGGGTCAGCACTAACCATCTGCCTGAGGTAGTTGTATTCTTTTACTTCTTCTGGTGTTTCGTTTCCTAAGCTTAAGCGGACGCTTTTAGCATGCTTATTTCCAATTATTTCAAAGTTATTAATATTTATTTTTAGCTCCAGGCCGTGCTTTCTGATGGCAGTTCCTCAAGCATTCTTTGCAGGTATTCTGCAATCTTACTCAGCAATGCTATGATAATATCTCGTCCGCAAATTTCACAGAGCTCAAGTATTTCCGTCGACCCAATTTTTCCTGTGTTTTCGAAGACAAGGTTTTTAATCACCCTCGTCCCCCCCCCCCTCCTCGTGATCGGAATAGTTTTTTCCAAGATGGTATATAGCTCTTTTACCCCCTTTTAGATCGGGAATTTATCGCTTCGCTTGTGGAGAGTTACCCTGCCCCTGCATCCCTTTTAGGTCTTCTAGAATTCATATGTAGGTCTTCTCTACTCCCTGCTCTTTTGCCGCTTCTAGCACGGCTGCGGTGAGTACAGAATTAAGCGTTTTCTGACGCCGTGAGCTCGTTTCTAGTAAGGTGACGTCACAGGCACAGGGTAAGGGCGGCTTAATGGGATCAACGCAGCAGCGAATGTAAAAAACAGCCTTCTTGCCGAGAAAATAGGTTTTACTAACCTCGTCGAGCACTTTTGCCGTCCCGGTAGATTTAACCATCATTTCACCGCAGCTGCGCCGTATTCTGGTTAACACATCACGTCATGTGAATGTCTCGCAGTATACACTGGCGCTAGTGTCTATGCGGCTCACATCAAGGCCCTCTTTGTCGCCATGGGCGCAATTATACCATGAGCTTGATTTAGTTCATCATTCGATTCGATTGAAACGTTTTAGTCTTCGTATGTTTGAACACAGTGCCACGAATTTTTAAAGAACTTTGTGTTTTTATATAACTGGAAAATAAAACAGGCTGTTTTAAAGGTAAGAAAAAGGAACGTATAGCGTATTTTCGTCGGAATTGTAGTGCCTACTAATCTGCAGGCCACGCTGGTAGTTAACAACAAAGATATAATTTTGGGGAAAACTGATTAGTGAATCCTGTATTAATAACTCTACCTTTATTGAAAATATTAATGTTTGAAGATCTTGGAATGTTTTTCAGCGTTCCTCTAAAACGACGTCTTCGTCGTGAACCGGTTCACCGACCGTCTGCTACAGTTTAGCAAAACTTGTTGCTGGGCGAGTGCGTTCATACATGGAGAAAAAAGAAGGCGCAGTGTCAAACAGGCGTGGAAGAAGACAAGATAGGCCTGATGCAGGCGTCCATATCTGACGTATCTTGTCTTGGTCGAAGGACGTGTGATTTCTTTCTTTTCGTCAGCTACAACGGCACGTTACCTGCCAGTTGTACGTGTCTTCGGATCCGGCATGACCAACCTTTGCTACCATCTCGCACTGCCTTCTCTTTCACAATTATTCAGTTGCAATGGTTCATGGTTACCACAGAGTACGGAGTATTTCGGCTACCTCGTAGATGGTAGACGTGTTAATGCATAGAGAAGAAAGCAAATCTAAAAAACCACTTAAGAATCCAATTGTCATGTAAAGCCCAAGCCAGAAGTGGGGGTCGTGCACGAGTTACCCGAAAGCCAAACAATTTTTTTTGAAGGGGTGTGCGGGGTCGCCTTGGCCACTTGGAGGGCCGGTACTGGAAAAGGGGCCATCATAAAACACTAGTCTAAAAAAAACTCGCCTCGAGGTACGGAAACATACTACGGTTCTGTCAGAGGGCTTTTATTACGGCGGTCAGACCGCCCCTTTGAAGAAAACTTCATGTTGAAGTTCTGCTGTGGTCCGGCAGATTACAAGTTTGGGTTCCGCAAAACATGGAGAAAAATGCCGTATGCAGCCAATTCACATCAAATTTAAACCTTTATGTTTAGTTTTATTGTGGACGTAGTTGCGGTTACGAGGGTGCAACTATTTTTGCCCCACGCAGCCTGAGAGTATTTCGCGTCCCTTGCAGATTCGGCGTTTTGCCAGACGTTTTGTAATTTTTTTGCTTAAAATATCGCACTTTAATTTAAATTTTAATATGCCTGCGAGTAATTCTTCATTCCTAACAGCACCATATTGTTATTTTACTGTTCGTATGTTCGCCTAAAAAGTTAGAGCCCTTCAAGAGTCTCGACCACGTGTTAACCACGCTTTGACATTTTTGGCTACAAATTTATTAAAACTGCAATTTCAAAAGAAAGAGAAGTTAGCAGATAGGTTCCTTTTGGTACGCTGCGTCTGCTGGGGCGCTTATTCATGCGGTTGGGCCGCTCGTTTGAAGAAAAGTGCGTTCTTACTATTTTCGGGGTTAAGTCAAAATGTTAGCTAATATGACCGAAACAAATACAAATTAGGTCGTTGTCGGCAGTAACGAGACGCGAATTGACTGGCGTTGGTTTAAAAAAACTGACACTCTGACGCTAACGTGCAAGCTCACGAACTTCAAAGGAAAAGGGCGAATGGGGAAAAGCCGCCGCCGCCGCAGCTCACCTTGCGCACGTCCGTCCTCGCTGTCCGCCGAACAAGTAGAAACAAGTCGGAGGGCCCAAGCCAGGGGGATCAACAGCAACGTTGCGTGAGTAAAGGGCTCTGGTAGTCTTTCCGTTGGTCCCATTCAGGCGGGGGGTCCAACGTTTGGCCCCTTCATTGTGCGCGCGGCCCTAATCTATGCGCGTTTGGTCTTTAGGGGACTGAATGTCCTTTGCGAGGCGTAAATGCTGCACTACGTCTCATTTTCTCCCATTCTGGTTAAGAGTGTAGGCCTACGCATAAAGTAGGTTTTTGTTTCGAGCTCCCCCCCCTTCCCACTTGTGTTTGCTCTGTTTTTCTTGCTTGTGTAGGTAACGCCTTGCGTTAGCCGCGTGGAGTGCACATGCAGCATTTCTATCGCGTCTTACGTATCGTACTTTCGCGCACGAAAGGCTATTTCTCTATGAAGTTTTTTACCGCAAGTGCGGTCATGTACTTTTGTTGTGTGGTGTCCCAAACATTTATATTACAAGCCTTTGACTTTAACGGATCTTTGAACCTGTGTGGTCCTCTCTAGGTTCAGTGACTTTGGCGCAAGTGCACTTGCACGGGCCCATAATCCTTCAGCTGACTGACAACAAGGCGGGTGTCGTGCGCGTCAAAAAACGAAAATAGTTTTCATTGTACGGTGACAGTGTAGGCTGTTTACCTCCCGATAATGGGCGAGATTTCATTTTGCAGTAGACGACCTTGCAGTGTTAACCGAGGCCTAAATTTCGAAGGAAAGAAAATACAAAAATACAAACCCTACAAGTAGCTATTTGTAAAAGAAATACTGCAACATCTACCATTCAAAACAATATAACCTACGCCGCAAAAAGCTCTTTTTTTAGCAAATCGCACCCAAATCTGCAAATCAGGCATAGAAAAATCATATCCGGTCAAAGCCTTTATTCCCGTTGAAAGAACACAACAAAAAACTCACATGAAAAATATCTAAAGTACATAATTCAAAAGGCTGTACCTAATCCAGTGTGTTCACCACAGTATTCCTTATCAAACACTGACTGTAAAAAATTCAAACACAAGACGACGCCAGGCCACCTAATCTTGATTATTTAGGCTAATGAGCGGGTACAAAAGCCAAAAGTAAAGATTGTCCATACGGCTGGGTTTCAATTTCCTTCAAACCTGCGAATGAAAAGTAACGTTATAGAAAGCGGAAACACGCGTGAGGCAGCTTACTCGAAAGCAGGCCTCATTAAGGCGCTAATCCCCTCTGTCCGCTGTAATGGGCGTGTAATGGGTGCGAAATTTGAACCTTCGAGTACAGTGAAGCGGAATCTTTCTACTCGTTGGGCAGACCCTCTTGAGTATGTTAAATTTAGTGTCTGCAGGCCAGCAGCGTATTTTTATAGAATAGTTCGCAAATATTTATCCAGCTGCAAGGCCTCCGGTAGATGGTTTGCCTTTACAAAGTTTTAGGTCGTTGTTTGGTAGGAATATTCATATGAAGGAGTGGCTATTACGCGTTTGTTTTCGCTGGAAAAATAACTGCAATTAGAAAAAGAAAGATTTAGTGCAGCGAAAGACACTGGTGGTGAACGTACAGGACGGGCGATAAGTCCTGTCCGTTCCCGTCTATGTCCTTCGCTGCGCTAAATCTTTTTTCTGTCCTATCAACCAACCCGCCCGAGAACACGTATTTAAACGTTCGAAAGCAGGCTCAGTCCGAGGTGTCAACAGACACATAAGAAAGTTTCCTAAATACTGCAAACACGGTTTTTATTTTCCATTATGCAAATAAACTTGAGAACAAATTGCGGGAAGAAAGGTAAAAAAACACCAAAAGAACTACATAAAAAAACAGCTCTTACCTAAAAATACTGTCCCCTTGCATGCTCCTCCTCAACCAATATTACTATCATCATAACGTACGACGTAAGAGCTGGCTCATCTAACAGGGGAGTCTTATTTCTCCGCAAAAATCCTTCTCTCTGGCTTTACGTTCAATCCTAGGAAAAACCATTGAACTTCCACCTTATCTAACAACCACAAAATGCTTTAAAGCCGTTTGCAATTAAAAGCATTTCCCTTTGTTATGCTGTTGGGTGACGCAATTTTAGAACGAACTACCTGTAGTACCGCGCCCAGAAAAATTGGGTTTTTATATTTATTTGGCGGTTGTGTCTGCGCTAGCCGTGCCATCATAACTGAGCGAGAGGATTAAGCATTGTCACGGAATTTATTTTAACAACGCGTTCCACCACCTTTTTACTTTACCATAAAAAAACAGCTCTCTCAGCATACCTCCTGGCATTCCCACAAATATGTCCGCCAACTCAAACCATTCCTTACCCCAATCCTCGGCGTTCTTTGTTTCCTGCGCCCATTCGGTGGCGCTGCCGAAGAAATGTACCGGGTGTGTAATGCGCGCGAAAGGAACGACCTCAAATGCTAAGTGGGCGGATAAGCGTCTGAAAAGCAAGCATACAGATAGCCCAATGCCGTTAGGTCTCTTAGCCGTACCTTGTGCGATTTTACAAAATACGAGTGCATCTTTTATAGGGGTCCCCACTGCGACATAGTATCAGTGCATCTTCTGTTTTATCTAAATTTATCTAAATGACTTTCACAAAATTACAATCGGATTTTATTGAAAGGGGCCATGAAAGAGTTCCCACCGATACATGCGTGTTCACATTTTCAGCTAGATCAATGTCCTAGTAGTCACCACTTTATGGAATTTTGCTAAAATGTCGAGTATTAGCGGAGTTATTGCAAATCAGAACATCGCATATTCGCCCGCGCTACGATTCTCCATTGCATTGCAAAGGCCTATGATGCCTCGCTTCTGGGTGACGTCTGCAACAACATCCGGTGGCGCGTGTCGGCTGCTGCGATATTCTGTGCGGCAGGATCGCTTTGGGACACAGCCGCCTTCCTTTACGCTTTCGTACAGGGCAGTCATTTATAATTTTATGATTCCTGCACTTCGCTCACGACTGGAATGTCTGATGGAACGAATGGGGTGCGCCTTTTACGCCTCCAAACCAAGCAGAAAGATCACATAAACAAAGAACGACCCTGTCACCGCGCGTTCGTAGCGACGACATATCTTGGAGCATAATAGAGTCGAAAATATATCAGCGAATGACTAAAGAATCGTCCACATATTTGCTATAGTGGGCCTCTACATGCGTTCCGCACCGTCGTCCGTTTCTTACACTGTCTAAACGGCCGCTCGTTGAAGCCAATGCCGAGGTTGGTCGTGTTGTGGGGACGCCACACACGCGCGTACTCTGGCAACTGTGTAACTCCGTTCCGTTATTCTATCGGGTATAATTTAAAACATAAAAAAAAGCTGCCGAAGAGTTGTGCGAGGTATGGCAAAGGGACATCTTTAGAGTGCGTTGTGCATTCCATTTCCCCTTTCCCACTTACTTTCTGTGAAACCCGTGAGCGAGCCTGTGTTTATCAATTACTGCACAAGTACGCCGTCACAGACAGCACAAGCGGTCTCGGAAGACTAGTGTCAGTTTTGCGGCCGTGTAGGCCTCCCTCTTTGTTCGACTATGCAGATGATAAACACAAAGCAAGTATTCCGCCCTCGGTTTTTCTCCTGATGTCCTGGAGCCCCCCTTCCTTATATAGATGCAGTTGGTCCATTTTTGTACGCGCTCAGTGCTGCCGTTTGACATATGTGTATGGGTTTATTGCTACCCATGGTCCTATCACTTGGTACGTGCTCAGTGCTGCCAATTGACACATGTGGATGGTTTGCTTGCCATCCGGAGCCCTATATTAACCCCTCCCCCTGCATCCAAGCCAACCTTGAGTTTGTTTAAATGAATTGTAGGAAACTATGCTTACTCTATATAAAGTCTTAGTAACTTCGCGAGATAGACACACTACTATTCCATCCTCAGAAACCACAATTGCATTTCTGCATATACAAAGCACGAGTTTAAAACTGAGCAAATGGTGCATGTGACTTAAACGATTCATTGACGTTCGATATGGTAGTTCCACATTTCATATAAAAGTTTTATTTTGTTTTTACGTAAACGATTCGCAAACTATTGCACGTATCAGGCAGAAAAAAAAGCAACCCCATGCCAGGACTTAATCCCGCCGCATCTAATGCGCGAGCGCGAGGCGTTCAACCACTGCGCCCCAGTATAACGGGGAATGGATGAAAATAACCTTTCTACTGCACTTCATAGCTAATATCCAGGAACAGCACCGTTCCGGCGGCACTTTCGCCCTGTTGGAGTAGGGCTCACTGCACTTTTTTTTCACGGTTTCCGTTAAAAGCTTAGGTCGATATTGAATCCTTATTACCTAATAAATTTTCCGCAACTGTTCTTCTCTTAACTAAACCTATATTTACCTCAAGCGTTGCTGGTCGCACAGAAATATACAGTTTGCAACTCCGGGGAGCGCAATGTTGCAACAGCGAATGGCCGAAACGTCCTAGGCCAAAATACGGATTACATTATCGCTAGTGCTGAGTTGCATGGACTTTGAGGTCCTTACTATGTTTAATTCAATATGTGAACTAACAGAACAGAGACTCCTTCTTTACAGCACGAATGGCAAGGCGCTTTCTGTTTTTACTTCTCGATCACTTTTGGCGGCCGTTCGGCCAAACGGTATTGCCGGCGTCTCTCGGTCACCAAGACAACCAAATGACATCAACAAGGTATTCTAGTAACCTTGCACCACGCTGACTTTCGTCGGCCGACGTGTGCGTGTCGCCGTCGCCGTTACGTGTCAAGGCGCGCTACCAACTCGGAAGACGGCGTCGCCATCATGTCATCGTCATATCCGCCAAGCTAACGTGCCTCAATGAGAAATGTGGTAATATAAAAAAGATAAATATGGACTAACGCGACAGGGTTTAAGGATGCGTACAGGAAGCGCTAATTAAAAAAACAGGCGCCGCCACGACCGTCGACGCTGAGCCGACGAAGCTTCTCTTCTCCGGATGTGAAGAAAAAGCCGTCCAAAGGCAAGATTGCTGCCTCATGACGCGCATGGGGGAATCGATGACGTACACAGAGGAAGATGGCGGAGCACAAAACATACAGGAACGCAACACGGCAACGAACTTTGGAATAGAAGTGTAAGCTTTCCGCTGCACGTAAAACTGTTATCCTTGGCACAGCTGACGTTGACCACCCACGCTAACGATTACGCTTCTTCATTTAGTAGGCTCAAAACGCCTCCAGGGACCCTTTAAATATAAACTTCGAATATAAACCCTTAGAATATAAACCTTTTAACTATAAACCCGTTTAAACTTAGCATCGAAATGCTGAAAATCAAGGACATTCAAAAATTCCGAGCCTACAGCGAATGCTTCAAGCATGCATGTCAGTAACATATACCAAAACAATATTCCAAATGAGCCGCGCCACATTTAAAACGCAGTGTATAATCCGGAAATGCTGCGAGACAGTAAAACAAATTGGCGCGGAAGGCGGGTACGTAACTTCATTTCTGTTCGGCTGATCCTGGAGTTAAATTTAAAAATTTACAAATAATACGGATGTAGCTGTTACTATTATGTGGCATAATATTATTCATTTCTATTGCCGCTGAGCTTTTATTTTTGTCAAGAATAAAACAAACACGTGTAGGTTTGAGCGCGACAAGTTCAATTAGCATTTCTGTGTTCATACTCGAAGATCCCTGATAAGCCAAAGTACATATTTTAAAATTAATTCGCTTTCTGCATCGAAAACTCTAACTCCCTGCTTCAGCAGAAATCTGTAAAAACAAGTGGAGCGCTACAGTGACAGCTTTCGAGGAAGTCACCAGAAGGGGCACGAAACACTGGTGCTCCCTTTTGAATATAGCAGCCCCTTAGGCCAAGGTGGTTTTTGCTTCTTTAATGAATGGTTCCGCAAACCTTCATGGAAGCGATAGAACAACAATGGGTTCCTAGAGAAATCAAAACGCAAATATCCCACGATTCTCATGAATACATTCAAATAAATCAAGCTCTACAACGAAGGAGGTGCTTGATTTAACCCATTCGTCCATCTGGTCATCGTACTTTGAGTAAGGAAGTGCTTTATTTAGCTTAGACCCCCGTTGGACAATCGGAAGAAACAGCCTATCTGAAATATAAATTTTGGGCGGCAGCTGGCAAAACATTTTGGAGAAAAGAACCTTTTGATCTGTATAGATGTAATATATTGAATGACTTGAAAAGCCGGTTTTCGCCATTAAAGTCTCACCCACACGAAAAAGGCAAAATTATCGAAGGAGATCTTATATTTCACTACGACAATTTTTCAGTACTTCTTTGTTGGACGAAAAAAAGAACAATTTTGTCCCCGATAATTCCTATTGCTCTGAGGTGTGTATACCGCAAGAATATATCATCCATTTTCAAGCGCAGCCTACAGAGAAAATTTCTTGTGCATAACCATCGACATTATTCTTGAACGAACGATTACAGGGCATTAAGATCGTCGCGCATTGTTTTGGCTGGCGGAGAACAGGGTAGTAAGGCATGTCGACTTGCGGATAGCGGGCACCAGGAAAGGTGCCCACCAGAGAGACATTGGCGTTTGCATTCGTCTGCCTTTGTTGGAGGATGTCCGCATTCCAACTTCCTATCCCACCTTTCTCTTTGCAACGCCTCAAGTCTCTCGTGCCTTTTCCTATGCGGTTCTTTGTTTCGTAGGTTCCGTAAAACCTGGAATGTTATGACGAGGAATATAAATAACCGTGGAAGAGGGACGTTTTCTCCGGTATTCAGACTATTGTCCTACATTATGCCTACGGGAAATTGCCGGAACTTAAGAAATTACAAATGAAATAGCCGACGAAGTTCTTGCACAAGAACGTCGCCCCTTACAATTTATTATTATGTACCGCTGCTGGTTTTACGAGAGAAATGTATGACAAATAAAGGCGAGCCTTGCAACGCTTGGGAGCCCATACCTAAGGCAGGGTAATTTTTTAAGGCAGTACAGCAAGAACAAAAGAATATAGTTGGCCAGTAATGTAATTAGGCAAGAACAAGAACCAACCTAGGTGCCGCCTAAAAATGTGCTGTTATCCTAAACACCAGCATGGAGAAATGAATTAGAAGCTCATTGCCTCCGCATATGGATAGGCCGAAAATGTTGAACATTCTGATGGTGAATTATTCTTCGTTGCAAAAAACGGGTCGACACATTGATTAATCGTTACCCGCCAACAGTTTCGGCAAGAGCACCACACCACACTACCAGTTTATTTAAAAGAATCTAATCTCTCGAATTTCGGGTTGACACTCGAAATTTTCAATTTTTACGTGTCTGCATTCAGTTGCCCCTCTTGTGCGGCTTATTAGCATAAATCTGCGTCCCCCCTTCGCGTTCTTTTTCTCCCTTTCTTCTTTCGTGTGGTTCGCTTGCTTTTATAAAACCTATGCCCCTGACTAACAGCAACGAATAGTTTCTATAGTCAGTGTAAGTGTGCTTCTCTTTCTCTCTGTGACGCCTCCGTCGCATCGTTATTTTCGTTCTTACGATTATGTATGTAGCACTAAGCCTAAATTTCAACACATTTGAAGAACTACAAGTAGTACATTTCGGGGTTTGAAGCACGGCCAGTGTATAGTGAAACAATCTCACGGCCTGAATGCCCCTGCGCAGTGTGAGCAAGCGAAGTACAAAGTCGGTGCTTCCCATCTAGTGCGGGCTCCCGAGAGTGTGACATTTCTTTTGCCTAGACTTGCACCCTACTTGCTCTACTTCTTCTTGTTTCTTCGAAGTGCTTGCAGAGGCACATCTTGCTGCCGCACACGTATATATTCTACTAATTTTTTGTATTTCAGACAAATTGCGATACTAATATTCCCTTACACTAACGTCTGCGCCGTAGAAAGCAATCGATTGCTCCATAATTGCTGCGGTTGAATATGTGCCTATATTTCTTTTCGTTGACGGAAAGCTTTTGCAAGTAGTGGTACGGTCCTTGTGAAATACAAGAGCTGATAAACATTGGTCCTGTTGAGAAGGTGAACATGAGAGACCAGTTATTTATTTGGCTGTCCCTCCTCTGGGTCATTATAGTGGGTTAATCCTTTTAAATAAAACGATAAAATTTCAAGCCCACGGCTAGTGCGTTGCTAGCGTTGAGAATTTTCAAAATATTCCCGCTGTAACAATCAGCTCAAATGGTTACACCAGCACGCTGGGCCGGTATCCAGATCATTTTTGTTAAATAGATATTATTGTGAATACGTCTGTTGAGACAGGCGTGTCAATAATCTTAAGATTGGTCGGTCACTATTAAAATCTGTGCGGATCGCTCATCGTTCATTAAAAATGTCGCGCGCCTTGCAAGTTGTTTAGCCGGCAGAGGGGTTTAACTTCAAATCTGACCTATCCTTCCGAAGACTCGTCATCACCATTGAATTTCGAAATATGCACATCGAAACAATGACTTGCTTTGTTCTTGTTTTTGGGGTCGCAAAGCAGCTACCTCGACACAAGTCAATCAATTTATTGTTTTAAATAAATATCAATTTTATGGCTATAGTTTTGACCCTCCGTGAAGTGGTAAGGTGAGAACATCGCAGAAAGAGTTCATCAAACATTATTACTCATGTAAAATAGCGCATTCCGGCCTTTCGCTTTCTCTGCGATATAGAAAACTTCCTCTGCAGATAAAGAACACAAAGGCAAACACAGAGCTCGGGTGTAAGATGAAACTACCTGTAATTTTCTACGTGTTAAAATTGACAAACGATGCAGAGAGTTGGTGGCCGTTACAGGGTCCGCGAGCCGTTTGCTACTAAAAATATAGTTCATGGGACGTATGTGTTACATAGTAAGGATCCCGTCAGGTCATTCTGGTGTAGCGCAAATATTGCGCAGCCCTAAAATTCCACAGTCATGCGGATGCATGTAGTGTTTAGGAAAAGCAGTCCGTTGTTCTCATTCAGTATTTAGGTAGCAGCTAGCTTCTTTTCGACATTTCACATGGGTCAATCGTTCCACTCATTTATAAATACGGACTTTACCGTATTTACCAAAAAATACGAAAAAGGGATTGTTTTGTGTTTTATCCGCATACCATATTAATGTCGAAGGAAACTTTTCCGCAAGCCAGACTTACGCTACTTGCGCGATAAAGAGTTTGCTGCAACCAGTTTCGTATTAGCGTAATCTTTGTCTTGTGGTTCATTTTATACATATTATCCGTGTATAATAACGTTTTGATTACAAAAATCTGAAACCATTTTTATATATATGTTTATGTTATCATTCTGGAAAAACGTTCGGTTAATAAAAGATCAATTTACTAAACTGTGTAGACTTTTGACCACTAATCATTAGGTATGAATAAACAACGCAGATTAACGGCAGCTCTCGCCCGTGTTCTTTTCTACCGTTCCGGGTAAATCCGCTCTGTTTACATCTCAAATTTCTAAAACTCGCCCAACCTTGGATTTTCTCATCCAGCAACACAGACAAATAAACATAGCGACAATGCCTTCCAAAATTAATTAGTAATATACGAGAGCGAATGCTCCATTGAAAGTTTTTATTTTCAGAGGCTTGATAATTCAGCGAACTATTGAGATTGATCTACCGCATATTTACAGCAGAATTTAGTTTACTTTATTTGAAAATTCCCTAGCCTACGATAACAGCCAACTCAAACGTGCTCACGGTACTATCATTACGAAATTTGAAACGGCTACTATCGTGGAACCAAGTTCACGAAATACTGTCAAAAGTCTGCTCGACCCAGTGAAAGAACGATGATGAAGAGGTCTTTTTTCCTGTGGTAGTATAGCTTTATGCTCAAAGCAAAATCAAGTACAATAACCCATCTGTGCAAACGGCCGGGTGTGTCACAATCCTCAAGTACGTTTTCACCACAAATACGACAATTTTATGGCAACGAAAAAATCATATCACCTATAGTGTGATAAGTGCTTCAGTATTGTTAGGCTTTGATTGAAACAGCAGCGTGTTTGCCTCGGGATTAATGTGGAGTCCATATCACTGGGTTGACCATCTCGGGAGCCTTTTTCACAACACCATGAAGCACGAAACGCTTCAATTGACGCGAACACCGGATTGCAACGCAAACGTCAAGGAGCGAGTATCGACCGAAATTGCACCCAGGCAATCAATCAATCAATCAATCAATCTTTATTTGGTATCAACCACAACAACAACACAGATACCAGGGGCACAGACAAAAAGCCAGAGAAAGAAGGCTTGACGGGGTCTGTGCCCCCTTTTGTAGTAATGTACAAAAAAAAACTAGTCGTGCATGTGAAACGGTAACAAACTAATACACACAGTTGAAACTTTATACAGCAAACATTCTTGATCAGCACATGCGCGAAGACACATTTCAGACACAAAAATGAGAAATACTCTATAATAACAGTTTCACGCAAAGGAATATCTACGTACCCAGCGAGTTAAGTAATGCCGGCAATGTAAAGGAGAGCAACTGGCGACCATAATTTGTGCGTGTAAGGGGAATCAACCATGTGTCAGCATGGCGAGTATGACGAACAGGACAGTTTCTTTTTATAGTTTATAATTGATCGATGATAAAGTTGTTTCGCTTCATTCCTGCGCAGTAACGCTTGAGGAGCATGTCATTATAAAATTGTGGAACAGCGCGAACAGGCTGCATCAGGTGCCGGGTACCGCCTAGCCAACTGCCCGCTTTAGGGGGTTAAGGTCGATAAGATACAGCTATCAAATCTCGATTTTCAATTTTTATCGTTTTGGAATGTGATTTTACGTGAGAGGCATTTTATTTTTTCTTCCAGCTCCGTTGTCAGGTATGTTTTGCTGCAGCTCCAACGCGCAAAAATTATCTTCGAAGCCTAATTATGCCGTCAAACATATGTCATGTTGTTTACTGTGCATTAATCACAATACTTTTTTTCCTGCAACAACTTATCGCGCAGTACAAGAGGCACTGTGTATGGCATAATGCTTTCCTCTATGAATTGCTGTGCTATATCAATGCTGGGTTGATTACTCACTAGGTTTGCCTGACTAAGGATTGCGTTGGGAAACAAGACGGCATGTTGAGTGGGGAATAAGCGACCAAGGTTCAGGAAATTCGATTGAATCCAACCAGACAGAAAATTCGGGTTCACCTGCCCAGTGACTACTTAAATGAGAGCTTAGATGACAAGTGAACACTCATGAAGAAATGAATCGCTGACATGAAAACATGTGTCAGAGCGAACAGATGACGCGATGTCTTCATATGAAAGTTAAAAAGAAGCATGCGTTTATTACAAAAACAAAGTTGGGAGATGTGGTTTTCCAAGTATTTTAATAGTGTGCTATTATTGCACCTCCACGAATAGTGCTTTTCAATTTTGCGTGTTGCGGTTCATAATTTCCCGTTCGTATTTGTTTTGTCCTTGACTGTACGTAGTTGAAAACTTTGATCTTCCCTAACAGCGCGCACACACGAAGACTAAGGCAACGAAGGGGACAGAACGAGCCCTGACTCACAACTACTTTTCTTTTGAAGAAAGACGCGAAATTAAAAACTAAAAAACACCGGTTGCGAATGAATTCCTCGTGGCTACAAGATGTAGACGGATGGTTAATGCACGTTTTGCCCTGCTTGGAGATATGGTAGGAATCCGCCACCTCTCCGGTCATCCTATCTTTATGTTTATATAGCACTTTTGTTTGACAGGGTACTGGAGCCGAGTTTGGGGGACATGCACATAAGGACATTTCGGTTCGTTGACGACTATCTAATGTTTTCTAAAAAACTAGGGTTTGAGCCAAGAATGATGCACGTTTTAGATTTGTTCAAGGAGAGTGGGTTAGGGTTGCGCTTTACGTTTGGAGTGCCGTAGTCTGATGAACTGCAGTACTTGGACTTAACCCTGCGGTTCTTGAGCATTCATGTGTGCTGGCTGTACAGGCCACGATCTGTTAAGCTACTGTTCAAGTTTGATTCGGGGCACTCTAAAAATGTGAAATGTGTTATCGCAAAGCCTTGCCTTCGGTCCGCACTAAAGAAGTCTTGTTCACACACTGTGGAAGAGGCGTTCTTGTTGCAAGTAATTCGGCTGAAGTCCGCTAGATACCCTGATGAAGTTTTGGTGCGAAGCAGTGAGAAGTTGATTACGTTGCCGAAGATAACGTAGTCGGCTAACTTGCCGGGTAGCACGCCTGAAATAGAAAGAAAAAAGTGAGCTGTCGTCTTCAATGAGCAGAACTGTCCCACAGGTTAAAGAATGTTGGCAAGCGGTATCGGGTAGACGGGGTCGGTGTGTGTTCGGCGGTTTCAAAGAAGAGATGTCGACGTTGCACGCAGGCGCCTAGGGTGCGGGGTGAATTACAAAAACCTATTTGTTACGTGTTGCATGGGGGTTGTTTGCCGCATTCCCGGGCGGTGTCTGATAAGGTGTCTGTGCGCCTACTGGAGCACAGGAATAGCCTTTAAAATGACACGCAGGCGCTCCTTTTAATACATTGTGAAACCTTTGCTTTACCATGCTACCCTCGTTTCAGACAAACAAAAGTGCTATTGATACATAAAGATAGGATGATCCAGAAGGTGGTGGAGGCCTACCATATTTCCAGACTCGGTAAAACGTGCATTAGGCCTCCGTCGATATCGCTTAGACACGAGGAATACAAGTTTTTAGATAACGGTGCAAGTTTTGTTCCTTGCAGTGGAGTAACTTATTGATGAGTTGGCTTCGGTGTCCGTATCCTCTTTTCTGTTAATCGGACGTTTTTCTTTTTATTGTCATGCGGAACCGCTGTTTTGTTAGTATATGATTTCGTGTCTTCCTTCGATAAAAAGTAGTTGTAAGTCAGCGCTCGTCCTGTCAACTTCTTTGCCTTAGTCACCGTGTGTGCGCGCTGTTAGGGAAGATGAATAGGTACCAACTCGCGTAATTGTCAGTTCTTTTAAAACGTTGAGTTAGTGCACACTTAAGGCGTGCTCGTTTAAACGATTCAGGGCACGCCATTAGGGCATCAGCAATGCATAACGGCTAAGAACCGTACCCGTTGCCATTAACAATCCCTTTGGACAGAAAATGAGACAACAGGTACCCAATTGCTGTACAACGCATGCATCCTTTAGCCAACGTTCATTTGGTGACTACGCGAAGTCATTGCGAACATCCCAAATAATTGATGAAGAACACAAGACTGGAAAATGTTGTTCCCGCTCAGGTGATCCCTTCCACTGTCCGCCAGAAGCAGAACTGTAACATTTTGGCCGATAGGTCAGTGATAATCTCGCAAAATATTGCATATTCGCACCTGCATAGACTACGCTTGTTTCTCTTGCCCAATTTGATTCAATTTGTTCGGCAGGAATTGAACATAGTTGCTTGAGCTATATTTACCTGATTGAGAGACTTCGTTAGAACTCACATTTTCAGATGGTACCATAAGCCTGGATAACTGACAGGAGGCTTCTTTCTCTAGAAAAAACTTTGCCTGAATAGCTCTGGAGTGAAAGCCCAGAAGTAGTGTGACTCCGCCCTTATATAAGTACGAAACGGTACACAAAGTTAAAGAACGTAAACAAAACATGTTTTGAAACCGGCAGTTTTACTCGGAAATAGATTTAGAATTCGGTGCGAGCAAGCAGGTGCAAGTGTACGGAAGGTGTAGTTCTTAAAAACACCGTTATGCAGAAAAAGAAGTTTAATTCTGCCTTACCCGAACACGTTTCTCCCCTGTTTTAAACAAAACAAAATTCAGGGGCGATTCCGGGAAGAGAACGCTTCACAGTTAGGTTTTGACATAACCTAATTTTCTATGTCCAGGGATTTAGGTTCGATACGATTGGAAAAGCTCAGTGGGTAAGTCGGAACCCGCCATTGGGAAAAAGCGGTGAGATGCAAACAGTACGAGGAGGCCAAAAAATAAAAGTGAGGCAATCAAACAAAAATTTAGTAACTTCTGGTTTAACAGGCAATCGAAATCAACACCTTAAGAGTGGAGGCGTGCCAGCACATTTTTAGCCACAAGGGATCGATGGCAAGGAAATTTGTGGCTGTAAATTACGCTTTGATTTTGAGAGTTGTATTCGAGGCATAATCGCGACCGATGTGAGCATGACATATTCTGTAATGCGGTTAAGCGCGCATCAAAGTTTGTTTACGATAATGAAAAGTTATACTGATATTTCTATGAGACCAAGAAGTGGGAAGTGCGCACTTCCCCATGGGAGCCAGAATGAAGACGACGGCATTAAGAATCTAAAGTGGCCCACGGTTCGCTAGCGGCGTCATGGCTGGTTAAATTTCTCGGACGTAGCTACTATGTCCCCATGTCCTTTGCCCTGCCGACACGTAACATGTTTGTTGGTAGTTGCGATGTCTCCATCCCAATGTTGACCCTCAGCTCAGCAGTTATCAGCTTTGAAGTCAGTGCCAAGTCGACGTGGGCGCGTCGCCGCAGTAACCCGGAAGCAGCGCCGGCACGACGATATCCGCAGTCATATGACCCCAGCACGTGGCATGAAGAGAGAGGACGAGACGAGACAAGATGACACGAGACGAAAGCAGCCATGAGCACTTGCCGGGAGTCCTGCGTGTTTAGTCAGGCGCGGCTCCAAGCACTTCGGGGTTACTTCTTGGTCATTCCGGTAATCATTATTACAATGCGACCAGTTCTCATTCAGGTCTTCGTGTTTACCCACATCCGCAAGGACCTTAGTCAATTGTATAACGCTACCTGTAACTTTATTGCACACGTCCATAGAAGGTGGAGTCGACCGTGATGGACACCTTGTGTTTTGACCGAGGCGATATGGTGCAAGGCGAAGACGTGGTTTTGTGGCACACTCGGTGGAATTTCAGAAGAGGAAGGCAACGTCCACAATATGGCAGAGCCCCAGGGTTCACTCGCACAATTGTGGCACTCATTAAACCACTGGCTCATATACCATTGCACACGTCTTTGATGCTGTCTCTGGGTGACATTATGCCCCAGTAACGCCATGGTGTGTAATGTAGTGAAACGTATGATTGTACTGCTCTGCTTCGACTGATTGCTAATATGTAGCGCCGCACATGGCTTGGTCCTTCTGAACAGGGTATCAAGAGGCTACTGTAGCGCCTACAGAAGACGTACATCCCTCGCGTAATTTAACCCTAATATTTTACTTTCACTACAGTAGAAGCTGTACATAACTGTCAGAGTAAACTTTGTTTCCTACACTTTGACAAGATCATTTAAAAACATTCTTTTTTTTGGTGGCCGCTTTATGATTGAGGCAAAAAGCCAAAAACGCCCATGTATTCGAGATTTCGGCGCAATTTGAAGCACCCCAGCTGGTGAAAATTAATCCGGAACACTCCACGACAGTGCGCTTCATCGTCTCTGTAGGGTCGGCGCGTTAAACTACCTATCAATTCATGTAGTTTTTTAAGGGTACATTGTGCCAAAAGCTACACATGGTTTATGAGACTGGTTGTATAGAAGACCAAGACATGTATTATGGTATCGAAGAGTGGGTAAGTTGCGGTGTTACATTACCACATGGGCATTTTTGTTCTCAGCCGTCTTTGGGGAAAAGCAACAACGGCTAGACTCGGAGCGCCGTCATTGGGATCTGTATCAGAAAGCTTTGCGTACTCAGCAACTCCTGCGGCCGGCTGGTATTTTTGTAGTTAACTTGCGATTTCTCCTCTTGTGTACCTCTATTATTTTGTCATTTATTATATCTATTAACTACAACTGTTAAAATGCCATTTGCGTGGCTATTCAAACTGCTTTACGGAAACAGTTAAGGTGTACGTCAACAGTTACGGCTTTGCGCCTCGCTAGGGCAAATGATTCCGAATAAACACGCTGAATTCTGTGGTGATGTTATTCTAATTTCTACGAAGAGTTTGCACACAGTGGTTGAGTTTCTTTCAACCGCTGCTCCGCTGGCGTGGTGGTGACAGCTAGCTTATTCCACGCTAAATTCCAAAAATGACTTAAACACTTAGGTTTGCTAATATATATATATATATATATATATATATATATATATTATATATATATATATATATATATATATATATATATATATATATATATATTAGCACTGCCAACCCTTATTTCTGTGTTATATATATATATATATATATATAGTCAGGTAAAAGATAAGAACAACTTTGCGGTTAACTTGTTTATTATAAATTATTCCGACAGTTTCGGAAGTGGAACTTCCTTCCTCAGGGACAATCCCACAATGAACACCGAATCCTTATGCACACTGCATGCGAGGGAGAGTCTCTCTTCCTCTCCCTCATAAGGAGGGGAATACGCCAGAGAACGTAAAAAATCGGGTAACAACAGGGCACTTGCTGAGTGAAGAGGATTTAAATTAAAAGAAAGAAAGAGAAAGAGGAAAGGCGGTGGTTTTAGTGAGAAAACGGCTCTGGTGGGGGAAGGGAGCGGGACCAAAGGTTTCTGTCGGCCCGCTGCAGCTGGGATGAAAGAGAACTGACAAACAAAATACAGACAACGCATGAGCACAGATGGGAAGAGCGGGGCGGTGGTGTAGTAACTAAGGACGCGGTCTTGGCCCGGCATTTGTTTCGTGGGTTCAGAACAGACCGTTAAACGTAGAATTATTGCTTTTACCAAGAAACCGGTGATAAGTCTACTTTGTTTGCCCTTTGAAGGGCCGCGACATGGCGACAGAGAAAGGCACTAGCGGCAGCCAGCGGCGAGCCGCATAGCGGTCGGACCGCGCGGAAGACATGGATCAAGTTACACAGGGACGCGGCGAGTTCGGAGAAGGCGACGAGTACCCCGTCCGTCCTTGGCCGCAGCGTAGAGTAATGTAAAGGCACACATACGACGCGACAAGCGTGAAGTTGGGAAGGAGTTGGGGGCAGACGTCCGCTACATCGATCACGCATTCCACGAACTACCGGCACGGAGGGTCTTTGCTGCTGACGGGCTCCACGCGAGTTTTGAGGGCGTTGCGCTGCTGGCGGAGCACTTCCGCAACGCTCTCTCGTTCAGGGCGCTCGGCTGGCAGCGGAGACCCTTTAAACCCCGGGCACCGAACAACCCAACACCAGGTGCAACGCCGGCACAGCGGGAACGTCAGCGGGCTCCCCTTCTCCGGAGGTCTCTCCCACCACAGCTGTGACCCCGAAGACTTCGCCACGCCGGCCCAACGGGACACGCCAGACCCCCCCTGAGACGACTGACGCGGGGGTTCGCAACGACTGACTCAGCCCAAGTAAAGGTACGGCCCGAACGACACGACCCTGGTCGCGCGCCTTCCTCTCTCTTCGCAAAAGCATAGATAAGCGAGTGCGCTACAACTTGCACAGTGCTACTTTAAAATCATATGCAACAGCACGTAAAATACCTAAAGGACTGCGGCTAAGGCTGACACCGGCAATGACCGATCTTAATGCAGATGAAATGGCGCGGTGGAACAATATCCTTGAGGACGCATCCTTGCAGCTAATGCAGGTAATAATAGGACACGGAGAAAGAAAGACATTAGATTAGAGAAGTTGGAAACTCCCTTCGGAGCAGCCCGGAGATATCCGAAATGGAAAGAATGGAACTCAAGAGATACGAATCTCAAAAAGAAGGAGGTGTGATGAACCAAAAATTTAAAAAGATGCGGAGAGACAATATCCCCATTCCAGATCACTCCTTCAGGGAGCAGGGAGTTGGGTGCTCAGGAAGCCAAACCAGAACTGAGAATTCTTCCATTCCGGATAATCCAGCTGCTGTACCCTTGGGTGAGGAGAAAAGCGTATGTCCTGTGAGTCAAACCCCATCTGAAAGTTCGGCGCATCCAGAATCCAACGTTGTCAACCTATCGGACGTACCGCTCATAGAATCTGAACTTAAACTGCTGTCAAAAGGTCTCACATTCTGTCCCTCTACGGGTAAATTTAATGAATTTCAGCTGTACCAGGACTTAGACAATTTTGCGAGGAACTTACGCCTTCGTGAATACTTCTACGACCCGGGAAACGAACCCAGACAAAAAAAATTCCGGGAGCATCAGACGAATGTTGGACACCGAGCGATGGTCGGGACAAACATCTCGATATGTACATTTCGGCCGTTCAAAAAGACGTGTTGAATGCATTAAAGAAAAACAAACCCTGTCCGCAACAACCTATCAACTGATGAGCGCAAGGCCCTTTTCTCCCTCCGCCAACGGGAATGGACATTGTTATAAAGCCGGCGGACAAGGGCGGAGCAATAGTCGTAATTAACAAAACCGACTACATTAGGGAAGGACTCCGACAACTGAGTGATGAGAATTTTTATGAGGAACTTCCTGCGGACCCAACACAGCAGTTCGTATCGAAAATCACCCTTGAACTCACAAGGCTTCCTTGAAAATGGCGATATAACTAAAGACATGTTTAAAGCAATGACGCCCACCCAATCAGCACCGGGACTCTTTTACCTACTACTCCCTAAAATTCACAAACCTGGCAATCCAGGCCGCCCGATTGTATCTTGCAATGGCACTCCAACCGAATCAATTTCCAGCTTTCTTGATTTTATTTAAAAAAACGCAGTTCCCACAATTCCGGCCTATATAACCATTTTTTGAGAGAGATGTCTGGACTGGTAATCCCCCCTGGCAGCTTCCTGGTTACAATGGATGTCTCATCGCTTTACACCAATATCCCCCATTCAGACGGCATCAGGTATACCGTGGAGGCATGTCAAAACGCTGATATGGCACTAGAGATTAATGAGCACGCCCTTACTACCCTACTTGACCTGGTGCTTCGTTACAATTATTTCCAATTCGAAAACAAACATTACCTTCAAATTAGCGGAACAGCTATGGGCAAAAAATTTGCACCAAATTACGCGAACTTGTTCATGGCGGCACTCGAGGGACCCTTCTTGGAAGCTCAACCCGTTCGCCCGCTCATATACAAGCGATTCCTGGATGACATCTTTTTTGTCTGGCCGCATGACGAGGCAAGCTTGCATAAGTTCATTTCGGGATTTCAACTTGGTCCACCCTTCTATATCTTTTACGCATAATATATCAAGGACATCGGTGAACTTTCTCGACGTCACCATTCAGGTAGAGGGCACGACCACGATCCACAGCCCTATATAGAAACCCACAGATCACCAGCAGTATCTGCACTTTGAAAGTGACCCATCCACAGCATTGCAAGATGAGCATTCCCTATTCCCAGGCCCACAGATACCGCAGAATTTGCTCTGACAACGCCGACTTTGACCACAACTCCCAACAACTAAAAAATGCCCTCATTCGTCAAAAGTACCCAGCAGCAGTGGTCGATGACTCCATCAACAGAGCTCGTAACCTAAACCGCGAAGAAATTCTACATGGAGGGAATCCCAGGAATGAAGGAAGCCAGACAAATCTTGTCCTCCACCCACTCATCAGCGTTTGCCCAAACTTAATAACATTCTTTCGAGACATTTTAATATACTGCAACAAAGTAGCCGGCTATCTTCAATTTTCCAAAGCCCCCCCCGAGTTGTTTATCGCCGCGGAAAAAAACCTGAAAGATATGTTAGTCAGAGGCCAAGACGACTGCCATTGAGGGCACTCAACGGGGATGCCAGCCATGCAAGAAAACACGTTGTAAGGTTTGTTCACACATGACTACCACCACTATTGCTAAAGCCAGCTCCTCAGATTACGTATTCAAAATAAATGCGCATCTAAACTGTGACAGCCAAATGTCGTCTACAATGCTTCACTGTGACATCTGTGGCATGCAGTACATCGGACAAACAGAAACCGCCTTCCGTAAACGCTTTAACAACCACCGTTCTCACGCTAAAACACAACCGAACTTGCCCATTTCAAGACATGTCAGCCTCCCAGGAATTCATTCGACCAAATTAAAGTCACTCTGCTAGAGAGACCGGTTTTCACACTAAACGGGAGCGCGAACAGAAGGAATCGTACCTTATTTATAAGTTCAAAACGCTGACTCTGGTATCAACGAGAGCGCTGGCAGCATGTCGTGCCTCCGGAGGACCACGGACGTTGATTGACAACAGGAAGTGGATGCACATTGTTCCACCCCCTTTTCTCCTAGCATAAAAGGTTTTTTTTTTTTTTTTAATTCAGGACCACCCGCCATTAGCTCAGCAGACAACGGGCGCATACCGAGAGGGAGCGCCCGCCCGAAAAAAAGCCGCCTAAGCCCCGCACTGCACGTGCTGCGCGATAATGCTGTCCACATTGGGACAACTAAGAAGAGTAAGAAGAGAGAGGGAGGTGACGTTGAAACGGCAGTGCCAATCTGCTGCCGTACCTTGAGATTGTCGTGTTCTGTCGAGACATAGCGGTGGTCGTAATTCAGTGGTTTTCTGTGTCGGCCCTCCATTGAACTTCACGCTTGTCGCGTCGTATGTGTGCCATTTACATACTCTACGCTGCGGCCAAGGACGGACGGGGGTACTTGTCGCCTTCTCCGAACTCGCCGCGCCCTGTGTAACTTGATCCATGTCTTCCGCGCGGTCCGACCGCTATGCGGCTCGCCGCTGGCTGCCGCTAGTGCCTTTCTCTGTCGCCATGTCGCGGCCCTTCAAAGGGCAAACAAAGTAGACTTATCACCGGTTTCTTGGTAAAAGCAATGATTCCTCTCTGTTTAAACGGTCTGTTCTGTAACCCACGAAACAAATGCCGGGCCAAGACCGCGTCCTTAGTTACTACACCACCGCCCCGCTCTTCCCATCTGTGCTCATGCGTTGTCTGTATTTTGTTGTCAGTTCATCTTTCATCCCAGCCGCAGCGGGCCGACAGAAACCTTGGTCCCGGCTCCCTTCCCCCACCAGAGCCGTTTTCTCACTAAAACCCACCCGCCTTTCCTCTTTTTCTTTCTTTTTTTTAATTAAATCCTCTCCACTCAGCAAGTGCCCTGTTGTTACCCGATTTTTTACGTTCTCTGGCGTATTCCCCTCCTTATGAGGGAAGAGGAAGGAGAGACTCTCCCTCGCATGCAGTGTGCATAAGGATTCGGTGTTCATTGTGGGATTGTCTCCTGAGGAAGGAAGTTCCACTTCCGAATTGTCGGACTAATTGTATAATAAACAAGTTAAAACGCAAAGTTGTTCTTATCTTTTACCTGACCGTTTCTTCTGGCCCGTTGCAAAACTCATCGAAATCTATATATATATATATATATAGATATAGATATATATATATATATATATATATATAGTAGATATATATATATATATATATATATATATACTTATATCGAGAGAGGAGCCGCTGCGGGATAGCATAATTGGTCAGTGCACCTCACGCGTTATGCGGAGATGTGGGTTCGACTCCCGCTACCGGAAAAAACGGCGTATTTTTTCGAGTTATAAGTTATATTTTCGTTTATTTATTACTGTATCTAGGAAACATGACAAACACACGTAATTCGGCACTATTAAATATTTCGAAAACATCCGAATAGCACTGGCAATGACGCCTGCGACCTTGATATATGTCCTTACCGAGTCCCCCGTCTCGTATCTTTAATTCGCTTGGTATATGTGTATGTATATATAAATAATATATATATAAATATATATAGATATATATAGTCTATATATATATATTATATATATATATATATATATATATGTCTATATATATACATATATGTGTGTGTGTGTGTATGTGTGTGTAGCGAATCAGAATAGGAAATGAGGGGCTCGTTGAAAATAACACAGATATAGGAGTTGCCAGTCAAGAAAACCTCGGAAAGCAAAGGGGTTATCGCACCAGACCGGTATTCTGGAGGTCGCGGGTTCGGATCCCACTTGTCGGGCATTTTTTCTCCACTTTCTTTTTCCAAATTTTTCATCTCTTTCATTAACCTACCATATCCTCCCCTTTGTTTTCGGAGGTTTTCTTGACTGCCAAATCCAATTTCTAATATATATATATATATATATATATATATATATATATATATATATATATATATATATATATATATATATAGGGAGTAGTAGGACTTTGAAGATGGTAGAGAACACAAGAGAAGAAAAACTTCGAACAAGGTAAAAGCACGATTGTGGCCTACGTTTCAGCAAAGAGAACTTGCTTTCCTCAGGGCAATCTCTCGCCTGGCAGGCACGGTTTATATAGGGGTAGAACCCCAGGTGAAAGGAGAGGGAAAGATGGAAGGGAAACTGAGCAAGCTGATTTGTTTGGGAGTGTGTCGGGGGAGAGATTGAGGGGCCAAGAAGGTTGTCTAGTTTGCGCCGTGAAGTAGGTCACACGGAAGTCAGCTGGTGGTTGATATTCGTGGAATTTTTGGAGAGAGGATGAGAGAGTGTTTATTGACCCTCCGCGGGGTTTAGGGAAAGGATGTCAGAACCGCCGGAAGCAGACCAGGCGGTGAGGGTGGGATCCTTATCAAAAACTATCTGCAAGCCTCAGGTCAAAAGAAAAGATAGGGACGGGGGGAAAAACTAACTAGGTCAAGGAAAAAAGAAAACAAAGGCAGAACAAAATCAGGTAGGGAAACCACATAAACTCACACACAAAAGAAAAAGCAATGACCCGGCAACTGAAATGGCACGTGTCACCCACGCAACATTCCTGGAACAGGCCTGTCCTGAAACTCAAAAACGAAAAGATAAAGTTAGAGTGACGTACGGGGCACAAGACCACGCGAAGTAAAAAAAAGAGAGAAATAAAATAAATAAAATTGAATTCAAAAAGCAAAGGTTGGAGGGATGAGGGCGAGTATTACGCTAGACGCTAAGGAATAAAAAAAAAGAAATTAGGTGACCAGGTACAGAGCAGAGTGAACGGTCATAGTCTTTGGATGAGGTATATGCACGAAAATGGCTAATGCTGTATTCCCGGTGAATATCGCAAGGATTCCAAGTTGCCCTTAGACGCATTAATTCCAGCAGGTTCCATGGAGTTGAATTTGTGAATTAAGTAGGATTCTCGGTATTTCCTGTCCCTAGGAGACTTAAAATTTGACTAAAGTATATATAACTTCAGGTCATCAAAATTGTGGCCTGGTTGGTTGAAATGCTGCGCTACAGCTATGGAGGATTTGCCAAGAGTATCTGCCCGGTGACCATTAAGCCGTAGGCTCATAGGTTGACTCGTTTCACCTATATACTGTTTGTGGCACATTGAGCATTCCAACATATACACAATGTTGGATGAAGTGCACGTAAAACTTGAATTAATCTTGTGGACATAATTACTGGCTGTGCTTTTTACAACGCAGTCTGTTTGCAGGTGCCTACAAGTCTTGCATCTGGGGCGGGAGCAGCTGGCTATGACTGGTTGCTTAGAAAGCCCTGTTTTAGCATGCACTAAAATATCTCTTAGATTCCTGTTTCTCCGGTAGGTAACCCTTGGTGTTTCCGGGAAAGTATTTTTAAGTCGGTCGTTACTGTCTAAAATGGGGTAGTACTTCCGCAGTATATTGTTTACGTTTGGGAGGGCGTTTGAAAATTTAGTTATTAGGGCAGGTGGCCTGGCGCTTTCGTTTTGCCGCTGTTTGTTGAGAGCGTCATCCCTTTTGAGATTAGACACACGTTGGTACGCCTGATCAAGCAAACTTTTGTGGTGGTTCCTGTTCATAAGGGTGGCCTTGAGTTCGTCTAGGGGCTCTACGTAGTCACTGTCATCACTGCATACTCTTCTAAGCCTGGTGGCTTGTACTACAAAGATCCCTTGTTTGCAGTGTCTGGGGTGATGGCTTTTATAATCTAGGTACTGCTGCCTGTCTGTTGGCTTTCTAAAAAGCGTGGTTTTAACTTTACCGTTGTCTAGAATGACGGTAGTATCTAGGAAGTTCACTTCTTTTTCAGAATACTGGCAGGAGAATTTAATAGTCGGATGCGAAGAATTGAGATGGGATATAAACGTATCTAGAGTCGCGCGACCGTGTTCCCAAATCATGAAGATGTCGTCTATGTAGCGGAGGTAAACCTGAGGTTTATGCGGAAAAGAGCTTAATAGGGTACCTTCAAGTTGCCCCATGAAAATGTTGGCATAGGTCGGTGCGAATGGAGTACCCATGCTAGTTCCAAAAACTTGCAAAAAGTAAGAAGAGTCAAATTCAAAATAATTGAGAGTTAGAACTAGTTTTAACAAAGTTATGTACACTTCTGGTGCAAGTTGGTGCGGGTTCACTGATAGAGATTTTGAAATCGCTTCAATTCCTTTGGCGAACGGAATGTTTGTATACAATGCAGCAACGTTAAGAGTAACAAGGAGGGTTCCACTGGGTAGGCGACCCGCCCATATTTATCTCTTCTATTATGCGGAGGAAGTGGGGGGTGTCCTGAACGAATGAAGGAAAAAGAGCCGGAATGTCGGAGAGGTGATGATTCAGAAACAGAGATAGTGCTTCGGTTGGGATATTGTTATTCGAAACTATGGGTCTGCCAGGAATGTCGGCAGTGACAATAATTCTACGGGGACTTTATGGACTTTTGGGAGGGGGTAAAAACGTCCTGCATGCTTATTATTCGGTTTCATGAAATTCAAGTCAGTAGTCGTTATTAATTCTCTAGATCGTAGATCTGTGAGGCTCTGAAGGATTTTTAGACTGTATTCCTGGAACTAGCATGGGTACTCCATTGGCACCGACCTATGCCAACATTTTCATGGGGCAACTTGAAGCTACCCTATTAAGCTCTTTTCCGCATAAACCTCAGGTTTACCTCCGCTACATAGACGACATCTTCATGATTTGGGAACACGGTCGCGCGACTCTAGAAACGTTTATATCCCATCTCAATTCTTCGCATCCGACTATTAAATTCTCCTGCCAGTATTCTGAAAAAGAAAAGAACTTCCTCGATACTACCGTCATTCTAGACAACGGTAAACTTAAAACCACGCTTTTTAGAAAGCCAACATACAGGCAGCAGTACCTAGATTATAAAAGCCATCACCCCAGACACTGCAAACAAGGGATCTTTGTAGGACAAGCTACCAGGCTTAGAAGAGTATGCAGTGATGACAATGACTACGTAGAGCCCCTAAACGAACTCAAGGCCACCCTTATGAACAGGAACCACCCCAAAAGTTCGCTCGATCAGGCGTACCAACGTGTGTCTAATCTCAAAAGGGATGACGCTCTCAACAAACAGCGGCAAAACAAAAGCGCCAGGCCACCTGCCCTAATAACTAAATTTTCAAACGCCCTCCCAAACGTTTGTTGGTTTCAATGATGGTATTTTTCTACAGAAGTCGGGTGTGTGCATTGGCTCGAAGGTGGCTCCATTATTAAGTGACATTTTTCTGTGTAAGGTTGATCGTGCCTTAGAGAGAGAATTGTCGGGCATGGTTAAAAAAGTGTACAGGTATGTCGACGATTATATTGTGTTTGTTGATAAGTGTTCCATTCTCCGCGGTATTGCGGATATACTGAAGGTATTTAAAGAAAATGGTATGGGACTTAAGTACACATTTGAAGTAATGAAAGAAAATTGCATTCAATTTCTTGACCTCTCCCTAAAATTCGGCGAAGAACATGTTTGCTGGAAATTCGCCCCCAGATCAGTTAAGCCCTTGTTAAACTATAAGTCAGGCCATAGTAAACTTGTGAAAACTCTATAGCGTTCTCTAGCCTACGTTCTGCCCTGTTTAAATCTTGTGTGCACTCAATGGGCGCCAGTTTTAAGGAACAGGTAAAAAAAAACTTACGGAGGCGGGTTTTCCAAACTGTGCCTTGGCCTCAGCGTGTAATAAACTGGTCAAAGTAGTAAAAGGGTGTGAAAAGCCTGCCACTCAGAGGGAACCAGATCAACGAAAAAAGTATGCTGTTGTTCCGTATATTCACCGGACCACCCATAGGTTGAAGAAGATAGCGTCTAGATATGGGGTGCAGGTTGCCATATCTGCCCCAAATAAACTCGGTAGAGTGTGTGCTTTAGTTAACCGAAAGAAGCAAGGTTCCGGCGCCTATATCTACAAAGATTGCTCGGTTAAACACAATAATAAGTATGTCACTTGTTGTATTTGTGTTGTTTACCAAATACCGTTATCATGTGGACGGGTATACGTCGGCCAGACGGGCCGTTGTATTAATGTACGTTTAAGAGAACACTTCAATTCGTTGAAGGGAACGCCGACGTCCCACATGTCAGAACACTGTCGGTCATGCTCCACGCCTTCATGCGAGCCCATACTTGATAAAACTGTCATTCTTTTTAATCATTCTAATCAGCGTAAACGTGAAATAATAGAGGCTTCACACATAACAAAGCTCGGTGACGCTTGCATTAGTCATGCCTCAGTATGTTTGCAAGAGAAAGAAGTAGCTTTTCTTGATTGCCGATAAAGGTTTTGATTCTGCTTGTTCACTCTTTTTCTGATTGTCTGAGGCGATACCAACGGAGTGCACGCGCTTTTTACTTGTGACCTTGTATATAAATATGTTTCTTTTCCAATAAACCCCAGTTGATAGTCAGCGCTCGTCCTGTTTTTGCTCTTCTCTGTGTTTCGTCTTCTGCGCTGTTTAGTCACCATGTCGCAACACCAACTCGCCCAACTTTCCATCCTGCTGCAGTTCATTTCTTTTTCAACGGGCTCTTTTCAGTGTTTAACCTTCGATCCCTCTAATCCAGCGAACCTTGCTTCGCTCATTGCCGCGTGCAATGTAAAAGCGCGCATCGCCTCTTGGCATTTAAGGATCGGGTCCTGTCCAGAAGACGTCCAGCGAGTGTGCGGATGGCTGCAACCCACTCCTGCTCGCTCCAGGCGTTACTGCAGAATGTTCTCGGAGGAGTGGCGTAGGCAAGCCCGATTCTTTCGGGATTGCCTTAGGACTCACTGCGGCGGGCGATCCCGTGACCGTGAATATAGGGGTTGGTGCACAACGATCGACCAGACAACCGAGTTCCTGTGGCAAGCGGTGCGTCCCACCCTACCAAAAAAAGGAAAAAGCGCATCCCACGCAAGGCCGCCTACTCACTCTCGGTGAAGTTGAACTGCCCGACCGCCATCGCCGAGTGCTGGAGTTGGGCCCCAAGTTCTGCTTTGAACCTCGGCTTCAGCCCGTCGACAAAGTCGTCTTGGCCAGAGGAATCAGCAGACACGCCGATGAGGATGAACGAAGCAGGTGTGTAAATGAGTGTGTGGAAGCCTTTGCCCGCTCGTCGGGAGAACCTCGGAAGCGCAACCCTGTAAAACCGTTAGCAGAGTACTTGGTTTCTCACGATCTTCGCGCCCTTGTATCTGATAAGGAAGGCTTTTTCTTTGTTTTACCTGAAGGAAAGTATCAAGAGAAGGCCATGTCTGCCGTGGATAAGAACTTTAAGAAGATGAGCGTTAACCGGCGGAAAAGAAACAGCAAGCCTTGTCCCTACTTGAGGATCTGAACCTCGAGAGTGTAGCCCAATATGTTAAAAAAGCCCCGAAATTAAATCTAGAGGTCTTCTTTACCGCCAAAACCCATAAAACCGACATTCCTTTCCGCGCCGTCGTGTCTGAGAGGGCCACTTGGCAGATTCACGTGTCCGCGTACTTGCAGAAATGTCTTATGTCTCTGAATCTTGCCCAGCCTTTTCTCGTCAAGAACTCAGAAACGATAATAGAGTATTTAGAAAATGAACATCTTGCTAATATCGGAGCCTTTAGCATCGACGTTGAAGACATGTACTACTCGTTGCCTCAGAACCCCCTTTTGGTTGCAGTGGAAGAATGTATTAAGGTCGATAATGACGAATTGGCCTTCAGAAACTGTAGTGGAATAAGTGTGGAATCCTTTCTAGAACTGCTCTCTTTTTATTTGAATTCTACGTTTGTTGGTTTCAATGATGGTATTTTTCTACAGAAGTCGGGTGTGTGCATTGGCTCGAAGGTGGCTCCATTATTAAGTGACATTTTTCTGTGTAAGGTTGATCGTGCCTTAGAGAGAGAATTGTCGGGCATGGTTAAAAAAGTGTACAGGTATGTCGACGATTATATTGTGTTTGTTGATAAGTGTTCCATTCTCCGCGGTATTGCGGATATACTGAAGGTATTTAAAGAAAATGGTATGGGACTTAAGTACACATTTGAAGTAATGAAAGAAAATTGCATTCAATTTCTTGACCTCTCCCTAAAATTCGGCGAAGAACATGTTTGCTGGAAATTCGCCCCCAGATCAGTTAAGCCCTTGTTAAACTATAAGTCAGGCCATAGTAAACTTGTGAAAAACTCTATAGCGTTCTCTAGCCTACGTTCTGCCCTGTTTAAATCTTGTGTGCACTCAATGGGCGCCAGTTTTAAGGAACAGGTAAAAAAACTTACGGAGGCGGGTTTTCCAAACTGTGCCTTGGCCTCAGCGTGTAATAAACTGGTCAAAGTAGTAAAAGGGTGTGAAAAGCCTGCCACTCAGAGGGAACCAGATCAACGAAAAAAGTATGCTGTTGTTCCGTATATTCACCGGACCACCCATAGGTTGAAGAAGATAGCGTCTAGATATGGGGTGCAGGTTGCCATATCTGCCCCAAATAAACTCGGTAGAGTGTGTGCTTTAGTTAACCGAAAGAAGCAAGGTTCCGGCGCCAATATCTACAAAGATTGCTCGGTTAAACACAATAATAAGTATGTCACTTGTTGTATTTGTGTTGTTTACCAAATACCGTTATCATGTGGACGGGTATACGTCGGCCAGACGGGCCGTTGTATTAATGTACGTTTAAGAGAACACTTCAATTCGTTGAAGGGAACGCCGACGTCCCACATGTCAGAACACTGTCGGTCATGCTCCACGCCTTCATGCGAGCCCATACTTGATAAAACTGTCATTCTTTTTTAATCATTCTAATCAGCGTAAACGTGAAATAATAGAGGCTTCACACATAACAAAGCTCGGTGACGCTTGCATTAGTCATGCCTCAGTATGTTTGCAAGAGAAAGAAGTAGCTTTTCTTGATTGCCGATAAAGGTTTTGATTCTGCTTGTTCACTCTTTTTCTGATTGTCTGAGGCGATACCAACGGAGTGCACGCGCTTTTTACTTGTGACCTTGTATATAAATATGTTTCTTTTCCAATAAACCCCAGTTGATAGTCAGCGCTCGTCCTGTTTTTGCTCTTCTCTGTGTTTCGTCTTCTGCGCTGTTTAGTCACCATGTCGTAAACAATATACTGCGGAAGTACTACCCTATTTTAGCCAGTAACGACCGACTTAAAAAGACTTTCCCGGAAGCACCAAGGGTTACCTACCGGAGAAACAGGAATCTAAGAGATATTTTAGTGCATGCTAAAACAGGGCTTTCAAAGCAACCAGTCATAGCCAGCTTCTCCCGCCCCAGATGCGAGACTTGTAGGCACCTGCAAACAGACTGCGTTGTAAAAAGCACAGCCAGTAATTATGTCCACAAGATTAATTCAAGTTTTACGTGCACTTCATCCAACATTGTGTATATGTTGGAATGCTCAATGGGCCACAAACAGTATATAGGCGAAACGAGTCAACCTATGAGCCTACGTGTTAATGGTCACCGGGCAGATACTCTTAGCAAATCCTCCATAGCTGTAGCGCAGCATTTCAACCAACCAGGCCACAATTTTGATGACCTTAAGTTATATATACTTTAGTCAAATTTTAAGTCTCCTAGGGACAGGAAATACCGAGAATCCTACTTAATTCACAAATTCAACTCCATGGAACCTGCTGGAATTAATGCGTCTAAGGGCAACTTGGAATCCTTGCGATATTCACCGGGAATACAGCATTAGCCATTTTCGTGCATATACCTCATTCAAAGACTATGACCGTTCACTCTGCTCTGTACCTGGTCACCTAATTTCTTTTTTTTATTCCTTAGCGTCTAGCGTAATACTCGCCCTCATCCCTCCAACCTTTGCTTTTTGAATTCAATTTTATTTCTTTTATTTCTCTCTTTTTTTTTACTTCGCGTGGTCTTGTGCCCCGTACGTCACTCTAACTTTATCTTTTCGTTTTGAGTTTCAGGACGGCCTGTTCCAGGAATGTTGCGGGGTGACACGTGCCATTTCAGTTGCCGGGTCATTGCTTTTTTTTTGGTGTGGGTTTATGTGGTTTCCCTACCGTTTTTTTGTGCCTTTGTTTTTTTTTTTCCTGACCTAGTTATTTTTCCCCCCGTCTCTATCTTTTCTTTTGACCTGAGGCTTGCAGATAGTTTCTGATAAGACCCCACCCTCACCGCCGGGTCTGCTTCCGGCGGTTCTGAGATCCTTTCCCTAACCCGCGGAGGGTCAATAAACACCCTCTCATCCTCTCTCCAAAAATTCCACGAATATCAACCACCAGCTGACTTCCGTGTGACCTACTTCACGGCTTAAACTAGACAACCTTCTTGGCCCCTCAATCTCTCCCCCGACACACTCCCAAACAATCAGCTTGCTCAATTTCCCTTCCATGTTTCCTCTCCTTTCACCTGGGGGCCTACCCCTATATAAACCCTGCCTGCCAGGGTTGAGATTGCCCTCAGGAAAGCAAGTTCTCTTTGCTGAAACGTAGGCCACAATCGTGCTTTTACCTTGTTCGAAGTTTTTCTTCTTATATATAAAAAATATATATATATAATATAATAATTATATATAAAATATAATATATATATATATATATAATTATAAACAATTGTATAAATTTATAAATGGAGTGCAATTTTCAAGAAACTCTCCAAAAAGCTTTTCAAATTGCAAAAAAACTTTGGCCCACCACAGCTTCGTTAACCGATGCGGTGGAATGCGGAAAGCTTTAGCAAACTTGAGTGTCGCTGTACTTCATGATTTTCTGTGATCATGTCTACCGATAGTGCACTGGTCTTTTTTCGATAATTCCCATCGATTCGGGGAAAGTTTTGCGCTGCTTTACAAGAAACCATGCTCGACTCGCTGCTTTAAAACCTCTAAGAAGTAGCTTGTTTTCACTAATCATCCACAACTCATACTGTAGGGCCTCTATTAAAATTATGGGGTCGGTAAGGACAACGCTTTATCGCAAATGTTGTTACCATTACGAACTTTTCCTGGAATGAAATACACTGACCAACATCTCCCTGCGAAGTTACACTTCTGCTTTATAGACACAAATTAAGACACAATAGACACAAACCTAGGCATCTGCTCCATAAGATGGAACGAAAAAAGGACCCTGATTCCGGCATTACGATATCTACAACCGCAGAAGGTACAGGTTATAAATTCAGTGTGCTTAAATGCCTCAGCCATTTGCCATACCTCAAGTTTTTTTCTTGGCAGATTAAAAATCACGGTAATTTTTTTCAATAGTCTCTACACTAGTCCGAAGTAATTGTTTCCAATCACACTGCAACTCCACTTTAGGTGTCCCTCTTTGAAGCGTAATTGGTCTGCGTCCTCACTGAAAAACAAAGCTGTTTTTATAAGGCATAAGAAGGTCGGTTACGAATGTCCGGCGTCTATAATGGAACTGCATAAAACCCGCCACACCTTCATGGTAGACTCAGTGCAAAAAGAATGCGATTTATCTGGTCGGAAGCCTGTGATCGAAATTACTCTCCATTGGTTTTATTCCCAGGCCCCATAGCAGAAGGAGAATGAAAGTGATGCAGTACCTCGCATTTGGTTGCTCTTGTGTGGTATTTCGTCCCTACACTCCACGCAAAATCTTTCCCTTTGGTTGTTGCCACCCTGTGCCGACAGCTGTAGGTAATAATTCAGTGTTCACATATTGTTTCTTTTCAATTGTGGACTTCCAAATTTTAACCTGCCGTTATTTGTACATTGACCAGATACTGTTTAACGCAAAATATACAAAAACAAATGTAATTATATAACCGGTACGTTTTCTTTTTGCGAAGAAATCCTAGGCGCTGAAACTGACCGATATTTCGAACGGTCAACTTGCATGGTATGTCGAACCCGGTGGCCGTTTGGCAAGGACGAAAGCTCATTGCTTTTACGTTGTAACATGGCCGTTGAAAACCTGAAAAAAAACGCAGCAAAGAAGAAACCGTTTTTAGATTAGCCACTTGTTTTTTAAGTCACTGATTTTACAATGATGAATGCGTTGTTTCCATGGTTATGATACGTTGATTGAATGTGTTATTTTTAAAGTAACAGGTTACGATAAAACGTGTATGCGCTTGCAAACATTTTGTTTTGTGATTGGGTAAATGCTTCTGCTTCACATCTGTCACGAAAAAATATCAAGCATAATAATAATAACTTGCAACATCTAAGTCATTCGTCGTCTTTGGGAATTACAGGGCATTCGAACATTCTTGAAAGTAATGTTACCCGGGGGCAAGAGAGTTTAACAAAGAAGCCTAGTGGCTTAAATCCTTGTGAGAACCAGCGTAAAATGTATTGGACACCCTTTGTGAACGCCGTAGCGGTATTTCAACAGGACGAGACTCAGAAAGCGCCTGTGCAAAGAATCTGCAAATACAGTGCGTTACGACGGTAATTAAAACTATATCTTTCTTGAGTGAACCGCTGTCGGTTCACGATCAAACTTCACGCGAAGGTCGGACTTTGCAGTCTATTTTGTTTGGCACCGGCACAACGACGGTAATAACCTGTGTTTTTTCTGAAAACAAAAAAAAATGTTCTTGCTATGGAAAAAAGTAGGCCGATGTGGACGGGCGATGCAGCTCAAGCTGAACTTGGAACGAAAGCGCCACCTTGGGTATGCAGAGCGAAACGTACGATGGGGATGCACGCTCCTTCAAAAGCAGGAAGGAGCCCAATTGTGTAACAAACGATCAGAGAATGTAAAAGCTGATTTTTTGATCACCTGCTTCCTCATATGTCACCTTCCACTGTAGGAAGGAGGCAAATGACGTAGCAGGTGATCAGAAAATGTGGAAGCAGGTGATGAAACAAATCGAACGTTTGCTGGCCATGATGAACCGTAGGATATTTTATTATAAATAATGTAAGCTCTTATGCAACTATTTGTGATCATCGTAAACCTAGACAAAATATATTTTGTGGTCGTCTGCTACCCCATTTGGCTCTTTCCTACCGTGAATCCCCATCGTCCATTTCTTTCTGATACCCCAATTAGCACCGTGGTTCCAGGATCACCTTGCTGTGGCCCGCACGTTCAAATCGGCCGCTATTTTTTAATGTACTGTGCTGACTGTACGTGGGCTGTACGCGTGCTGCCATCTAGCTCAGTGCGTGAGAAATCAACTACGCGCTGCTTTTGCGCGCCATTTTAAAATTTGCCTTAAGTCCATTGAAGTTATTTTAGATACTTTTACTTTTACCGCTTTACAAATGCATTGAAATTGGTGTTGAATTATTTATTTAGCAGTAAGCGATCATGAACACCTTAGTTTTACTTGAGCAAGCGTTCATTTTATGTTTGGTTTCACTGGATTCCATTAAAGTTCAATTTATTAGATCTAAAGTTGTGTTCAAATTAATTTATTAGGGCTAAAGCACTGTCTCCTCGTAACGGGCGGAACTGTATTTGACATTATTATGAGTATTGTTGATCAGTGTTTCACGCATGAAGAACTGTGTGTTTCCCAATGTCTATGGGGGCTTTTTTTTCTTGAATGCATGTGTATTCGAAGTGCCTGATTTTGATGTGCGACTTATTTTGTCAGCTGCATATCCCAGCGTTTATTTTTTTTCACCCTGTATCGGCCCTCACGGGCTAACAGTAATAAATAAATAAATAATAAATAAATAAATAAATAAATAAATAAATAAATAATAATAAATAAATAAATAAATTGTACTAGGTATTTTTGAGTGTGTTTCCCGCAGGTACTCTTACGATGAACGGACGTAAAATGAGATTTTTCGCAAGCAACGAAGCATCGAATAGCCGCCACTGAAATATTCTGTTTAAACTACAGCATAATTGCCACCTGCATTTTTCAGCAGAATGAAATCAAGACACTTGCCCAGGCTTTCAGAAAAATAACCGGCTTCTAGGTGCCGTAACCCCAGCTGCTCGCAGCGCAAAGTTACCGTGCTGACGCTGCGACAATTTTCTTTGTTTACAGCTTCACAGCTCGCGAAATGCGTGCTCTTTAATTAGGGGTAATATCTCATTTTATTTCTTCTTTCGTGCACTGCACGCTTTTGTGCAATGTATTGCACATGCATTAGAAGACGAAGGCAAAATCCTACATTATTGAAACTTTTTATTGTGATATGCTCGGGGCAGTGGCCTTATAAATACCTTTTCGTATACTGCTGCAACGATATAAGTATAAGGCTTCATCCCTGCACTGCTGCGACGATATATCAGAAAAAAGTTCATTTTTAGATCTATATATTGCTTTATACCCCAATCTTGAAGCAATATTAAGACCACCACTGTTTTCTTTATTTTCTTCAACCAATGCTAACAAAACAGATTTTCTTATCCTTGATGCAGTGATCTGTCCTTCACAAAGACGTTGTGCTAGGCATTTCTTTTTCTTAAATTTTTTCAAGGACATCATTTAAAGTGGAAAATAATCAAGATACGGGTACCTTCTGTTCGTTTCCCGCATCGTCCGATGTAGTTTTTTAGCTCATTTTATGGCTAAAATCTTGGTCAGGATTGGAATCCATTATTCCTGCCAAAATAAAACGAGTATCGAAAGAGCTATCCTCTGTTCCAGTAGAAACGATCAACAAACTTTTTGAAAAAGGTATGTTTCTGAACTAGCTTAAGAAAGGAAGAATAACACCGTTTTTAAAAAAAGGCGATAAGGAACGTATTGACAATGTCCAATATATTGGATACCGGGATGCTACCAGGTCTTTTTTTCCTCCGAAGCACGTATGATGACGTACAAGAGATAATGCGCTAAAACTGATGTGCGAAGATGTTATATTAACTCAAAAGGTAAAGTAGTGGAGAAAGGACACAAAAACATTACACTGCTCACCAAATATTTACCTCTGGTGTTCTCTTCCTGTGGACAATGTCGAAACAAAATCTGCCTTTTTAACGGCAAAAAAATTCGGCATATGGGGTTAAAAACTTTGTTTTTATGTGGTAACCTGAAGTCTGTAACTGGTAGCGTGAGCAGTATCTGCCGGCCCTAGGAAGTGGCTACTGCTCTTTTATTGGGGCTTTCCTGAAGATATTCGAGCCATCCTTTGATGCAGTTACCACTTGGCGTCTACCTCATTCTTCATTTCGTTCTGCTTCGTCCGAGAGGCCGCGAGAGTCTAAGCAACAGACTGCTGACACTTCAAAAAATTGCTTCAGCAGTTGTTCAAGCAATTTGTGGAAAGTTTTGTTGAAACCAGATGAAGCTGCAACTATCCGCAGCCTAAGAAATTATCCTCCTTTCTGACAAAGAAAAGTGTACAGTCGGGCTTCACCGGCAAGCCTACAAAATCTAAGTTCAACACCTCCTCGCTTGCTCAAAGTACGAGAAACTGCAAAAAGACCCACCTTCACTAGTTTAAAGGCAGCTGAACAAAATTTAGGCCAACATTTTTAAGAAGTACCCCGATGTCCGAAGCCTGTATCTACGACTCATCTGCAGGAATGGCTGAGAGCCTGGTTTTTATGGGCAGCACAAAATTTCTGAATACAAAGTGCCCCTCCGGACTGTTGTCTTGTTTACAAATTCACCACTTCGAGCCTTGTTCAACTTGCTTCATAGGTTCTCTCCCCTCTCGTCGGCAATACTTCCACCTGCGTAAAGAGCGCCTGCCACTTTGTCAGACTTGTTTACGAACTATCGATTCACTGTCCGGGCAGACCCTTCTGTTTTGACGCCGTGCCGCTTTTCATCAGCGTCCCTCTTTCCTTGGCCGTCGCCAACGCCAGAACTGCCCTCGAGAAAGATTACAGCTCCAGCACCTGCCTCAGCTTCGATGAAATAGCGAAACTTCTGCAGTTGTGTCTGCAGAGATCATATTTCTGCTACAAGCAGGTAAAGTTCTAGCAAGCGAGCGGAACTGCGATGGGGGCTCTATTTCCGTAACCACAGCGAATATGGTAGTAGAAAGACTTGAAAATACCGCTCCGCATAATTTCCCCGAAAAGACTATAGGTTTCTCCCATACGTGGACCACTCTTTTTGTATCTTCATGGAAACAACAGCACACAACTTCTTGTTGCAGCGAAATTCGACCGAACCAGCCATCGAAGTCACCATGGGAAAAGAAACAGATAGCACGTTACCATTCCAGACGTTTGGATAAAAAGACAGCCAGGTCGACTAAATTTCCTAGTGCACATAAAACGCGTCCCTACCGGCCGCTACCTAATATTCCATTTCTTCCTCCGAAATCATTCTTCCTCCGAATTCACCGAAATCATTAGTAGCCGCAGCTCTTTTGCTTAGACCTAGAAGTGTATGCTCAACAGAAGACGACCGGGAGAAAGAAAAGAAAGCCGCAATCGCTGACCTGAATAAAAACGAATAAACGAGCAACTTCACACGGCGCGTCAAATACCGTCTCCCCCGATAGATCTGCGTCCAAGAAGAGGCCGCTTTGTTGACGTTGCCGGTCAACAATCCCTTTCCTGCCTCCGCCGTTACCCCACCCCTTATGCGCCAGCCGATCTACCCGTATTTTCCTACCCTATCTTAAAGTAACGAATGACACATTATCCAGCATGCTTCGGAAGGAAGGCGTTTTCATCTCCCACAAGCCAGTGTCAATTCTTGGACGGCTGATGCCCCTACCGAAACAGCGGCCGCCAAAATAACAAAGCCCAAGGTCTCGTCTACAATTATTCTTGCGCACAATAATACCACACTAGTTAGGTTGTCGAGACGGGGAACTTTCCAAAAAAGAACTTTCCACAACATTCCACAACACACTGCACGGAACTTCCGACCTGCCTCCGAAAACCGAAAAACGACGTCCGCAAGTCGGAAATTCCGTGCAGTGAATTGACAGGACACTGCTAGATCAGCTGACCACAGGAATAACTTGAACGACAAGCAGGTGATTTGCTCTGAAAACTTACTCAGTAAGGATAATACTTTAGTCACGGCACATACAGAGAAATCAGGAAGGCCTGAACAGATCCGTTGGTGCCCTTCTCATCATCTACGTCCTCGGGCTCCGACGCGCAATTGGAAGATGCCAAGTAGAAAGAAAAAGGGCCCATCTCCCCGCGAGGGGGACTTGAGTAAATGCGTCACATGGGGGGTGGGTGTACTTCGTTAAAATAACTAAATTTTCAAACGCCCTTCAAACGTAAACAATATACTGCGGAAGTACTACCCCATTTTAGCCAGTGACGACCGACTTAAAAAGACCTTCCCGGAAACACCAAGGGTTACCTACCGGAGAAACAGGAATCTAAGATATTTTAGTGCATGCTAAAACAGGGCCTTCAAAGCAACCAGTCATAGCCAGCGGCTCCCGCCCCAGATGCAAGACTTGTAGGCACCTGCAAACAGACTGCGTTGTAAAAAGCACAGCCAGTAATTATGTCCACAAGATTAATTCAAGTTTTACGTGCACTTCATCCAACATTGTGTATATGTTGGAATGCTCAATGTGCCACAAACAGTATATAGGTGAAACGAGCCAACCTATGAGCCTACGGCTTAATGGTCACCGGGCAGATACTCTTAGCAAATCCTCCATAGCTGTAGCGCAGCATTTCAACCAACCAGGCCACAATTTTGATGACCTTAAGTTGTATATACTTCAGTAAAATTTTAAGTCTCCTAGGGACAGGAAATACCGAGAATCCTACTTAATTCACAAATTCAACTCCATGGAACCTGCTGGAATTAATGCGTCTAAGGGCAACTTGGAATCCTTGCGATATTCACCGGGAATACAGCATTAGGCATTTTCATGCATATACCTCATCCAAAGTCTATGACCGTTCACTCTGCTCTGCACCTGGTCACCTAATTTCTTTTCTTTTTTTTTCATTCCTTAGCGTCTAGCTTAATACTCGCCCTCATGCCTCCAACTTTTGCTTTTGGAATTCAATTTTATTTATTTAATTTATCCTTTTTTTTACTCCGCGTGGTCTTGTGCCACGTACGTCACTCTAACTTTATCTTTTCGTTTTTGAGTTTCAGGACAGGCCTGTTCAAGGAATGTTGCCGTGGGTGACACGTGCCATTTCAGTTGCCGGGTCATTGCTTTTTCTTTAGTGTGTGGGTTTATGTGGTTTCCCTCCCTGTTTTCTTCTCCTTTTTTTTCTTTTTCCTTGACCTAGTTAGTTTTCCCCCGTCTCTATCTTTTCTTTTGACCTGAGGCTTGCAGATAGTTTCTGATAAGGACCCCACCCTCACCGCCTGGTCTGCTTCCGGCGGTTCTGATATCCTTTCCCTATACCCCGCGGCGGGTCAATAAGCACCCTCTCATCCTTTCTGTCCAAAAATTCCAGGAATATCAACCATCAGCTGACTTCCGTGTGACCTACTTCGCGGCTTAAACTAGACAACCTTCTTGGCCCCTCAATCTCTCCCCCGACACACTCCGAAACCAATCAGCTTGCTCAATTTCCCTTCCATCTTTCCCTCTCCTTTCACCTGGGGTCCTACCCCTATATAAACCCTGCCTGCCAGGCGAGAGATTGCCCTGAGGAAAGCAAGTTCTCTTTGCTGAAACGTAGGCCACAATCGTGCTTTTACCTTGTTCGAAGTTTTTTCTTCTCTTGTGTTCTCTACCATCTTCAAAGTTCTACTACTCCCTATATATATATATATATATATATATATATATATATATATATATATATATATATATATATATATATATATATATATATATATATATATATATATATATATATTTATTATGTTACAGACACACATGTTTAATAAAAGATCAATTCACTAAAACGTGTAGACTTTTTAGCACTAATCATTAGGTATGAATAAACAACACAAATTAACGCCACCACTTTCCAGTATTCCTTTCTTCCGTCTCCTGTAAATACGCTCTGTTTACCGCTCAAAGTTCTAAAACTCGCCCAACCTTCCACTTTTTCATCCAGTAACACGGCAAATTAAGCAAAGCCAAGATGTCTTTCCCAATTCCGTTGCAATATACAAGTAGCGAATGCTCCCTTTGCAAAGTTCATTTTGAGAGGCTTGATAATTCAGTAAAGTATTGAGATCGATCTACAGTATAGTTACAACAGCATTTCGTTTCCTTTATTTGAGAATTTCCTAGCCACCGAAAACAGCTAGATCACGCGGGTTCACGGAGCTATCATTAAGAAATTTTACATGCTACTATCGTTGAACCAAGTTCATTAGAGACTATCGAAGGTCTGCTCGTCCCGGTGAAAGAACGATACTGAAGATATCTTGTTTGCTGTGGTAGACTAGCTTTCTGCTCGGAGCAAAATCAATTACAGTAACCCATAACAGCAAAACTGCAGGGTGTGTAGAAATCCGCAGGTATTGTTTCAACAAAGATAGGAATATTTTACACAATTATCCAATGAGGTCACGGTATACGGTGAGTAGTGCTTCAATATCATTAGACTTTTATTGAAACAGCACCGTGCGTGCCTCGGAATCAATTTTTACGCCACGCCACTGGGTTGACAATCTTGGGTGCTGTTTGTAAAGCGCCCTGTAACAGGAAACTGCCCTGAAACAGGAAACGCTTGCCCGGTGCTCTGAGTGGAACGCAAACACTCACGTGCCAACGCTAGAGTGCAATGCAAACGTCAAGTGGCGAGCTTCGTATCGAAATTGCACAGTGCTGCTCTAGGGTCCGGGTACCGCCTAGCAACTGCCCGATTTCCAGGTTAAGGAAAAGGTAAACCTATAACACATCGATTTTCTACAGTTAACTTTGAGCAATGGGGTTTTATACGAGATACATTTTATTTATTCCTGCCGCGCCATTGTGAGGCATGTTTTGCTGCAGCTCCAATCGCCAAATTATCTTCGCTGACGAACGATTCTTTGAAGGTGATATTTCAGAGACCCAGCCCCCAATTTTGGGCATTTCGGCTAGCCCTAAACTGCCCTTATCTCAAAATTATTAACTAGTTCGACTCCCAGTTAACAAGGTAACACTTTACCCCTCCGCCGCCAATGGAACATTCAAAATCACAGTTGATCGTTGTTTGTAGGTCCCTTATTCACGTACGTTGCCCCTAGTAGTTTTTAATTAAAGAGTGATGGGAAGGTATAACGCACCGACACAAAGCAGACGATGAGGCGCGCCGCAGTGGAGGGCTCCGGATTAATTTTGAGCGAGTGGTGATATTTAACGTGCGCCGAAATCTTGAATACACGGGAGGTTTTGCTTTTCGCCTCCATCAGAAAAGCAGCCGCCGCGGCCGGGCATCGAACCTGCGACCTCGTGATGAGCAGCGCAACACCTTAGCCACTCAGCTACCGCGGCGCTTTTTAATTAAAGCATTTACAGAAAAAACATCGAGGCGATGTGCAATCTGTAGTACTTTTGGCTGGTTGTACGTATTTCGGGCTTTGGTCTTAAAGCAAGTCGGCCTACCTGCACTCTTTTTGTATTCGTAAGTCACGAGCTTTCCATTTGGAGACCAATAAGTTCTTTCCTTTAGCTCCGCATCCATTTGGTATATATAAAAGCACACGTCCTTAAGTCGTTCATTTTCCCTCAAACGTAGCTGTGGCTACTCTGTCCTTCATTAGTAGGTTCCCAGCAGCACCTCTCGCATACTCCGGTGAATTCCTCGGGTGTTCGTCGACGCGCTCGGCGGTAAGAAATATGCCGTTTTAAGCGATGTTTTTCGGCAAAACGGAACTGCTAAAATCATAGCTTATAAATACCGGTAGAAAAATCTCGACCTTGTGCAAAATTTCTGATCTTTCACACAGTTTTGGGCCTCCTTGAATGCAGTGATGGTCATTCTGACTCTCACTGGCCGGGGCATCCTAGTGGCAGGGACTGTCCGCACAAACAGGAAAGACTTGCCTTTGGAGTTGAAACGAAACAACAGGCTAAAAAAGGGAGAGTACCTGTGGCGATTGAAAGTCAGGTCACAGCATATCAGTGGCATGATAGTAAAGATGTTCAGTTTTTGTGGAATTTCCATGATCCAACGGATACAGTGTAAGTGTCAAGGAAGCTTGCTAATGCTTCTTTGGTAGCTGTCACCTGCCCAAAAGTACAGGCAGAATGCGGCATGTGGATAAGAGGAGTCGACAAATTCGACCAGAAAAGAAATGCCTACGCGTCTGATAGGCGTTCCAAGAAGTCCTGGTATCGGATATTCTATTTTCTTTTTGATGCTTCGGTCGTCCATGCGTTCATACAGAACAGCGCCAATAATGTCATAAGATACTTGTGGTTTCAACTTGTCCTGGGATGCCAGCTCATAAATTAACAGAGATTCCGGCACTACACAAGCAGTGGACCATTCCGAAAGAAAAAGGAGGGGCGAAAGAACGGCCAGAAGATGGTTGGAGTGTCAGAAGAAATACGATTCACAGGCAGCGGTCACAATCTGCAAAATGTGCCTAAAAGGCGAAGGTGCAGGTGGTGCTCAACCACAGGGAATGAGGTCCGCACGAAGTTTGTCTGTGGGGCGTCCAAGTTGCCCTCTGTGCCACTTGGTTTGGTGCCTTGCACGCAAAATAGACATGCGAATGCTTTCAGCAAGGTGCCTTCATGAGACAATGGGACACTGTTGTACCACTTTCAAGTTTCACGGGATATGCCAATGGGACATATACGTCCCACATTCTTCTAATCAACTAGCCATGTTATCTTAATCAAATTTTTCTCATACCCTTTCTAATATGTTCAGGAGCTTAGACAAACAAAGCGTTTCACTCTTTTTCAACAAAAGTATCTATGAACGCACAAAGAAATATAAAAAAACTTCTCCGAAATCCCCCTGGGCGTGATACATTAAATATTAGGCCCTTACCAATCCTCCGGTATACAGGCAGTTCGTATGCCGCAGCATTCCCCAAGCTAGTTGTGCGCTTGAGCAATACCACCTGAATAATTATTGCCTAACGCGTGAGCGAAAAACGGCCTAACAGCCACTCTCCCGTTGCTGCCTCCTACCCTTTCCCGCTCTGTAGCCTTCCTGCGTGCTTTCATGTCCGTCGGCCAGCGCCGCTTTTTGGAAACTATGCAAAATAGTTGACAGTTTGTTTACCGTTCCCCAACGGCGCTCCTACGCCTTCTTGGTTATCACCATGCCTGTCTGCCTCGGTCTGTCGATGATAAAACGGCCTTTGCCACGGATGCAAAATCACTTGTGCTACCGCAGGCTCTGGCGGCTTTGCGCGTTTACCTGCTTGGATCACGGGCCCCGAAATTTTCACAGTAGGGCATTTCCCTCTGCCCCCTCCGCATTTCGGCCTTGTTTTGACTCTGCTATTAGTACTCCGCATCGGTACGTACTTTTAAAATTGAGGACTGTACTGTATAAGCGCCCCGACCGCGTGTGAGTCGTCAGATGCTTATTATTTTGTTTTCTATAATCTTCAGAAACTTACAAGCACGTAATATTTTGGAAAGTAAAGGTAGAAGTTAGCGCCTGAACAAAAACTGTGCACGCAATGTTTTGACTGTAAATCCTCCAGAGAGACAAATATCCGTAAATTAATGACTGTACCATCCGAAAATATTGTTATTCTGTTCGCTATTTGTGTACCCGAAAATAATATATTCTTACACTATTTCAGTTCCTCCTCCATTAGTTATCTTTCGAAAAATGCAGCAAGTATGAAGCGAGCGACGTGTTGAACGAGATCCAGAGCGCGCCCCAGAAATAGCACCCCGTCGCGTCTAAGATGTGAGCGAAACGGCTCCTGAAGCCCAAGAAGCGAGCTGACATGCCACACTTCGTAGAAGTGGTTGTAGCGTTCGCGACTTGCCAGCAGTGACGCATAGAGTTTCATAGTAATATGTACTAGAGGTAAATAATTCGCTGCAGTCGTGGGCCGCCGTGGGCGGCGCCACCGCCGCCAGCGACGTTCCTGGGCTACTTGGCTTAGCTAGCCATATAGCTTCTTTTTTGTCATTAAGCCAAAACCAAAAATGGGTAACATTTCTTTCTTGTTTATCGTGCATAAAGCTTCTACATAATCAATGACAAATTGTTCTTTCTGGAGGTTCAATTTTACACTAATAAAACAAATTTGATGAACCATCTTTGGTAATATTGTTCTTTTTTGCAGCGAGAGCCAACTTTTCAGCGTGTTCATGAGCCATGCCAAGGGCAACCGGAACGTGCCTGACCGCTACATGACGGAACGCTGGCCGAAGCGTGGCTCCACTACGCGGTGGCGCAAGATTTCCCTCTAGTGTATATTAGTATGAAACTATGCAATGACGTAAGGCGGCATGTCCGCCAGCGCGCGCCACGTAGCGGATGACGGCGTGAACTAAGCGACACTACCCTTCCCATTGAAAAGCACGCGACGCGTTAGGCAATGTTTATACAAGCGGCGTTGGCTCGAGTATGGCTACCTCACAGGAGTGTCTATCGCTTTGCTTCAGCTCTACCTTGATAATGCATCTGACTCTGTATTCTATGAATAATTGATCGCTATTCTGCATCACAGCATTTTTGTACCCGTTATAAATGAGGGGCGGTGTCTGGGGTACGGGAATGGGATATCGCGGTGTATTATGAGCAAGACTTGGAGCCCCGCTTAACGTGCAACGCTCCATGCGCCAGGGCTTCCCGCTCAGGCAACTTTTGTTCTTTATTTACAATTCAGCGTTCTAAACAATTTTGATATTTGATGGTTCCACCTTCACGAGTGAGAAATAAAGCTTTTTACGTCTGCAGGAAAAATTGCTGTTTTCTGCGAGAACAAGTCGAGTATTCTAAGAGTTGTGCGCAGAATAAGCCATTCACGGAAGCTACAGGGAGCTTTGTTAATTAGAGATAATTTTTGGGGTTCCGAAACGGTGAGCGATCGTCATACGCCGACACGTTTGCGAATGTCAGCTTGGTATTGACCTGAGTGAACTAGCTTGATTCCCTTGTGCAGACTTTAGGGAGAGTAAATGTTGCTGGCGTGAACCAATGTAGAAGACTCCCGCAAAAGGGAAAAAAGTGGAAGGGGGCCTATTTATCATCCTACACTACAGAAACAATCTGAAACTTATTCCTAGGTTGTTAATTGTTGGGTGTAATACAGATGCTGCATTGTTCTCCCTTAAATGTGCAAAAGCTGCATGGAGTATACTTTGTTTTTCTGTGGGACTCAACCTGCAATATGTTCAGCCGCACAAACCGGTTAAAGCGAGTAAAAGATAGGAAATTGGGCCAGGCGAGTTTGTTTGAGCGAAAGATAGCAATTGTATTCACTTTTTCAGGGATGTAATAGGCGCTGTTCTATGGACGGTGTGCCAACAAAGGCTGGATAGTACCATCCCAGACTAGGCTTCCCCAGTGATTACCAATCAGAAGTTATTTAGGATTTTTTAAAGTTTTGAAACATGAACTTTGTGGGTGTACTCATATCTAACGAAGGTACCAGCACAGTGAACTGGAAAACAACGTCGATGATATTGTGGATGCTCTCTTCACTGTGCTTTCGAAGACAAATACCTAGTGCAGAGGACCCGGCAGGGTGTGCTGATACGGCTAAAACTTTTTCCAATGCAGTCAGGAGTCAAGTCTTTTTTTCTCCCTATTATACACGGTTACATTATTACTCCATCCTTACATAGAAGAATGGAGAATTTTCGTACCATGGGTTACAGATCGTAGAGTTGCAAATCACCGGTGACAATAGACCTTGTTTTTTGCATTGTTGGATGTCGCATATCCTTGGGATTGTTGCCTGGAGAGCACCTCGCAAAACCTTTCTGCTTCACTCTCAAGGTATAAGGTATCGAAGGATAAAAAGAATTATGGGCTTTGTGACTTCGCCAAGGCCCTCTGCCTCGGCAGCAAATGGCGGTATAGTAAAATAGTAAAAGCAACGCTGTCCAGCGATGTTGATGCTCGTTTGTAATGCAGTGTTTCATGAAAATTGTGGCTTGGTTAACAGGCGTTCAGAAATCTCGTGCGGTATTGCCGGCTCAGGGCACTGAAGACATTTGAGCCGACAATGCTATCCCTTGGTTGGGCAGCCTCACTACGTTATCAATTGAAGTGTTACAGTACTCAGGTGTAATGTGTTGTGCGTTATCGAAATCTGACAATAAATAAAAGGCTTGTTGTCATCGAGTGGTTTAAATGAGTTGGTGCACTTTTTGAAATTACTAATTTAGAATTTTGGATAAGACTTGTTTTTAGTTGATGATCTTTCCCGGAATGTAATGTTCGCTCTACAGAATTCAACACATTGCGCTACAAAGATTATTGCCCAATTAGCAAGCTGGCAGAATGCGACAAGACTGACGGGCTGGTGAGTTCTCATTGCGTTGTGTTAATATAAGCACCAACTCCTTTAAGGTCCGAATAAGCCGAACCTCGACCTGGTGCATACACGCCCCTTATGGTACAAGGAAGATCCAGGAAAGCTTGAAAGCTGGGGACGAAGTGCCCAACCAGTTGATCGTTTCTAGTGACACAGAGGGCTTTCAGCCGCTACACTCGGCTCAGCTAGTGGACACTCCGACTCTAAACGGCGCTGGCAGGCTTATCGGACGCATTTTGGGGCTGACAACATATATCGCAGTAGCGAGTTATACTCAGTTCTGAGATATCAAGAACACCCCGCCAAGAATAACGTCGGAAGCGAAGCGTATTATTTCCCAGTACCAGTCTTAGTGGCGGCCGCCGCAAATGTCCCATGGCATTTTTTTCTTTCAGGGTTTAAAGTTAAGCTGCTTTGTTAACTAGATAAAAATTAAAAGTGCATTTATTCGAGTCACTTCATGCAATAAAAACAAAAGCATAATTTTGAAAAATGTATCAAAGTGTCCCTTTAAATTTTCAAGCTCAACAGGCTGGCTGTGTATTTTAAATATTTTCTGGCATGGGGCTGTCTGGTTTTGCGTGTTGTATTGTTATTATATTTTGGCATTTGCAAAGATGACCTTGCCAGGAAAAAAATCATCAAGTACGAGCCGACATACTTGAGTACCTTTTTAAACAAACAATAATATATCTTTTAGGTTGTGTTTGCCGCAGCGTATCTTTTGCACCAGCCTAAAACGCAGTTATATTGATGGAACAAACAAAACGGGAACCAATATACGATACAAAAGCTTATAATTCGGAATTCTGTACGTGAAAGTAAAAATATGGCATGTATTGGACCGAATGACGTGCAATGCCGCAGGACCAAGTAAAAAATAAATTCAATTCCACGCTTGTAAATTCTGCTTGCGCACCACAGCTGAATTTGGTTTGCTAGTGACCACATCACACAGGCGCGTGCGTTTCTCACAACGCCACCCGCTTTGTGATGTTCTGTCTGTACTTTTAAGCAGACTCAGGTACGTATGATTTTTTATTAAGGCTTGTTTTCAGTGTTGTGTGGCGCACGCCCCTCCAAACGAGCGAAGTACTGCACTGGATGGCCGTTGTATCGTCATACGTGCAGCTCTGGGCTTGCGGAAGCTTCCGATGCGGCGGCCGGGAGAGAGAGAGAGAGAAACTTATGTCGGCCGACGCTCAGTCCTAGCGAGTATCCCTAAGGTGGGGAAGGCTCGCCAGGTAATCTTGAGCCGTAGTGGTGGCCAGGAGCCGTAGCTCGGTTGAGGACCTCCCGGTCACCTCCACCCAGGTAATGGGAGGGTTGGATAAACGGAGTGGAGGTAAAGGGGGGAATTCCGAAATGGAGTGTAACATGGTATCCCGTGCGCCACATGCCGAGCAATTTGAGTGGGGATATAATGAGGGATAGATGTGGTGGAGGACGTGTATGGCGGCGTATGAAATAGGTTTGTAATTTTCGCCAGAACATGTCTAAGGATGGATTGAGTTACTTGTGAGGGGGAGGTACCTCTAGCCACAGTAGGTGGTAGTCTGTGGTGTGGTCATTAAAGGTAAGCAAGAGTTCGCGGGAGTTTCGCGTGCCGTTATGTGAGACGTCTACTTCTGGGGCTCGGTAAATCAGTGCTCGAGCTGACAGGTGAGCCACTTCCACACCGAAAAACAGCCCGTGGCCGGTGGGGCAGGGGAGGATTATGGTTTGGTCGGGAGGAGGGCGGGGTAGTTGAATTTGGCGAGCGCGCAAAAGGTGTCACTGCGCGGCATTTCGTACGGCCGTCTTAGAATCGGAGAATATGTGAGATGGGGCGGTTGGTGGGTTATGGCCAGCGCTTTCGCCGCTTCCTCGGCCTCGTGGTTGTTGGCTGTGCAGATGGTGGCTGCCTCTGCCGGGAAGCGTCTGTCTCCTGCAATTATAGCTGCAACGAAAGCTTCCCGGGGTCTACATTCTGCGGCGTCCACGTAAATGGAGTGAGTGAGAGGATGGATAGGCGTAAGGGCGCCTTGTTGGGAACGGAGTCCGGGAGGGGCCTCGTAAGGATGGAGTACTGCCCCTCACGATCATGTACGGAAACGTTTTGTTTGGCTAACGACAGTTATCGTTATCGAGGCGGTGTCATCTGTCGGCCCAGTGTGGTCGACTGATAGCGGCACCTTTAGCCTGGCGTCACGTGCATTGCCTTCGCCTTGCGGGACAAGCATAAACTCGGGATATAGGCATCATGCGGTGGCCACAGGTGCGCCACAGGGAAGGGTGCCTTGGGTAACACTATTCTCCGCGTTTCCCATATATTTGTCGAAAGCACCGCGGTCATAAGCGTTGACAAGCAATGCATTTTAACTACACTGGCTCCAGACCCCCATCATGGTAATATATATTCTTGGGGACGCCATTTGGCAGAAAGCAACAGTGAGTTTGCGCGCAAATTGGTTTATATAGTCGAGGAAACGGCTTGTGTGTAACAGACGTATCCCACACGCAAGTGCATAGTTTGTCAGATGATAGCAGTACAGTTTGAGCCGAGCGCTTTTCCCTTACCCTCATCTGCTTATGATATAGAACTTTGAATTACCTTCTGCCATTTAAAGAACGGGGAGTGCTCTAAGCTATTATTGCATATATTGTGTATTAAACGCTCCGTTCGGCCCCGACGGATGAATGCTACATGTGTTCCTAACACGCTACGCACTGTGTCATGTCGTTCGTTTTTGGTCGTTAGCAGCAATTTCAAAGTAAAACCTCAGCAGCAGTGACCTGGCTTTCCTTTCCATGTAGATCAGTGGCATGCAAAGGCGAGCAACGGTTATGTACAAGTGATGGTGAACAGGAAACGCGAGTACGTGACTGGCGATGTGAGGTCACTGTCGATTTCACTGCCCTTGTATTGCTTTCATTTCTTCCATTTAACCAATTTACATCGCCTAGCTTGTGTTCCCATAAAATTGGGTCTACCTAGATTTCTAAAACCCCTCACTTTTTTTAGGAAAACTGCTCACCCGACACCTACGAGTTTGGGCTCCCACCTCAATGTGCACATTTTGCTTGAATTGGTAGTGCGCTCAATGCATTTCGTAAGAAACTTGTAATTTTCAGTGCTGATAAACATTCGTCAGTTCTCGATGATTAACATAGCCTATAGTGCTTATTTTCGCACACTTGCACTTAAAGGTCGCATATCATACTCCGTGTGCCTTTATTATTCTTAAAACTCATGGCCCTGGGCGGTATTACTGCGTGAACTAATGACCATCAGTGCATACCCTTTCCTGTGGTGGTTCTCGTTATAACATAAACCCAGATACACCAGGAAGAAACGATAAAATCAACAACAAATTCAACAACAAATGTAGTGCCGAAACTTAAAACATTTATTTCTCATATAAATTTTTAGATTGGCCCGGACGGACCCCTTTGGTACTCCAGCAAATTTGCATCAATTGGTACATACATGCACCAATACAAGTAAAACAATATTTCACTCCGTTTCTTTCCCCAACAGCTGACACTTTCTGGTGTTTTCGAGTTCTCAATGAAACTAATAAATTCCCCCGTACGAGTTTCAACGCCATTGGTCACATGTAGCTTCGATATGTTTGTATTGTAAGCTTTCTAAACCACCCCTGACTTATCTATACAGTTATTTACACGTGCTATGCATCCTTCGAAATATTTTTTTGATGACTGGTGACGGAGCCGTCTATATAAATCCTCGACTAATTTCCCCTTCGGACACATTCGTGTGAGCAATTTTCACGGGTCACTGGCTTTCACGACATCGTTGATGTGATTGCTGTTATAGGAAAGGGTGAAGTTAGAGCTCTAATGAATACGGCTCTGTCAAGGCAACTTGAGCGCACCTAAAGAACCGATGCGGGATAATCAAATTCCGAAGAAGAGACTGCGCCAGTGTTGGCTGTCTTGACAGTACGCCACGCATTTTGCTCTCTCTCAAATCTGAATCACACGGCGCTTCCTTCATGAACAAAATGCGCATAAAACACCAATCGGAGTGCTCAGGACCCCTGTTAATTCAGGCCACCTCGTGAAGGAAACTAGCAACGCCATTTAGTGCGACGGCTACGGTGACTTGTTAAGGCTAGGCCTCTTAATTAAGCAATATTAGGTTCTGCTTGTTACATAGTCAGCTGCCGAAGCTACGGCCGCTATTGTTTTAAACTATCGTGGTGGATGACTGCGAGGTTCCATAGCAGAAGAAGTGAATTTAGATTTTAGCACTTGCCTGCATGGAGGCGGGCTTAGGAGCTCGCTTTGCTACGGGAAAAATCGAAATACGCGTTTTTCACTTCAACCGAATTGTAATATCAATCAATGTGTTTCGACCAGATGTTTTAGTCAATGCAAATTTATGTGGAACGTCTTGAGTAATCGAGTATTTCATTTTTATTTCTTGGCAAATCCAAGGAGATGCTGGGACTAAAGGCGAGCGTGGCCTCACAGAGGCCTCAGCCACTCCATTTACAGCGTACATAATAACACCTTCTTTCACAAATTTAAGCCTAATAGCACAATCGTAATAAAGAAATAGGGCAACGCAAAGTCTTTACTACACTTCCTATGTATTATACAAAGCATAGGTCTAAAATTCACAGAAGGATCACAGTGTACTCCTAAACGCAGTAATTCGTACGCAGTAACTTTCATCAGTTACACTGCTATGCAATATTTGCGGATTAATATATTTTTGTTTGTAATTTTTTTTATTTCTACATTTAGGGGAACATGTAGACATATACTTCAAACCATTAATTATATATCAGTATTGCAAGCGTTTTGCTTAAGTAACACTTATTTGACCTGTTTTTTAAACGTAAATTCACTGGCGTCGAAGTTTATTTTTCTCCCAATTTATTTAATATTTCAGTGGACTGGTACAGAAAAGATTTCTCACCATAGTTCGTTCTTGCTTTTGGAGTGTGCCGTATTATATGCCTAAGATGATAGCGAGAAGATTTATTGTTAACTTGATTGTGGGTCTTTTGCTTCTAAATGGTGTGCAGAACCTAATGTAATAGATTTGGTCAGCTCGAAGCATTGAATATTCAGTAAATAAAGGACTTCTCTTCAAATCTGCTGAGTGCCATGATAATCTAAATATATGCGCAAAATTCTTTTTCTTTGAATACCCACAGCGGCAAGTCAAACGGGTGCTGGATGTTTCCCGAGCTCCACCACAGGAGGCCTATTGCGACTCCCTGAACAGCTCCGCTTCAGAAAACCGTCTAGCCTGTTTTTATACCCAAGAGGCTGTGTGAGAGACTAGTTAAAGTGAAGAAGCATGGCGTTGACTACCCAGCAGCCCCTTTAGGCGAAGTGTTGTTCACTCACGGCATCGTCAGGAGGTAACGGTTAACATCAACGAAAATGCCTATTTTCCCACCTTGCCCTGATTCGTTTAGTGTCACAGGCGTCGTGTTCTCCTGTGGTAACACGCACCCTTGCCGGACATGTCGAACTTCAAGACAGATCAGCTGTTAACATAGAAAACAGCGACAATAGTGTACGTCGAGAAAGGACGGGTAATTTAAAATCCATATTGAATGTTATTGTTTGGTTTCGTGTTTCATTTGATATTTGCACATACATGCTTGTGCATGTTTATTACGGAGCAAAGCGATTTTTTTTCACTTTCCAGTTTCGCGCAAAATAATGCACTGTGTCATGCGAAAATTTTTTCCTTCCCTGCGGGAATACTTCGACGCAGCAGCTTATATACACTATATGAGTTCCACGCGCTCACGCATACATAAGTTACACGAGTCAATAGAATTACCTATATCAATTTGTTTCGCGTCCACCCAGTTTTTATTAAATCATTCGGGACCACGCACATAAAAAACGGGAATGGTTTACTCACTACCCGCCGAACGCAAAACACAGCTATTCCCGATTGTTTACAGCGACCCGCACGTTGACCACAAAACCTCCACATAAGAGGTAACATCATCTCAAGATTGTTTTGTGGTACAGTGTCCACACGTAATTATCACAAATTAATTTCGCTTTCTCTAGCTTTCACAAGGTTTTTAAAGTTTGTGCGCTTGACACGTACAAATGTACTCAATACGATATATAAGGCATAGAAGTAAAATCAATGAGCACGTACGGCAAGCTCCATGTTGTCTCATAGCAAGTTGCCACTTTGTCGATGCTCCTCTGAGCCAAATAATTATTTGGAATGCAAACAGCACAATCATTGCTAATTGCTGAGGTGTTTGATCCGCTTCCGAAATGCACAAATAAGGTATGGAAAGCAGCAGTGGAATGGTTTCTGGGAAGCACCTAAAGCGGTGCGAAGACGCACAGTATTTGAAATGATAACAATGATTGTAATATACAGCGCGTCTTGTTTGATTTAGAAGAAAAGTATTTTTTTCTGTATGCCTTATAGCAATTTATGATTTCTAAATGAGCTGACCAACAAGAATTTTTTATACAAGCATTCTAACCATGAAATGATACCGCAATTATTTGTGTTTGGCATGGACCCATATCCCTGACAGGCCCGTGTGTCAAAATATTATTACGGCTGGAAAATAGCAAGCCAAATTCACGGGACATGTGTATGTATTTAAATTCCTCTCTGCGCGCAGCCCTCTTGCCCTAGTTTTATTATCCTTTAAAAAGGCAAAACACAGGACATTCCAGGTATGGCAGAAATTGAGCTCATAAGACAATTTTTGAGGCTACCTTTGGATGCGATTGGAGAACACAGGCTAAGGTTAAATGCCCAACGAATACGTCAGTTATTCCCCGTAAAAAATAAGCAGGAGATAGAAGTCAGCCTTCAAGTCAGCCTTCAAGTCAGCCTTCAAGTCAGCCTTCAAGTCGCTGTCATGTTCAATAATTCAGCCGCTCTCGGCCAACACTCTGGACCTATCGCTGAAAATTCAGAGAAAATTTATGTTTTTGTTTGGAAAAAAGTGGTTGCTCATTTTCGCCAGTCCTGTTTTTTTGTTCTAGGAGGGGTAAACCAAATGTTCCTATTTGCCCGCCTAACAAAAGACAAGTAACAATTTCGTGGTGCTTATAGGAAGGAAATATTAATTTTACTCGACTAAGCGAACAACACAAGGACCGCACAACAACTAAGCCACGCAAAAAGTTACTTTTTGTCCTGCTCCGTGGAGTAAACTCAGAACGGGGAAAAAATGTTTTCAGCAGAACCTGTTGAAGAATTTGTAAAGTTTAATACGAAAACATGGTTATTTGTTTTTTCGTTTCCTTCAGACATCCTAAAATGACAAAGTTGGTCCGTGAAATCCAAGGAACCACGAATCACACACTTCGCTCTACCTCTGCGTTCTTTAAAAAGAAAAACAATCTTGAGTGCAATTCAAGAATGGCTTAATTTTCACAAAAACTGCCAAAAAAAAGCAGTTAAGCATCCCTTGTTCAGTACGACTATAGGGGCAAAAATAAAAACAAAGACAAGAAAACCGCTCCATCACCAGTGGAGTTGCTACTACCGGTACAGTTCACAGTTTGCGACAATTGGACGAGCAAAATGTCGTTAGTCAGTTTAATAACAACATCAGAACGCACTTTGCTAAATACCGCACGAAACACTGCCAACATCACTGAGAGTACCAGGAGCGGAGGCATACAGTTTGGCCACCCGAAACATTTTGTGGATTCCCACACTTTTAATACATATCGGACGATTATTGGGCTGGTAAAAAGGCCCCCAAATTCGTGGCCTTCTTTTCCGCTCTCGTTGCGTTAAGTAGGAACCGTTTTTTTTTTTCGATTATCGCGTGACACAATGTATGAGCATTGTTAAATAAACAAACGCGCTAATACACCACATAATTCAATCAGTAGCGCTGAGACACACTGCAGGCCCCAATTCTGCGTAATTGAACAGGGTGATGCATTAACATAGTGCAAAGATCGCTAATATCGCTTGAATAAAAATTTACAGATCGCCTACGCCTGCCAACGTTGTTGTTTTTGCTAAAAATGCCGTTTTCGGAGCGTTTGGAGTGTCAAGATTGAATACATTTGAAAAAAAATGGAACGCAAAATACAAATTTAGTCTTCCAATCTGATGCAAAGGAAGGTTTCATACAAAACATAACGACCTTGACTAAACAATTCAATGAAACGCAGAAGCGACCGTATATATACTTTAGTCGTAGCACTCCATGCACCCGTTCCCAGTATTGATAATAGTAATGTTGCACAAAACAACTTAACAGGATGTGTAGAAACAAAATGTTACAAATTTTACAATTAATTTCAAGCTTTGTGGCAAATACAAATTAAAAAACATTGTGTAGTGCTTTTAGTAGTAAACGTACACGAAGAACACGTTTTTATAAATAAAACGTACTGTCTAATTTTTACAACCATTAAAAATTTGGTTTATATTAGGTACAATCACAGGATAAGGACCGTTGTGTGGAATTCTTAGTGTTGTCAATTTCAAAATCTTAATTTGCTGCCCTTCCATTCGGGAGGCAGGTACGGTTGTGGGGCCTCAAACCAATGACATGTTAAGACACCAATCTTTTGCTCCACCCCATCTACACGGTGTTCTCTGAGTCACCAAGGGCGCGCTCAAATTGAAAACATTGAATGGACATGGAATGCACAAAACTGACTAATCCCAGGGTCACGCAAGTTTGCAGAGCTGCAGCTTCCCCGAACATGCTTCAAAGCAAACCTGTGATGTCTGCAGCACTGTGCGTAGAGCAGTATTCATGTTTTTTTTTTCAATTTCACTTTAGTGTTTAGTGTAGGGAGTACGCTGCCATAAAAATTTAATCCGTCAGACATCAGTCAAAGACACTACTAGGAGCAGCTAGAGATAAGCCACTAGTCACAACCAGTAGGGATTGCCGTCGCTCAGAAAGGTTCCGTTGACAAGTCTTGCGTTTAGAGAAACAAGTGATAGATTGATGCTGTACTGCAGTATAAAAATCCTGGAGTCACAATTATGTGCACTTTTTCATACGCGCCGTAGCATATCCTCATTTCCAGATTGCGAAATTGCAACGTCAAAGCTCTCGCAAGTGTGTCCTTGTCACTATTAAATTTACCCTTAGAACCACTGTTGGTATGTTTAATTATTTCAGCCAAATACGAGACTACATTGCAAATCTGTTTGTTTTATGAGTGCTGTCGGTTATTGCATGGATTGTGAAGCCACAAACTATTATTGTATTTCCAGAGGCTACTTCTGTTTGCGAAGACATTCGTCACTCCATGGAAATACGTCTATCAATTACCAAATTGTGACATATTCGAGCTAAGACTGCCTTTAAAATTCCGTTTCTACTGTTTGCATAGCGAAAACTCGCTGCTGTAAAATGTTGCAGAAATAGATCTATAAGAAAACATACGAACCACCGACCACAAAACTCAATACTTTTTTTTCGCTCAAGCAAAATCCCCATTTTGATCATACTTGGTTTAGTAGGGTAGCAAAAAAACTGCAAATTAAAACTGAGAGGGCAAATGTTCCTTTGAAAAGAACACAATTTTAGTTCTGTAAATTCTGGTTTATGGGTTGGCGTCAGCTTATTATTTCGTTTTGTTGGGCAGGCTAGTAAAATAGATAATCCAGGCTTTTTTTATTAAACCGAATGTTCCAAATGAACCAGAAATGCATAGGGTATCAGGACACAATCTTCTACAGTCCACAACGCTAGTTCTTCGGTGAATCAAATTGCATAACGGGAATGCTACGTGCTGAAGTGTAACAACAATATGTGAAAAGTGAAAAAGATAATGCTCATCAGATAATAGAATATAAAACAAAATTCAGATAGAAATAAATTGTTCGCACGTGGCAGATGTGTCTGATAAGACTGTTTTGATATGCGTAGCTATCACATACGCGGATTCAGCCAGCGCATTATAGTTTACTTCCATGTGAAGCATTTGCCTGCAACACTTGGTATCGATACCTACCGAACATCAACATGGAGGGGAATATCATCGAATGGTCATCCACGACATTACAACTCTGTACCAGGAGGAATTCAACATCAATAGCCAAAAGGCATGTTTCTGAAAACTGGAATTCGATAATACTTTTACAGCTCCATTACGCTCTGCTATCTAGAAAAGAAGCTGACTATTTTCGGTGACTTTCTGTGGTGCTCTGGGGGTGACATGAGCACCACCAACCGCCTCGCACGTGCACGTGTTGTTTTCAACATGCAGGTTTTGCTTTCCTTGCTCGCGTCATGGCTGCCAAGGGTATCCTGGTGCTTCGTTCGCTCGCACACACTGCCGGGAAATGTGGTTGGTCAAAACAACCACTCCTGCGTGCAGTTCCTACGAAATCATGACAACGCGATTTCCGTCGACTCTGAAGCATGAATTTAATTTTAACTTTAATTACCGAACCCATCTTTACCGGTTCTCACGTAGCACTGAACGTATTTAGAGTTTTTCCTTTTATAACTCAGTGTACGATGTTTTGAAAGGTCTTCATTAGCTTTTGTAGCAATCTTTGACTCCTTTCCAGGAAATGTCTTTATTTCTTTTGAAATATAACCACACCAGCTGTGGCGGTTGTGCTTGCGGTTACTACGGTATTATTGCATCGCATTTCGACGAGCACTGTCATTATTCAGCCTTTGGTTATCTCCAAGTGCCTGTCAGATACAGCGAAAGGGTTGTTTTACCTATATTAACTTTTCAAAGGCCCCGTGGGTGAATTGGTTGCTCATTCTGCGATTTTACACCGGTGGCTTTGTGGATTACGGCTACGGCGGTGGTGGTTTCGCTTACATTTGGGATTTCGGCTATAAGTTTACGACACATGCACCTGGCGAGCTATTTTAGCTTGCCAAAGTTTTGGAAGAGCACCGCAATAACGTTAGTATTGCTTTTAAGGCGCCACCCTGCCCTGTCGCCGAAGTTAATTAGGTTTATTTTATTCGCCTTGACACCTAACCCTTGGTGTGAGTCGAAGAAAACAAGAAAGCACCTTACTAGCTCTAAAACATATGGGGCTTGAGGGAGGTTACATTTTGATAAAAAGGTGTTCAGAAGATTAGAAAAGACGAGTGTGAAAGAATTAGGACTTACATGGCAGTTTTCTTGAAGAAAATTCGCAATTTAGAGCTGCTCCTTCCCACCACCTTCGTTATTACGTTTTTGTTTTTGTTTTTTAATCGAATCAGGTACGGTTAACCGTCCGAAATAGATTAAGCAAGCTGCAGGAAAGGCTTCGTTCTGTCGATGTTTACCAGCACTCCTAGCCACCGAGGTCTCTCTTGTCTGGACTCTTAGCACAGGTATCAAAGGGCCAGAAATGGGAAACAGGACCAAGGAGTGATGAGGATTGCGGAAAGACCGCGGTTGTTGGAGTCAGTTGACGTGATCTTAGAGAATAGCAGGATGGGGGCTGAGAGGGAACTTTTTTGGTGGAGAGTGTTGAATAAGTCAAGCGTTGGTGGAAAGAGAGGATGAAATGATTCTGTTCGGACGTAAAATCCTGCCATACCATTGTATCTGAACTACTGCCATAGACCGAAACACAAGATAGAATTAAGCGCTCAATGCTTGTAAGGGATGCGCTGCAGTTTGTTTATCACCATTTTCACTGCCTTTATGCAGTGATTTATTTCTGTAGAATTGCTTCCCACGGTAGGGGAACGAACGGAAACAATTTTCATTGAAAACAATTTTAAAATACATTTATTTAGAAAAGTTAACAAGATAATAACTGTTGCCTGTTTGATAAAATAGTTTGAAGATGGTTGCTTTTCGTGGTCATTTTATATGTCTGTGTGGCATTGCAACTTCTCAAGCGCTATTTCGAGCGGAAATATATTCACAACATATGTGCCACGCAAAACATATATTTTTTTGTTTCGAAATAACTTTTGTTCAAAATATATTGTCTCTTCTTGTTAATAGTGCAATCGTTTAGTAGCAAAAAAAGGGCAATGATAGCGATGCGAAAGGGGAAAATGCTCAGACGCAAACGTGCAGCCGGAGTTTGCGAATATACGGTTCGCATATGTTATACTAGGATGAATCAGGTGACGCCAAAATTCGCAATATCGGCAACGGATACCGTGCCTTGAGCACACAGAGGCAGGGCAATGTGAGTTAAAAAAATGTGAATGTAAGACTGATGCGAGTGAAATTACAGAGCGTATAAGGTTGACGTGCTTTTAATACATAAAAAGTCACTTGGTTTTTTTGCCCTTATAAAGTATATGTGTAGGTAATAATGATGTGATCAAACTCCCGTCTGTGATGAGCGACAACGAATTCTGTTCATCATGGCAATGCTTCTGGTGGTGGAAGAGGTGCAGAAAACAAGAAAATATTTTTTTGTGCAAGGGTTCCTTTAAAGTAGGTGTATTGGTGGTTTTTATGTAGTTGTGCCAACAATCTTTTATGCAGTGTTAACAAACATCAAAACCAACCAAACCTTGTTTGGAGTGTTTCGGAATGTTAGGTTTTACCTTGAAATCTTAGCGAAAGCCTACAGTTTTATTTCACTGTTCAACGAAAAGAAGCCACTTAATAACCATTTAATGTTTGTAAATTTTATCCCACCGACTGACTAAAACATTGGGAAGATATTACATCTAACAGTAAACGTGTATAGGAATAAATATTTGCAAAATGTTTTATAAACACAAATTGTTGCACGCAGACCTCAAATTTAGCCTAATCACGAGGATTGGCACTACGTGAACAAAGATTTAGCTTCTGTGTACAACGCCCGTTCAAACTTTGTTTCTAATTCTAGTACTGCGCAGAAAGGGGATTGACATGATAATGATGTCAAAAAAGCTACCTAATTCAGAGGATTGTCTACCTAGGCGCACTCAGTCTCAAGGTTGGTTTCCTTTTCCCTATCATTACTTTTAATCAGCTGATTTGAAGCAACATGACAACCCAACCATCCGGCTCATCTCTCCTGTTGGATATTCTCTCCCCTCATCAGCGTCAAGAATGAACATTATACATTCTCCAATCGTTTCTAGCATTTATTATTTTTATTCGGTATTTGTTTTCTTAGTAACAGGTGGGTGAAGAGGATTTATTAGGTGCTTTATGCGATTTAGGTACGTTCTATATTTTTTACACTTCAGTGCAGCACTTTCTTCCTTCACTGTGACAGAGGGCGTTGGGATGATGTGGTTTTTAGTTCACACATTCGCAGATTTCACACATTCTTAGTTGCAAAAATAAAGGGCTCCTTATTGCGTGTGCTACTGTCACTGAACTACTTTTACAGTATCTCATTTATAACATGTGACTACGTCAAAAAATAGGCTGTTTGAGCACTAAAAAACAATTCTACTTCATTAAGAATACTTTAACACAATCTGGAAATAAACAGCCTGCAGTGGCAGCGCGCAAGGCTCAATATATTCATTTTTTCATGCGGGTGACAGCCGCCTTGTTTGAGTGGCTGATATTTTTGTGACAATACGTTACTATCTACGTAACACGCTTTTAGGTTCGGAAATTTTAGAGTTTGAATGCAGAATGTCGCAGCTTCTTGCTCGATTGTGCATAAAAAAAAAACCACAAAACCCACTTCTGTAAAGTAAAAATAACTTGTTTGTGAAATTTTGCCGTTGTCTGGAGATAGTTTTACAGGTTTTCGGAACGCAATTTTGTTGACGTATAATTTCGTAGAAAATTTCCACTCTTTGAGAGTTGATATTTCGCAAACATTTGAAGCGAGCTTAGATAAAACCCCTTTGGATTTCACTCCGTTTCCCGAATCCGTCACCGGTTCTCGGTTCGTCTCACTACATTGCCAGCCCAAGCCTATGTTTCTTTACTTTAAACTGTAATATCGTCTACTCGAGTTGTTCCCTCATTGAGGAGGCCCGTTCCTGTCTTAAGTGTTACTCCTATCATTATTGTTCCGTGGTACGTTGAGCCGGTTTAAGCTTGTTTTGCAGACTGTTAAGTAAGGCACACAGTTTCATCTCCGTTTTTATCACCGGCAGTATGGAGCACTGCTTTATATATTTTGGTTTGAGTGATAGCAATAGCTTAACTTTTCATTCATTGTGAGTGTTCCCAACCCATACCTGATCTTGGCCAGATTTCGTAATCGTAGTTGGTGTCCGCACTTACCATTTGCCCGAGGTAGTTATATTCTTTTCTTCTTCTAGCGTTTCGTTTTCTATCTGAGGGGGCCCTTTGGCATGCTTATTCCTTGCTACTTAATGTTTGTTCATATATATTTAGCCCCAGAGCTGGTCTTTCTAATTGCCGTTCCTCAAGCATTTTTCGCATGTGTTGTGCAGTCTCACTCAGCAACACAATGTCATCTCTAAATCTCGGTTCACTCAAGTGTGCACCGTTTACCCTAAAGTCGGTGTTTTCGTAGACAGCTTCCTGAATATCCCTCCAGATAGGCTGTGAACAGTTCTGAAAATTTTGTTGAAAAATTTGAGGAATACTAAAGCATTATTCGACGTCCCTGCTTATCCTCTATTTATTAAATATCGAACCCGGTACTCTTTCTGCGGAGGGGTGCTCTGGAGCCGAGAATATGTATGCTGATCAGATCCATTACTCTTCCCCGATTATTATAGTTCGCTTAACCCTACGATATTTCACCTAATTTCCAAAGCTTAACTATGAAACAGCCTAAGCTTCCCTCGTTACACCGCGTTGGTGTGTGTAACGTGGGCAGGCGCAAATTCCGAAGGGTCACTTGTGCGGAACCAAAAAATTATCCGTATGATTTTATGTAACTAGTTGTTGATTGTGAGTTGGCCAGAAGCTACTGACGTCTTTCGGCATGCTCTTGACAAATCCACGCGACTGGGTATCTATTATGCGTGTACTACACGTTACCTTTATGCGAATACGCAATTCTTTCTCATGACATTCGAAACAAAGGCAAACCTATTATACACGTTTTCGGAGGCCGGGCCGTTCACACGCTACAAATCACAATAGTATTGCAGAAAAAAAATGTCTGTCCCCCGCGTCCCCGATGCGAAACGCCCACGCTGCCGCATATTCTCGTTCAGGGACATGATGCCGTAGCTACTTATGATGCCATTTCATCATATATTCCTGTCCGCTGGCACTGCTAATTTCTATGGGATGTTTTGTGACTGCAGACAATTAAACCGAGATTTTTATGAGCTCCACGCGGCCAATAGAGAGTTGATGAGAGTTTTTATTCCAGCGAAATTGGGAATTGCCTTTTTTGCGAAATATGTGGCGTACGCGTGAGTGATGCCCTTGTCGCCGCCGCTCCTAATTCTTTACTGAAAAATATCGAACCTTCATTTCATAAAAAAAATTAAGAACGATATAGCCCGTTTATTGAAAGCCTCAAATATTTCTAACATCACGATTTGTGAGGTGGGGACACGGTTTGGGGATACCAGTAGTAATCCCTGTATTTCTCCAAACTTCTGAGTCAATATAATAAGGACTCTATGAGTGATTGATGTAGTAAAGTTGTATTTTATGATGTTTCAATTGACCTACACAGTGAGTCTGTTCTTTGTGTAGGTCACCTAGCTGTTTGTTTTCTTGCAACAACCAATCAGTCTAATTACCTAGCATTGGACGCGTTTATTGGGCCCTCGAAGCCATGCGATGCAACGTGCCCTGCGTTTCTGCTGCCGTTTGTGCGTTTCGGAGGGGCAGCTTATCATTCTATTATCTGTAGGGATCTCTCCGTGACGTCGCCAGCCCCACAGCACTACATCGCTGCTTCAGTTCGGGGCCCACAGGATGATTTTCGCTGAAGCTGTGTACAAAATATACTATGTGCACAAAAAATGCGCCGATGAACTACGTAGAGATGGTTACGCAGTGAAGCTGTAACGTGCCCCCGCTGTTTAAGCATGCCCTACGCCCCATATTTTCATACAGGCATTTTTATTATTAGTTGCTTGGTTGTGACATTTCATTTCTCTCCCGTCACTGCTCGCGGCGTCGTTTGTTGTAAGTACTTATCACACGAGGCCTTCACATTTCGGGGTATCGTGAGAGGGGTTTTCGCCTTTGTCCAGATTGTCGCTGATCATGCACAACGCCGACGACACAATCCCCGCCGTAATCCCTTGACGTAAGCTCCAGGAGCACCTTGGGACGCGCACACTAGGAGCAAGAGAGATACATTTAGCCAATTCTTCCTCATTACTTCTAGTTTCTTTCAAACGCAATATTATGCGAGCATGGCTTTTCAAGGTACGCCGGAGTAGCCCCTTTGTGACGAGGACCACAGGCGTTGGCTATCAGTTACCCTAATAAAGCTTTGCTTAGTACGTTAACACCGTTACGCAGAGGGTGTTCAATTAAAATGCCTAACCCATCTCCTAGTGGGCCCGAACGAATCTTAAGCGCATAAAAAAAACAAATTAAAACATTTGATTCAGTGGAAAGATATAATTTTATCAACAAATTCTGTAACTCTGGCTATAGCACCTGTTTTCTTACTTTTTGATATAGCCAATACAGCAGTTACCTCAAAGTGAAAGCTGTTGGAAGTGCAGACCAGTGATTCGCCAGAGGGGCTGTGGCGACGTTGTGCGTTCTTTACTACCACCCCTCGATGTTCATCCCCTCTCGTCTCACTGCTCTCCTCATGAATTCAAGAAATGTTTGTTCAACGCAATTCAACTTCCCCGAATTTGCAATGCTCGCGCGCCTTCTCCTCGCAGAGCTTGCATATTTTAATTGATCGTTTGTTTCTTGTTCTGCCTGGCACAGCACCAGTTGGAGCTGTGGTTATTATGGTCCTTGCTTCGATCTCGCACCTGGTGGAGCCTTTGTGCGCAATTTGTGCGCCACACGATCGGTTTTTTCGCGCGCACTATTGTAACACCACCCAATTACCAGTGGTAATTAAATGGAGAAGGCGATCGCGCTCAGAGATATATTTTGCCTCAAATGTACTGTATGTTTACTTGCGCTACATAACGGAGACATGTATGACAAGATACTGCGGAGCCCCGGGTTTCTGCCCTTTTTGTATTGAAACATCTTGTTCAAGTAGGCTCCTAATTTTAGCCCGAAGGCTGGGCCGATTGACAAGCGTATAGCCTTTTGAAGCCTCTGTATTAGTGCGTGACGCTGCTGACTGGGGTGGCTAGATATAATGATAGCGGATGAGCTACGCGAAAACTAGAGCCCTTAAGTTGCGCTGCACTCATAGAAATTGGCAGCAGCTTGGTCGCGACGGTTAGCTTTCGTACACAACCAGTAGAAATATGAACAAAAGAAAGAGTAAAATTCTACACTAAGTATTTATACATTGTAACGAAGGAAATCAACAAAATTAATCTTAAAAAAGCTTCCGAATTTTCTTAAAAGATCGTTAAAATGTAACATTTGTATATGATGTCTAGTATATTGAATTCGATGATGATGGTTGGGTTTTATGGCGCAAGGCCGACAAAGGGCAATGAGCGCCAGAGAAAAGGTTATTTAATGAAGTGAGTGGTTACCACAAAAAGGGAGGTAAAAAAAAACGAGTCAACCGAACATAGTAAAATCAGTTAAAGATAATGGTGATGGATGGTGTATAGGGACAGATTTGAATATGAATGATAGGAAATGAGGTTTAAAAATTAATATCTGACAAATACTCAAACACACGTTTGACAGACACCATGGCATTGTCACCTAGAAACAGCGATGGATGTAGTGGGATATGTTGTCTGTAGAGTTCTCTGAAGTGTTTGTGTCGTGTTGTGTGAAGTGCCTTGCATTGTATGAGTATGTGGATTACGGATAGGCCCTCTTCACACCTGCTACACAAGGGTCTTGGAGATCCCGCGAGCAGGTGGAAATCTGTTGTATGCGAGTGGCCTATCCGTAATCGAGCCAGGGTAACTTCATTGTGCCTGTTGTGTGTGTCAGTGGTGTATGCTTCCAACAGAGTCTTTATAACGTGTAGTTTGTTGTCAGTCTGTTGATTCCAGTGTGCCTGCCATGTTGCGCGAAGGTGTTGTCTGAGGTGTGTCTGATGTGTGATTTGAGGTCGGTGTAGGGTATTGTTGTTATGTCAACTGTAGTGGTAAGGGAAGCAGCGGCCGCCATTCGGTCTGCGGTCTCATTACCTGGAATTCCAGAGTGCCCTGGCACCCAGCACACGGTCACTTCAAGGTTTAACGCATACACAGACATAATAGTACTAATGAGAGCATTGACCACATGGTTTTTAGACTTCTGTGAGGATAATGTACGCACAACACTTAAAGAATCAGTATAAATTACAGATTTCGGAATTCGATTTAGAACAATATGTTTAACTACAAGAAGTATGCCATAGGCCTCTGCCGTAAAGATACTTGTATTTCTATTCATAGTTCTACAGACATTAAAGGTGCCACCATGCGCAGCACAGGAAACAGTTGTGGCAGTTTTTGAAGCATCTGTGTAAAATTCAGCACACTTGTATTTGTGCTGCAGGGACAAGAAATGTTGCACGATCGCGCTTCTAGGCACTCTGTTTTTCTCGACACTTGTAAAAGATACATCACATGATATCGGGCGAAGCTGCCACGGTACTAGAAGTTCAGTAGCGGAGGTTTTGATGGTGTCTGAGAACATGACATCAAGTTGTGACGCTTCTTCTCTTACTCTGAAAGCGAAGGGAGCAGAGACTGATGGACGATTAGTAAGAAGTTGAGATATGGATGTATCATAAAAAACTGATGTAAAAGGATGGTGAGGCATTGATGAGATTTTAAAAGCATAAAGCAGGTCTGTGTAAGCTCGCTGACGTTCTAGGCTCCATTTGTTGCACTCTACATACAGACTTTCGACTCGACTAGTCCGAAAGACACCACACGACAAGCGGAGCCTAGATGAAGCACAGGGTCCAGCATTCTGAGGGATGTTTTAGTGGCTGACCCATAGACAACGCTACCATAGTCCAATCGTGAACCTATCAAGCTGGTAAAAACACGTAACAGAAGTTGTTTGTCAGCACCAAAAGAAATGTGCGAGAGAACCTTCAGGATAGTCAGTGTTTGTAAGCATTTATGTTTTAGTTGTTTTATATGTGGGATAAATGTGAGCTTTTCGTCAAAGATTTTACCTAAAAAACTTGTGTTCCTTTTTGACAGGAATCGAGACACCATTGAGATGAATGTCTGGATCCGGCCGGATGCCACGCCTCTTGGAAAACAAGACACAAGTGCACTTCCCTGGATTAAATTTAAAACCGTTGCTATCTGCCCAACCAGCTAGCTTGTTAACACCAAGCTGGACTTGGCGCTCGCAGACAGACAGGTTACAAGACTTAAAGGATAATTGTACGTCGTCTACATAAATTGAGCAGGAAATCGACGATGGCAATGCCTTCCGAAGGGAATTCATTTTCACAATATAAAGGGTGCAACTTAACACTTCAGCTTGTGGCACTCCATTTTCCTGCACATGAACCCTAGAGAGTGCAGTTCCAACTCGCACGCGAAACGTTCTTTCAGACATATAACTGGCAAGCGTGTTCATCATGTTACCCGTTATGCCAAAGGACTTCAGATCGATGAGGATACCATACCTCCAAGCAGTATCATACGCCTTTTCTAGATCAAAGAATACTGTCATACAGTACTGCTTATGGAGGAAAGCATCTTTTATATACGCCTCTAATGCAACGAGTTGATCGTTGGTAGATCGCCCCTCCCTGAAGCCTGCCTGGCAGCTCTCGAGAAGACCATTGTACTCTAAGAAGTACACGAGTCTCCTGTTTATCATCTTCTCAAAGAGCTTACACAGGAACTTGTCAGGGCAATGGGACGGTAACCGGCAGGAGAGGAAGGGTCCTTCCCTTCCTTTAGGACAGCCACTACTATGGCCTCCCTCCAAGAGAGTGGAATGTGCCCCGAAAGCCATATTTTGTTGTATAGGTGTAGGAGGTTTCAAGGGTGTCTGAGTGTAAGAATTGTATCATTGTGTAGGTAATCTTATCTGCACCTAGAGCGGAAGGTTTACATGTGGTCAAAGCAGCCTTCAGCTCATAAATTGAAAAAGGAGAATTGTAAGAAGTGTGCGACTTGTTGCTATCACGCAGCGACTTCTTCTCCGCAGATGTTTTGTGTTTCATGAAAGTGTTTGTGTAGTGTGCTGAACTGGACACGTGTTCGAAGTGTTGTGCAAGTGTGTTAGCCTGGTCTTCCAGTGTGTCCCCTGTTGTACTAACCAGGGGCAGGCTGTGTGTCTGTTTCCTTTTAGTTTTCGTATTCGTGTCCAGACTTTGTGTGTGTCAGTGTATGAGTTGATGGAAATGAGGAAGGTGCGCCAACTCTCCCTTTTCGCCTCACGACGCACTCGCTTCCCAAAGCCTTTGCCCTTTTTAAAAGAAATGAGGTTATCTGACGTGGGGTACCGGCGAAGGACACCCACGCCTTTTTCTGGGTCTCTCGCGCCCGCCTGCAGTCCTCGTTCCACCAGGGCCTCCTTGGGGTGCGGGACTCACTGGAGGCCTGGGGAATGGACTTTTCGGTGGCGTCGAAGATGTGCGCCGTGATGAGTTGGGCGGCTTCCTGTAGGTGTTTTATGGATGTGTGGTGTAGTTGAGATGTTTGTGTGAATGTGCTCCAGTTTGCTTTTGATTCATTAAACCTTTCATGGTAAGATGGACTGATCGGGCCTATACCTATATACGTTAATGAAGTGGGGAAATGGTCACTACTATATGAGTCTGTGCCCACACCCCACTCAAGACATGGAATGAGAACTGCGGAACCAATAGCCAAGTCAAGATGCGAGTATGTATTGTGTCCTAATTTATGGTATGTAGGCTGTTCTTTGTTCATAAGGCATGCTCCTGAGGATGTAAGAAACTTCTCTATCAGGCAACCTCGGGCATCCGTTCTGGAGGAGCCCCAAAGAGAGTTGTGCGCATTAAGGTCGCCTGTTAGTATGTATGGTTCGGGCAGCTGGTCAACCAGTGCCTCGAAATCAGAGCTCAGAAGTGCAAAATCAAGAGAGATGAAAATGGAGCATATAGTTATAAACCTATTAAATATTATTGTACGAATTGCTACAGCCTCAAGGACAGTGTTCAGAGTGACAGGTGGCAGGCTAAGGATTTCCGGGCGACAATTGCCACACCTCCTGAAGAGTGTGTGCAGCCAACCCTGTCCTTTCTGAATACCATGTACCTATTCAAGAAATTTTGTTTGTTTAAAATTGAGGTGGGTTTCTGGAGACACATGATACTTGGCTGACTGGCATGCAGAATCTCATACACATCGTCAAGAATTTTAAGGAGGCCTCTGCTGTTCCATTGGATGATGTTTTCTGTTCCATTATTTAATTTAAGAATAACTGGATGTGTGTGTGTGTTTGTTCATGTGTCGTCTTTCGGGGCTGTTATTCTAAAATTTTTAGGCTTTTCTGTCGGCTTGGACATCGGAGGCCGCTCCTTGCGCTGCGTTGCAGGCAGGAACGGCGTGACATCAATCTCCTCGTCGGATGCCAGAAGGGTGCCGGCGGACCAGGCCCCCCAGACTTGGCCCCCTTTCGGGAGCCCTTCGTTTGAGCCGCCACCGCTGAGGGCGTCCGGGGCACCAGAGGTGGCACGGTAGGTGCGGTGGCGGTGGGAATGATGCGGGGCCCCCGGTGTCCATCCGGTCGGCACCCTCCAACGCACTGGAGGACGGGGAGGCAGAAGCGGGAGCGGCACCGGTCCCTACAGAAGAGGTTGTCACCACAACCGCTGCTGCCTCAGCAAGGGGCGTGGCAACAGATTGGGATGCCTGAAGCACCCCAGCGCGGGGGGGAGGAGGGACCAGGTCAGACTCGCTGAACTGGGTCCCTGTGGACACGAGACGCCTCTCCGCCCCCCCCGCGAGCCGCGTCGGCGTACCTCCCCAGGGGGAAAGAGGCGAACCTCTTCCGCGCCTCTGGGAAGGTGATGTTCTCAGTGACCTTCACATTTATGATCGCCTTCTCCTGACTAAACTTCTCGCATTTTCGAGAGTAGGCAAGCGTGGGGTCCCTGGCAGTTGGCGCAAGTGAGGGTTGATGATGGACAATTGTCAGATGAATGATCATGGTGAGCGCACTTTGCGCAGGTCAGACGGCCACGGCAGGAGTTGTTCCTGTGCCCGAACCGCTGGCACTTAAAGCAGCGGCGCGGGTTCGGAATGTAAGGACGAATGGAGCATCGGATGAACCCTGCGTTGATATGGTCAGGAAGTGAGGAGCAGTTGAAGGTCAGGATAATATGTTTCGTGGGGATTATCTTATCATCTCTACGCATCGTGATGCGGCGCACGGCTGTGACACCCTGATCCTTTAAACCTTCAAGAATGTCGGCATCTGTCTCGTTAAGAAGATCTGTTTCAGAGATCACACCCTGCGAGCTATTCAGGCTGCGGTGGGGTGTGACCCTGATGTCCAGATCGACCATTTTCGTCTGACCAAGAAGTGTGGTTGCCTGCTGCTGGTTTTTTACTTCAACAAGGACTGCACCTGTGCGTTGTTTTTTGGCGTTATAGGTTTTCCCAATTATTCCATCAAGGTATTTTGTAATCAAAAATACTGATTGTGAAGCAAGAGGGCGGGCTGTGTCAAGAGATTCGATAACAAGGAAACGAGAGTATTTGTCTGGCTTTGGGAAGCTCATGCTTGGAAGTGGAGGAAAAGATACTTCGGTGCGGCCCCTTTTCAGGGACCGATCACGTTTGGAGGGGGTTTGATTTTCCATACGGCATAGAAAAAAGCAGGGAGACAGGGGTACTTTCTTCTTTGACCTTACTCTGGTAGTCAAAGAGGTCCCGGAGCTCCCTGCCTGGTAGACAGACAGGGAGCCGATCGGCCGGAGCTTGACCAAGGCTCCGACGGCCACCGTTTACGGCTTCTACCCTTCACCTTTAAACACCTCGCCACGGTTGGACACAGGTTATGTATGGGAGCTCGGGGTCCGCGGTGTCGCTGCTCACCGTCACCATGAATACTCAAGGTGCCCCGTGCGGGGAGTATTTTGAATTCCTTCAACATAATAAATACAAGAATGTAAACGTATGCGGCGAAAGGGATCAGAAAAGTAAGACAACCGGGATGAGTTTTTTAGTTGTGTGAAAACAATAATAATCAGTAGGCATGCATTTTTTTAGGGACACCGTTGCAGCTTCGGGTAATCCGTCAACGACATGACCGAACACCCACGTCCCGCCTTCCTTCAGCTCCGCGCAGTTCGAACCTGTTATTTTTTTTGCAATTGAGAGCACAATCAAAATAAAAAACTGTAAATCAACGTTCATCTTTAGCGCGTAAAAACACGGATACAGAAGACAAGGACAAGCGCTTGTCCGTGTCTTCTGTGTCCGTCTGTTTTTTTATGCGCTTAAGATGAACGTTATGGAATACCAACTAGCCTGAACGCAAGCCCTTCTTTATGTAAATCAATCTTAAATATCCGCAACTGGTGATTCGCCGGGAGTATGAATATGTTGCATTGCGGCAGGTTCCGGAGACCTCCTTCAGTATGAAAGGGTCGTTTGTACAGCAGCTGCGAGGTGAGCCGCATTTATGTGTATTCGGCTTAACTTTAGCGCTTTTATAGAGATTTTTGTGTCATAAAAATACAGGCGTTTAGAAATACCCTCGAGCAATTTATAGGAGCAGTTAGAAAGACGCATTCAGCCACTAACCGTAGTGAGTACCGTCGCTGAGCAACAATGCTTATAGAAAGAATGCGCTTAAAAAGGACTCGTAGACTTCAATGTCCTGATGCGGTGAAAATTCGGACTTCACCATCAAGTATGTCTTTAAATAAGTGCTGTAGCCTAATTTCCTTTCTTGACTATACACGTCCGACGGGAGAAATAATATAAGTGTGTGTATTTTGCTTTGTAGCACTCACAACCACTCATGCCAAGCTCACGCAGTTATGCTTTATAGCTGACTACATAGCAAAGCGCTTGGTTGTTATTGGTGCCTTATATACGGTTGCATGTGGAACCAGAAACTGATCTTGCATTTCCACAGGCAACCTTCTTGTGTGTAGAAGCATAGTTCGCTTTTCAAATGCGTTTACCGATGATAAAATTCGAACTTGTTCGACCTACGACTCCCTTTCGAGTTCTCTTTCATAGGCTTGCAAGCCGAAATTTGTAGCTATAAAACATTTTGTTTTTAGGGTAAAGCAAAGGTGCAAAGTTTTTTTTGGTAAAGCCAGAAGTTGCAGATGAGCAAGAAAGGTATTGCAAGGTAACGTCCACATGGTGCTTCGTCCACGATGCAGAAACTAGGACAGCCAATTTGCTAAGGTGAATGCTAGCTGCTTAAATCAAAACAATAAATACGCTAAACTATAAACAATAAAGGAAATAGGTGAAATCAACATAAAATACAATCCAGGGGTGCTATTCCAGAAGGCCCGAGGTTGAGCGAAATTCGGAAAAGGCGGAGCTGTGGTGATAATAATAAGCTCATGACAATATTTCGGGCACGGTTAAAACACCTTAAAAATGTGATTCATGCTATTTGCTCAATTATGGGGTGACGTAATCGGTCCAGGGCAGCGCGCACCAAGGATGCGCCACTAGGGCATGGCGCATCTTTCAGTGCTTTCTCTCGCTACACTGCTGCACCGGTGGCACGCTAATCTAACCACTTCATTTTATTGTACATTCACTTTATTAATCTGTATTTCACTAGAATGTCAATTTTATTTTTTATTTCATGCTTTCATATGATCTTTTGGTTTGGGATTTTTCGTCCTAAGAAGCAGTTTCTGCCTTTGGTGGCACATAGTGCAATCACGTGACTATGACCGACTGGCAAAATAAGAGAGCGGCGGATGAAAGTACGCCACATTCAAAACAGTTGCTGCTCGTATTACGTTGTCGAAACCCTCCGATTTTCGACACAAAATTTCCTCGGCGCGGTGCAGTCTGCTTACTTGCTTTTAAGGCGAAACTGTGTAGAGAGGTATTCGCAACTTCTTTTTTATTTATTGTACTTGCGCCTTTTTCCTCGCCTTCATTTGTTTTTCTTTTGACATGGATTACTTTAAGCGGTTTTTTTTCTGCTGTTCCGTGTTTGCGTCAGTTTCTTCTCTTTCATTTGTTTGTCTGAGCGTACAAGCAGACTGGAACGCGCCACAGCCTCCCTGGAATGGGCGCTATGCGAGGGTGGTGTGCATCTGTCCTACTCCCGTGATATCACGTTCAGGCTTCACGCTGCACGCACTATTCTACGACTGTAACTGTTCGAATCCACAGTGTTACGAATTTTGCGAACCGGGCAAGTTAGTTCCCCCAAAGGTCCAAATTACTGGCCCACCCCCCACTGGCCATGTGTTACGAAGGAAGGAATAGCAACAGAGGAGCGACTTTTCAGGTTTGTGAGCTTTATTTCACTTTATTCTTCACCGCTCTTGTTCGAAAAAGCTCTAAACAGTCGTTTCTTTTTTTCGTAGAGTTCAATCCCCTCCCATCCCTCTCTTCCTTCGCCCCCTTACCACTCCTGCTTACCGTCCCACTGGCGTCACGCCGTTGCTTTAATTCTTAGCTCTCCCCTTTACTCGCTTTCCATGCTCTGCTGCCTACCACACGACAGTGACTCTGAACAAAACCCTTTGAAAGGTTTTAAGATCGCCTCTCACAATAGGCACGCGCCGTTCATTGTATTCTAGAGAGGATAACGAAAAGATGCAACAGGCCATCAATCTATCGGGGTATTCGCCGTACCAGCATCGCCCATATGGAAGAGGAAGGCAGGAACATGCCGAATCCAAACACGGGGATATGCGCCAAAGACGTGCCAGGGGAAGATGAACCCATAAGGTGCATGCGAGAGAAACGAGCTGGGTTATCTCAATGCTCGGACCTGCGTTCCTATCGGCTTCACCCTTGCGAATACACCACCTCAACCGACTACCGGTGCGTGCACTGTATCCTTGACTGCATATGTAATACGTATAAGCTATTCTGACAGTAACGTTTTCACAGGAAATGCGCGCTACGCAACCCCTCGAGGGAGACTGTCCGCCGCGCTGATGATAAACAAAACACACTGTCATGCAACGCGTCGGTTGAAACTGCTTTGCGAGCAGACGATAACTGAAGCGCACGCTCGCGGCTGCAGACGGATAGACGTGCGCTAGAAAGCCACTGAAGCCATGTCCGCCAAACCACCTAAAAGAAAGGCGAGGTCTGCAAAACACGTATCCACTGATTATATTGCGCACACACACGCTGACAGTTGACTGGTGGCGGTCGATGGTGCGGTCGCAACCAACGCTTCTGTGAAAGCTTCCCGCCGCGTAAAACCGCAGCGCACACTACACGTGCTCCTCGACAGTCATAGATCTGAAGCCGTCTCTATGTCATCGCAAACGGTAGTCTGCCGCCAAACGACTGTACAACCAATGCAAAGTACTTTTTGAGAGAAAGAAATGGGCTCGCAATTCCTGTTTTGTTTAAAAGACCTGTCGGGACAGAAATATGCGTGCTACGAAGACTCTAAATATAAACCACGCCGCAAATGCGGTCAGTAAGGGCGTACCGATTTCACTCGGCCGTGCAAAACCATGCCAGAGTTTCCTCCGAGTTCTAATGTCAGTCAAACACATCCAGCCTCTTCGGGGGCTCGGCGTAACAACCGAAGTCACACCCACGCATGGTGATGATGATGATGTTTAGAGTTTAATGGCGCAAGGCCGACTAAGGGCAAAGAGCGCCAAACAAAAGTGATTACATGAAAGTGACATGGAAGTAAAAGAACATTTTAGTAAAAATATACAAAGTAAAACACAACGTAATGAAGATGACTGGTGTAAAGGGCCAGGTTGTCAACATGCATGATAAGAAATGAGGTGAAAAAATTTTTAAACGTCGGTGAGAAACTCGAAAACGCGTTTGATTGAAAACAGGGCTTCGTCTCCTAAGAAGTATGACGGGTTGTGGTGAATATGTCGTGCGTGTAGTTGTGGGAAGTGTTTTCGTCGTGTAATGTCGAGTGCCTTACATTGTATGAGGGATGTGGATCACGGATAGGGGCCTCTCCGCACCTGCTGCACAGAGGTCTTGGAGATCCAGTGAGCAGGTGCGAGTGCGTTGCGTGCGTGTGCCCCATCCGTAATCTAGCCAAGGCGACTTCTATGTATCTGTTTCCGTGTGTCGGAGGTGTACGGTCCAAGTGAGGTTTTATTAAGTGTAACTTGTTGTCTGTCTGTTCACTCCAGTGTGTTTGCCATGTTTTGCGAAGTTGTTGTCTGATGTGTGGTTTCACGTCGGTGTGTAGGGTAATGTGGTTTATGTCTACTGTATTCAAGAGTGTAGCAGCAGGCAGCCATTCGGTCCGCTGCTTCGTATCCCGGCTATACCACAGTGGCCAGGGAACCCAGCAAAGAACCAGTTCAAATTTGCGCACATACACGGACATAATACCCTTGACTCACTTAAATTATAACGTGATTTTTTGAAAGACTTTGTATTGACGGACACAACGCCCCGCACAACACTGATGATAACTGTAATATTAATGGATCTGGGGGATGTGGGCTTGGAAGGATATGATTAAACAAACCAGATACACCATAAGCCTCTGCCGTAAGATACTTGTATTACTGTTAAGAGTTCTCGTGACACTAAGGCCGGGCCCATGCCCGCCCGCGCAGGACACCGATCGTGGATAGTTTTAGAGGCGTCCTCCGTATAAAATTCAGTAAACATTGGGTACTTCTTGCTGCAGATACAAGAAGTGCCTGCAGAACTGCATACATGTGGGAGCTCGGTTTTTATCTACCTGTGCGAACGATGTGTCGCATGATACAGGGCGGAGAACCCACGCATGGTGTCCGCTTTGTGGGGGCGTAGTGTTGTAGCCACTGAGTCGTCACTTGATGACCCCTAGCAGCGACAAGAGCACAAATCAGAAATAAAGTCCCGAGGCCACCATCAGCTAACGGTGTCACAGTCGCGGGGGTGTTCGGTCCGAACTAGAGTTCACTATAGTACAAGCCGACAGGAGAGGCATCAAACGACACGATTTTCCCATGGCAGCCTTCTTCATACACCTTGAAAACATAGTCGATGACTAATCACACAACTTCAACTGCCTAAAACGCACTGGCCAATTCTCAAACACGCTCTTCAATTGACACGGGACGATTTCTGGTAAGCGCCCGCCGTCCACACTCAAGCAAGCCATAAACAAAAGCCATATTTGATGGTCTGGAGCACGGGCGCTTTCCATTCGCTACAGTGACCCGCTTGATTCTTGGTTTCAGCTTGCATAGAGCTGCACTGGGACTGCCCTGAGGCCACGTTGCAAACATAATTCAGTGGAAGAACAGAACACCGAGAAAAACCGTACCGCCCCTTACAGGGCATGGTCAACCGCCACGGTGGGGATTTCAAAGTAGCAGTGGGGTTATCTAGTTTAAGCTCTGGGAATGAGTATTGGAGAGCGATTTCAGAGGGTGCTGCATGCGGAAGATGGCACACGCCATACTTTATCAACGTAAGCGGCCCCAAGACGGCGCACTGGATGTGCCAGGCGTGCTGTGCGCGATTCCCGTGGTTTTGCTCAAGGTGTATCGAATGCTCCACTATTACTACTTCCATAACCCAAGCAGCTGGAAACTCGGGAATAGGCGAAACTCGGGCCTTCTGGAATAGCGCCCCAGATAGAGTACAATCAATTACACGACCTAGCTGGGGTGTCATAGGGGTTTTTTGATATAGGCACCTAACGCGTACGCAGATGAGTCTGGCGTGTTACCTTTTGACAGTAAAAAAAGCAGAAAGAACCGCATCATAGAGCAATGTTGCCTTTACCAGCGGCAGAAATAAATCGCGAGTAACTCTTAAGCGCTGCCTCTATTACATACGTAATACTTGGAAAGAAAGGAAAATATGTACAAAAGAAATGACTTAGCAGAAATTCGTTCCGCGCTTAACATTTCCATCTACAACGCATTCGGTTTATAGAACTGCAATGTGGATGCCGATGAAACTAATCAGAAGCTTCTACTCTATGACTTGGAAGACTCAGATTGAGATGAAATGATCCATCAAGACGTTGAGGTTGACAATGTCACCAGGAAGATTTCACCAGCTTCGAGACAACGAATCGTAGTTTTGTTCGAGATAGGAAAAACCGTCAACCATTCACTCCGGAGATTTTCTTCCTTTTAGTTTGCTGATTTTTGGGGCGTATTTTCCTTCCGGTTCTACTATGGTTCCGCAGGACTCTTCAAATTCAAAATCGAATGGCAGCCAGAATTAAATTCTTGTGCGGGAAAAATCAAGTGTAAAGCATGCAGATAAAATAAGGTCTTTGTAAGCAGTAACCAATAAGTCATTCGCTTAGATTTGTCACACACAAAAAAATACCTGGAGTGTGTCAAACGTAATAGAAGCTAGGTTTTGAAATGCTCTGTAGCGTAAGTTAAAACGGGTGTGGCGCAAAGTTCTACCAGCAGCTTGTGTTGGTGGCTTGACCAAGGAAAAGGTTTTACAAAAGCTTTTCCGTCATATTTTAGTTTAGCAGAACCTTATTGAAGCCGCCGAGTTGGTGACATTAAAACAAAGAAAACCAATCCAAACCCACTCCTAAATCAAAAATATTCTTGAGTTCTCCCAGAACTGATTCGAAGAGAGGTTGAATTAAACTGCCAAAGGAAGAAAGACGCCAGCACGTGAAACTACGATATTACTTTATTAGCTGCCGCAGTTGTCGATGGACAGTGTGGTAGAACTGGGCAGACCAGGGATCCAAGAATGTAATCTACCTTCAGCAGCTCAATGGTCCGTTGGCCTGCAGAGAAGATTCTTGTTCTTCTGTTAAGCTTCCTCCCTGTTAAGGTTACGACGACGCAGCACTGAAGCACAGACGGTGGAAAGTTTTTATTCTTCCTTATTATGTTGCGGTTTCGTTTAAATAAAAGTATTGTGTATAAAAATAATGCAATTTTTTGGTATGCTGTCGCATGTACAGAACGTTTCGCGCTAAAACAATGACGCTATAAGCCTGGACACGCTAACCAGCGTTTTGATGGAAACAGACTAGACAAATACCTTTGGATAAACCGAGTTCCCCTGCGAAGTCATATAATTTAGTCTTATTATTGATTTTCTAAATACACCGCGTGAAACTCACAACTATTCAATGTGAGAGTCTTTGATTACTGGAACCTAAAAATCCGCGATATGCATTTTTGCACTTATTTAGGTGCTCCACTGAGTCAGCGTAGCATTATAGATAAATCAGTGAAAATAATGTACAAGGAATCTTTCTGACTTCTACTGATGTGGAAAAAAATCTCCCGGAAAAATGATAAAAACCTGTACGCGCGTTGCCCGTATCGATAACAGAACTTAAAATGAACCCAGCATTCAACCAAATGTGTCCTGAATGCCTGGCAGCGTTGTACATCAACAGCACAAACCACATACAAAAATTAAGCCTCATTTACTCCTTTTTTGACATTTCGCGATAGAACTGACAAACTTACATTTTCAATAATGTATCTAGAGTATGGGAAGATTTCTCAATGTTATGCAATATCAACGCATTAGAGTTATTTCCAACCCCGTTGTATTGTAGGCGCCTTTTTATAGATCGAATAAACCAAGCACATCTTGTCACGATACAGCATTTGTGGAGAAACTCCTAAATATTCACTTCGACAGAAATGGGTTTCTTTGGGGAAATATTTGCGCTATTGAGTGTTGGAAAAACGGAAATCTGCGTTTCATCTTCGAAAAAGATTGAAAGATCATTTGCATATTCAGCGCCAAGATTGTGAGCAGACAGCCTGAAAATTACTGCAAACTTATCACTTTATATTTTTAAAAATTTCAATGCGCAGATATTTATTTCTTTCCCAACATCCGAATATCGCAGTCTCTAAAGATGCTTCTGCCTATTTAAAAAAAAATAGTCAAGGCAGAATTATAGGACCCGCATACGCAGCGCCAAACAAATGAGTGGTGGCTCTACATTCTTAACACAAAACTAGTATCGCAAAGTGACACGAAACCCCATGACTATACACAATGAGCAGCCCACCGCTTGATGCTACATTTAATATGGGTCGGGGGATTTCTCCTGCCTTAACGCTCGAATGTGCCACTATTAGGACGTCGAGCTTGAAACCGTGCGTTCAAAACCATCAAAAGGGCTCAAGCTAAGATCCCCGAAGTTGCAAAATTTATTCGAAGCATTTTTAAATAAATTTCGCTCACCGAGGTGAGCAAATGTCATAACAAAATAATAAAAAGATCACGAAATTACGCTTTCCGGTAGAGGGTGCGTGTTGCTCGAGCGCGAAGGGCCAGTCGTGTGCCCGCGACATACCTTAAGCAACAGCCTATATTGTCCGTGAGCGTTTATGTGCGGTACGTAATCTCTCAACCAATCGAAACTGCCATCATCATCATGAACAGCCTATGCCTCCTAAAGGCCATGAAGGCCTTCTCGTTTGAGCTCCAACCGTTTCATAAAAAAAAGCAAGACACCAGGGTTCATGCAACACATTTTGTGTATGCAGCTTTCGTGGTGGAACAAATCTAGCAGAATCATTCTAGCATTTCACTGCCTATAAAAGGGACCAGTGCTTTAATTAAAAAGTGCAGGTACAGAGAAAAAATTGGCGCTCGAAAAAAAAAATATCGAGAAGATAAAAGTCAGCATCCCTCGAATGACCAAAACACTGCAACAAAACAGCCATCGCAGGATCGTAGCCAAGCACCGCGAAACATCGGACCACAACATCCTTTTTGAGAGTACAGCCTTTCTGAGAAACTGATAGACATTTCAGAAAGAGATCGCTATTAGAAGTGTGGAACATTTTGACGCCCAAACAAAGCCCATACCGTGAGCTCGACATTGTACCAGCTGCTCACACTCACCAATGGGCCGGAACTGCAAAACGTCTATGAAGTCTGGAACAGAGCTGATGATTTCTGTAGGCCGCCACGACAAATCACTGGTGACCCACTGGAAGGTAAACGAGCTGTTTCCGAAGCAGGCATTTCTTCAGTTCTGATATTTCGGATGTTTTCGAACTTTTTTTTTTTCATACAGTGGCGGTCCCGGTCAAACACTAAGGTCGGTTTGCAGCAAAGCGCCCTGCCCTATTTATTGCATCCTAAAAAAACTCCAGCAACGATAATAGCACCATGCCCTTTTATCCCAGCCCGAACGTATGTGCTCGGCGAAAACTGCGTAAAACATAATACAACGCTTCTCGTCGTTAAATGAATTGTCCTCAGCGCCGTCTCCCGGAAATAAAATTTCCGTAACGCGCTCCCGAAGGTGCTATTTCGATTCGCGTGGCTATGCGGGGATGCTCGCAAAGTCATAAACTGCGCTAGGGAGCAGTAAAAAATGGCGTGCTGTGGGGGAAGAAGCCGTTTAAGTGCTCACGGACGAACGAAAAACTTTTTCCGTGGCTATATACAGTTCAGACTCCAACGACGGCTTGCAGGAGGCAACGTTTATTTCTTCAGACCTGGTGGTTCGGTAAAGCTATCCTAGATCAAAGTTTAAAAGCAAGCACAGCGATGGGCGATGCGCGTTTTTTTACTTTGCAAGCATCCCAGCAGAGCCATGCGAACTCGAAATAGCACCTTCGGGAGCGCGTTGGGAATGTTTCTTTCCCGGAGAGGGCGCAGCAGACAATTCATTTCAGCGAGAAGAAACATTTTGTTTAAGCATTTTTTAACAAGAATATACGTTCGGGCTAGCAGAAAAGGTCATGGTGCTTTTGTGATAGCTGGAGTTTTTTTTTAGGATGCAATGAAGTTACGCCACCTCAATATAAAACTCAATGCGCTTGGTTTTAGGATTCCCAGAATGTGTACCTCCACGTAAAAAGGTTAGCTCGAAATTCTCAAACACTCTGACATGAAGCACTGATTTTTCTGCAGCGCAGCTGTTTAGAAAGTCGTAAGTTTCTGGTGCGCAGTTAAATATACATAAAATTGCAAAGTGCGTGCACGTGCGCGCGGGCCTGATGGCAATCGGCCGACGATTAATAAAACCGAGAAAATGCCTATCGCTCCTGTGTGCGTGCGCTCCAACGACCGCCCAGCCTCCCCTGCGCCCTCTTGTTAAGCCACGCATAGCCACGCAAGGCGATTGCCAAACATTGGCCAAACAAAATAAAATCTCCAGCATTTGCCGCAACCGTGGCCGGACTTACTTGCAACGAGAAAGACACGACATAGCGTACGCCCTTCCAAGGTTATGTGCAACGGTTATGCCTTTCAAAATGAGGGAAGCTCACATTTATAGCAACAAAGTATAGAGTAACGGCTGTTGCGGCAGTGAAAAAGAAGACAAATCGGGTGCAGTCATGGCCTGAAACTGTCGTGGCGGTAGTGAAGGTTTCGTACAGCTTCGCTTCCTTCACGTCTTACGAGTTAGTGTGAGCCTTCCTTAATGTTTTTTTCGTGAACTGGACTCGGTAATTTTCGAGTTTTTTTATGCATTATGTGCGAGAGTATTGCTGAAGATTGTGCTAACCATTTACAATCGAAAGAAAACACTTATTGGGTACTGGTGCACACGAGGTTTCTGACATTTGTTTTTAATTTTATAATTCAGCAGAGGCGATAATTTATGTTTGGTGTCCTTGTGTGACGCATTCATGGCTTTTCACTGGGTATCCGAAAAATAAACATTACGACAAGACAAAACTAGTACGTTCCGATTTTGTAATCACTTGCACGCTGACGGTCGAAGTAAACACTGTATTTTACGTTTTGAATGTAGTCTAATATATCATTCAGACGTGCAAGAAAAGGCACAGCGACATTTCTGTCTGTAATTTCATGCACATATAATGCAACGCTGGAAGGTACGCTGGAAAGGTGCCACGCTGGGAAGGACTTGTGGGTTGAAAACATACACACAGGTTTACATTTTGTTCTCAAAGAAGAAATTTGGACACCAAGTTTACGAAACTTGTTTAGGAGAATGCTGCAACTACGCCTGCGATCCCGCACAAGCAATCGGGATTTGTGTTTTATTTTATATGTTCTACAGACCCCCAAAAATATCGTTATGGAAACAACAGCTCTGCTTCGATAGCGATAATGGTCGTGTTTTAGCTTAAGGTCTTCATCGCCGCAAATCGGGACTTCGCGTAGACATTTTCTTCACTGACCATTGAAGGCTCCCCACCAAACACATTTTGGCGGTTTTTATGTGGAATGACAGGGTCGAATAATAAGAGCGTAGGCTTAAATGAATTTGCGAAGGACCTACAAGAGAAATGGCGCGTAACGGGCTGCTGTTTCCACTTAGGAAGGAAATAAGTTAAAGCCGTCTTGTAATGTTGCTAGAATACAGTCAACTCACACGTTCAGGCAAGCGAAACGTTTTTGACAAGTTTCTTTGTCGCGGTACTGATTATTTACCGTGACCTCGATGCTGTTGCTTTACTACTAAAATTTGCTGTATTTTGACTCTGATTAACTTTCGCAGGGAAGCCACTTTCTTGTTTTATAAAACCTACATTATGTTTTTCATTGATATTCCTTCCTTGCTGTTGCAAGGGCGCGAGTTATAACGCAAAGTTATTGAAATTGAGAGGTTTGCACTTGCGTAATCAAATTTGAATATTGCGGATGAGTTCATTTATGCAGAGATATTGAAATCGTTCACACTGGAAGGACAGAGAATGCATTCCATGGTGTTTCTTCCGGTGCACTAATTAGAATTATACTTGACTTTAAAAATTGAGACAGCCCGGTTACACTTCAATACAATAATTGGTCAGCTTAAGTTTTACTTTATTGGAAGCAAATAAACTGATAGACGAAGTACTTAGTCATCCAGCAAGATAACATGGTATTCTCGACGGCGTTTTGTGCCGCGTGAGTATCAAACGCCTCTGGTTGCCTAAGGCCTCATGAAATAGTTACTACGTACTCCACTGCGAGCATCAAAGGGGCATTCTCATGGGATACACGTGGGAAACCAGACACCACAATTTCAGCCTTCCGACGTCTTTTTGCCGCTGACTTCCTTGCTTACCTTTTTTTGTTTGGTTGGAATGAAGAGAAAATACTGTGGACTGCAAAACCAATAAATATGCGGTCAGTCGCTGTCTGAAAGTTTATTTATTACACTCCATATTTTTGTATCGGTTACAATAATAAACACCGACAAAGCAAGGCTGGGAATGGGATAATTTAGCATAGTTTCACTTGTAGAAAATGTGTCTCTCACTTGGATAACTGAGTTTACCACGACTGTTTATATTGTTGTTTTTCAGTGTTTGCCTTTTATTTTAGCCAAATCGTTGTGGATTTAAGATTGTCATACAGTGTGAAACAAAAAACGCGCTATCGGTAAAAATTGGCCGCTTATCGGCTCCTTTCGTTGCAAATGACGTCAAAAGACGATATTCTTTTCAGTGTTTGCCTTTGTTTTAGCCAAATCGCTGGTTTGAATTTAACGCGTTCCACTGATACAGGCCGGGTTCCTCGATGCCAGTGCTGCCGTACGGCGGGGAAGAGCGTGAATGGAGGCGGCCGACTAGAAGGTTTATAGAGCCCGTTTGTAATGTATCTTTAGAGGTCGTTTCCTTTTGTCGCTTATCCGCTTACAGTGGTACATGCGTACACGGCAGATATTTTGCGGTTTTATTTCCCGTCAGTTCAGTTGGTTAAAACGTGTTGTTTGCTTTCAGTATTCAGTTTGCCAATTTTGTTTATGCTGCTTTATTGGCGCTGTTTTATGTTTCTTGAAGAAAATATACTGCAGAAAGTATTGCCTTTTTGAAAAAAATGGATAGGGTCATAGATTTATGAATAGCCTAAACTAAAACTATGCGGGAATCTCTTTTGTTCTATTGTGAATATTTGTACAAAGTCTACATTATATCAAGATTGAACAATACACTACGCAAGTTTGATGTTTTTATGGATGAATAAAATATTTCATATAAAGAATTTTATGTGTATTGCTTGTAGCTTCAGATGAATTTATTGATTAGAAGCTGTGTCTTGCTTCTTCCTGTATACGTTGTTTCCTTTTTTTTCTTTGTGTATTTACTATTGCGCCGACTACTTTCCTGCGGCTTTAATAAGGCGCATTGCTTGATAAATTTGTGTACGCAAGTGGTGGTGCGTTCTTCAGTTGGGTCTTAACTCAGTCCGTGTATTTTCCGTCTCTCGTTTTCTATTCTCTGTGCAAATCTTAAAATTATTCGAGGTATGCTCCAACTCCAACAAGCAGGACTTAGTGTGACTTCCCAGTCAAAGCTGTAATTTTAGTAGAGTCTCTCCAGCAGCTAGTGAGGAATTATTGGCAGCAATTTTAGAAAAAAAAAACCTTTATTCATTGCAGGGAAAATATTTCTCTTGCAAATAAAAACAGTGTTCTGTGAATGTTTTCTTATAATTTTTTCTACCCCTTCTTAGTAGCATCTACGGCGATTTACCGGGTATCACCTGCACGGCGACTAGTTTTTAAACCTTTTCTTACACCTTGCCTGCCTTTGTTGTCTGTTGCCTAGCAGGGAAAACTCCGAAATTGATAAAATAGACTCGTGGCCCAATGTCCGACACGGTTTACTTAAAAACAAACACGCGTAGTATTTCTGCCGTTGCCCTAGACATCAAATCACCATGTGGCGGCCCTATTCAAGACACTAATTGCAGAAACAGCAATATTTTATTCATGTTTTTCAGTACTAAAATAAAAACGTTTCGATACCTTGCATTGTGTAATTTATCGAAAAAATGAAGTGCAAAGAAGTCGTTTAAATAGCCTTGCTCCTTACTTTCCCCTGCGGGAATTCGAGCAGTGGCAGAATTTTGGCATAGCTTCTATTCGTAAAACCAATGCCCCACTGGCGAAACATTTACTCCTTGCGAGAAAGTATGTGCGTTTTTGTAACAATCATATTTGCAGAATTCAGGTACCAAATGTTTCTCCGCCTTTTTATTTTGCTAAAATATTAAGGGTGTCCTTTGACTACACTTCAAAAAACATTGAATGTAAGCATCTTTACTCTTAATTATTCCATGCATCGAACAACCGCCATTTTAATTCACTTTGTGGCATGCAGTACCGGTGTAAGTTATTGGTAATTCGCTGGTCTGCCGTAAATGTTACATTGGCCAGACGTGGCGATGACTAAACGACTGACTTAGAGAGCATCGCTCAGCACTATTGGCTGTGATGTGAGGGGACATTTGCTCGACCATTGTCACAGGTGCAAAAGCACACCGGCATTCGAAAAAAAAACAGTTCTTGCACAGGTCACACACCCAACGCGAATGTGAAATCTTCGAGGCATATTGTATTGTTTTGAGAAGGGGACGAGTGTATCAGCACCCCTTCGATGGAATTGTCCACTAAGGAAGTGAGGTTCGTGGAGCAAAGATTAACCCGCCCACGTGTCATGAATAAGCGTCCATTTTCTCTCTCCCTTTCTTGACGGGTGCGCCGTTGACATAGTGTTTGCTGTGTGTCAATTTTGTAATAAATTGAGTAGTTGTCTAGCGCTACATCGTCGATTTTCTTACTCTTGTGGTCCGTATTTTGCCCTACTAAAATGTACCCAGTATAGGTTGATGAAATCCCAATCACGTTCTCTGTCGGGGATTGCGGTGCTCGAACAGACAGAATTTTCGGTCAATCTAAAAAATCCAAGGTTTCGTTACAACTTAGAATGCAAGCGTTTCTGAAGTTGCGTGATATACGCAGTTTTCCTAAACGTTTCTGATCTAAAAAATCTCAATCTTTTAAACGGATCCGATTGCGACGGATCCCTTAAGAAGCTAGGTCATTGTTTCCCATTTAGGTGGGTCCACGCAGAGTTGACAGGAAAAGAGACACAGACACGAACGGGTATCAACGGATAGCAGTTACGTTTAATCAATAAGGGTTTAAACGCTGCCGGAGCCCTCACCGTCTGGTAGACGGGGTTGTGTCTGCTCAAGTTCGGCTTCTGGTCACGTTAAAGCGTGTCAGGCGGGTGGCTGGTTTTCAGCCGTGGATGAGAGATCCTTCGCTCTCGCATCGTGTGGCGCGGGAGGCGCATGGACATCGCTGGGCTGGGGGCTTGAGCGGCAAAAAAAAAAAAACGTTGACGTGCGTCAAAGTTGAAAATAATACAATAACTGTATGTTCATTTGAAGAAACCGATGCCGTTAAGGTCAAGCTCAATGATTAGAAAGTGTAACTTCGTAGTCGTAATGCAGAATTTCAAGCCGCATTCTGGAAAGCACTTTGCCAGTGCACCCCTTTGAGGTTGCCGTTGTAGAGTTACAAATCCTTGCCTGTTTAGCATGAATTGAATAGACACAGTTTTTCAGATCTTCAGCGATATAAAGATCATAATGAAGGTGGCTCTACTACGGATGGCTGATCAGGGGCACACGTTGATTTACTTGCACTGAAAGCGCCTGCCTTTACCGTAATTAAGGTAGAGGTAGAAGACCCCTTCCACGGTGAACACCTGGACGATGACGTAAAAACGTTGAAAAACAGAAAATTTGTCATACATGTGGTTATACAATGAAATGCATCTTGTTGACACACGCCCTTTCATGGCGACCAGTACTGTTAGGCAATAACTTCACCTCAAAACGAGTTCAAATTTAATTGCTCAAACTTGACCCCTTTAACGGGGAATTGTTGCAATGGTTTACAAGCCTAGATCAGTTAGAGTCGACGATAAATGAAAAGTTATGGCTTACAGATGTAGAAAAATTTAAGAACCTGAGCAGGTATTTGAAAGGGAAAGGCACGAGCATCATAATCAACTCCAACAAGTGTAAATCAGTACCATTTTAAAATGAAAGCTCCTGAAGCTACTTGAAAAGGGCTCAGTCGCTGAAGGAACAAGTACACATAACATTAGACCCCATAAGAACATTGGCGTACACATTTAGACCTACAAGATTGATGGTGAAGACTTCGCTATTAAACACTTTTCCCTATGAACTTGTCGTCAAGCTCAAGCAGCTGACCTTAAAGAAAATGTCGGCGCAGGGACCAAAAGGAGACCGCTCAGACAATGCTTGTACGATACTTCAACTTTAGAACGCAAGAAGTGATATTTGGGAGAAGCAATTCAAATTGACTGGGTCAGGCACTCCTAGACAAACACATCCGACACGCAACCAAGTCATGGACATTATGCCCGGGTTTTTCGTTCGCGCAAATGGTCAAGATATTCTGCCATAGATCTCTTATTCGGATATCCAATGACCGCCTCCTAGAATATTATCGGGCACAATGTGTCGGAAAACCGGGATGTTGCTTTCACTGCCGAAGGCCGTTTCACCACGCCTAGTCTAACAAAAATGCAAAGAAATCTTTTATCTCGAAATTCAAAGGAGGCCATATTACTGACTTTTGCGATCGAACTTGAATTACGCAGCACACAAGAAAAAGTGACGATTCTGTCCAGCTGGATAGCCGAAAGATATACGTGAAGAAGCAATTTTTGGTGGGCATTGCCTGGGGACCCTAAATTTACCTCGCGAAGCATCGACTCAGAAGCAGCGACAAGCATGCAAGTAGCAACTGAATAGCGAGTGTTTGAGCAGCATATGCCGCTGTGGAAGTGACGAGTAAGGCATTAATAAATACAGGCAAGAGAAAAGCTCGGGAAGAAAGTCCACTGCATCTTAAAAGTGCTTGAGTGTAAACAAACACCGAAAATAAATACAATGAAACCCATTGCCTTCTAAGAAGCCTAAGACCTTTCCTACTGATGCTGACATGGTGAACCGAAGGCTATGTAGCCGTCTCATACAAGTAACCACATTGTTCAACAGTATGACTGTCTCCAATAACTGCAAACATTCGACGCCATCGCAGTGTTTACCTACAAACAAAGGACAAACAATGTTTCTCACTGAATGTTTTTATTCCACTTCACGGCGTGAGGTTGCATTGACATAGACACTTCGTGCACAGGAGAAGTACCGAGAGCACCTACTGTACATAACGTGGAAAGCAGAGCGGCGGCACAAGTACCTGCACGAGTTGGGATTTTTGAACACGGCTCTAAGGAAATCTCCTGTTCTTCTTGACCTCGCACACACCGTTCTTCTAAAGCAAGGAACTGGCCATCAATAAATCTGGAAATGCCGCCAATTGACTAATATTTACCGAGACAGGAATGAAATACCTAGTTCATGTAAGAGCGTGAAACTGCAGGAATCATTTTGAGTCGAACGATTAGGCTACTGCATCTCTTTGAGACTCCAGACTCGACTTTCAGTCCATTCCAGATTCAAGATATTACCTCCCTGAAGGTAACCCGATCAAAAATATTGCAACACTACGTTGCCTCTGGCAAAATATGATCTGATTTGGAAAGACGATGACACCAAAGCGAGGACAGCGACGCCCATGCCACAGGCAGCTAGGCTCGTGGCATCAACATTCTAGACAGAATAACGCTGCCCACTTGAAGGGCGCGTTAAATTCGTCTCCTTTATTCAGTGTCTTCTTCCTGGTCTTCAACAGCAGGTGTATGATCTTCAAAAGCAGGTGTATGTATGTAACACTAATGTTAATTGGCAAGCAACACACTTTCTTGTGGGCGCGCAGAAAAAACAGAGCTTGCAAATTTTAAGCCTGAAGCCCACCATTAGATAGATTGCAGATACCACAAAATTTTAATGCTCATATCTTACATATGGGCCTGTCAATAAAATTAGCCTGTAGAAAAACTGGTTGTCTTCAGAACAGCATCTTTCAAAAACATCCACTTTGGCGAACTGTAGAGCATGAGCAGGCAAGGAAGGAAAACAACAAATGGAAAAACAAGGCACTGTTTTGTGAAAGGGTGGCACAGCACGCACAGCGAGAACACACGTAGCTGAAAAGGTGTGTAGTAAAATGATGCACGTGCAATTGGGGTCACATGGAAAGGTGAAGGTACCCCCGGAGTGAAGCTAGCGAGCACGACTGTCTTAGAATGAGGGCTGTCCAGGGGACTGGTCAAGTGGAGACGAGTGAGACGACAAACTTCATCGGGATGTTCAACACGAGATCTAAAGAGGTCAAACAATGCTTCCGGTTTCATATTCTCAGGAAGTACTAAGCACCCAACAAAATTATGGAGAAAGACTCGCAATGAATGGAGACAGCTAGGTTGAGTTATAAATACACGAAAAACAAACAACCAGCTTGTACACTTTCTTGCAGAGTGGTTTCGTATTTGGAATAAATGTTCTTTTTTTTTCGAGAGAGACCGATGTGCAATAATATTTTTTGATGAACTCTTGAATGTTCGTGTTGGTGTTAGCCTTTTATGAACAAAAGACCCGCGTTTTCCAGCATTTGGGTAGCAATGGAATACGCAGGCACGAAGAAAAAAACACTTAAAAACGCCGAGCTGGACGACAGCAATGCGGGGACCGCATTTTCCAGCATTAGCAAAGCGATGGAATATTCTGTAGAGAACCAAAAACAAAAAAGCGAACTGGATGAGAGCAACGGGGGGAGGGTCGCTGGAAAGCATCGAAGAATAGGGGGACGTTGCTTCTGGGGACTGGGGACGGTCCCACGGCGCTGCGCGCCGGTTACGTGCTCGACTGGTTGTGTTCTAGCGTTGCGATCGACGCAGATTCTCCGAAACTTAGTGTTTGCGGCCCGTGTGGTGCCGCAAATTCCCACTTTTTTAGCGCGAGCTGCACGGAAACAATGCGGCGTACCAGTGGCGATCATCTCATTCAATGGTATCGCAAGCGGCTGTCATAATGAAAGTTTGTTTTATTGCTTGTATTAGCATTCCGGCCGCGTTTGAGAAAACCTTCTGTACAAATTTGAAAGTAACAGCGCAACTTAGCATAATCATGGTAACGTTGGGACATCTAAGCCTAGCCCGCTAACCAAACAGAAGGATTAATAAAGAACATCACAAATTTTTGTAGTTGTTTGAGGGAATTAAAGTTGCATGTGTTGTACCATAGACAATCTTTGATAAAAGAATGAGGCAATAAGGGTAGCGCGTCGGCAAAACTGGCGCATAAAAGACAAGCAACGCGAGCTTTTGAAGACGTGGTGTAATTATTGCGGTTCACATTTTGTCGTGTATATTGGGGTGTCTTTGAGAGTCGTATTGTATCAGTCTGCGTGCCCTTGTTTTATTTTTTTTTCTATCGAGCAACCTACTGATTTTTGACGCTAAGCATGTGTTCAATCAACCTTGATTAGTCAAAATAAGTTTTTAAAACCAGCTAACCAGTTGCTGCTATCTGAGTGTAAAGAAAAAAAAATAACGCCAGTGAACTAATTTCGTGCTTTAAAAAATAATAAACGTACAAAGAAAAAAAAAACGCGCCCCTTCCCTCTAGACCGGCTGTTCTAAAGAAAATTCGAGGATGCACCGTCACTACCGAAGGCTTGTCATGCGACACCACTATCGGACCGGGGTAGCGGACAATACGAAAAAATGAGAAGGCCAAGGCGGGGTCGCAGAACAAGTTCTCGTGATCGGCCGGGGATAACTTTCTTCCCTCCTGCTTTTAGTCTTTGCGTAAAAATTTCGCAGTGGGTGGGTGGCTGAGTGGCTCGTCCACATTTTTCATCTGCGCTGTGGCTAATAGCATCTACGCGTAACTTTTTTGCAAAAGTGCATCGGGACGTGTCAGCCGCAACATGTGAAGCTGCGGAAGCTGTGGTAAAAACAAGACCAGTGGTCCGTATTCCAAGCATTTTGAAGTGAGGACTCCTCTAGCGACGACAAACCATTGTGCCTGGTATTATTGGCACATTGTTGAAAATGAATTCGACGAATGTCGCACGTGGTGTGATTTGGATGAGATTTCGATTTGGACGTGCGATGTGCTTCCACAATCGACTGAAATTGTAATCACCCCTGGTGCAGAGTACCCAGTGGTGCTTCGTCTTTAAAATATTGCCTTTGTGTAGATGGGGTAGTTTTGAAAAACAATGAGTTTGCGTTCACATTGTTATTAGCTGGTAGTTTTGTTGGAAATTCAGTGAAATCAATATTTAAATTTACTTATAGTGTCGTTGTTTGGTCCGGTAAATAGGATAGTTCGGTGTAGTATTTGCATTGCATTTAAATGCTAAACTTCACATTTCAATAAGTACCACCGAAATACTAGAGAGCAAGGAAGTAACCACTTTTGCTTATTGTAGGCTGTTACCAATGATTTATTTTAGAGATATTTTGTGTCTATACAGACGTTTGGGTTATAAATACCTTCACTAATATATTTTAGATAGAATGTCTTGCAAAAATATACATTCATAAACGGTAAGTCTAATAAACGGTGTCTTTTTTGACTAAATGTTAAGGGTCATTGAACCACGCCGTTCAAAGCCAGCAGTTCCCCATTAATGCGTTTTCTGTTAATGCGCTTTGTTGGCCTCCGAAAACGTACAACTCGTCTAACCATCAGTTTTCTTTGTCCAGTATCGCGATATAATATATATATATATATATATATATATATATATATATATATATATATATATATATATATATATATATATATAGCAAGAAAATGAGGGGCTCGTTGAGGAAATACAGAAAGATAGGTCGGCAGTCTACAATGCCAAAGGAGGCATAGGGGTGGGGTTAGGCTCTTTTGTTTTTCACTACGGTTAATTAGGTTTACCTAATTAATGTTTACCTAATTAACCGTAGTGATAAAGAAAAGAGCCTAACCACACCCCTATGCCTCCTTTGGCGTTGTAGACTGTTGACCTATCTTTCTGTATTTCCTCAACGAGCCCCTCATTTCCTTACTATATTATTCTGCGACAGCCTAGCGAGGGTCTCGGTTCTGGCAGCCTTGATGCCTAGGTAGCATAAGAGGGCTTCCCGCCAGTAACCCGCTCATGACAGGCTGCAGACGTTCGCGTCACTCCCCGGGGGTTGAAAAGAAGGTCCCCTTCTCCCCGTGTAGTCAGATTGGCGCTGGCTACCACCCTCAAGCGTCAGATACACTTCTAGTATATATAAATAGCTCAGAAAGTGAAGGAGAACACAGTCGCCGAGATAGCCGAATTGGTAAGGCATTCGACATGTAATCGAAAGGCGTGGGTTCGGTCCCCACTCTGGGCGCGTGTTTTTCTTTCTTTCTTCTGTATATTAAATAAAATGTTTACCTAATTAACCGTAGTGAAAAAGAAAAGAGCCTAACCACACCCCTATGCCTCCTTTGGCGTTGTAGACTGCTGACCTATCTTTCTGTATTTCCTCAACGAGCCCCTCATTTCCTTACTATATATATATATAAATATATATATATATATATATATATATATATATATATATATATATATACATATATATGTGTGTGTGTGCGTGTGTGTGTATGTATACCTTCGCATATATTTAGTAATATACCAGTAGCGATTGCTCCTAATATTTTATTTTCAGAGTCCTCATATATAGCGTAGGGTTGAGATCGAACGACAGCATAAATAAAACAGCGTTTTCATTGCTTTATTTGAAAACTCCCCATCCGCCAGAAATAGCCAGCTAAAATTGGCTACGCAAGTAACCTTGCAGAATTTACTCGCTCTCATCGCCCAATCCAGTTAATTAAATACTCTTGAAAGTCAACTAGTACCCAAAGCACAACGATAATGAACAGATCCGATTTACGGTGGGTGCGGGAGCAAAATTATATTAAATACCTCATTAGTGCAGAACGGCAGAGAGTGTTTCAATCCAGACGCTCCTTTTTACCAAATATGCAACTATTCATTGAAAACTAGAAAATAAGGTAAATCTTATAGTTAGAAGGGCTTCAATATTATCAGTACTTTATTGAAACAGCAGGGTGTGAGCCGCGGGATTTATTTCGACGCCTGTAAGAGGGCTGATAACCTAGGGTTCGTTTTCCCAGGGCTCTGAGTGCAATGCAAACACACAAGTGCGAACACTCGAGTGCACCGCAACCGCCTAGTGCCGCGTTCCGCATCGAAATTGCCCCGTGCTGCGGTAGGCTCCAGGTACCGCCTAGCAGAAGCCCGATTTCCGGGTGAAGAATGATTACACGTAAATAGCCTTGATTCCTTTTTTTCTTAGGGCAATGTGATTTCATGTCAGATAACTTTCATTTTTTTCTGCAGCTCCCGTGCGCGTTACGTTTTGCTGCAGCCTTAATATGCAAAATGAATTTGCCATTTGCATATTCTTCCGTTCTTTCTTATATAGAGGAATACAGTTCGGCCTCTAGAGATAATACTTGCTGCAAATGCTGCGAAATTCATGATCCCAAATGTTTCAGGATACGCACTTGCCACGCAAGCGCAAGTTTTTCCCGCCATAACTTTCGATTATTAAGGATAATTTCCACGTTACTTTTTTATTTATTTATTTATTTATTTATTTATTTATTTATTTATATATACTCTCAGGGCCGAAGCATTACAGAGAGAAGTGGGTGTACAAAGTTTGGGGAAACCAAAAAGCAGCAAATAAGAAATACAAACATACAATGGCCGTCTCAAAAGTAAATGAACTATAACAATACGGAAACAATAGACAAGATACAGGACAGTTACGACGGCAGATTCACAGAAAATATCAATACTCAGCATGGTAGCGTCAACGAAACACACGCACAAAATAATCGAACAAAAACAGAAAAGTCAGTGTAGTTATATTGGGAACACTTAGAGAAAAACGATGAGCAAGCGCATTTTTTAACAATGTGAGGTCAGTGATAGCGGCAACACAGGATGGAAGGTGGTTCCACTCGCTTGCACTCTTCGGAATGAATTATTCGAAATACAGATTGGTGAGGGAACTGGGAGCGCCTACTTTGAACTGATGATCGTTGCGAGATGATATGTACGATGGGCGCTGCAAGAGAATGTTGCTGAGGGAGGGGATACAATGGAAATTCTTATGGAAAAGGCAAAGGCGAAATATTTTACGGCGCAGTGAAACGGCAGGTAAGTGAAGATTAGTTTTCATCGTTGTAACACTGGCCGCACAAAAAAACGTCCGACAAGATAAAACGAGCGGAACAATAGTGTATCGCCTTGATGCTGTCAATGAGGCAGTTAGTATGAGGATCCCAAATCGATGACGCATATTCAAGCTTAGGTATTACCAGTGTTTGATAAAGTAAAAGCTTGAGGTTAGTGGGTGATAAAGAAATGTTTCTTCGTACGTAACCTAAATTGTGACTTGCGTTATTTGTAATGTATTCGAGATTTGTATTCTAAGATTGTTAGAAATATTCACGCCAAGGTACTTGTAGGACGAAACGTGATTGAGGTGGCTTTTATTACGATTGTATTAACATGGTATATCATAAGAAGGGGAACGTGAAATCCACATTGCTTTACATTTGGCAACGTTTAACCTCATTAGGCATGTGTCGCATCATAATGAAATGTAATCCAGCTCAGTCTGAAGAGCAAGGTGATCTGCGTTAGTCCGAATTCCACAGTAATCACACAATCGCCTGCAAATAGTTTAATGAACGATGTAATGACATTAGAAAAGACGTTAATGTAAATAGGAAATAGTAAGGGACCAAGGACTGAACCTTGTGGCAGGCCGGAAGTTACAGGGCTAGCCGGGGAACTGTAGTCGTTAGCTGTTACTAACTGGGTGCGGTTTGACAAAAAACATTCAATCCACTTCAAGACGTTAAAATCAATGTTTAGTGCGATTAGTTTCCGGAGAACTAACTTGTGGCAGACGGTATCAAATGCTTTTGCAAAATCTATGAACATACAATCGATAGCGGACGAGCGATCAACGACTGAAAATAAATCGTTAGTGAAGGCAAGAACCCGTGTCTCGCATGAATATGATCCTAAATTTGTGCTGGTTAAGAATAAAAAAGGGGTAACCGTCAAGAAAGCTTACGACGTGAGTACAAATGACATGTTCAAGAAGTTGGCATGGGACACTCGGTAATAAATTGGAGCGATAATGTCCGGGATTATGAACGTCACGTGATTTGAACAAGGGAACCACCTTCCCCACCTTCCAGTTTTCCGGGAGAACACCCTCTTCTAATAAAAGCGCAAAGAGTCTGAACAATATAATTGACGAATAAACTTTGGTGTTTTTCAAGAACTTAGAAGATACACCGTCGATGCCTGAGGGAGAAGAAATTTTTAAGTTTATAATTAATTTGCCCACGCCTGCCCATTCAACATGTACAAAACCCATCGCAACAAAATCCCGAGCTTGAAAACCTCGAAATACAGCCGGTGCAGTGTTAACAAAAAATGAAGAAATTGCATCATTGAGGGCGATACAAACATGCACAATGGGAATAACTTCGTCCGTTTTGGTGGAGAGTTCAATATGTTTGTTTTTGCCTCCGTTTACGACCTGCCGAATTCGCGGGGATGGTTGTGCAGCATTGATGGTAGGATGTGGTGAAAAAAGGACTGCTTTGCCGCAGACAGCGCGCGCGCGTATTTGTAAGCCACGTTTTTATAAACCTCCCATCTTTAAGAAGACTTCGAACGCTTAGCATAGCGGTAAACACGCTTCTTTTTGTTAAGCAAGCGTTTCAATGTTGGCGTAAACCAGGGTTACTTGTTGTTACTCGCAATATTCCGCAGTGGTATAAACTTGGTAACACGTTCTGTCACTTTATTTCTGAAGAGCAGCCAATTATTATTTATTCATCTTTGGGAAAAGTCTTCTAAAAAGAAGGAAGTGAAATTTTCAAGTTCGGCGTTATATGATGCGTAATCGGCTCTAGTGAAGTCTCTGGTCAGTTTTGTACTTTTTTGCTTACGTGGTGATGGGCAGGGCAAGTCAAACACGATTACTTCGTGATCGCTAAGGCCTGGTAAAATGGACAGCGACTGTACGAGATCGGGGTGGGTAGATAAGAGTAGGTCTAAAATGGTAGAACTTGCGTCTGTAATACGAGTGAGGGACTTAGCAAGCTGTGTTAAATTGAATTGCGTGCATGTGTCTAGGAAACAGGCGCTTTCAGAGGAGCCAGACACAACTGATAAATGGGAGCTTTTCCACCGGATATCAGGAAAGTTAAAATCACCCAGAATAAATCCCGGCTTGGCGGGGAACCTCACGTGCAAGTTACGTGAGACGTCATGAAAATTGTTCGAAAAACCGGATGGCGCATTAGGAGGGCGATAACATGCACAAACAATGATGTCTTTGTGATTTGGGTGAATTCGAACACACACAAACTCAAGTGAACATAAAATGTGAATTTTGAAAGAAATGAATTCGTCTGAAACAAGAATCAAGACGCCGCCACCGGAGCGCGAGCCCCGGTCACACCTAAAAAAAGAATAATTTTTGTCGCACTGCAGTATCTCATGGTTATGAACTTCCGATGAAAGCCAGGTTTGAGTCAAAACTACGACATCAGATATGCGTGTGTTTACTAACGAAGACAATTCATCGCGCTTGTTAATTCACGCTTCTGATATTACAAATTAAGAAAGAACAGTTGGGATTACGGTTATTACAAGTAGTATTTGCGGCTAGCTATGACAGCGGCGAAGACCGGCCGCTAATGACAGGATCATCTCGATTACGATGAAAAGAGGGGTCCACTTTGTCCGTTTCTATTTCGCACACGCGGTCTGAAACTGCAGAGTAGGTGTAGATCTTACTGCCAATGACTACTTTATTGTATTTCAGAGAAAATTTACGACCAGTCGCCTTGGCGAAGTCGATTAGCTTTTTCCGTGTGCTGCGTGTACAGAAATCCTCGCTAATCGCTGTTTCTGAGCCACAAAACTTTGCCTTTTGGGACAAAACAGAATCTTTAGTTTTGAAAGACGTGAAACGCACTGCAACTGGCCGAGTTCTACCTGGAGCGAACGTTCCCAGCCTGTGAGCACGCGCAATTGCCTCGTCTGGAAGCTCCAAGCTTAACGTAGGGGCGATGACTGACCGCACCTTTTCTTCATAATCGGCCTTGTTTCTGATGCGGAATCATGGATTCCGTAGAAAATAGGTTTTCACGGCGAAATCGATCCGCGTAGTCATCCAAGCTCCCCTGGAGGGAGGCGTGTTCACTTCTAACAGCAGCTGCTACCATTTCCTGCACATGACAGACATCTTCGAATTCCTCAAACAAATTGACTAGCTTTTCGAGATTCGTTAACCGAGTTGTTATGTCTCACACTTTCGACTCTAGCAACTTTTGGTTTGCTTTCTCCACGTCTATGGATTGAATCAGCGCGTCATGCCGTTCATCTAGGTGATTGGGTAATTGCTGAATAGCCACCAGAACATCACTGTTCTGTTTACTAGGGTCAAGTTTTTGAGGGTCAGGGTTGAGCTCAACGTCTCCACTAACAAGCAACATTTTTGCAACAAAGACATACTCTACAAAGGTGCAGGCAAGAACACGTGGGTATGGGAACAGCAGCAGGAAAAGATTGCTTGAGCATTTTAAAAAAAAGACATGGGGCAGGACCAACCTGAACAAAAAGACAAAAGTGGTTGTAAGCTGCCGGCATCACTGCTGCTCTCCAATGCCCACTCCGTTTGCTGGCAACAAAATAAACTGTCTACGTTGGCCTAATAAAACAAAACTAACTAAGAACCCTAACGCCTGGAGGGAAATTTTAACATTAACTGAACCTTTAGGTCCCACAACCATTACTGTACGTTAGTTCAGTTTTTTTTACGCGTCCTTCAGCACAACTGTCTACATGGCTATGAGCGTGTACACCTCAAGTGCGCCAATCTGGTCAAGAATACGCTTATACCGGTTCTGACAAGTTCTGACAAGAAAACAGAAATTTAGACCATGCTGTATAACGGAAAGTGTCAAAGTTGGGCGTATGCTTAATACTATTCTTGTATTGATCCTGATTTACCCTACTCGCTCCAATGAGGATGTTGTGTAACCGAGATTACGAGCCTAGTTATGACTCCGGGGGAACGGAAAGAAACCACGTTTACGTAATGCGCAAATGCATCACACTTTTACTATTAGGCCCATAGCTTTTGTTCGCCGCCTTAAACGGCAATACCCGCTGAATAGATACTTTCTTAAGTCACTTTTATTCATTCTTTATCGTATGGCGCACTTAGTTCTTTGTCTCTAGCCACTACACCCTTGAAAGCTTGCAATATTGCAATATGCCGGCACCGCGTGAGACTTCGCCCCTTTCAATTGATGAGTACGTTTCCACTCTAGGTGTGGCGATGTAGACGATATCCATAAAATGAAGATAAGAAGAGAAATGATAAATTCAACTGTTATGTAGAAAATTTTGCGCTATCTTTTCTCTGCTGGCATTGCGGAAACCCGCCTCTGTCATGCTATACCATTAAAAATTGTCAGACAAACTCATACCCAGTCTACATGCCCCAGAGTGCACCAACCGATTACGCTGGACCTAAACTAGCAACTTTAGGCCTAAATTGTGCATGTCGCATCTCCACACCGAATTCCTGTAATGCGAACTTACTTTTGCCCGAGCGAGTAATAAACTGAAGCGTACCGAAGGATTCACAAATGGAACTTCACGATTCAAACTCCATTCCCTGATTTAAACAAACCGGTTTCATAAGCATGTTCTCAATGATGCAACATATGGTACACAGCACAGAAACAACGACGTATCATTACTGCCAAGACCGCCGGGGCTCTTGTGCTCTTTTTTTCTGAAATAAATTAAAATGTGTTCTCAGCAAGCCCTTGTGCTGTTTGTTTCTCTGTGTGTTGAGTGTTTTCGTGGTATAGCACCACTATGGCCATTATCAATCTCCGAATTTCGGACTCTTTCAAATTTTCAAAAACACGATTCACGAAAATGCTTCCGAGATTTCCCGCAAAACCATGAGGGTTAATCTTGTGCGTTCATATCATAGCACACACAATGTGCTCCCCAAAAAGGGTTTATGTGGAGAGCTCTCGACAAGTTGTGCGCTTAAATAAAACTTAAGGCGCATTTCTCTCCATTTGAAAGAAAACACACATGTCATTACATACGCGCAAGCTGCAGACACTGTGTTCGCAATGTCATCCGTTCACGGCGAAAAACAAAGAAATAGCAAGCGCTGAGCAGTTAGAAACTCTCGTTTAAAAAGGTAATTTGACAGGATTGACGCACACAGACATTTGTAGACTACTTTTGCTAATACGTAAACATATTAAAAACATTCCAGCGTTTTTTATAGTCTTGACTAGTATGGACATCAATCTTCCGTGTGTAAGCGGAGATTAATGCGGAGAAAGTGTGCAGTACGTGCCCATTCTGCACAAATTGAATTTATAGCCATGCGCATCAGGAGATGGAAAACAGTTAGCACACGGATTGGCTTTACGAGATTCGCACATAGCTAGAAAATAGGCCATCAAATGTCTGAAAATACGACCGATACATCGGTTATTTCCGCACAGTTCCAATAGTCTGCAGCTTAAGCACATCAAATGTCCGGAAGACCTAAATTGTTTTCGAAGAAAATAGGTGGAAAGAAGTGCTGATAATAGCTGTTTACAACTATTAACCGCCTTGTGCCATTTGAACCATAGTAGTGAGGCTTTCCATTCTGTACATACATGCAGATGGCGAAAAATACAACTGAATTCTTCCCGCTTCATTAATAAAGGTCAAAATCCGGAATTAGCACGACGCTCTCCATCTTTCGGGGATTGCTGCAAAGAGTTTCATTTTCGGGGGGAAAAAGCTGAATTTTCTGTGCCGCCATAATGGTCATAAGTTCGTGTTCCTAAGAGGAAAGCACGTTTCTCAATTTTCGCCGCCAGCTGGATAATGTCGTTAGCCAAAAGGGCGGTAAAAGCAGAAAAAAAGTACTCTTAGGGACATTTTAACCAGCGACATTATTAGCAGCAGCGTTGGTGGCGCAGTCTGGAGCCGGCGCTGTGGCCGTACAAATGAGCATAGTGGGGTTTTCATATTGATTTATTGTTACAGTGGTGAAGCAAAACTTCTCGTATATCCCAGCGTAGGCGTGAAGACGCTGACAAGTTTGCAAAACTCGAAATGTTGCGAAGCGGACGAGCAATAGAGTATGTACAATTATGTGGAATTTTATGTAACTAGACTTCGTTCTTACGAAGAAACAGTAGCGCACGAGGAATATCCCACAATCTGATAATTTAACGATTATTTTACGCCACAATTTCTTTAATATGGGAGTGTTTGAAATAAACAAGTTAGCTAATTTTGTTTTTCAGCGCCCCCAGATTTGGGCGCCGCGATCAGGGGTTTGAACCAGATAAATTTTCCACGTCCTGGGTGCTGTCTATTGTACAATGTATTTCTCTTTCTTTTTCCCAATGTAATTTTACCCATTTCTGCGGCGTTTTTACTTTACCTCTAATACATGCAAACCAAACGGCACCGAGAAAGAACATATTTCCATCAATTAGATTTTGGTCGAAAGAAAGTTGGTGAATTGGCATTTTTCGTTTGGTGGGTGTTGTCCTCTTATTGACTGCGATCAATAAGTAGAGCCGTAAATTTATTATTTAGTGTTACTCAACACAGAAGTAAATATAATACGAGAACATGTGGACCAGCTTTTTAAAATGCGATCATCGTCAGGACAGTAAAATAAATAGGGAGCCTTTTTCGCAGCTCGAAATTACAGCATGCACAAGCATGTAAAACCAACATTTCCCAGGTGTCGTTGTCAGTCACCAACGATTTTAGACATTCTAGAAAAGTTGTCAGTCACATACAACGTCATTCCCTGATGCCTCTAGACATCCCCCCCTGGAGAGAGAGGGATGAAGCCGATATTTTAGGTTCTAATCCGGTTCATAGAAGTTGTCGAAACATGACAGCGAGGTCTGATTGTCAATGCTGTAATGAAGGACAAAAAAGGAAGGAGAATAATATTTTGTTCCGCTTCACAAGAAACATTGTACGGTCCTGTATATAGGCAAGTGAAAAACATGCTGAAGAAAATCGCTGCTTTACAAAGAATGTGAGAAATTGTTTGAGCGGATTTTCTTTGCTTTTGGGAAAAAATTGCATTCACAAAGTTGTCGTTGCAGTGTTTCAGTAAGGAAAGTGGGGCATATAACGCAATAGGCGTTAGAAATGTCCTATCCTGATCGTAAAATTTCGGCTAGCGGGTCCTATTACATGGAATTATGAATTGGGATCCCGTTCAGACAGGGACGTATTAAGATAGGGGCTTTTTCATACAGTGGCTCGTTCAGACGAGGACCCGTTCAGGGGGGCACCGCACAGACGAGACCCCGTATCGGCCGGACCAGTTCAGGCTGCATCCGTATGACTGACCCATTTAAGACTCGTAAACAAGTTGTGGACAGTTTTTTTGCTCGTCTTGCATCAGTCACTTTTTCTATGTAGCTGACAGCAACCTGATGAAAGTAGTCTTCTTTACAGGGAGAGCACTGTTTCAGGACAGTGCTGTTATATCATATACCACGGCAGCATAGTGCCCCTTTCTTTGAAGTATTCTTTGTACAAGCACACGAGGATGAGTTAAACATTTCCTTAGTCGGTTTGGGCCACGCTGTTCGCTGAACTGCTATGTCGAAGTGGTTAAACATTCTTCCGGAAGAAAATATGGTATAGTTACGGTCATCTTTAGGTTCTCATAAAATACTACCGTAAGGTAAAGAGCAAGCGCCCACTCTCGACGTAGGGATAGTTCAATCTGCTGGGTCGGAAATGTAATTACCCCCACTCTCTAAAACGAAAAAAAAATCAGTGCCATTCAATGTAGAGAAACACATTTTTATGAAGACAAAAGAGACCCCGATGCTGCGGTTTGGCCAACCAATATTGAAATTCGCATGGCGTAATTGCCAACCACGTGGTCGGTCGTGATAGCCAAAGAAGCCCCTTATCAACCATTATCTGATTTGTTTTTGAGATGTTGAAGAAGGTGTACTCGTGGTGTGTTCAGAGTGCGCTTACAGCAGAGTGAAAGGCTTTTTGCGCCCCAAAGAAATCTTCCGGTGCCCCCTGTCTTTTACCAGTGGCATGACGTATTCTAACGTCCAACTGCTGTTTCCGTCCCTTGATGTAAAGGCGCGGTGCAACAAAATTTGCGAGCTGCAAACTCTGAGCTATTTAAACAAGTTCTTCAGACAGAAGCCCATTATTCACGCCACGCCTGCAGTTATTTCTTGTTCCCGAAAGGCAAAAAAGAGGTCCATCCACTTCTTTAGTGAACACCGGTGCTCTGTTTTTAAGCTTTCACTGAAGCATGTCCTTGCCAAAGTTCTGCTGCAGCAATCTTTCGTATTTTTGTCCCGCTCGCATATATTCCTTCGATCTTCGCAAACCGGTGAAATGCCGTGTGCATGTGTTTTTGGGGTATTTCGACGGCCTTCCAATGACATCATTTTCCTTATCATCGGTATACAGATGTGTGTAACGAACCCCCGTTGTCACGACGTCACATGCACATTCGCCACAGTCATATGGCAGAAATAAAGTGGCTAGCATGTCCAGGGTGGGCGGTAAAGCCACGTGTTCTTTGATCGTGCCTTGAAGGAGACGAGAATGCAGCCAGAAGTGTTCTTAGGGGGTTTCGGTTTCACAAATTTTGACCATAAGAGAGTGGTTGGGGTAGCGGGGGCGAGCTTTTTTGATAGTACGCGAAAACAGGAAATTGTCTTTTTTGTTACACTTGCGTAGCCTGATGTTTTGACAAAGCGGTGGCACGACTACGCCATCCCATTTGTCGCCGAACGTTGGCTGCCATCCAAAGGCATCGAGCCTTTATTACAAAAACTGGGGCCCAGTAATCCACTCTCACGGCCTCCAATCCTCTACGCGAAAGAACAGATCACTGCTGAAATGAACCTGCAAACGAAAAGAACCGGACGGAAGCAATGTACTGAATACTAAAGGCCTAAGAACCGAAAGTGCATAATTATGTACCAAAATGCATTGCACAAAAGTTAGCACACTCAAACAGCAAGTGATATTTAGGGGCACACTCACACGATCCCGGCAGGCACATGTGAGCCGCTCACTTAAAAATGGGGTGCTATTTTGATGTTTCATACATTGTACGTGAAAAAATATTGAATGTTTTTTGTCATTTTGTGCTTTGTAAAAAGCTCGGTATAGAGAATTTGCCAAAAATATTTCTCTCCCTAACCACACAAAAATGCAGCTAGCGCCAAGGTTTTTGCGCCCGAAAACCGATCACGAAAGGTTATTAATATTATTAATCAACCCAGACCGTAGATTGTTGCTGTTTTTAAAGAATGTTACCACGATATTTGTAAATTACCAACTTGACAATGACGAGTGACAAGAAGACCAGAAAGTATTCTGACACACTTTAAGCAAAGCCAAACTTTCCGCACAGGGAAAAAAAAACCTGAACAGAAAAAGCTATCCGACTTTGGCTGCCAGTTCGGCGAACTGCTCAACAACAATTTGCTGCATTATTTCCATTGTATTAAGATGGCCAAGAAGACACAAGACTACATCGCCAAGTTTAAAAAATACTAGCCTTCGACAACTGAATGAACTGTATTCCAGCTACGAAAGATGTTTTTAACCACGAGAAAATGGTGCAGTGTCGTAATATAAGCCAACACTAAGTCAACACTAACCTAACACAAACAGCAAGTTGTACTCTAACTAAATGTTAGCAGTAAAGAAGTACTGACAGAAAATGTCAAAGCACAGATATGTATCTAAAAGGCAGGCTCTACTTCTGTAATGAGATATCTAGCAGGAAGTTTCAACAGTAACCGCTCAGTATAACTTAGTTTTAATTCATTTATATGTTGTCACGCATGAGAGGACTCCGAACAGATGCCCTCTCGCAATCAGTGGCACCATGACGCCATCTAATCCTGCCCTTAACTTCCGACGCGAGTCCCCGTTACGTCGACAACATGCTGGCTGCAGTTGGCGCGCGCAGCTATGGCGTGCCTTTCTGTCGCGGTTTTGGCATTGCGTCAAGCTGCCCGGGCGTGTGGAGATGGTGAAAACCAAAGCTGATTTAGGCACACGAGCGCGTTTAGATAGGCAGTGGTTAGACAAGAACGGTGACGTCATGAGCACCAACATGTCACGGTGGCCACCTCGATGTCGATTTCACAAAAATAAAACTGATTAAAATAAACGAGGTTGTGTATAAATATTTATGCAGCGACCAACGGTTAATGTGCCAGTATATGATTAGTGTGCTAGTACGCACCCTTAACAGCAAAGAAAACGTAACACAAAAATTTCGTGTCAGCACTCCTTTCAACTGATATGATCAAGCAGAACAAGACGCCAAACTACAATGGCGCAGTCAAGTTCGGGGCGGTGGCTTTTGTCGGCCGCGGCTAATCACACAAACAAGATTGTGTAATATAATGTAGAAATGACCATAAAGTGGCTTTTCTCGCCTGAATGCTTTTCCGCCAGTATTCCGAGTGGCTAAGGAATCTAACTCCAGTGGATGCCAGGCAGGAGGCCGGAAGTTTGATTCGCAAAAGGGAAAGTTTTTGTTTCTTGTTTTGAGAGGTTTAGTAGCGTGTAATACGCAAAGGTACTAGTCTCAAAGGAATCCACCGGAGGAGGCAAACTCAAGCAGAAAAACTGCATGCAAACAGGGTCCCGCTGCAGTCGCCGGACTTTGGGAACCTCGTCTGTATACTACTGACTGTGAACTTTGCTATTTTGAATGAATAAGAAAGTGAAACTGAAACTGAACCTGAAACAGCCTGTATGTCCGCGCACAGCTACAATCGTTGTGCAACTGTCAAGGCGCTTGCTCTGCTGGTCCTTTGGGTACAAAAGTGTTTATAATGAATAAAGAATGGATTATTTTTCATTTCGTGTTTTACAGCTTTTCAAGGCAATATACAGAAATATTGTTTAACTTCAGGATGTTGCACTTTTGCTTTTGTTTCGAAAGTGCACGTTTCCTATGTGCTTCGTGAATACTTTCCTGGTATTGCCTACAGCTTACGTTTATGACGCTGTGGATAGCGAAATACGGCATCCAGGCAGATGAAAGCCTCATACATGGGAAACGTTAATTATTTCCACAATTTTTTTAATGCTTAGGAACGCAAAATCTGCAGGACCTGATATACATGTCAATATAGTTTAGGCGAAAAGTAATAGTAGCCAGAGCTATATCATTCTGCTTTTTAAATCACCAAGGGTGACGCTTACAATGCTAAGTGATGGGTTTAAAAGCAGAAGCAGCCATACATTGCACAACATTCACGCCGAAAATGTTTTCACGAATACGAGTACTTTTGAAAAACTTCGTTTTGCGCTTGTCACCCGAATATGTCTCTTTCAAAAACGTCCAAGAATAAATAAATTTTACACGGGAACGTTTATGTTTGACCAGGAACAAATGACAAGAGCTGTGTGCAATAACGCACCCAAACACCCTGCTAACGTAATATTACCTCATGTAACATACGAGCCTGCTGTGGCCACTGTTCCAACTTTAAATAAAATCTCGCAAGCCCCGCTGGATTACTGCCAGCCAGGCTGAAAATGTGGAGGCAGAATGAGTGCACTCAAAAACATTGAGCAACTCCGTCAATTTACCCACCTGTGCCGAACAAATGTAAACCCTGTTATGATGTTTCATCTTATGTGAGTTGCTCGTTTTTATGCAGACAAAAAGTATAATGTATGGCAATGTAACTAAGTGTCTTGGTCACTGGAGAAGACCTCAGATAAAAAAAAAGCCACATTAAGCGTCGGAAAAAGAAGGTGTAATAGCAATGGCACAAAATCGAATGGGCATAGTTGGGCAAGATACACTATCTGTGAGGTGATGCGATTTTCCTTTGTGAGAGGTACCATTAGATGGACAAAAAATACATGAGTATGCCCAGCAAGCTTCACTTGATGGTACAAATGCACCAATCTATGAACGGCCCACCCTCTTTTCCAATGAGATTCATTTTATTGCATACAAGTGTGACCCGCATTTATGACACAGGTTTTACTGTGCGCAGTAAAGCAGAAAAAGGTTTTACGAATGCATGATGAAGAGCTACATTGATTAGTCAGGATTGACAGAATTTTGGTTCATTTTGCAGATTTATGAAAACAGAAGCGTAAAACACGTGCCATTATATTCTATCACTCGAGTCATTATATATTGCAGCCAAACAATAGGGTTTCCACAAGTGCACTGGGCTTCCTCACAACCTGTAGACAGCACCTACTTTCGTTATCTCTACGTGAACAGTTTAGAACGCGCGAGCGAGCGAGCGCAAGCGCGCGAAATACACCGGCCGAAGTCTTCGCTGTCCCCACGCGGCCGGGCAGCATGACGTCAGTCCCAAAACCATGACGTGTACACACCCCGGAGCAGCGAGCGCCAACCACAGCCAGCGCGTCGGCTTCAGGAGCCCCGTCGTCGGCAGTTTCGGGCAAGTAGCAGATGATGCCATGTGGCCAGCTCTAGGCTTTGTCGAGTAGCCGAACAATAAAATGGATTTAAAATATGTTGCGGCGAACTACTAGCTAGGACTAGCTTCTGCTGTGTCAGGTGCTGAACAAGTGCAGATGTTTAACCCCGTTCAGACTAGGAATGAAAATACCATCGTTTTAATTGTGGAGACTTACACAGTTCCTTGTTTGGATAATTGTATTACCTATCGCTAAATTATAAATGCATCATAGACACAAATATGACAGAATGCTGTACGGTCGCTATCACCAAGACAGTCTTCACAATATCACATTATCAATATCGTTTTCTCACCTGAAGTCCGCACATTTCATAGATCTTGAATTTACTCTAGGCTGGATACCTGCCCATTCTGGGATTGCTGGCACCGAGCTTGTGGATGAAATTGGACGCGGTGCCTGCGCTTCTAATCACAATGAAAATAACAACACTACCTCACACAGACCTGAATTAGCACATCCTACTAAATATTCGAATAACAAGACAAGCAGAGTTGATTGAACCGGCAGCACACAAATTACTTGTAATAAAACCACTTTTGGGACGATACAGAAACGACGAACAATACATACACGAAAATGGTACTAGCAGGGTAGCAGTAAGGCCAAATACGTGTAGTACCATCTCACCTGAATAGGATCACCAAGAAACCTATTTAGCACGTGTTGACAGCACAATCTCTAATCCGCATACTCAGATAATGCAAAGCACTGCACTAAAGGCGATGCAAGCCTTTCCAACAACTATCTGCTCACCTATCATACTTTTTGCGAGGTTTATGTATACCTCCACGAGGACAGCTTGCCTCGCGCACTTATACAAGAACCAGCGACACCAGAGGCGTTTATGTTGGAAGCTATAGCCAGTCTAGAAGATAGGCGAAGTAGGTTCAACAGTGCCATTGGAAGCTCACATCCCATTTAATAGTTCTGTCTCCAACGTGAACATAGCCACTCACAATTCTTAGACCGTTGCGGATGGAATTCATTAGTTAACGTTTTGTCTGTAACAAACGTACACGTGAATAGAACTGAAGATCCTCGAAAGTTTCATTGCCTCCAACCGAGGCTACTTGTACGGAGACATCGAAGTGGTGTATTTAGTCTAACAAAAGTGTTTGGGCTCTAGTGGAAAACAGTAATCTAAGCTAAACTACCATGAACGCAGCTTATCCCAATTTCGAGCGGTATAAGCGGCATACTGACATAACGTTATAAACATCGTGTACTCAGGATATACCAAACATTGCTGGTTTAAAAAGATCGCTAAAGCAGAACATGACTTCTGTTCGGTGTGATGGTTCTAAAAGTGAGCTACGACTTCCGGACAGCTGAAAAACAAACACCTTCAAAAAATGGAGAGGGCGTTATGAAGAAAAATAAGCGTTTTAAACAAAATATTACTGAGCTGACCGAATGTCAATGCGTGCTAAGCCTTTCTCGGGGATTGCATGTGCTGAATATTGTAGCTCAACTTTGTTTAAATACAGCGGCACAAACTAGTTATTTTCAAAACCAATAAACGGCACCTTTGTGTAGGAGAGAATGCCTCGTGAAATCCTGGATATTAGCCCCTTCTTCAACATGGTGGCGCCAATTGTGGTATGCATGAAAAAATTCGATATGCTGGTTCAAGTGGAAAACGATACAATTACGGCGTCGGAGGCAAAATGGTTTCGTTGACAGAACATTTTGATAAAGGCTTGGTACGTATGGTGTGAATAGACGTGAAAAAATATTTGTACAAATCATCTTTACTAAGGCCAATAAATGTTTTTGTATTTCATCCGGTTTTCGAGCAGCTGTTGTCGTCTGTTGTTGCGAATCCAGATGCACGATACCAGACTTTCAAATCGTTCCTAATAGCATTTATTTTTTCTCGAGTAATTCTTATCCTGTTGACTACATGGCGTGACTTCTGACCACGACCACCTATACTGCTTCTGACGACCTGCCAAGATATCTCTCAGGGCAGATTTTACCTAGCTATACAGCCTGATATCATTCAGCGACGGATCCTTTATTAGTATAATCAGGCAGGGTAGCACTGCCAGATATCCCCATGCATCATATACACAGGGTCCTATCAGGAGTTATTATATGGAGGCCACAGTCGTGGCTACAGATGGTGCTGTGAAGCTACATCTAAATAACAGCATTCACTACGTAGTCACCATGCTTTTAGAAGCAATGTTATTTTCCAATGTTTCTGAACTATTTTCCATAAACGTTTACCAACTAATTGGATTGATTATTGATTATATGCCGCACGAGGCAACGGTCTAAGTGTCGCAGTAAGGCGGCGATGGGAGCAGTCACGGGTTGATTATACCCAACCGGCAAGAACCGCTGCCGCTCACTGACTAGCCAGAGTCACTGTTAATTCCTAATAATGACTCTGGCTAGTCAGGGAGCGGAAGCGGTTTGGCCGGTTAGGTAAAATCAAGGCAGACTGCTCACATCCAGTACAGCAATCCTGCTCTGTCGCTCCTCAACTCCAAACTGATCAGTATGTCTTGATTTTACCCGACCGGACAAACTGCTTCCGCTTACTGACTAGCCAGAGTCATTATTAAGAATTAAGAGTGACTCTGGCGAGTCAGTAACGGAAGCGATTCGGCCGGTTCGTAAATATCTTCTGTGACTGCTCCCATCGCCGCCGTCATGCGAAGCTACTTAGACCGTTGCCGAGACAGTTTCTACTATATTCCTGACCACGCCACAGCTGTCTTATATGCATCCAATGATTGCTCCAAACAACCCAACACCCCCTTATAGCATTTCTGGCAAAAAAGAAATCCTCAATGGTGGAGGCATAAGCAGGAGTACACAAATATATTTATAGAAGAATATTTTCAATAAATTTTAAAGTTAGAAAAAGCAAAACTTTTTGTTTTTTGTAGCTTCATGAACTTCTCAGTTTACAGTAAAACTGAACAAAAACGTCAGAAACGCACTGTATTTCTTATTGAACAATTAGGTAATGTTATTGTTTCTGAAGAACCCAATTATAATGCAAAAAATAAGAAAATAATTTTTTTATTAAATGTGCCGGAGGTGTCGCGTGGTGTGTACGAAATACCCAAGATTTCATATTGTCTGAAAACGCGACGAAGTGTAGTTAGGCGATGAGTTTATGGGCTGTATAACCTCCATGTCAATGTTTCAGTCCACTCGCCATGACTTTACCAGCTCCGCAACAGCACCCTTCAACGATCGTATCACTCATCAACCATAGACGGAGGCATCTTGTTCAGCCGCGGGGGTAACATATCCTCCCAAGGCGCCTCTTGGTGCAGGCATAGCATGGCCTACACTCCTCCGTCGCTGATGTTTGCATTCACCCTGCCCACTTCTTGTTTTCTGGAGGGGCAGGTGCAACACGGTCAAAAATCGACAATCTTCGAGTATTGCTCTCAGGTGCCGAATTCAAAGACTTCCTACATAGCCAAAACCCGACTGTTTTACTTAACCGGACTTCAACACTTGAACAGAGAACGACGTGTAACCGATGTGAAAAGCTGGCCATTGACAGCAAGACTGCACCCACGACACGTAGTGAGCGACTGTCAACACGCCAAGTCGTCATACCACGCGCTGACGCACCACATTCTCACGGAAACGACGACCGACGTCCAGCTACCCTATAAAAGCGTTGATGTAGTCACTCTCATAAACACGTGAGCCAAATATTCAGGGATTCGGCACAGTAGTATCCCGCAACCGAAGCGCACGAGAAAGAGCATACTAATGCCGCCGACTTTAGCTTGCTTTAATAACAATTTCGCCCCAATTATATACGTTGGCAGCCAACAACGAAAACTATTTGGCGTGACATCTCACTTTTTCGTATTATAAACCTCCATCGCGAATCAGCCAGATACTGGAAATAATTTTTGGTGAGGGCTCTTGACGGCATGCTGCTGCGAAGCTCCCTTAACCGATGGACGTGTTCAACTTCAATGACTTCACAAGTTAGCTGATCGCGGTGTTTACGTATAACCGCACATTATCAAATTGGGAAATGCAGCCGCAGTCTCGGCAGTGAATTCCCTAGTTGCCATGGACTGCAGTGATACATAATAAAATATCTGCCAAAATAATTTGTTTAGGCACTTTCTGGTTCGCCCAGCGCACGTTTTCTTGCAAGGGAGCGGAATTGAGTTAGCGACACTGAAATGACGTGCCACAGACAGCCTATTGTCTTGGTGGTGCAAATATAGCTTCGTTCGGTACGGCAATTGACAAGCTTGCATAGGCATGTTAATTACTCGAGGGCAGAGAACACCATCCTGACATTGACTTATTTTCTGCAATCATTACGTCCGTGAAACTTTGTGTAAATATTACAGTGCTGTGACTGGTTTTTATCGCTAGCAGGGCAGTCTGCCCCTTCAGTGCCACCACGCTTGAATTTGTTCAGCAATTTGTCTGCAACCTACAACAAAGGGACCCCATATAGAGAGCGCTTCTCAGGTGACACACATGGGCGAGAAGTCTAGACCGCCTACAGCAGCGACAAGAATTTTGCAACGCATTTGAGAAACATTGTTTTTATTTTCTTTTTTAGTAACTTGGAGTGCGTGGATGGAAAACGAATGTAATGGCTTGTTCACCCGGGGCTCATACTAGTTGACCAGCCGAGATCGAGATATTAGTTGAGCAGTCGAGATCGTCAGTCTGAGATAGAAAAACCTTGATGCACCATCAACCGGTACCTGTTGGTGAGGAACAAAAGCGATAAGCAGCCTTTCATAATGCAGAACACATTCGAAATAGCATCTCGAACCTTTTTTTAATATTTTAAGCCGCATGAGCAATTAATATCGGGTAATCGCCCACAAAGCGGACTGCATTAAGTGAAACTGCATTGTCAATTGTCGAGCGAGAAGACGATCATGGTAAAGAAGAAATATTGTCACGGCGCAACAAATGATGAAGACCAGTAGGAGAGAGAAAAGAGGGTGCATTTTGGGAAACTTGTGCCTGATGTGTGGTAGCGGTCACACCAAGAACACTCGCTCACGAAGGGGCACGTTCTCGCCTTCTTCGCGGCTTAGGAGGTGATGATCATGCTTGCGATTTCCATCATGAGGATGAGGATGATGGAGACACGCCAGAACGGCGCACACCCGCTCCGGACGATTGGCGTCTGCGATCTGTTGCTGGTTACACACGTAACAATATTTTACTTAATATAAGAGCGATGAAGAGCCGATTGCGGTATTCACTGAAAAGTTTAGCGGGCCATTTCTTCGTTTCTCAACACTGAAAACCTTCATTACCGTGTCCACTGTGGCAGTGCATGCATAGCCGGTTCTACCTGATTCTCGCGGCTAGCGTCGCCAGATAAATTATAAGTCGCACTCACATACGTGATGGCGCTCTGCTTGCGTTTGAGAACTTTGCAACCGTCGTCCCGGCCGTGGGCCCAACACATATGAGTATTGGCAAAGAGATTTTGTTGTGATGTTACGATGCAATAGAGAAAAGTATAGATTAGAAAGGTGAGGACAGAGTAGAGAAAACCAGTTCCACTGTGCTTGATACCGCCGCACACTACGTTCCTCGTACGCTAATGGCTCGCGTCATGCTGCATGGGGGAGACATGAATTCGAATTCTCGGTGGAAATGGTGAAGCGTAGAGGGGAGATTGCTGTTTCGAGGGGCACGTCTCCGGCGGTTCTAACTACGGAGTTCGCTGAAATGTCGTGCGACCGACAGACGGGTACTCAGGAGTGAGAGCTGGCTCTCGACAGCCCACACCAGCAGGCCGAAAGCCGGGCGACATCCAAATAAAGGGCGACGGCCCCCGCCGACTACGGACCGCAGAAACGAAGTCCCTCTGAAGTGGAGAAGAGCGAGAAAATACGTCCGATCAGCCCGGAAAAACGACCCAGAGTAGGGCCAGCTTTTCCCTGGGTGAAGAAAGAGCCCTTAGGGAGCCGAATGACGCAGACACGTTTTTTATCCGCTCGGTGTTTCTACGTTTTAAATGATCGAACTTCCTTTGTCAAACAGTAATCAATGTTCTAGGTGAAGGGGCAAGGTGCAAGGACTCACTGGGCTTTACCAGGGAACCTTTTAGGCCATCGGAATTCTATTTATTGCCAGAAGAAGACTGTGCCACACCGACGGGTGTGCTAAGCCTCGGCAGTCATAGCCGCTAACACACCTCGCCCACCGGCTGCGTCGACGCATCAGCTCGAGGCTATTCGCCCCCTAAAGAAATGGAGACCATTGGAGACATCGACACGGCAAAGATGTTCGACCCAAGGTCAGTGGCGGTCCCGGGGGGGGGGGGGGGAAGCGAGGAGGCGAAAAGGGCGATCGCCTACCCCCAAAGAGGTCCTCAGCTTCTTGTTTTTAAGAGTCCCACTTCAAAAACCACTCCAGATGTCGCTAAGTGATTTGTGCCGAAGCGGGTTACACTGCATACCCGCACACGCCGACATGGTTATCACCTCCTCTGAAGAACTGGTGCAAGGAGCTGAGCGGTTCTTTATTCGCCACCTGCTTAACCCCCCCCCCCCCCCCAAACAAAAAATCGCCCCCCACAAAGCAATCTCTGGGACTGTTACTGCACGAGGTGGCGGTGGTTCACCAAAATAAGTGGCCTTCAAGGGCGTCGAGCAAGCGGCCGCCACGCAGGCGCTCAACCGGAGCCATGTCAAGGACTCCCCGCCAAAGAAAGGCAAGGTCGCGCAAAAGCGCAAGTTTGCGGCCATTGTTCTTACTATAATACTGCGACAAACAATGTTGCACTAATTTGTTGGTGATAAACGTAGAAGAAGCTAAGCTCGTGCATTGGTAGGCTCAACTTCGTGCCCTGCTTCATGGAATTTTATGACTGTCTATTTAGAAACACGTGATATTTTATATTAGCCATAACAACGGAGCGTTGTGAATGACGAAACCTGGATGTTAATTAAGTTGCGGTGTTTCAATGTGAGCTTAGGTACACTTCGGAAGTGACTCATTTGTTTAAATATAATCGCCATCATTTAGCAAACATGGATTTCGTCGGGTTTTTCTTGCTCAACGCAGCTTGTAGAGTTCACGCACGATTTGGCTCTCTCAATAGATAAGCTTAAAGTAGTTGACTGTTTTTTCTTGTACTGCAAAAAAAGCATTTGGAGGTGTTCCATATCAGCTACTTGTTAGTACGTTGGGGGCTCTAAACTGAATGAATCGGTTATTACATGGATAGCCGAATATATCTCTCTAAGACAGCAGTCGGTCGCTCTAAATGGTTGTTCATCCGGAAATGTTCCCGTGACAGGAATTCCCCAAGGGTCAGTTGCGGGACCTCTTTTGTTTCTGCTATATATAAATGTTACTACTATTGGCCTCAAATCTTTGTTTAAAATGTTCGCAAATCACTGTGTAGTTTACAGGACTATAGCGAATGAACGTGATTCCGAATACCGGCAGCATGATTCTAATTTAATAACATCCTGGTGTGCTGATTCAGAAAAGTCGTTGAATATTAAAAAGTGTGTAAAGTCACATTTACAAGAAAACCTTCTTTCCAATTGAATACGTATACCGTAAATTACACTGCTTTAAGAACGGCAGGGGAATATAAATATCTAGGAGTTTATTTAAGGAGACGTTAGAGGTCAAATAGGGGCGTTCACAACACAAAAGTTACGGCTGCACGTGTTTTTGGCTTTCCGAGATAAAATTTCTGCGAACTCCATCTACCTTTAAAGAACAACAGTATTTTACTCATGTGCGCTCACTGTTGGAGTACGCATGTGTTTTGTGGGATCTCTACACCAAAGAGCTAGTTGATACGCTCAAAAACATACAGAATAGGGCAGTGCGATTCGTATTAGGTAATTGGCACTGTCAACTTAGCATGAGGGAAAGTAAAAGTAATCTTGAATGGTAAAGACGGAAAGTATCCGGGATGAAACCTCAGGCTGAATTTTTTTTCGTAATATCTATCATTCGAAAACTGGAGTAGAATGGGAGAAGTATGTCCAAGCGCCATTCTACATATCCCGAAGTGGCACCGCTATCTCAAAGCAAATTATTAAATTTCCTTGAAAGGTGACGCCTTGCGCGATTCATTTTATCTAAGATCAATACGAGAGTGTAATTATCTTCCACGTATGATTGCACCAACTGTATATAACGACGATTTTCACCGCGCTTTGTGGAAATATTTTGTTATTTGTTGTCACATTTGTGGCTTAGTGTTATGTATCTCCCTGCTTTAATGCATGCAAAGACAAGCAGGTATTAAATAAATAAATAAATAAATAAATAAATAAAATAAATTTGCTAAGCCCCAAGTTCGCCTTCAATGGGTTGAGAACCTTACGCATTGAGACTTTACCAACGAAATATATATTGTTTTATTTGTTGCAGTATGCAAGCTTTGCGTAATGAATACAACCATTGCTATGTTATTGGTTTTAAACAAATTTTGAAACTGTAGTCTTGCGCCTTTCCTTGCGTGAAAACAGAGGAATACAATTGCAGCCACCTGAAGCAACGCGTCATTCGCAACGCGTCAAGAAGTTTTTTACCCTAGTACGACATTAGAGGAAAATCAAGTTCCTTCCGGCTATTAAGTGGTCTTCACGTAACTCATGAAAACAACATAAAAATAGATTTAAAATGAAAGCACTTGTTCGATCTCTCCTAGGATCAGCCCTGTGAAAGATCATCAGAAAAGTTGATCGAGTAGAAAATTTCTTTCCAAGAAAAATGGGCAAATACTGGGCATACTCGTTGTGCGAAGGAAAATATATTGAATGTTCGTCAGTATTTGCGGAGTACCAAAACACATCGTAAAGACATTCGTGACGGTTTTATATAGAACAAAACTGGTCAAGCAACTGTTGTAAAAATAGTTGATATAGTCAGAGCATGAAAGTGCTCAGGAAGATTGTCCCAAACAAAATTGGCTAAAAGCGGCACTATCATCTTTGTAAAATTCAACAGCCCCCCGCCCCCCCACCTTCTTCCCCAGTTATGGCAGGTAAGCCGCCCCACAGAAGATGTCAGGATATGGAAAATTTATCTATTCCAGCTCTACAAAGAATTGAATATGTCAGTATTCGACAGTAAAACAGGCACAGCAATTAAAGGAACGACAATTTGTGAGCACTATTTAATAAACGAATTTTGGTGTCAACTGACGCTGATAATTAAGCAAGGCTGCGCTGAAGGCTGGACGGATGGTGGTTGCGCGCGGGCTCACTTTTATGTGGCTGCATTGGACTCAAAATGCTGGGTTTGTGCTGCTGCACAGCGCGACTGAATCATCTACTTGCGCGACATGCAGTGACCGGCCTCAGTACAGTTAACGTACTCTGGCTGAACTGCAACGCCCGTAGGACGCCGTATTTCCGGCACTTTTAGTCCGGCTTGAGTCCGACTACCACATCTCGGCTGTCCTCCGGTGGCCGTACTTCGGTCGTACACGGGTGGATTTGGAATGGCCGGAGCCCGACGGCTGGAAGCTGGGCGTATGAACGTTAGCCGGTCGACTGGCCGACGGACACTGGCCGTTGGACAGCCATGGGAGTACGGCCGTATATGGCCAAAAATCCCACATTTTGACATGGGCCAAACATGGCTGCCTGAAAAAGGCCGGTCAGAAAATCACCGGCCAAAGTACACCGGCTTGATTTAGCTCGAACAGTCCTGTGCTGCCTGGGTTTTGGAGGGAAAGAATGAACTCGTGTAGAGAAGGGAAGAAGAGGTTGGAGGTAAATGGGAGAGGCCTTCCACAAAGCAGAGACTTTTTGTGTTGATGATGACGATATATCCTCAGCGATAAAAATGTACAGTAGTATTAAGATGGTGGTAAATGGTAGTAAACGACGGGTATTGCTTCCGTTTGGTTATTGGTGACGTAGGTTGAAAGTATGTTTTTGAACGTTCCAGGACGTCGTGGCTCTGTTCGAAAAACTGTTAATTCCTAAAGCTGGTGTTGGTCGCGGAGTAACAGCATATATTGTGCATGATGCTACTAAAGTGCATTGTTCATTGTTCATAATAACCGTAAAAAGTGTGGCTAAAGGGTCTTTCTTCAACCGCAATACTTCACACCAAGTTGATGCCGTACGAATAAAAAAGAGGTTGGAGTATAGCCTAGCTTTTGCAGGGTGCATCTCTCGTTAACTTCGAACATCAGTTACCGCCTTTGTTCGTCCGCTTTAGCCCTCCGCTTTGGTCTTCCGCTTTGGTGTACCACTTTGGTGCAAATCTTGTGCCAACATCGAATACAAAACATTGATGGAACTTTTCTACAATCCCATCCACTGTTCTCGAGAAGATCCTCGGCTCCTTGCACTTGGTCAGTTTTTATAAAGAGTTACAGTCATAGCAAGAAATTCGACTTAAAATTTAGTCGATATTGAGCATTGTTGAACAAAACGCCCGCTAATGTTTGCAATATCATATGGAAAGAAATGTTAAAATAAACAGCTTCAAAACAACATCTCAACCGAAATTTGAAGCATCCATGTAATCACAGAGATTTGAAAATCTTATAACTACTGTAGAAAACATACACTGAGGTCACTGTAAACCAGACATCATGATAGAAAAAAGAGGTGGTGATGAGGAGATGAGAAACGTAGACCTTGGCAAAAATAGTAATGTTGTTAGGTAGATGCGGCGTTTACATTTCACGAAATTATTAGTTCTGAAACCACCGGAAGGTATCTAAATCGTCTTTCCTACATGCTTACACCTCCAATCAGTCATTGGTATTACATTTTAGCGCTGAAATTGTAGGTTTGGATAGGTCTGGTAGGTTTTTATTACAAGAAAAATCTTTCACGATGAGTTGGTGTCAAACAAAAATAAATCATTACGTGGTTTTAAATACCACCTAAAAAATTCAACCACTGAAAAACATTTTAGTCTGCGTAGTTTAAGAGAGCAAATCTAGAGACGATGTAAACCTGATATTTCCTACAAACAACCAATAATATGATACCCGCCGTGGCGCTTTGAACACAAAATATTTTCTGTATTTTTGCCGCGCACAGCAAAGCCTGAATTTTAAAAACTCTTGAGCGAAGAAAAACCAGAAGGGGTGTTACGTTACTTTGTTAAAAACGCGCACATAACTGGGATTCAGCTGGCATTTATTTAAAAAAAAAGTAAAACCGTTTTTGTGCTTTGAGGAAATCCCAACGGACTTCGTATGGAGCTTGCCTATTGCGGCACGATCACAATGGATCTCTGCAGCGCCATTATCAAAAGACTAAGTTTACGACATACCAGGCAAGAACAATTTGCTTGTAATGGCTCGCCGTTCCTACTGAGCACAAAAAAACAGCAGTGGCATTTGCGACATAGCTTTTATTTCTTGCACGAAGCGGCCTTTGTCGTATGTGGGGAAGATAGTAGCGGGTGTTTGCCGCACTTTTATGGCTTTGATCTTCGAAGCTTTGTGACGCGGAAGCAATCACTATCTCCGTCGGGTTCAAGGCAGTGTCGGTTTCCTAAGGGGACCTTGAAAGGTGTCAATTTTATGGCGCGAATCGATTTCGCTAAGCTCACTTTTTATTACTGTCCCGTTCCTACTTTCTTCCCCTGACCAGTCCATTGTTTTTATAACGTAATGTAGGGCGTGAGGTCTGAATAAAAACGAATATTATTGTAGATCACTTATTTGGTGTAAGTAAACAGCCCCTTGAACCAACGCATACCCGACCTGGTATCCTCTGGGTGCCTTAAGGCATTACACTGAAACACTTGAACCATGGTCTCTACCATATAGAAAACCGAACAGATCTCTACACGCCAGAACCCTGCTAGCGGAATAATTCTTTTCCGATTATACAAAGCTTTCAGAGACACCTGTTTATCTAACGTAGGTTATTTCATTCCTCTTCCATCTTATCGGCAGTCTCTGTTTCATTTTGAAGAAGATTGCTTTTGCATGCCACGAAAGCCTGTCTTATTCTTAATCAAGTTTACTTAAAGGCAAAATAGTCTGAATATCTTTATCTAAACATGAGTTTACTGTGTGAACCAAAATTACTTGTAAAGCAAATCTGTTTGTAATGACAGCGAACCCTCTAATCAAAAACCTTTTCTTGGCTGTACGAGCTTATGCAGCAAATGTTCTGATGACTTTGTGGATTGGATTGCTCGTGTGAGTAAGTTATCACGAGTAGGATGGCTAAGCCATGACTACAGGCAGCGCGTCTTGAGCTACCTGATTCCAACTTGCAAGTAAAAGTAATACTTAAGAGAGGTATAATATTAGTACCTATACAACAACTTATTCCGTGCTCAATGGTTATATATCATCCACATGGAATCTACCACTCAAAGCCATCCCGTTCGCAGTTAAGCTCAAGGGAGTAGAGGAAAACTGCACAACAACAAGTGCTTTGTATTTGGAAGCATCACAAAACGCTGGTGCTAGTTCTAGGGGGGGGGCCGGTGGAGGTCAGTTGCATGGCAAATGGCCAATTTCGATGTTTTTGTCGTTTACCGTGGCTACATAGGCAACGAGGTGGAATAGCTGGAGTGGTACGTCAATAATGTTAACCACATGTGTTCTCCTCAGAATTCTTCCGCACCACAAGTTATCATTCACTGCAGTATTATATGCACAAGATTTTCAGGAATATACGTGCTTTAAGCTGAAGCTCTTTGACTTTCTTCCTTCTCTAGTTAAACAAATCAAATGTGTAATTTTAAGAAATACCAAGACACCTGTTTTACTTTCAATCATTACTTTTTCACCGGCACAAGTCTTCCCTAGCACTTGGAAAGTTTTACATAGCAAACATTTCTATACGATTAACTACTCGGCTTTTCTGCAGTTGTACGCAAGGTATGCGTTCTGCAACCTAATCAATCGAAGACATGTGTTTTTTTTATTAGACAGGTATTCTGAAATAACGTGAACGCAAATTGTGGGTTAAAAAATATTGAAACAAACTTTAGTGTTTATTAATCTAGATGTAAGTGTAGCAATAACTTAGCTACCTGACAGAAAACAAAAATAATATCCCTATACCGCCTTCCATTCATTTGTTTGTTTGCATATTAAAATCAGCTTTAGTGAATATATTTTTCCATGCTAGCGTTGTAGATACCCAATGACGGCGGCGCGTGTGGTCATAAGAAAATAAAGCAGCAACTATGTTGGCGCCCCTCATTTAGGGCTGCGCTGTATCATCATGCTAAAAAAACGCAAGTTTTGAACTTTGCTTCTAAACTCACACGAATATAAAAAAAAGACAAGAAAATGTTGATGGTACTTTTGTGACGCATAATTACAACTCTACCGATGTCTCTGTCGCGAACGGACAGGATCGTGCATCTATTTCTTTCAACTGTGTCTGAAGATTCCTATTACGCCATTGGGATATCCTGCAAGTAGTGACTAGCGGCGACCGAAAAAAAAGCGAGCCGGGGAGCTTATATTTATTCTTTTCTGGCATACGGTGGTTGCCGGATCGACAATGCTCATCCACGCCCGCTTTCGACGCTGGAGTCACCGACATTGTTTTCAGCCTTCAATGGGCTGTCAGCTTTAATTGTGGCTGCAGAAAAATCGCAGCTTGGCAAAGACACGATATTGTTACAAGCTGTGCGCACATTGTAGACTCTGGTACATGAAATATCGTTCCCGTTCTCCGGTGAAATAAGTTTATCATGCTTTTCATAACATAACACATATAAAAAATATTTCTGAAGAGCAATGAATAAACTGACGTGCAAGTGAGCACTTTTATTGAGGTAATTCCATGTGGCTTTAAAATAAGAAACCTGACCCAGGGTGTGGCATACCTTTACAATTCTCTTTCATGAAAAACGTTTTTGTAAAGGTTAAGCTTTAGACACAGTTTTCTGAGACTATGACATTGCCCAGACTTTAGAAATGTATATATTAAGTCTTTGACTAGCAGTAGCTACACTTTAGCTGTCACAACTACGGTAGTATATTCCTGCGGAGTTTTTTGCACCCCTCGTTTATCGTTAGGAGCGTATACACGCACAAACACAGGTAACGCGGCTAAATAAAAAACGGCCCCCCCGACAGGTATCTTGACCACGGTCTCGTCTAGAGGGGAACATATATTTTATGCACTGCGCCACCACCACCGATCTCCATTTACAATCGCACTTAAACCAACATTGGGTGAAAGTGTTTTTTTTAGGTCAAAGTATTCTGATTTAAGGATTCCTTTTTACTGGCACTAAAGGAGAGTACTAGTTGCAACCCGACACCGTAAATGTGCGGGGGTTGCTGTTGACTAGGGTGAGATATTATTTTCGCACAATTATTTCAGATCAACGTAAAGACGTAGCGCCAAGATTAACCGAAATGGTGCCTTCGTTTTCCAATTAGTAAGTTTTGCGGACAAAATCATGTCAACACAACGTCTTCAAACTATTGTGGGGCATTTTATAAGTTATTTTAAATTTCACTTTGTGACGTTTCAATAGTGGAACGTCTAGTGAGAGACAAATATTTTAAGGGATGCGCGCGGCGTCCATTTTGCTAAATCATTTGCTTGAAGCTCTTGTTACTGAAAACTGTTTTTCAGTACAGAAGTTTCACTTACGTCAGTGCCCGTAATGCAAAGCGCGGTTGAGCGTTAGTTTGCTTTTCATTAATTGCTTCGCATCTTAAGCATACATTCCGCAGTTTGGGTATTGAATTTTTTTCAGCCCGAGAGAAAGTTTTAAATAGACAACATGTTTTCACTGTAGACGTCGTATTCACCATTATATATATAGAATTTTTTATTACTGCTCCAGTCCGCACTGACTATGTCAGTAGCGTAATAAGAAGGTTTCCTTAGAAAACAGAAAAAGCTCCAATGAGCTTTTCCCTGGGGCATCTTACCGAAGTTTACCGACGTAAAGTGGGACCGAAGCAAGAAAAATTGTATGGATTTGTGCGTTTGATCAAAAGTTTTGAATTTCACAGGCATATCACTTTTTTCGATATGGAAATTTCGTAGCAACCTTTCTAAAGTGAGAGCTTGTAAGCTTTTTTTCTGTGATTTGAAACGCAACTTATAAGGGTAATTTATGCGGCTAGCGTCCATTTCCGCAAGTATGCTGAACAGAAGACTTGTGCCACACGATCGATGTTGCAATGGCTGCAGGGCTACTAACAAGCGTCCGCAACAAAAGTGCCTCCCGGGTTTTTTGATAACGCTATTTAACTTAAAGCGGCGGCAACTAAAGTGTATCCGCAACTCTTTTATGAAGCGACAGAAATTTCCTCATTGTATTCTAAAATAATAGACTGCAATCCTTGTTCTTGTGACTCTGTGGAATTCCCTGGATCTTTACTTCGTTGACTAAGAATAAAATTAGCATTTAAGTTCGGTCACGTGTGTCATAAATTTTGCCCGTGGTTTTTGTAATGTATCATGATAATATGGCAGCTGAGGACGAAACTTGTTTCATTAAGGAATAAAACTAATATAACTTGGGCCAAGCACGGAACTTTTCTAAAGATTGCATAGCGGCGACGAAGCAGAACACAACTTGACGTACGCTGGCCAGAGTTGCGTGTCAAACGCAGCAGCTTTTGCCGCACGAGCATTTCTCTTTCGGCGCGATTGTTCCTGGAACGCTCCAATGGGGGGACGGGCGAATAAACGCAATTGGTGCAGACTAAGCTTGAACATCAGTATGTGCTCAAGATAATTCCACTTGATCTTCGTCCCAATAGACTGCTTAATCATTGCTCATTATATTGCGCGGAAAACGTCAAATTGCTTTAAAAATTTTGTGTTGCAAACGAAATTCATCTAAAACCATCGTCTTTAAATATCACAACAATTGAAAAATTGTTCTGATTCTGAATCATTTTCTTGGCAAACACTTTCCTACGTAATCGGCCTTTTGAAACACAGCTGAAATGCTACACGTTTCTTACTTAGGAATAACAAATTAATACAAATAGTTACTATAGATAAATAAAAACCTTCCGAAAACAGATTGTATTGTAATAAATCACCAAAGACAACGTTTCGGCAGTAAAATTTGAATTATCATTCACCACACGTTACTATTTTAAGTGCAATGCACTTTATAAGCGACCCCAAACCTTCCACCGCCGGCACGCCGTCCGTCCGCAGTCCTCCTATCCCCTAGCAACGGCGTGGAGCGGAGAGGAGCGTCGGTAGCAACGGCGCAGTGACGTCACTCACCACGTGACGACACGCCCCTCACCGCTCCTCGCGGCGCGACGGCGTGGGCCGCGCGCGTCCCTCTCCCTTCCCCGCGCCGTGACGTCACATACTCCACCTTCTCTCCCCGGCAGCTGCCGTGCGCCGCTGTGTGTCACTCTCCCTCCCCGCGCCGTGACGTCACGCACCCGCACCTCCTCTCCCCTCGCTCGGCTAAAGCTGCCGTGCGCCGCTGTCCCTCTCCCCTTGCGCTCGCCTCCTCTCTCAGCCACCTGGCTCGGCGCGGCGTACCAACACCCTCTCTATTGAGAGGGTGTTGGGCGTACCCCCCTATATATGCAGCGATAAACCGCCAGACCTCCGTGGGTCGGCTCGCGCGCGCTCTCTCGCTACAGTCCCCTGCTCGCTCTGCTCCAGTTTAGACCGTTCGCTGGCTGGGCGCCTCTCAAGGCGATGTCAGAATTACTACGCCGTGTACTCTCGGCGCAAGAAATGCATTCGCACTTCCTCACGATTCCCTTCGGGAGGTGGGGGCAATTTTTTAACATAACGGAACACACTGGCTTTGGAACGCATCAAACAATAAAAACTAAGCCTTTATATACGTAGTGCAAATATACAAAATGTGGGAAACGGATTTGATATGGAATTTTTTAACACACTAATCGGGCATATCTGTCAACGGTTAGAATGCTCAAATCTCGCTAACAATTTCCGAAGACACGTAAAAGGCAGTAACCCCTAGAACAACTTTGCACAAACACTAACCACTAGGGTCTCAGCCCTTTCGCTTTGCCAGAGCAGAGTCTCTTGGCTGCGCCAACACCACTACAACTGCGCGCGTAAATACTCTCTGTTTTCATGGAACATTTTCTCCTAGTTCGCAAACAAGGAGGACAATACGTGCGTAATGCACTTCCTCTCCAATACTGATGTGATTTGCCTATATAAAGATATGTGTTCAAATATTCTATTCTGTTTCGCTTTCCCAACCGTCATTTGATGAATATGCATCTAGGTTTGAAGTGCTGTGCCCCTCGCACTGTTCATTGTTAAATTTCTTTTGACGACATGCGTTCGTGATCTTTGAAACGCTTTCTCACATTCACGCTTATTTCATCACAAACGTTCTAGTGTTCTCGTACCTCGACTCAGTTTTTCCTACTCTATAAAAATCTCAACCAAATCACACAAATTAGGAAGTTGTAGTATAAAAATGCTATAAAATATGTTACATCGGTATTTGGCTTGTTTGCTTTCCATATGAATTATGGACAAAATTACAGTTGTTTTTCTATTTTAGCGGCACTGCCTAACCAAAACAAAATTCTGCTGTACTTGATTTGATGGGTACTGACAGTGAGAGACCTGCGGAATAATATGGGAGGACCCTGACAAGCTACTAAATAGTCATTACACGTCACTAACACTGCTTCTTGTGCTGGTTCTTTATATCGATTGTATACATTGTTATCGCTTTTGCAGCGCATTGAAAAAACGGGAGCCTTTGGCTTAGGCATTGTGGCAGTGTGGAATCACTTCTCTGTCTAATGTCGCAATAATTGTGAAACGACAGCAAACGCCGTAGCGGGATGAATCAACAAAAATACGTGGCCAAGCATGAACCCATGTAGCACAGGGCAGGAGCGGGTGGAGGTCACTGGCGGGGCCTTTGCCCTACTAAGGACCGATCAGCCGTGTGGAAATAATAATGGCGGCTTGCAAAGGCAAAATTGGCAGAGTGCACAAAATATTTCAAATTTTGGGATATACTTGAGCCCCCCAAAGTTAATGCCCTTATTACTTACCTTCACAACAAAATTTCCAGTTTAATAAAGACAAAGCCACTAATGTTTGTGGTACCCACAACTTTTAAATTTGATTTGATTGCATAAACGTAGGTGCCCTAATAGCTATCCACGCACAGATTGACAGACAATGGCTCGATGGCGTCCAAAGGCTTTCCACATTTACACGAAGGCAAGGCTTGGAAGATGCAACATCAGAACAATTATTCATATCCAATTTTACTGCCGGCGACATACTGCGTGCACAGGGTGTCCTGTCGTTACTATTTGCTCCTGCATATTGCCTATGAGAAGTATACGATGTCGCAATTGCACCTGGCAAATTGCAACATTCTTTTTTTTTTCATTGTTGCATTTTTGCGTTTTTTTTTTGCATTTGTGCGTTTGCTCAAAATTTTTGAATTTCACAGGCAATAACTTTTTTCGATGTGGAAATTTCGTAGCAACCTTTCTGAAGTGCGAGCTTGGTAAACCTTTTTTCTAGGATTTGAAACAGAAGTTAAAAGTGTAATTTATGCGGCTAGCGTCAATTTCCGTAAGTATGCTGAACAGAAGACTTGTGCCACACGATCGATGTTACAATGACTCCATGGCTACTGTACAAACGTCCGCCACAAAAGTGCCTCACGAATTTTTTGATAACGCAATCTTACTTAACACGGCGCAAACTAAAATTAATTGTATCCAAAACTCTTTTATGAAGCGACAGAAATGTCCTCATTGTATTCTCAAATAATAAACTGCAATCCTTGTTATTGTGACTCTGTGGAATTCCCTGGATCTTTACTTGGTTGACTCAGAATAAACTCAACATTTCATTTCGGTCACATGTGTCTTAAGTTTTGCCCGTGGTTTCTGTAATGTACCATGATATAATGACAGCCGCGGATGACGCTTGTTTCATTAAGGAATAAAAGTAATATAACTTGCACCCTGCACAGAACTTTTCTAAAGATTGCATAGCGGCGAGGAAGCAGAACGCAACTTGACGTACGCAGGCCAGAGTTGCGTGTCGAACGCAGCTGCTTTTGCCGTACGACCATTTCTCTTTTGGCGCGATTGTGCCTGGAACGCTCCAATGGGGGGACGGGCGAATAAACCCAATTGGTGCGGACTGAGCTTCATCATCGGCATGTGATCTAGATAATTCCTCCTGATATTCATCCCAATACGCTTGCCTAAATATGGCTCATTAAGTCTAACGGAGAACCACGCGAGATAACTTTAACAATCTCGTGTTGCAAACCATATTATTCAAAAACGATCTTCTTGAAATATAATATCACTTAAAAAATTACTACTTTTCAATAATTTTTTTTGCAAGCACTTTCCTACGTAATCGGCCTTTTAAAACACAGCTGAAATGCTACACGTTTTTTAGTTAGGAATAAAAAACCATTACAAACCGTTACTATATTTAAATAAACCCCTTCCAAGAACAGATTGCATTTTACTAAATCACCAAAAGACAACGTTCGGCAGTAATACTTTTCGACAGGCGAAACAAGTTTCGACAGGCGAAACAACGCTTCAACAGGCGAAGCAAGTGTATCCACAAAGTGTATACCCATCCACAAATCCGAGAAATTCCTTTTTACTGGCACGAACATAAAATTAAAGCCAATGTGCTCGCCCTGCCTGACTTTGCCCTAGGCGTGTTTTTCATGAAGTTGTATCATTCTTTTCCCACACTTATGCTATTGTTACGGTTCAGCAGAAGTGGCCTTGTCGGACTTATAAACAGAGGAAAATGGCATGTGTGCTTTTTCGTGTGCACCTTACAATGATTACTCAATCAAACATTTCATTCAGGGGCCTAGGATTTGCTAAAGAACGTAGTTCCTGCACAAAAGTTGCTAGAAATCTCAAGGGAAAGATTTCAAAACCAATTGAAACAACAAATTACGACGTGAAACATAAAATGTTTGGAACTGAATTATGAAACGGATTACCGGCATTCCACTCCGAACGTCCCAGAGGGTTTTGCTCGACCATCTCCCACCACGCTATAAAAATTCATAGTTGATCACTATTCAACAGCATCCATTCTCCACGACGAGTTTGGCGAAGAAAAACTTCCCTTTTTTAAAAGCAAATTTCGAAACCATGGCCGTAAAAAGAAAATCTACGTTTCTACCAAAATTCCAAAACTAAAATATTACGCATCCGCCGCGACTGAAGTTCACCGGATAAAAAATATCCGCCCTTGCACCATACAATGCACTGGAAGTTACTACCGCGTTTCAAAACGGACATTAGGGTGCAGCAATGTGGCCTTTCTGAGCAATTTTCACACATTTTTTACACCTACTAAACCCTTCCTCGAGACCAAAATTCTGCATGCTTGGTTTATATTGTTAACCGTAAGTTAGGAAAAATTAGAAACTCCAGCAAGAGGGTACTTTATTCACGGTAAAGATTTAAAATTTTCAAACTTGCAAAATATTTTCTGTGCAGGCTCTTGCTCATTTTCAAGTGGTCGATTTAAAAATACACGCCTAGGATTATGTGAAATGTCGTTCAAAGGGCATTTACTTAAGAAGGTTTAAGAGGAGAACTGTATAAATTAACGTAGAAAAAAAATATACTCTGCTCCCAAAACGGCCAAAGACTGAGGGCTGAAATACCGCTTAATGGCACCGACGGTTCCAGCCCGGGAATGCAGGCTGGCCGGTGCGTCGCGTAACTAATAGTGGAAAGGCGTCTGTTTGAAGAGCCGTGCCAGGTCGAAGATTATTATCTCCCACCCTGTCTGGGTGTCGGAAGCAACGTTGGAACGCTCTTCCGAGGCCTCGAGCTCTGGTGTTCAGGAAACCTCCTATGGTTCTGTTTGGCTCCTCATAACACCTTCAGTCCCAGTTTCCATGGCTTTGGCTGCGGGTTATGTTCGACCTGCTTGGTAGTACTGGCCTTACCGCACGTGCGCACAGGCAGGTGACCAACAACCATGGCATACCAGGCTTAAGAGCACGCCCGTCAGTGACGTAAGAATGCTCCGTTGCATGTTGTACTTCAAGTCTGCCACGACTGTCAAATAAAACCATTCGGAGAACACGTGGCAGTTACGGATCGACTTCATGGTGACAACACCGATATTTCGAAGAGGCCACACAAATTTTAAGCCACCCAATTGTCCACGGTGACGAAACTTCCCGTTTCTGTCGTTGTGGCGCCCCCAACAAACTTTCGAGGTGGAAGATTTGTGCATGCACATTTGTGATATGGGGTTTCACGAGTATGGATTTTGTGTAGCTAATATATATTCTTAGGTTTTTGAATGTGCGTGTCCTTTGTTATAATCGCAGATAGGCCAACAATTGTAGTGTACTGGAGATAGTTGTCCCCGACACGACGACATACCTTGCGCTTAGTGTGCGCCAATCTCCACTGTGCAACCGACGGGGTATGTGGCGGAGGAAGGACTGCTATGTGCCGCATGATGATGGCAGGCGCAAGGCGCTGGGTGAGAGAAGAAGAGGAACGGTCAGCATCGCGAGTGGCTCGCTCTAAGAGAACGCACCGAGACATCGGTCTGCGCTGCCTTGCCCGTCTCTGGTCTCTGCCTCTTTCCAAGCGTCTTGCTGGTCCCCAGCTATAATCCCCCTTATAGTGTGGTGGAGGTGCAGTCCCCCTACGCCTTTCAAGCCTGGAACTACGGAGCAAGCGCATATAACAAACTCCTATCCAAGACATCGGTCACGACATGGCGCCTCCGCACCATGAGTCCATCATGTGCTCCGGATCCCTTCCTCACCGCGACCCTGTCAAGTTCTCCGGCACCGACGACCGCGACGCAGAAGACTGGCTCTCGTACTTCGAAAGAGTGAGTGCCCACAACCGCTGGGATGACCCGATGAAGCGTGCTAACGTCGGCTTTAGCCTGACTCAAATAGCCGAGCGGTGGTTCCTAAACAACGATGCCGACATGACAACTTGGTCTGCCTTCAAAACGAGGTTCTTGAAGTGTTCGGTCGCCCCGCGGTCCGCAAGCTTAAGGCTGAACAGAGCTTACGTGGGCGCACACAGCTTGCCGACGAAACGTACACGAGCTACATTGAGGACGTTGTCGACCTCTGTAGGCGCGTAAATCCTGCTATGCCCGAGTCCGAGAAGATCAAGCACGTCTTAAAAGGCATAGAGGACGGCGCGTTCCAGATGTTGCTCAGCAAGGACCCACAGTCCGGTTGGAGACGTCATGAAATGGTGTCTTAGCTACGACGAGCTCAGGAAGCAGCGCATTTCCACCCGCCAGTGCTCCCCGAATGACGAACCGCATCGGGGCCTCACTTTTCAGCGCTTGCAATCTCATCTGATCTTGCACCGCTTCTTCCTCACATTGAACAATTCGTGCGCGAGGAGGTTGCGCGTCAACTCAACCTTCAGCCGTTGTCATCCACGCCTTCATGCCCGTTGCCTACGTCAGTGCGCCGCGTAATTCACGACCGAGTCGCCGAGGCGCTGCCGTCAGACCGCCAGCCTACGTCCTCGACTGCGCACCTGGTCCCGCCTGTTACTGCCCACCTCGACTCGTCCATGGCCGCGCCCCCAGCCGTACCCGTGGCCGCGCCTTTCTTTTCACCGATGGCAGCGCCGATTCCTTCCGCTGTGGCTGCGCCCTTCGCCTCACCCGTGGCAGGGCCTTACACTTATGCTGCGGTTTGTACCCAACCACCGCCAGCCACATTTCAGCCGTTCCAGTACACCACGAGCCAGCGGGTGCTCCCATATCCTCGAGCGGCAGCTCAGGGCCCCAACCCGTGGCGCACGTCCGATAATCGGCCCATTTGTTTTTGCGTTGTAACGTTCCAGGACACTGTCGCACGTTTCTGCCGGCGCCGACCTCCTCCTACGAGTGACGTTCTTCGGGGGTCCGCATTTGCGCCTCAGTTGCACTCCGCTTCCGTTCCTTCCGGATCAACGCCAAACTCATATTCCCCAGATGGCTTCCCCTTTTCTGGACGCCGTTCCCCTTCACCACGCCGCCGTTCTATTTCTCCGATGCGCCCCCGTGGCAACCCTGCAGCCGAGGGAAACTAGCAGCCGCAGTTCCTGAGGCACGAGCTGCGCAACCGTCGAACGTTCTAAGTCCTCATATTTCGCCTTCAAATGTGATTGATGTGATTGTGGATGGTACCCCTGCACTCGCGCTTATTGACACTGGAGCCGCCGTATCTGTGATTCAAGAGACTTTTTGCCGCAAAATTCGTAAAGTGATGACGCCGCTTTCGGGATTTACTCTTCGCACTGCCAACGCACAGCCCATTCAACCGCTAGCCATGTGCACCGCTCGCATTACCATTCAAGCCATCCCTCACATAGTTGAACTGGTCGTCCTTCGTGCATGTTCTCACGACGTTATCCTCGGGTGGGATTTTTTGTCACATAACCACGCTATCATCGATTGCTTCCGCGCAGAAGTTGAACTGTTTTTCACCCAGTACTAGTACCGCGGAGACTAGCAGCGTGAAATTGGTTGCTGCTGAAGATGCCACCATTCCCCCATTCTCTTCTGTCATTGTACCTGTGCTGTCACCCGTGGCCCCAGACGCCACCGTTGTCTTCACGCCCTCCCGTCTATTTTCGTCGCGCACCAATCTTCTTCTGCCGTTCGCTGTCCTGGAAATGAGATGTGGTTCGAGCATGATGTCGATTAATACCCGTCACCCTGCCCGTCCCGAGTGCTTCGTGGCGAATGTCTGGATGCGTGGAAGTGTTCCGCCACATCTTGTCCGTCGACATACCGAACGAGGTCCGCTCCGGCCCATCTCGACGCCCTGAGCCCCGACGTCCCTTTTAATCCGGCAGCTTTTCTGCCCTCCATCGACGCCGACCTCACCCAGGAGCAAAAAGACCAGCTCCTGGCTCTTCTACAACGATTCCGTACATCATTCGACTCCCAGCAAACATCCCTGTGGCGCCACGTCAACTGTCTGTCATCGATTGCAACTGGCAACCATGCACCCACTGCGCCAGCGGACCGTACCGTGTATCACCCCAAGGAACGCCGCGTTATCGAGGAGCATGTAGCCGATATGCTGAACCGGGACGTTATTCGCCCCTCCACGAGTCCCTGGGCCTCTCCAGTCGTGCTAGTCACCAAGAAGGATGGGTCTATTAGGTTTTGCGTCGACTATCGCCGCCTAAATAAGATTACACGAAAGGACGTCTATCCCACTACCTCGAATAGATGACGCGCTAGACTGCTTGCAAGGTGCGAGTTCTTTCTCTTCATTCAGATTTGCGCTCGGGTTACTGGCAAGCTACTCTTGGCTGAGGCTGACAGACAGGAAAACGGCGTTTGTGACACCGGATGGGCTCTATGAATTCAACGTCATGCCTCTTGGTCTGTGTAATGCGCCAGCGACATTCGAGCGAATGATGGACAATGTTCTGCGTGGCTTGAAGTGGCGTACCTGTTTATGCTATTTGGACGACATTGTCGTATTTTCACACTGACTTTACGACCCATCTCCCGAGGGCTGACCAAGTCCTTACGTGCCTTACTTCGGCTGGCCTGCAAATGAACCTCAAGAAATGACGTTTTGCTGCCTACAGACTTACTATATTAGGTCATGTGGTATCTAAAGACGGCATCCCTACAGACCAGCCAAGCTGCGTGCGGTCCGCGAGTTCCCTAACCGAGCACAATGAAGGAGCTTCGAAGCTTTATTGGGCTTTGCTCCTACTTTCGGCGGTTTGTCCGGAACTTCGCGTCTATCATCGCACCGTTGACGCAGCTGATCGGTGACGCCAAAGAAGTTTTAAACTGGTCAACGGCTTCCGAGAGAGCGTTCGAGACCTTACGAAGGCTTCTGGACGTTGCCGCCGATATTGCGCCTATTTGATCCTACCGCACCCACTGAACTTCACACGGACGCCAGTGGGTACCGGTCTCGGCGCTGTCCTGGCTCAACGCAAGGATGGTTTTGACGAGTATGTCGTGGCGTACGCAAGTCGCGCTCTGACAAAAGCGGAGCACAACTACTCCGTCACAGAAAAAGAGTGCCTTGCAATCGTTTGGGCGATTGGTAAATTCCGACCCTACCTCTATGGCCGCCCATTCGAAGTAGTCACGGACCACCATGCTTTATGCTGGTTGGCATCATTGAAGGACCCTTCCAGACGTCTAGCCCACTAGTCCCTTCGGCTCCAGGAGTACGACGTTCGTGTTGTTTACCGCTCAGGAAGAAGACACACCGACGCAGACGCCCTTTCTCGTTCGCCATGCCACCGGAAGCCACGACGTCAGCGCTGGTATCGAATAGCGACGTGTCGTCGCTACAAATTGACGACATGGCTACCGAGCAGCACAAGGACCCTTGGATAGCCTCACTACTAGGACTTACTTGGAAACCCCGCAAAGTCTTCCGCATCCCGCACAATACGGCGCCAAGCAGCGCATTTCGCCATTCGAGAGGAGCTCCTATACCGGCGCAACTATTCCGCAGGAGGCCGCAAATGGTTGCTGGTGATACCGTGTCCACCTGCACTCACATATATGCGCATTGTTTCATGCCGACGCCCAGTGTGGCCATGCTGGAAACAGTTAAGACATATCAGCGCCTACGCCTACGCTACTACTGGCGAGGCATGTACACGTTCGTCGCGAAGTACATTCGTTCCTGCACTGACTGCCAGCGTCGCAAGACCCCTTCACGGCACCCCACTGGAGAGCTGCGGCCGCTACCATGCCCGGAATGGCCTTTCGATCGGGTTGGGATTGACCTCTACGGACCCCTTCCGAGCAATAAATCAGGCAACCATTGGATCATTGTCGCGCTGGATCACGTGACTCGATACGCCGAAACAGCCGCCCAGGCCACCGCAACGGCACGCGACGTCGCCATTTTTCTACTCCGGCGTTTCGTCTTAGGATGGTGCTCCCCGAGAGCTGCTTAGTGACCGCGGCCGGGTATTTATCTCCGACGTCGTGGTGGCGCTGCTAAAGCAATGTCAATTGTCCACAGAACCACGACTTCATACCACCCACAGACAAATGGCCTAACTGAAAGGTTCAACCGCACCCTTGGAGATATGCTTTCTATGTACATATCAACCGACCACTCAAATTGGGGCATGGTGCTACCGTTCGTCACGTACGCATATAACACCCCACGCAAGCGACAACAAGCTTTTCACCGTTTTTTCTCCTGTATGGACGTGAGCCATCTTGCTTGATCGACACTATTTTGCCCTATTGCCCCGACGCCTCTCAACGTGCCCCAGTTTCCGAGATGGTGAGGTATGCTGAGGAATGTCGACAGCTCGCTCGCAAGTTCACATCAGAAGACCAAGGACGCAGAAGTCTCGACATGACAGCTCTACCGCCGCTGCACCAACGTTTGAAACCTGGATTCCCTTGCATGGCTTCGTGTGCAATGCCCCACTCCTGGTCTTTCGGCGAATTCCTTGCTAAATACCACGGCCCATATAGGATTCTAGAAAAAACATCGCCGGTTAACTACCTCATCGAGCCCGTGACTCCCACCTAGACCTTCGCCGTCGAGGTCGTGAAATAGTGCACATCGAACGTTTAAAACCCTACTACGATCCCCTCGTCGTTTCGTCCCCTTAAGTCGCCAGGACGGCTCCTCTTTTCGCCTGGGGGTGATTGTACTGGAGATAGTTGTCCCCGACACGACGACATACCTTGCGCTTAGTGTGCGCCAATCTCCACTGTGCAACCGACGGGGTATGTGGCGGAGGAAGGACTGCTATGTGCCGCATGATGATGGCAGGCGCAAGGCGCTGGGCGAGAGAAGAAGAGGAACGGTCAGCATCGCGAGTGGCTCGCTCTAAGAGAACGCACCGAGACATCGGTCTGCGCTGCCTTGCCCGTCTCTGGTCTCTGCCTCTTTCCAAGCGTCTTGCTGGTCCCCAGCTATAATCCCTTTTATAATAGGATCGAAAATTTCACAGTGTTTTTGCACCTTTCTTCTGGCATATAGTAGATACGGGTGACAGTATTCAGTAGGCTTGGCAATGTAAAAAATACAGCAGGGAGTTCCAACGCACATCTACCTATATTAGTAACGGAAACACCTAACACTCCGCTTGCCATCTTTTGCTACCTATGTGACCCTTATTAGGGGTGATATGCGGAATTGGCAAGCGATTTGTTGCAACTTCTTCGGCAAAGGCTTGTTTCGATTCGCTATATATATTTATGCCGGGCCAGGTTAGCCAAGTGATCATATCAAGCAGACATATCAAGCATTCACTTTTCTTCAATACACTTTTAACCGCCCCCTCATATGCGTCAATGAAGAGCGGAGAAAACCCACCAGATTTGCGCACCAACCCCGCGACGGCGGCAGGTGGAAAACCATCGCACCGGGACGGCAATCCCTAACACCATTTTCGCTTCATCAGATTGCCCACAAAAAGCGAAGACAATGTTGTATAATGAGAGAGCTATAATGAGAGAGCGCACATAATAACGCTTTTTAACAATATCAGTAAATTTACACCATCGTAACAAGCACGTCCATAGGAGTAACCTAATAAGGAATGCCTACGGTGTACAAAACATCGAACTCTATGTTCCAGTTGCTGTTTTCTTTTAAAACTTTAGCAGTTTTCTGCAATTCATATGGGAGCGAAGACAAACACAACTTTGACACATCAACTGGCGACTCTATGACAAATTATTAAAACTATGTTAGAACTGCCCACGTGGTATCCGGCACGCCATGGCAATAGATATTCAATTCACCATATCAGCAGCTTAAGCCGAGAATATTTTATGCTACTCTTATACATGTCGGTGGATTAGCCTGATAATGCGCGATGTTTTTTGAAAGCGCATAGTTACCACTGTCTGCTTTGACTATAAAACACGATGAATATGGTTACATGGTGTTTTCGTAGAAGCTGTTTTACAGAGCTTACCCTGTGAGTCTATTGTATGTACGATTTTTCATTACCCCTGTCGTGCTCTCGCAACAAATGGCCCTTTTCAGAGCAAAAGTTCCAATAGCTGATCCCTTGACAGGTCATTCATCGCCCCGTGACTTCTCCAGGCGCCGAAGCGCAAGTGTGGCTCGTGTATCGTCATGCCTTGTCGTGCTCTAAATAAAGGCTGCGTAGCTCGGTACTACAAATGTTGCAATACGCAGCTACGTGTGCTCGGAAACGTGCCGCTTCGGTAGGATGGTGACTAGGCAAGAGGTTGACAGCCGCTCTGTCATCTCATGGCTGCCGAGTATGGGTGTGCATGCGCGCACAGCTGCGCAATCTGTACGTGTGACAGCCTGAATCCAATCCAGAAGCAGTGAACTAGCCGTAGAACACCGTGTTACAGTCATTTTCAAACCGAGCCAAACAGAACTAGTCGCTTGAAATAACCACTTTTGCAAGTGCAACACCAGGCCAATATTTCTCATGTTACTCTTCACGACCACCTTTAAATGCGGCACTCAAAACCTTGCTACTCGTAACATGAGAGAAAATAACATTTAATAAAAAATTAAAATAAATTACACCAGTCCCTATGTTTGTAACGTTACTCTCCTCCCAACAGCTTTGAATGCGTTATGTGAAAAGCTCACCAGTCATAAAAATACCGAAATTAAAATGAACTCTACTAAGCAGTGAGAAAAGAGCTAAGATATAACAGCTTTCTTGAGATACAGGATACAAAATCACATCAAACACGAGATAGATTGATTGATTCCCTGATTGTTTGATTTAGGGTTTAACGCGCGAACGCAACGCAGGCGAGTGAGGCTGCGCCGTTGTGGAGGGCTCCAGGATTAATTTTGACAACATGGGGTTGAATAAAGTGAATCGAAATCTCGTACACACGGTCATTTTTGCTTTTCGCGTCCATAGGACAAGCGGCCGCCGCTGCCGGGAATCGAACATACGACCTTCATATGAAACACCAATGTCCACCTTGAATCGTTCAAAAAAGCCCTGCTCTGTGCTTCAAATATTCCGCAAACGGTCTAACAAATAACGCATCAAGTTGGGTTTAACGAGGTAAAAATAAACTTTTCAAAACGCAGGCGTCTGCAGATGTTCGTTTGTGAATAAAAAAAACTGTTCTCATCCGATATTCGGTGGTTTTGCGTTACGCCTTACTTTTCTGCATACTGCTGGTGTTTGTTTAAGGGCTGATTTATTGCTACTTGGCGCGCACTATTTTAATGGTTCAAATTTCGTTCGAAGTGCTAAATGACGTCAACCGCCAGTACGTAACTAGGCATGGTTTGAATTGCCGAAAAATTAAGGGTCCTCTGCAGCGCCCCCCCCCCCCCTCTTCCCACCCCGATCACTTACCCAGCACACCAGTCTATGTGTATGACCCGTTGCCTGGTAAGCTTTCCAAAGGGATTCAAATAAAACGATATGAAGTTGCACAACACTGTCGTTTCAGGCAGCTGGGATCTTACCTGGGCTTCGTTTAATGGCCGAGGGATAACTTTACAGTTACCTTACAGGCGAAAGAGGACCAGGGAGCTTTCAAGCTCTTTTTTGTAAGCGAGAATATGTTTGGTACACGTTTATAGAAGCCTATGCCAAGTGTCCGGAATGCATCGCGTACACAGAGGAGAACCCATCGGCAAGACTATTTTTCAAAACACTCCAGACGAAACATTATTTCTAGTAAAAGGACAGCTGTGGTCTAAAAGGCACGTCGGATAGAAGTTACGGTTTCGTCAGACTGTCTACGTAATTGAAGTACGACGCCTAGAAGTAAGCAATCCCACTTCCGAATTTGCGCAACCACCTTGGAGATTTTGAGTGGTCGGAACTAGCACTTTTCCCTTAACAATTCTGTACCAGGATAGCACGTATACCCATTAAAACTATACGAAGCAATGTACCATTTCTTGAATAAACAAATTACAAGGAATATCTGGTGCATGTTGTATACCCAAATCCGGTGCACCCAAAAGCAAACGAAAGGAAGGCTCACTCGCTTTTTTTAAATCATCCAGGATATGGCAGATAGTATGTGGTCAAGGCCAGCGCAACCTTTACAACTCCGTACCAGACGTCCGATATAATATTGTGGGAACAATAGTCTATGAACGAACGCTTCAATGACGAATTTTCGGTCTGGCAAACGGTCACTGCCATTCGCACGCATAGCTGATTCAATGGTGCTTTCTTACAGAAAATTATTTTACCTACAGAGTATAATTTTCCTCCGCAATTGTGTTTGCAGGTTGCACATTTGAAGGCATCAACACGAGTTTCGTAGTACGAACGCAATCTGCTGAGATACAGTTACATTACAGATACGCCGGAACAGCTCGCCCTCAACTTGCACGAAATGGTATACCGTTGTGGTGGGATTTTTGTCCTGGAAAAACAAAAAGAAAACATGCGTTGCGATAACTCTGGCCTTGCGTATTTAATTACAAGAGCTAAGCTTTCAGGGGACTTTATATTTAAGCGTATCAATTTTTCAAAATTGTTGTTTGATCAAGTCGTTTTCATTACCCCAAAGCATTGATTTGCATTGGTCTAGCCCACTTGCTATCGCGTGTTGAATAGCACATTGCATGTCGCTGAGAATGATGCACCCCTTCGTCTAGCCACAGAGATTGTGGGACGCGATTTTTCGGTTGTCAGTGTTTAAACGTTGGCTCGCTGGTGGTTTGGAATTTGACTACTTGAGATTTGGTTATCGCTCGGGCACAGTTAAGTGTTTTGATCTCTGTGGTTTTGACTTCTCGCCTTTGTCATTTAATTTGCATAACAAAGGTAACGTCTAAATATTATCGTTAGACAGAAGATAGTTAAACGTTTTTGTCGCATTTTGCACGTGCATGCAGCCGTCACGAAATCCAAACTGCCTCGACCGTATCGCAACGGCGCATCGTATAAACGTGGGCGCCATAAACTTAGGAGCCCAGTTCTATTCCAACCACACGTATCATTTGTTTTCTTTCTCAGCACCACTGCCATCATCATATGTCGAGAAAGTTGGATTTCCTAGAGTGGTGCATTAAATGAAATCAGACTGCATCACTGAGACATAGAAAGCCCCTCTTTGGAAAAGAAACAATCAAAAGGCTCTCGCCAGAACATGACCAGTGTTACGCGTGAAAAGTGATTTCTGTTTGGGTATCAGGCACTCCCCTCAATAACGGAAAAATACCTGTTTAGTTTCCGTACGCAAGATGTCCAGCTTTACACAACTGTCTCTTCAGTTTTCTGAGATTAACAGCGCGAAAAAAACGGGACAACACAAGAGTAGACAAACATAGCGCGGTTGTCCCGTTCTTTCGCGCTGTTAATCTCAAAAATATGTACCAACTGGACCGCCTGCAATCCGCGTTGCTGTTTCTTCAGCTCCTCACGGGCACCTGCCGCCAGCCGTGCTGTCCGCATGACTGTGTGTGGCCACCTAGTCGTCCTAATTCCGGCAATATATCTTTAGAATCACTACTAATAAGAAGTTCCTGAGGTTCCTTCAAATTGTCATTGATAAACAAAAGGTGAAGCCAGTTCACCACCAGTAAATCGGCTCAACAAGCGGGCTTCATTCTAGCCGCTGCGGCCCATTCCGTAGAAGGGGCGATCCCTCGCGACACCACTCACTGCGATTTATACGGACTCGAAAATGCAACGGACGTCTGATAGTTTATTGTTGCGTATGTGAGGAGAATGATGTTATACGCGCTTGCAAACACGCATCGAACTTCTTTTTCAAGAGGCTTGTTTAGTCGACCAGACTCCCATAGGTATAATACTTCCCTTCCCGCAAACGAGTGAGTGACCTCTTCCCGGAATTTTTTGTGGTTTCATTATCTGCATTTGTTCATTATTCTCTTGCTCATGTCGTGAAAACCCCACTGGATGGTACAGTTCGGCATGTGTATCGCGCTTCCGAGGAGTTTAATGATTGAGAGCTAAGCCGCGTCTGGAAGCCCCCCCCACCGCCCCCCCCCCCCCCCCCCGCGACCCCCCCCCGGATTTTTCATAAATGGTTAATTAGTACGATGAGCACCGCAAATTGATTATCTCACAAAAGAGCGATTTACGCGCGAGTATCAGGTTGGCGTCACGATTGACCTGGCCCCGTAGTTTTGCCTCACTCACTGTGCTTGTCCTCGCTCTAAGACATGTTTGACCCTGGAACACGACATGGGCAAAAATAACCGCAATTTTATGGAACTCGAAACCTTCAATATGGCAACTACAGCAAGCAACGTCGGCGATCCTAACAGGACAAGTAAAAAAAGATTGAGTATAAAAGCCCGCCACACGAAGCTTCTGTTTCTTGTTCCTTTGGTGCTAGAATACGGCAATCTGCGCAGTATAATACACCGTTTACCTGCCATCTATAGACTATAAAATGCGTTTGATTAAAAAGAGACCAGAGCAGTATCAGCAACGTTAAAAAGAACCATCGAATACGGACGTCTACATAATACTCTTAGATGACATATGAGGAACGTGCAGCAAGGTAATGTTTCTCTTGCAAAGCAAAAAGTTGCCAATCGAAATGGGAGTGCGAACACGTAGAAGTCATCTCAGCAAAATTGTTCACAGCGTGTACAGATGGGGTATACATAAATCGTCACAGTGAAAACGAAGGTTCACGGATAAAGGTTCAATACTTGAGTCATCTGAGGTTTGCCGACTACTTAGTCTTACTTACTCAGAGTATGGACAGAATTACTGAAAAAATAATTATGACATTTATGTGAAATCTCCGCGCAAGGGTTTAAAATAAACATGACTAAATCTTAAGTAGGGATAACTAAGCATGCTCCAAGCGCCCTCCTCTAAAGGTAGCGAAATACTGGAAGACGTAGAAGAATATAAGTACCTTTGAAAGGTTGTCATAGCTGATTGCCAACACGAGAAAGATACCCGGCGTAGGAAGGAATGGGTTCGAGCACACTCGACTAGCACTCACAAATATTACAATATCGATCAGTAAAGGGAAAGTATTTAACCAATACGTTCTTCCGATGATGATATGTGGGGCACAAACTTTCCGCCCTAATGAACAACTAGAAGGCAAGTTAGGTCGCCGTAACGAACTTGGAAAGTATAATAAGAAGAGTAATACTCGGGCGTCAGGAAACTAGCTTTCTGTGTTGGTAGGCAAACTCGACTAGAAGATACCATGGTTCAAATAAGAAGAATAGCGGCACTTTGGCTGGTAATCTAGTGAGAGGAACTGAAAACAGCTTCGCAACCAAGGTAACAGGATAGATACCGAGGGGCGGAGCTAGAAGAATAGGAGGGCCGCACCTCGGTGCACATGCGAAGTGATGACCTTGCGGAGGCAAAGAATGAGCCGTGTAGAGAAGGGAATAAGAGGTTGGAGGTAAATGGGGTAGGACTTAAAACTGCAGTCAAACAAGACAGACTTTCGTGTTGATGATGATGATATATCCCGAAAAAATGGACAGTAGTAGTAAGATGGTGGGAAATGGAATTAAAGGATGGTTATTGGTTACGATTGGTTATTTGTTTCATAGGTTAAAATATTTTTTTAGATCGATATAGAAAGTCATGCCAGTGTTAAAAAACTTTGAATCATAAAGCTAGTGTTGGTCGCGTAGTAACAGCATATATTGTTCATGATGCTAACAAACACCATTTTTCATTGTTCATAATAACAATAAGAAATGTGGCTGAAGGGTCTTTATTCAACAGCAATACTTCGCATGAAGTTTGTCGCCGTACGAATATGAAAGAGGGTGGAGTGTAGCCTATCTTTTGCAGGGTGCACGTCTCGTAAACCTCGAGCGTCAGTACCGCCTTTGTTCTACGGCTTTGGTCCTTCGCTTTGATCTTCCGCTATGGTCTCCGGGGCTCCGCTTTGGTGGCAAAACGTGTGCCAACCTCGAATAAAACCCATTGATAGAACTTTTCTACAATCCCGCAACAGTTTTCTAGAAGATTCTCGGCCGCTTGAACATGGTCAGTTTTAATAAATAGGTGCAGTAATGGGAAGAAAATCAAATTAAAATTTGGTCTATATTGAACATTGTTGGACAAAACGCACATCAAGTTTGTGCATTATCATATGGAAAGAAATATGAAAATAAAGAGTAACAAAACAACATCCGAACCGAATATTAAAGCATCCTTGGAATCACAGAGAATTGAAAATCTTACAACTTTAGAAAACGTACAGTGAGGTCACTGTGAAGCAGACATCATGATTGAAAAAAAGAGGTGGTGACGAGGAGATGATAAACCTAGACCTGGGCAAAAATACTAATGTTGTTAGGTAGATGCGGCCTTTTACATTTCACGAAATTATTAGTTCGGACACCACCCCAAGTTATCTAAACCGTCTTTCCGATATGCTTACACCCCGAATAAGTCATAGGTATTAAATTTTAGCGCTCAAATTGTAGGTTTGGATACGTCTTGAAGGTTTTTTTATTACAAGCAAGAAATGTTCTAGATGAGTTGGTTTTGTGCCGAAATAAATCATCAGGTGGTTCTACACAACACGTAAAAAATTCAAACAATGAAAAAAATTTTACTCTGCGTAGTTTAAGAGAGCAAATCGAGAGACGATGATGACCTCTTATTTCTACAAACAACCAATAATAGATACCCGCCGCGACGCTTTGAACACACATCACATGTTCTGTATTTTTGCCATGCACAGGACAGGCTGAATTTTAGAAACTCCATCGTGAAGAAAAGCCAAAATGTGCGTTGCGTACTTTTCTCAAAAGACGAACATCCACAGAGATTCAGCTTGCATATATTTTAAAACAAAACGTAAAACAGATATTTTTCCTACAGGAAATCCCAAGTGACTACGTATGGAGTTTTCCTATTGCGGCACAATAACGATGGATCCCTAAAGCGCTGTTATCCAAACACTATGGTTGCGACTTACCAGGCAAGAACAATTTGCTTGTAATAGCTTGCCGTTCCCTTTGAGTGCAAGGAAACAACAGTGGCAAACCGCTGTAGCTATAGCTTTTATTTACGGCTCGAAGCGGCCTTTCCCATATGTGGAGAGGATAGTAACCGGCCCTTGCCGCACTTTTATGGCTTTCATCCTTGAAGCCTTGTGACGCGGAAGCAATCACTGTCTCCGAGGGGTTCATGCAGTAAAGGTTTACTGAGGGGCGCATTCAAAGGCGTCAATTTTATGGCGCGAAGCGATTTCGCTCCGCTAACTTTTTATTACTGCTAATACTACTGTTAATCCCGTTCGCAGTTAAACTCATTCCAGCAGACGTGCACGTGCACACCAAGAATTTCTTCGTGTTTTGAAGCAACGAAAAACGACAGTGCTAGTTTTGGGGGGGAGGGTAAGCGGTTGGCATGGTCATGGCCAATTTCGATGTTTTTATGTCGTTTACCGAGGCTACACTATCAACGAGGCTACCTGAATAATTTCAACCACATGTTGTCTCCTCGGAAGTTCCCGCACCAGAAGTTATCATTCGCTGTAGTATTATATGCACAAGATTTAAGAATATAATGCTTCAAGCTAAAACTCTTTGATTTTCTTTCCTTCTCAAGTTAAACAAATCAAATGTGTACTTTAAAGACATACCAAGGCCAGCTGTGTTTACGGTTATCGTTTTGTATATCACCGGCCCAAATCTTCTCTAGCACTTGGAAAGTTTTTATAGCAAACACTTTTTGTACCATAACTACGCAGCTTTTTTTGCAGTTCTAGCAAGTTACGCGTTCCGCATCCTAATCAATCTAAGAAACGGGTTTTTTTTACTAAACAGGCATTCTGAGGAATATTAACGCAAATTGTGGGGAAAAACATTGAAACAAACTTCAGTGTTGTTTGATTTAGGCATATGTGTAGCAATAACATAGTTACCTGACAGAAACAAAAATAAAATCCTCTATACCGCTTTGCATTCATTTGTTTGTTTGCTGAGCTCTGAGCTCTAAGCTCTATTGTATATGTGTTTGCAGGCAGCGTTGTAAATACCCAATGTTAGCGGCGTGTGGCCATAAGAAAATAAAAGCAGCATATAACTCTTGCGCCTCTCATTTAGGCTGCGTATCATCATGCTAAAAAACGCAAGTTTTGCACTTGCCTTTTCGATCCACACGAATATAAAAAAAGACAAGAAAAATGTTTGACGATAGTTTTGTGACGCAGAATTACAACTCTACCGATGTCTCTGGCGCTGACGGGACATGATTGAACATCTATTTCCTTTCAACTCTGTCGTAAGACGTCCTATTACGCTATTGGAACATCCTGCAAGTAGTGACTAGCGGCGAAAAAAAAAAAGCGAGCCGGGGGGTTCATATTTATTCTTTCTGCCATACTGTGGTTGTCGGATGGACAATGTTCATCCACGCCCGCTTTCGACGCTAGAGTCACAGACATTTTTTCCGGCTTCAATGGGCTGTCAGCTTTACTGTGGCTGCAGAAAACACCGTGGCTTGGTAAAGACACGGTATTGTTACAAGCTCTCCGCACATATGCAGATCTCATACATTTAAAATGTGGTCCCGTTCTACGGTGAATTTGGTTTATCATGCTTTTCCTTAACACAACAAGTATACAAAATATTTCTGAAGAGCAATGAATAAACTGACATACAAGTAAGCACTTTCTTTGAGGTAATTTTGTGTGGCTTTAAAATAAAAAATTTGACCCAGAAAGAGGCATGCCTTTACAATTCTCTTTCGTGAAAAACGATTTTGTAAAGGTAAAGCTTTAGACACAGGTTTTCTGAGAATATTTCATTGCCAGTCTTTATAAATGTTAATATTAAGTCTTTGACTAGCAGTAGCTACAATGTAACTGTCACAACTACCGTAGTATGTTCCTACGCAGTTTTGTGCACCTCTCCTTTATTATTAGGGGCGTATACACGCACAAACACAAGTAGCGCGGCTAAAAAAAGCGGCCCCCCCCGACACATATTTTGACTAAGGTCTCGTCTGGAGGTGAACATATATATTAGGCTCTGCGCCACCACCACCGATCTCCGTTTACTAACCACTTAAAACACCAAAATTGGGTAAAAGTGTTTTTTCGAGGTAACAGTAATCATCTAATTTAAGGATTCCGTTTTACTGGCACTAAAGGAGAGTGCTAGTTGCAACCCGACACCGTATATTTTCGGGGATTGCTGTTGACTAGCGTGAGATATCTGCGCACAATTATTTCAGATCAACATACAGGCGTAGCGCCAGGATTATTTATTTATTATTTACCCAAATGGTTAATTCGTTTTCCAATTAGTAAGTTTTGCGGACAAAATCATGTCAACACAACGTCTTCAACAATAGTGTAGGGCATTTTATAAGGTATTTTAGATTTCACTTTGCGACGTTTTCAAGCGTGAAAACGTCTAGTGAGAGACAAATATCTTAAAGGAAGCGCGCGGCGTCCATTTTGCTAAAACATTTGCTTGAAGCTCTTGTTACGGAAAACTTTTTTTCAGTAAAGAAGTTTTACTTACATCAGTGCCCGTAATTGAAAGCACACTTGAGCGTTAGATTGCTTTTCATTGAATGCTTAGCATCTTAAGCATAAATTCCGCAGTTTGGGTATTTAATTTTTTTTTCAGCCTGGGAGATACTTAACTTCAAAGTTTGAAATAGCAAACATGTTTCACTGTAGACGTCGTATTCACCATTATATTTATAGAATTTTTTATTACTTCTCCAGTCCGCACTGGCTATGTCAGTAGCGTTATAACAAGGGTTCCTTACAAAACAGAAAAAGCTCAAAGGAGCTTTTCCCTGGGACATATTACAGACGTTTACCCATATAAAGAGGGAACAAAGCTAGAAAAATTCCCCGCATTTCCCCAAGGGGAAGAATGTGAAAGTGCGAATGCACGAGTTGAATTTGCGCGGTTCGGTAATGTTCGCGAAAGAGAGATCACACACACACACACACAACTACCAAGAAAGAAAGATGCATTTATTCACAGACACCTATTTGTGTTGTCGTTGTACTTGATTGCTAGAGCGGATCTCAGCTTTGAAATTTCGTGTCAGTACTCCTTTAAGCAGGTGCATTAGCCCTTCTCACGCCCGATTCTTGGCCAATCCCCCACGTGGGCATGTGCCATGTCAGCGGCCAGGCAGCGCGCGCCCATCTCCCCCCGTTGCCAAGGAAGACGAGGACATTCCTGGCCAATCCCCCACGTGGGTATGTGCCATGTAAGCGGCCAGGCTGCGCGCGCCCATCTCCACGTGCGCGGACATCGCCGGTGGACGCAGGTTCAGGGTCGCTTAAGAAGTGCATTCGCAAAAAAAAATGTATGCATTTATGCGTTTGGTAAAAATTTTTGAATTTCACACGCAATACCTATTTTCGATATGGAAATTTCGTAGCAACCTTCCTGAAGTGAGAGCTCAGTAAGCCTTTTTTTCTGTGATTTGATACACAACCTTAAAAAGTAAATTATGCGACTAGCGTCAATTTCCGCAAGTATGCTGAACAGAAGACTTGTGCCACACGATCGATGTTTCAATGACTCCATAGCTACAGTACAAGTGTCAGCAACAAAAGTGCCTCACAGGTTTTTTGATAATGCAATCTAACTTAACTCGGCGCAAACTAAACTTAAGTGTATCCACAACTCTTTTTTTTGAAGCGACAGAAATGTCGTGATACTATTCTCAAATACTAGACTGCAATCCTTGTTCTTGTGACTCTGTGGAATTACCCGGATCTTTAGTTCGTTGACTCAGAATAAACTTAACATTTAATTTCACTCACGTGTGTCATAACTTTTGCCCGTGGGTTCTGTAATGTATCATGATATTATGACAGCCGAGCACGACGCTTGTTTCGTTAAGCAATAAAAGTAATATAACTTGCGCCCTGCAAAAAAGCAGAAAACGTTTCTAAAGATTGCCCAGCGCCGGCGAAGCGTAACACAACTTGACGTACGCAGGCCAGAGCAGCGTGTCGAACGCAGCTGCTTTTGCCATACGAGCATCTCTTTCGGCGGGATTGGTTCAGGAACGCTCCAATGGGGAGACGGGCGAATAAACCCAATTGGTGAGGACTGAACTTCACCATTGGTGTGCTCTCTAGGTAATTACTCTTCTACTTCATCCCAATTTGATTGCCCAAATATGCAGCACCAGGTCCGAGGCAGATTTAAAGAGATTGTTTACACAACTGGTGCTGGAAACGAAATTTCTCAAAAAGCAGCTTCTTTTAATTACATATCACTTAAAAAACTCCCACCTCCACTCACGGGAACCCCTGTGTAGATGCGACGCATAGGCGGAGCGGCGAAGGGACCGTGTTTTATAGCGCGCATAACGTTGAGGGGACTGCGTAAGCCAGTCCCCGTCGATGACGACGTTGGCGTACTTGTAAAGCGGCGCGGACTCTAGGTGTTTGAGCCAAGCGTGGATGTTGCTTCGCCGGACAACGGCACACCGGTTATATGCGCAGCGCGCCCGAAGGAGAGGAAACCGCGGAAGAGAGTACTGCACTTGCGCCGGCCCCAGCGCGTCTGCCGCGGCTATGACGCAACATGCCGCGGCTATGACGCAACACAATCCAACACAATCCACTTTAATCCAATCCAATCCAAATTCAATCCACTTCAATCCAATTCCACCCCAAGCCAAGCCAAGCCAATCCAATCCAATCCAATCGAATTCAATCCAATGCCCCTCGCGAGAGAGTATTCGCTCTCGGAGAGGAGAGCGGGTGAGTGGCGGAGAGCGCAGCTGGCGCGGCGAGGAGAATGGGGGAGGTGTGGACAACGCCGACGACGACAACGACGACGACGCCGGAGGGACAAGGCGAGTGAATGAGATGCTCTGCATCTAAAAATTACTACTTTAAAATCATTCTTCCAGTAGAACTTTCCTACGTAATCTGCATTTTGAGGCACAGCAGAATTCCTACATGTTTCTTAGTTAACAATAAAGGACCATTACAAACAGTTACTATATATCAAATAAAACTTTGAAAGAAACAGATGACATAGTAATAAATAACAAATTGACAACGTTTTGGCAGTAATACTTGTTTATCATACACCACGCGTAACCATTTTTAAAATAACCGAACACACTGGATTTCGAACGCATTAAACAAAAAAAAACTAAGCCTTTATATACATAGAGCAAATATACAAAATGCGAAACCGTATTTGATATGTAATTTTTCAACACAGTAATCGGGCATATCTGTCAACGGTTAGAATGGTAAAATCTCGCTAACAATTTCCGAAAACACGTAAAAGGCAGTAAACCCCTAGAACAACTTTCACAAACACTAACGACATGGCCCTGAGCCCTTTCGCTTTGCCATAGCAGAGTTCTCCGGGGCTGCGATAACACCACTACAAATGGCGCGTAAATTCTCTGTTTTCATGGAGAAATTTCTCCTAGCTTCCGAAACAAATAGGACAATACTTGCTTAGTGCACTTCCTCTCCAATACTAATGTGATTTGCCTATCTGAAGAAATGTGTCCAAATATTTTTTTCCGTTTCACTTTCTTAAGCGTCATTCGATGAATATGCATCTACGTTTGCTTTGCTGTGCCCCTCGCACTGTTAATTCTTAAATTTCGTTTGACGACATGCATTCCTGATCTTTTGAAAACGCTGTCTCACATCCACGCTTACTGCACCACAAACGTTCCAGGGTTCTGGTACCTCGACTCAGTTTTTCCTACTCTATAAAAATCTCAACCAAGTCACACAAATTATAAAGTTGTAGTATAAAAATGCGATATAATATAATACATCCACATTTGGCTTGTTTGCTTTCCATATGAATTATTGACGAATTTTCAGTTGTTTTCCGATGTTTGCGGTACTGCCTAACAATAAGAACTTCTGCTGTACTTGTTTTGATGGGTACTGACAGTGAGAGACCTGCGGAATAATATGGGAGGACCCTTACAAGCTCCTAAATAGTCATTAGACCTCACTAAGACTGCTTCTTGTGCTGGTTCTTTATATCAAATTTATGCATTGTCATCGGTGTTGCAGCGACCTGAACAAACGGGAGCCTTTGGCCACGACCAACTATACTTCGGACCTGCACAGCGAGCGCGCCCCAGCACCGCCGTCGCAGTGAAAAATCTTGCCGCTGTAAGTGGTGTGGCGCTACTTACGCCCTGTCGTTCGTCGCCGCCCGTGCTCCTCGGCCGCGGCCGCCGCACGCCCGGGCGCAGCCATGCAGAACGCGCAATTGCAGACGCGGCATGGAACGTAAGTTGCGTCTGCTGTATGTAAAGCACGAAGTTTCAGGCATGAAAAATACAGCTTATTCAATCCTCTGAACCGAGTATTTCTTTTGAAGGAGCACAATGGTATACAGTTTCGTACCTTATTGTAGATCTGAAGAAGGTGACAAATGTTTCCTTTCACGAGTTTCCCGTCACTGAAGTTCGATAAAATGGATAAAGACAATCTCAAGGAAAGCTGAGAAAACTCTTGATTTTATTTTATTTTTTTCCTTCACAATTGTGTTTGGTTTATGTAATTATGCGCTTTAATCGCTCGACCGATCGTGACAGATTGAAGATAGCATGCTTCGCTGCGCAGTTATCGTATTTTAATATGGTCGATTGGTGGGAAATAGAAACGAGCAGCGGTGCGCTGTCTTTACATCTGAGCCTAGCTGTCATGTTACACAGAATTTATTGGTGCTTTTTAGGCCATCCAGTTCCAGTTATCAAGGCCAGCACACTGGGTCTCATTGCAGGCTTCCTTGTGAGAACCGTCGAGGAACACATTAAGTGCTCACTCGGCGTGGAGCGGCTTAATGCGCCTCGCTCATCTGGACCTGCCACTGCGGTGATCTTCAATTTCGACCGGGGTGGGGCTATCTTATCCCCGATTTGTGTTCCTGGAATTCGTTGTCCACTGGAAGAGCGGCCCAAGCATTCGCAGAACTTGCGATGTCCTACAAAAAACTGATGGCGCTGTTGGTTAAGATGATGCTGCAAGCTGCACTGCAAAACAAGCTTTTGAGCCACGACTGCTCATCGAATAGTCATACGAGGGCAGTGGTTGAGCTCCTGCTGGAGAAGTTTAGCCGACCTTTTTTTCACAAATTTGCAGCGGAGAAGGAAACGGCCAAGGGTGCAAAAGAAAAAAACGGATTGCGAAAAAAACAGACTCAGAAAACAGCTGAAAGTGTGGCTACTGTGCTTCACTGTTCAAGTGAAGTGTAGGTTATGAACGAAAATTAACTCTTGAAAAGAATGCCAAAGTGAAAAGATTGTGCAATACAACCGTCCATTATTGTTCAGAAAACCTGACTACAGTGTGGCATTGTGTGCCTAAACCATGGTATTGTGTATGTAAAAAAACCAGCCTGTAAATAAGCTTAAAATGACATCGTTATTGAATTAGTAGTGTAGCAGGTCATTGTAGCACTTCCCATGCACTCCAATAAAAATTTTCAATTTATTGGTAAGGAAGGGGCCAAAACCATCGTCGCTTATTAGTGCGTGAAAGACCACAACTGGCATCTTCGGAGCTTGTATATGGATCTTGTTTTCTGAGCATATGAAATTCCTCCGCAACCTTATAGCAAGAACGGAACTGCTACGCCTACACTTCGTGAGGATTTAAACAGAAAGCTTCAATTTTATGCATTACTATGACAAAAACAGTTCCTGGGAAGATTTTATGACCCTAAGTTTGGTTCATGCTATGAACTTCCCAATGTACAACATTTACGGGATCTAACCTTCCCCTGCGATTATGAACCTGTACACTTTGGTTGGCTAGCAGTTCCGTTGTCAGTACGTGAGATAATGTTATTTCTTTTCGTCATCACTTCATATGAGACCACAAAACTAAATGCGCCGCGTGCACCGAAACGCATCTCAAACGGGTAAGCCAATCAGGAGGCCCCGCCCCGCTTTAACACGCTTAATCATAAAAAAAAAACATTCGTTCAGAGTTGGTCCCCGTAAAACTGCTACTTTTTCATTCGGATTTACTGAAATCAATTAACTGTAGTGTGATTAAACACGAATTCCCGGTGCCAGACGGCTGCTACTAGCGCTCGAGCACGCCACACCAGCGTAGCCGCCGCTCGCCGCAACAGTGCGTAAAAGCGCCCCTAGCGGCCTGGCGCAAAACGAGACTCGGCGCAAGCGCTCCCATAGAGCGCCGCTGGCTGGGCAGGTCCGATGTAAAGTTGGTCATGCCTTTGGCTTAGGCATCGTGGCGGCGTGGAATCACTTCTCCGTCTAATGCCGCAATAATTGTGTAACGACAGCAAACGCCATAGCGGGATTAATCAAGAAAAATGCGTGGCCAAGCATGAACCCATGCAGCACAGGGCAGGTGCGGGGAGATGCCACTGCCTGGGCCTTTACCCTACTAAGGACCGATCAGCCTTGTGACAATAATAATGGAGGCCTGCAAACGCCACATTGACAGTGTGCACAAAAATATTTATAATTTTGGGATATAATTCACCCTCCCAAAATTTATGCCCATATTCCTTACATTCACAACAAAATTTTCGGGTTTAATCAAGACGAAGGCACTAATGTTTGTGGTGCGCACAACTTTTAGATTAGATTTGATTGCATAAACGTAGGTGCCCTAATAGATATCCACGCGCACATTGACAGACAATGGCTCGATGGCGTCCAAATGCTTTCCACACGGACACGAATGTAAGCCTTGGAAGATGCCACATCAGAACAATTATTCGTATCCAATTTTACTGCTGGCAACAATCTGCGTGACCAGGGTTTCTTGTAGATACTGTTTGCTCCTGCATATTCCCTATGAGAAGTATACGGTTGTCGCAATTGCACCCTGTAAATTGCAACATTCTTTTTTTTTCATTGTTGTAATACCCATCCACAAATCCGAGAAATTCTTTTTGACTGACATGAACATAAAATTACACGAAATGTGCTCGCCCTGCCTCACTTTTCCCTAGGCGTGTTTCTCATGAAGTTGTAACATTCTTTTCCCACACTTATGCTACTGTTACGGTTCAGCAGAAGTGGCCTTGGCGGACTTATATACAGATGGATATGGCGTGTTTTATTTCTCGTGTGCACATTACAAGATTACTCAATCAGACATTTCATTCAGGGGCCTAGGATTAGCTAAAGAACGTAGTTCCAGCACAACAGTTGCTAAAATTCTCAACGGAAAGATTTCAAAACCAATTGGAACAACAAAGTACGTCGTGAAACAAAATGTTTGGAACTGTATTATGAAACGGAATACCTGCATTCCACCCGAACGTCCCACAGGGTTTGGCTCTACCATCTCCTATCACGCCATCAAAATTCACAGTTGATACCTTATCAACACCATCCATTCTCCACGACGAGTTTGGCGAAAAAAAAACTTCCCTTTTCTAAGAGCAAATTTCAAAACCACGACAGTTGAAAAGAAAACCTACATTTCTAACAAAATTCCAAAAATAAAATTATACGCATCCGCCGCGACTGAAGTTCACCGGATAAAAAATATGTGCCCTTGCACCATACAGTGCAATGGGAGTTACTACCGCGTTTTGAAAACGGTCATTAGGGTGCAGCAATGTGGCCTTTGTGAGCAATTTTCACACATTTTTTACACCGACTAAACCCTTCCTAGAGACCAAATTTCTGCATACTTGGTTTATATTGTTAACCGTAAGTTCAAAAAAATTAGAAACTCCAGCAGGAGGGTACTTTATTCACGGTAAAGATATAACTTTTCAACTTGCAAAATTCTTTCTCTTCAGGCGCTTCCTCATTGTCATGTGGTCGATTTAAAAGACACGCCTAGGCTGATGTTAAATATCGTTCAAAGGGCATTTATTAAAAACGGTTATGAGAAGAACTCTAAAAATTAACGTAGAAAAAAAATTAGCTGGGCTTCCCCAACGGCCAAAGACTGCGGGCCGAAATACCGCTTAATGCAACCCACGGTTCCTGCCCGGGAACGCAAGCTGACCTCTGCGTCACGTAACTAATTCTGGAAATGCGTCTGTTTGAAGAGCCGTGGCAGGTCGAAGAGCATTATCTCCCACCCTGGCTGGGTATCGGAGGCAACCTTGGAACCCTCCCCCGAGGCCTCAGCTCTGGTGTTCAGGAAACCTGCTATGGTTCTGTTTGGCTCCTCAGAACACTTTCAGCCCCAGTTTCCATGGCTTTGGCTGCGGGTTATGTTCGACCTGCTTGGTAGTACTGGCCTTACCGCACGTGCGCACAGGCATGTGACCAACAACCGTGGCATACCAGACTTAAGAGCATGCCCGTCAGTGACGTAAGAATACTCCGCTGCAAGTTGTACTTCAAGTCTGCAACGACTATCAAATAAAACCATTCGAAGAACACGTGGCAGTTAGGGATCGTCTTCACGGCGACACAACCGACAGTTCGAAGAGGCGACACAAATTTTCAGTCGTCCAGGAGACTACTAAGACGAAATTTCCCGTTTCTGTCGCTATGGCGCCTCCACAGATCTCTCGAGATAATTGTATTGTGGAAGATTTGTGCATGCGCATTTGTGATATCGGGTTTCACGAGTTGGGATTTTGTGTAGCTAATATATATTCTTAGGTTTTCGATGTACTTGTCCTTAGTTATAATCGCAGATAGTCGAACAACTGTGGGATCGACAATTTCACAGTTTTTACACCTTTCTTCTGGCATATAGTAGATACCGGTGACAGTATTCAGTAGGCTTGGCAATGTCACAAATAGTAACAGGGAGATCCAACGCACATCTACCTATATTAGTAACGGAAACAACTAAAACTCCGCTTGCCGTCTTTTGCTACCTATGTGACCCTTATTAGGGGTGATATGCGGAATTGGCAAGCGATTTGTTGCAACTTCATCGGCAAGGGCTGGTTTCGATTCGCTATATATATTAAGTGCAATGCACTTCTTAAGCGACCCTGAACCTGCGTCCACCGGCGATGTCCGCATCACATACCCACGTGGGGGATTGGCCAAGAATCTCCTCGTCTTCCTTGGCAACGGGGGAGATGGGCGCGCGCTGCCTGGCCGCTGACATGGCACATACCCACGTGGGGGATTGGCCAGGAATCGGGCGTGAGAAGGGCTAATGCACCCGCTTAAAGGAGTACTGACACGAAATTTCAAAGCTGAGATCCGCTCTAGCAATCAAGTACAACGACAACACAAATAGGTGTCTGTGAATAAATGCATCTTTCTTCCTTTGTAGTTGTGTGTGTGTGTGTGATCTCTCTTTCGCGAACATTACCGAACCGCGCAAATTCAACTCGTGCATTCGCACTTTCACATTCTTCCCCTCGGGGAAATGCGGGGAATTTTTTACGCCGGGCCAGGTTAGCCAAGTGATAACGCACACATGTCAACCATTCACTTTCTTCAACACACTTTTAACCGCCCCCTCATATGCCTCGATGAAGAGCGTAGAAAACCCACCAGATGTGCGCACCAACCCCGCGACGGCGGCAGGTGGAAAACCATCGCACCGGGACGGCAATCCCTAACACCATTTTCGCTTCATCAGACTGCGCACAAAAAGCGAAGATAATTTTTATCGAACCATGCCAAGGCATAGCCTTGCTTTGACCCGACGTGTTTCACCGCAACCACCTTTCTAGGTACTTATAGTGGTAACCATAAAACAAACCAAACCGGCCACTATGAGCATGGGGTCTCCTCCGAATTGCACTGTGTTAAGCGCTCCGCTCACTCTCTGGATACCGGTACCCAACTAACGCACACGATGCATTTTTTTCCTCTGGTTCTGAATCGCTCACTAGACATTCGGTACAATGCTGCAGAAGCTTTTTGGTTCCAAATCTGTTACTGACACCCCATCGCCCTACTTAGCTCCCGTCCTCTTACTGTCTTTGTTGAATACCGTAATTACCCGATTCTAACGCGCACATTTTTTCTGGAAAAATAGGTCGAAAAAAAGCATGCGCGTTAGAATCGGATACGAAACCAAAATTGCCGAAACAATGAAAATTTCGTCCCGCCCATCGCCATCGCCATCTCTTAGATGGCGCCAAAGCTTTTAGCAACGATTTTTCGGACGCAGGAATCATAGGCGCCCAGGATTTTCTATCGGCGTTCACACAAATTGCCAAATCGTTCCACTTGCGCACTTGATAACAGCAATGGCAACAGCGGCTCTCGAGCGTTCAAAACGAGTAGTCGGCTGAAGCGTGCGCCTCTGGAGAAGTTCGCAGGATGGGCGTGCGAGGCGTGGGCCACATCCCATCGATCATGGTTGAACGTTCGTTATGAAGTGTGGCATCGCGAACGCACTTGACGGCACCAAGGACGAGATGTTGTGGTCAGCAGAAAGCGGCGAGGAGTGAGATGAGTGAGATTACTTCGAGAAATAAATCGCCCGTTTCTCTCGCATTCGTTTTTCTTGCTCACAAAGTTCCGTGCGCGTTAGAATCGGAAGCGCAAGTTTTTTCGGTTTTTTGACAGGAAAATCGGGTGCGCGTTAGAATCGGGGGCACGTTAGAATCGGGTAATTACGGTACATAAATTGTATGACAGAAGTATTCGTTAAATTTATCGCGCGGATATGGAATGCGGAGCAGCGAGCTACCCACTGACTTACGACTTGGTTATCGCATATGCGACAAAAAAACCCGAGACTGATCGTTTAGCTTTTCGCCTAGCAAAACAATGGCCCTAACTCAGTGATACATTTCGAGCTGATTCGAACTAACTAGGAGCAAGGCTTGAAGTTCCTGAAAACTTTTTTGCCGGGTTATCAAAAGTACACCCATATAAACGGCGGAGGCTCTTTAGAGTGACACTATGGCCTGAATAAAATCATGCTTTAACTAATATAAGGTATGTAATAGCTCTCTTGGATTCTGTTCGACGAGAACCGATGCTTTATTTTCTGAAAACTAAGTAAATAAACCCGGAGTTTCTCTCTCCTTTGCCCTTTGATGTTATAGTGACGTTGCCTTTGCATCACGAAGTACGAACGAGGCACAATTTCTAGACTGGGCAGCCTTACGCTAACAGCGGTTGCTTTGATATCGGAAAGCCGTCGCCGAAGCTGAAAATGTTTCTCAGCGCTTTCTTGTACATTCAAGATTCGTCCCCGACGGAACGAACGCAAAACGCTTTTTTACCTATCAGTTATCCACATAGCAACAACACCGTGTCAACCGCTGCCCAAGGCCACAAACCGGCGAGGTGATACGTGAAACGGGTACCGCAGGAGCTTTGTCCGAAGGCGCCCATGGAAGCTCCAGCACGGGCGCTTTCCGGAAGCAGCAAACACTGCATCAGTGTAATAAGATTATTTGCGACCCCGCTCTTTCTCCGAAACGTGGAACACAATTAGCTGACACAGAAGATACCTTTTTGTACGCTCGTTGAAGAAGCCTTCGGCAACATATTACGGCTTCGAACATCACCGTTGAGTATTGCTGCCCGGTTCCCCGGCCGCAACCGTCATCATCATCATCACCAGCCTATCTACGCCCACTGCAGGGCAAAGGCCTCTCCCATTATTCTCCAATTATCTCGGTCCTGTGCCAACTGTGACCAATTTATTCCCGCAAACTTCTTGATCTCATCTGCCCATCTAACTTTCTGCCGCCCCCTGCAACGCTTGCCTTCTCTAGGGATCCACTCTGTTACCCTTAATGACCAGCGGTTATCTTGCCTTCGCATTACATGCCCTTCCCACGTCCATTTCTTCTTCTTAATTTCTACTAATATGTATTTAACACCAGTTTGCTCCCTGACCCACTCCGCTCTCTTCTTGTCCCTTAATGTACACCTATCATTTTCCGATCCATTTCCCGCGAGTCGTTCTCAATTTAAGTTTGAACCCTCTTAGTGAGCCTCCAAGTTTCTGCCCCGTAGGTGAGTACCGGTAAGATGCAGCTGTCATACACTTTCTTCTTCAGTGACAATGGTAGGCTGCTATTCATTATCTGAGAATGTCTGCCATATGCACCCCACCCCATTCTGATCCTTCTAATTATCTCTGCCTCATGGTTGGGATCTGGGGTCACAAATTGGCCTAAGTAGATAATTCGCCCCAACCGTAGATCCATGCAAATCTTCCGTATTGTCAACGGCGGCTTCAACGAATAGAAGTAAACAAGGTAATTACCCCTTTAGGTTACACGAGTAATAAGATTCGAACCGGCATCCAGCACCCTTTACCGATAGTGACAACCGCACGCAGAGAACTTTTAGTAGAATCTCAGCCGGTTCGGTCAAACATCTTACTTTTTTCGCTTACTGCTGGGGTTACTTCTTGAGGTAGTTCGGTGTTGACCACCGTATAATATGGAATTAGCTTTTTGCGCATCAATGTAGACCACGTATTTCCGAAAACAAAACCTAAAACGTGGTGACCGACTTTTGACGCTTTACGTAAGCAGCAGCTTTTCTCGAGAGGTATAATGCCTATAGTCTGTGTTTTTTGAAATAGATTAGCTCGCGTAGAGTTTTGACGTACATTTATTTCATGTGCTCGACCACCTTAGAACTGTTTATGTCAGGAAAACATTTATAGATGCTTCTCCAACAAGTTCTCGCCGTTCACATGTTTTTGTTACCAACACAAACCGCAGTACATAAAAGCGTAAGGGGCTTCAACACCCGTTCTGGCGTTTCTGGTGTATTCTGGGTCGCAAATTCTGCTAGTAGCGAGAAATAGTATTTAGATTCTCGGCACCATTGTTGATAGGTAGAAGAGAACGTGCTTCCTCCCTTTAGTGACCTTCCAAACACTGGAAACGAGGCCATCCCTGCTGACATTAGCGCGCGAGAACGGACGTGACCTACAACTCTAACACAAAATTACAGAATCCTTCGGCTTCGGTTCATTCAACACCCGAGCTGCGTCACTATTAGGCTCGCGGTGTGGCCTGCGGAGTAAAATTATTAAAATCCCTACTTCCGTTGAGGTTTAGCAGGCGGTCTTATTATTTTTACACGAACCGCTACTTCCTTCGAAACTTCGAATGTAAACAAACCACCCACAATGGACACAAAAAAACTAACTCCGGGTAATGATTTTGTAGTTGCTACCTACTATAACTCACCACACGTGTTAAGCGAGTAAGAATTGTTGTGCAAGTACAAAGTTCACTCTGATCTCACACACCTTAGAATAAAAACCCATAGTGTTTGAAAAACGATGTTCAAATACCTTTGTGAGCAAACAAACACCTACAAACTCCAGTATCGGCTCAAACATCTGGCTAACAGCGCCGCACTCGCTGTAACCGATTACACAGGACCACCAAGTTTGATTATAGGTTTAACGCGCCGACGCAAACGCAGGCTCTTCAGGCGCGGCGTAGCGGAGGGCTCCGGATTAATTTTTGACCACATCAGGATCTATAGGGTGCGCCGAAGTCTTGTACAACATGGCCGTGTTTGCTTTTCACCTTTATCAGAAAAGCCGGCCGCCGCGGCCTTGAGTGAATCCGCCACGTCGTGCTCAGCAGCGCAAAAGTGAGACACCTCGGCGGGTTAGGACGGACCAAGGTTGTTCATTTGGCGTAAAATCTAGACAAACTGATTTTTTTTACTGCACCATCAATAAAACAATCCCCGGTGTTTTGGATCAAAACCACATCTTTATGTCCTGCAGTCTACGTTCTGGGTAGAATGCCATGGTGGTAATTGTTGGTACTCAACTGTTATTTTTGTGTACACGCCCCAAAACATTTTTCTCGCGTTTCATAAAAATATCTTTGCAAGTGACTTCACGGAAAATAAATGGTCATTCGAGCTCTGGCCCGTCGCCCATTCGCACCACAACTGGGTGTCGAAGTGTAAATGTTTCGCAGCGCCGTATTTTTTATGCAAAAGATTCCAATACCGATAAATATTTCTAACTTTCAACAAACAGAACAGCAATTATTACGCCTTAAAAAAAATAAATGCCTTCACATCAGCGCATCCCTTATGAAGTAATGACGAAGACGGCCCGGCTTACTCTCTTGCATCAACCCTTAAAAATACAAGCACCGCACTCTTTTGAGGGAAGCCATAATGACAGAGCGGACATAACAACACTGTTTAACGATACCAGTAAATTTACAACACCATTATAACAAGCACGTCCAAAAGAAATTCAACCTAATAAGGAATGCCTACGGTGTACAAAAATTCGCACTCTATGTTCCATTTTCTGTTTTCTTTCAAAATTTAGCTGTTGTCTGCAAATCATATAGGATCGAAGTAACACAACTTTGACCGCATCAACTGCGACAATATAAAAAGTTGTTAAAGTTATGTTAAGAACTGTCCCCTTGGTATCCGGCACGCCATGGCAAAAAATCTTCCATTCACCATATCAGCAGCTTAAGCCGAGAATATTTTTGCTACTCTTATATATGTCGGTGGATTAGCCTGATAATGCGTGACGTTTTTTGAAAGCTCATAGTCCCCACTGTCTGCTTTGACTATAAAACACGATGACTATGGTTACATGCGTTTTCGTAGAAGCTGTATTACAGAGCTTACCCTGTAAGTCTTCTTGTATGTACAGCCGGTAAAACGCTTGTCTATAACAGCGAGTTCAACTTCAACCAGCTACATCCAAAAACTGCCGAAACATACTCGTTCCAAACATGTCGGAGGCAAAAGCGAAGGGCTAAGACTTCAGACTTCCGCAGTAGTTTTATTAAAATCCCGCTCCGGCGGGGCAGGATAAGGCTGAGAGTACGAATGCTGTGTTATAGACAAGCCTTTTACCGGCTGTACTGTTTTACATTACCCCTGTCGCGCTCTCACAACGAATGGCCCTTTTCAGAGCAAAAGCTTCGATAACCGATCTCGCGAGACGTCATTCATCGCCTCGCGACTTCTGCAGGCGCCGAAGCGCAAGTGTGGCTTTTGTATTGTCATGCCTTTTCGTGCTCTACGGAAAGGCTACGTAGCTCGGTACTAGAAATGTTGCAATACGCAGCTACGTGCGCTCGGAAACGTGCCGCTTTGGTAATATAGTGACTAGGCAAGGGGTTAAGAGCCGCTCTGCTATCTCATGGCTGCCGAGTATCGGTGTGCATGGCACGCACAGCTGCGCAATCTGTGTGTGTGACAGCCTGAATGCAATCCTCAAGCAGTCAACTACCCTAGAACACCATGTTAAAGCCATTTTAAAAGCCGAGCCCAACAGAACTAGCGCTTGAAATAGCTACGTTTGCAAGTTAACACCAGGCCAATATTTTTCATGTTAGTCTTCACGGCCAGCTTTAAATGCGGCACTCAAAAACTTGCCACTCATAACAGAGAGAAAATAAATATTTAATAAATAATTCAAATAAATTACACCAGTCCCATGTTTGTAACGTTACTTTCCCCAAAGCAGCTTTTGAATGCGTTATTGGAAAGCTCGCCAGTAATAAAAAATACCGAATTAAAATGAACTCTACTAAGGCAGTGAGAAAAGAGCTAGAGATATAGCAGTTTTCTTGAGAAACAGGATACAAAGATCACATCAAACAAGAGATAGATTGATTCATTCACTAATTGTTTGATTGTAGGGTTTAACGTGCGAACGCAACGCAGGCGATGAGGCGCGCCGTCGTGGAGGGGCTCCGGATTAATTTTGACAACCTGGGGTTGAATAAAGTGAATCGAAATCTCGTATACACGGTCATTTTGCTTTTCGCGTCCATCAGAAAAGCGGCCGCCGCGGCCGGGAATCGAACATACGACCTCTTCTAAGCGAGATTATGTTTGTACACGTTTATATAAGCCTATGCATGTGTCCGAAATCTCTCGCGTACACAGAGGGGAAACCCATCGGCAAGACTGTTTTCCAAACACTCCAGACGAGAAAAAAACATTTCTAATAAAAGGACAGTTGTGGTCGAAAAGGCACGTCAGATAGAAGTTACGGCTTTCGTCCAGACTTTCTATGTGATCGAAGTACGACGCCTAGTAGTAGGTAATCCCACTCCCGAATTCGCCCAACCACCTTGGAGATTTTTAGCATTCGAAACTCGCACCTTTCACTTAACAATTCCAGTACCAGGATCGCACGTAAACCCATTGAAAACTATACAAAGCAATGCACCAATTCTTGAATAAACAAATTGCAAGAAATATCTGGTGCATGTTATATACCCAAATCCGGTGCACTCCAAAAGCAAACAAAAGGAAGGCTCACTCGCTTTTGTGAAATCATCCAGGATATGGCAGATAGTATGCGGTCAATGTCAGCGCAAATTTTACAACTCCGTACCAGTCGTGCATATTAATATGTGGGTGAATAATAGTCTATGAACGAACGCTTCAATGACGAATTTAGGGGCCTGGCAAACGGTCACTGCAATTCGCATTCGTAGCTGATTCAATGGCGCGTTCTTACAGGATATAATTTTACCGACAGGGTATAATTTTCCTCCACAATTGTATTTGCAGGTTCGCACATTTGATGGCATAAACACGAGTTTCGTAGTACGAACGAAATCTTCTGAGATACACATACGTTCCAGATACGCGAAACAGCTCGCCTTCAACTTGCACGAAATGACTATACCGTTGTGGTTGGATTTTTGGCCTGGAAAAACAAAAAGAAAACATTTGTTGCGTCAACTCTGGCCTTGTGTATTTAATTACAAGGGCTAAGCTTTCAGGGGACTTTATATTTTAGGCGTATCAATGTTTCAAAATTGTTGTTTGATTAAATCGTTTTCATTACCCCGAAGCATTGATTTGCATTGGTCTATTCCATTTGCTATCGCGTGTCTTTAGCACATTGCGTGTCCCTGAAAATGATGCACCCCTTCGTCTAGCCACAGAGATTGTGGGATGCGATGCCTTGTGGTGAGGAATTTTTCGGTTGTCTGTGTTTAAACTTTGGCTAGCTGGCCGGTTTGGAATTTGACTCATTGAGATTTTGTTATCGCTCGCGCACAGTTCAAATTTTGATCTCGGTGGTTTTGATTCTCACCTTTGTAATTTAATTTCGCATAAGAAAGGTAACGTCTAAATATTATCGTTAGACAGAAGATAGTTAAACGTTATTGTCGCATTCTGCACGTGCATGCAGCCGTCTCGAAATCCAAACTGCCTCGACCGTATCGCAACGGCGCATCGTATAAATGTTGGCGTCATAGACTTAGGAGACTAGTTCGATTCCAACCACACAAATCATTTGTTTTCTTTCACTGCACACCTACCATCATCATATGCCGAGAAAGTTAAATGTCCTAGAGTGTTGTAGTAAAATGGAATCGGACTCCATCACTGAGACGTAGAAAGCCCCTCTTTGGAAAGGAAACAATCAAAAGACTCTCGCCAGAACATGACCAGTGTTACGCGCGAAAAGCGATTTCAGTTTGGGTATCAGGCACTCCCCTCAATAACAGAAAATTACCTGTTTAGTTTTCGTACCAAAGATGCCAAGCTTTACACAACTGTCTCTTCAGTCCTAGGGCACCTGCCGCCATCCGTGCTAACCACATGTCTGTGTGTGGCCACATGTCTGTGTGTGGCCGTTTTGAAGAGCGGGTGAGCCATGGCTTAGTAAAAGGTAACGGCGGTTTTTTTGGAGAGAGGGAGCCCCTTCTCGCCCGCTCAGTGTTCCGTGTCGAAAAGGGTGAGCCACAGCCGAGCCAACATGTACGAAGAGCCATCTCAGCCGTGGAGCCGAAGAGACAGGTCAAATGAGCGAGTTGGTGCGTGTTTTGCGCCATCTATTATCGGCGCGGGAAAGCAACTGCACTACCCGGCCAGGTGGGGCTAATTTTACGACTTCCTCCAGCGCCTCCTGTAGTGTGAACAGACAGTCTGATTCTGAAGAGCCGGCTCTTTTGAGCCGTTCTTCGGCTCTTCCGATGAGCCACTGAGCTGAACAGCGGAAATGGCCGGATCTCTTGCGCCGCTGTTTGAGAAAACTGGTTGAGAGACCGCGGAGGCGGCGGTGAATGACAGATCGGGATGCTGCAAATGGCAACAGTGAACGACTGCGTCTGCATTAAGAAAGTAATAAAAATATGAACTGTGGTGATTTCCCGCAGTTACATTTCTGCGCCGGTATAGTTTGAGTCAGGAAACGAGCCGGATCTTCTGAGCCGCTCAGTTCAGCGGCGGTTCTCAGCTACTGCCTCCTAGCGTTTATTCGGCAGAGCGGTTCTCCCAAAGACCTGCCGGTCAAAGCATGCTCGCTCGATCAGAGAACCATGCTGAACCAGGTGGCTCTCGATGAATCATGTCGGCACGTTCCGGTGGAGTGGTGAAGGCGTATCGGCCGACACGCCGTGTCTTGTGTGCCACTTTCGCTTCATCTATTATCGGTGCCAAAAAAACGGACCCGTGTCGCTTCGAATAAACTGAGCAAGGTGTAGTTCATAAACAATTTACATTTCATGCATAAAAATTATATTCTTGTATCAGCGTTTTCCAGAAATGTTTTTTTCTGGAGTCAGAGCTCACTAGCAGGGAGTGTGTTTGAGAGCTATTAAAGTTGATTGATTGTAGGATTTACACGACCCGACGCAACGCTGGCGATGAGGCCGGCGTAGAAGTTAATGAATCGCTGAGTCGTTCAAATGATCCGTTTCACTTCTGTAAACGGACCCGTTCTGAGCCGCTCACTGCAATGAGCCGTATTGCCCATCTCTAGATTAACTGCCTTTGTTAAACTAATATACTGTACCAACAGCCAATTCAGCTACTTCACAAAATACTACAGCTAGCAATATGACAAGAAACATGACACTATGGATATGTTGCTGCTGGCAAATGGATATTAAAAGAAATTTCAGGCATCATTTGCACACCAGACAACCATAATAGGTGAGTTTTTACGCGCTAATGTTATAAATTACGCAACATCTGAGAAATACGCAATGGTCGCCTTTGGGTCAGCAATTTCTTAACAAATTGTTTTGCGAAAGCCTCCCCCCGAGTGTTTAAAAATAGCCGTTTTATTATTACGTATTATAATATTGTTTATTGCATATTTCTAGCTTATATTTGGCCCCAGTAATTATATTATGCCCATCAACTGTCCATTGAAAATCCGGAAAAATTGTCCCAAAGGGTTAGGCAGCATTGCCGCAAAGAGGAACTACCTCAGCTGCGCCAACGCAAGCCCTTAATGATATGATCTCTTAATGATAGCTTTGAATGCCTCCGACCTTATACTAAGGACTTAGAACGCAAAGACATGCAATAATTGCACCGAAGCACGCCATCCGCGCTTTTGTGGTGAATAATATTACTAAAAACTACAAAATGATTTATTATTGAAATCGGGTAATGAATTTAATGTGTATGGAAACAAGCCGAATTTTTCTAATTCTCGGTATTCGGTTTTAGCTGAAACCTCAGCACGAAGTTCCGCAGGGACGCCGGCGGTCGATTCGATGTGTGCGCTCACGTGCGCTGGGTGTTTTCTGGATCCGTCGGACAGATTAATATCGTCGTAAAAAGCCTTACAGTTCTACGTGAGCGCGTGCCTCGCGGGGAATTTCCGGCATTGTCCTGGATTACGCATCGGGTTACGCCACATCAGGGGCTCCCTGCCTAGTCGTCTTTGTACCGACCGGGGGGCTACGCATTTGCTGCGCAGCCGACGATGACGGCGAATCTGTCAAGCCATCGCTTCAAAGTCCACATGTGGAGATGGCCACCGTACCAGATGACGAAGACATGGAGGGCGTACCGAGGCGAGGATGCGCTACCACGCGATTTTCCCTACGTAGCTGTTCTGTCGCCAGATGACGAACAAAGCAACGACGGCAATTGCTGCTGAATAAAACACTATGCACGATTTAGTGGTCTTAGCTTTAGAGTAGCGTCCCAAAGGGCTTAGAACTGACTGCTTGATTCCGGCGTCATCCCTTCCCCTGGGGTCCTCTCTGAGTTTGGTTGGAAGCTAGGGCCGACACTCAACAGTGTAGTTTCTCCAGCCTTGCGAAACTATTCCAGGCTGCGCCAATTTTTTGTGTGGCTGTTAAGAGTAGAAGAAGCCAATATAGCAGAAAAAAACGGTAGGCACACGAGGTCAAACGATTTAAAAGAATTCATTTGCTAATAAATCACGAAAACCACCTCGCTGGTGCGTGAACCTGCGCCTTCGTGGATTCTGTTTATATGGAGTAGAGAGTCGATTTTATGAATGTGTTTGGTTCGTCGCTCATTCACTAACTTTGTGAACACACATTAACTGAAAACTTATTTACTAAACCAACAGCCAATTCGTATATTTCTCGGAACCAGCAACTCAGAACCAACAGCCAATTCGTACGTTTCGCAAAATGTTCCCGTCTGCCAAATTTAGCCTGGACCATCACCACCGTTGTTGCATTGCTGTTGCAATCTGAAATTATAGAGCACGTTATTAAACATCATGCCCACTCTACGTAAGAGTATTGTGTGTTTCAATTAACAAAATAGGGATACAGTAGTTCACGAAAAACCCGGCAATACCCAGCGGACTCATTTGCGCAGCAATGTATTACCAAATTGTTTTGCGAATGCCTTTGCATACGAATTTACAAAATAGCCATTTTAATATTATGTATTAATATTTTGTTATAGTTTGTGTCACATTTCCAACTGTGTACTTCTCAGTAATTATATTAGGGTCATCAACCCTCATCTGTAAACGAGCTAAAATTTGCTCAATGGGTTGGTCAGTATATACGGAAAAAAGGACGCACTTAAACTCCGCCAACACCGGTACTGCTTGCCCAAGTGTTAAACACTTATATGCCTTACTGAGAGCATTGAATGACCCCGGCGTTGACAATGATGGTTTAGAAACCAGACATGCACTAAGCGCACCAAAGCGCGCCATCCGCTCTCACAGGTCAACATTGAGGTTAAACAATGAAATAATTCACTAATGAAATGTAATTAATCTAATGTGCAAAACTATGGAAACAAGCTGTATTTGTATGATTCAAGAAGAGTTGACGGGGGCTTGGTATTTTTTTTGTTGAAAACACTGCACGACGGACCGCCAGGCACGCCGGGTGGTCGATGTGATGTAGGTGCTCCCTGCGCTCAGATTTTCCGTTTGAACAGGACAGATTTTTGTCGGCCTATACAGCTCTGCAGTGAAGAAAAAAAATTCCCCCGCACCTCCCCGAGGGGGATTGTGAGGATGCAGAAATGCGAACGTCGAACGCAACGTCCTCGGGTACCATGCGAGGAAGGCACCGCACAACCTTCGATACGTCGATGGGCACGTTCACCGCCTGTCCCTTGATTCCAAACTGCCCGTTGCCTCGAGTCAGCCGCCTGATGCTCATGAAGGGGAGTCAAAGCGCGATGAGCCGCTCTTCGACCGGGTTAGATCGGGAAGATGCGCCGGCCGAGGAGGATAACGGTAGCCAATACTCACGCAGCCCTCCTCTTCGCAGCTTTGTCTTCTCCTCCTTCTTCAGCGGTTCCCCTACGGGAAGATGACGATGGTGGTTGAATGCGAAGCTATCTCGTGATGGATTGTTTGGTTGGCCAATTCCTAGGGGCATCATGCACAATCATCATCAGACGCGCTGCGGACGCCGGCCAAGGACGCACGACAACCCCCGACTATAATGCATTTCTGCATAAAACACCGATTGCACGTGAGCGTTTCCCTTGCAGTGATCGCCCGACATTTTCCTGTCTTCAGTGTGGGCTTAAGTCGCATCAGGAGCTCCATGCTTTGTCGTTGTCATCGTGTAGCGATCGGTGCGCCCCGGGTCTGCCAGCGCAACAGACGATGACGACAAATCTGTCAAAAAATCCCATCCCTATCCACAGGTGGAGGCGGCCACTGTACCAGTTGACAGGGAAGCGGAGATCTACCAGTGCGAGAACGCGCCACCACGGGATTTGCCATATCCAGCTGTGCTGTCGGACGATGATGACGATAACTGGTACTGAATAAAACCGTGTGCATACTTCAGTGGCGTTTTCCTTACACTATTGTCACAAACGGCTTTGCCCCGCTTGGGTCCGGCTTCCCCTCTTCCCCCCGCAACCGCTGTCACTGCGGTTACAACCTAGGTCGACCCACAACTGTTGTGATTCTCCAGCCAAGCACCACTATTTGAAGCCGCGCCAATTTTTTTAAGTAAACCTTTCTATCTCTGCCAGCCAACGGTTCTTTCGTGGCGTGCGGGGCAAAAACTCCCAATGCGGTGTAGTCGGCGGCGGTAGGGAGGAGGGAGCGGAGGTTTAATAGAGCAATACTGAAGTTTGTGCACTCGGCACACTGAAGGCACTTCCCAGCCCGGCAGTGCCCAGCCCGGCAGTCCTTCCCAGCCCGGCGGTATTGCTGCTACGGCTTTTGGCATTTTCTTTAGCGGCCGTTATTTCAGGCATATTTTCACGCAGCTTCACGTCCATCGCGCTGTACGTTCTTACGGCTTGATTACCTTGTTCGACAGCACCTCCAGGGCTTCCCGCACCCGAGGGAATTAGGTGGTCGTACGGCGAACATACTTTAAAGATTTGTTTGCAGGGTGGGCAACAAAATGTAGAGACCACACAAACACATTGGCCGCTAGAGAAACACTACCTTTTGCGCACTGCTTCCACGAATGGAACTCTGTTTGCTAAATTGGTGAATACCAATTCGGTTGTGTTTTAAGAGGATTACAAAAGGCAAAAGTAGAAACTTGTTCTGATAAATAGTGATTATGAAAGTTTCCTCAGCTTTTTCAGAATTCTCGAACTTACTAAACTAACTAGTTTAAATCGGTATAAAAGGGAATCACTTCGCTCACATGCCGAATTGTTTCGATGTCTGCTCTTGTGCCAAGCGGTAGGTGTAACCCCAAGATAGCACTTGAGGACAGCTAGGATGCGCTGTCGCAACGTTCGAAAGAAGCTCAACTCCGCCTTCTTTCTCCTGAGTCATGGCCCGGCTACACCGGCGGCGTCCGGTGCTCCAGTCCGGCCTGGGGTGACGCTGCTGCAGCATTCGGGACACCGCCCCCGCAAATGCCAGGTAACGGGTGTCAGAATCTCTGGTTTCACTCTTTGTAGAGCCACGTGTGTAAATTGAAGTAACGTAGCGTGCGCAATTGTTGTGGGTGTCATTTAAAGCTTTGCTTTCCAACCAGCTTCACAGCGTGGATTGTAGCCATTTTTTTGTGTCTCTTATTAAGAGCACCACAAAAAAGAGACCATTAAAATACAAAAATTAGCCTCGTTAGAACAAATGGCACACGTTGTCAGACAGATGTAAATAATCCTATTTTGATACTGTCAACCAAACCACCACGCTGTTATCCTAGGGAGCACCTTCTCTGCATGCATTTATAATTGAAATACAGAGTCGGTGTTTCTTGCGTGTGCTACACTGGCCGCTGGTTAAGCAGTTTTGTGGGGCTCGTGGAGAGCCTTGCTGCTCATGCGCGATGATCAGTGACGTCACAGGGCGCACAGACAGTTGCACGCTTCCCGGCGTCTCTCACACACCCCACGCGCCCACCCTTTTCGCCGAACTCCGTTCCGCATGTGGCGGCATGGTCCACTTCCTGATCATGCGAAGGGTGTGCAACCGATGGCTCTTCCAACACAGCAACACCGGCGTACGCCTGGAAAAACAGCTGATCTCTGACGCAATTGGTGACGGTGCGCCGGAAGCCGCTTGATAAATATACACGTGTCACAGAACCCGGACACAGTTTGTGTGTCATATAAGCAGCATTAAGCATGATAATGAAGCTAATTCTAGACAACCAGGAAAGGTAAGAATAACCAGCTGAACCTTCAGCTCACGCTAAGTATATCCTGCCATATCCCATCTGAGCACTGGTAATTTTTTATAGTTTTCTTCCTCACCGATTCAATCACTGTGAAACTATAACCGAATAACCATTTGAAACATTTCGCAAAATAACGGTGACTAAACATTGGCGAAGACTATCACCACTTATGGTTAGACTAAACTGTTTAGACTAAAGAACTGTTTAGACTGTTTAGACTAAACTAAAGTGCATTAAAATGTTTTTAAAGAGGAAATTTGTGCCTCATTTTTTTACAATATACAGCAGGATAGTAGTGCGATGGTTAGACGTAATATTGTTCAATCAATGGTGTGATAAATTCAGTAGTTCACAACGTGTCCCGTGTGCGCAGCTATTCATTAAAAACATTTTTGTAGCTACCGCTGTACGAGAGTTTCCAAAATATTCGTTGAATTTATATAATAACATTTTTGTTTCATTTTATATCTCAAACTCTACAGTGCTTAGTAATTGTATTAGGCTATTAACTTGAGAAGACCCGACGCCGCGCTACCGTTCGGAACGCCTTGCACTATTTTTTCTTCCGATTAAGCAAGAGCGCAGGCACAAACCCCGCGCTTCTTTCTTCTCTTCTTCCAAAAGACCGCGCACGCGCGTTCCCCCGCGATCGAGAATCAAAATCCTCCCGCGGCCGCGGTCGACTCCAAAAGGCAGAGCCGCTGAATGGCGCGTCGGATTCGCTGTTCATTAGGTAGGAGAATATCGTGGTAGCGCTGGACGCCATCTCTTCACGGAATGCTTCAAAATGTGAAACGGCACGGTTGAGTTGTAAGTATTACGTCGTCCGCCATGTAATCCAAGTCCAACCCAAGTATTTTCGAAGTTGGCCCGCTTTCTCCAACGTTCTCAAGAGAAACTAAGTTCGCTGTGAAACGGTCATTGAGTATGCTGGAGTTTGAGCACCACTTCCGAAGCTCCATGCTGGCTCCAGAACGGTGCTGTCTGCCTCGTACAGCTCCAGCGCCTTTTTTCTGAACGCGCGCCGATGACAAGGTCGTCTGCTGCAGCAGTTCGAGCTCAATCCTAACTACTTTCTCCAGTTCGTCGCTGAGGGATAGCTGCTCCTTCTCGTGCGAAGAGTCGTGAAAGACTACGCGAACCTTTGGTGTTACTGCCTCCCGTTTGACGACTGTATAATTAGAGAGTGGATAAACTGTGTCCCCGGGGACAGTGGTTTGCAGCACTCGCTCCGCATGACCTTCCTTGAAGTACTCGCCGATGGCTCGTCGTACTCTCCCAGAAGATTCGGGTGATGTTCACAGCGTTGAAGCTGCCGTCTAAGTCTGCTGTCCACTACAGCCCAGTTAGTGCTGGATGTAAGGCCTGGAGTTTCGATCATAAGCGGCACTACACGCTGACCGTCTTCATTGTGGCGTCCACTCCGAAACTTCCCTAATGCAGCGTAGTCTTCGGCTTCAGTCTTCTCAGGCGGGTCAGTTATCCCTCTGGCGTCCAACCTCCACATTTCTGAGGGATCAATAATTTGGCAACTTTCGTCCGGTCCGTCAACGCAACCCAAAAACAGAGCATTCGTGCTGCTACTCCTCACCAGGGATTGTGGGTACTAGAGTAAGGACCCTGGAGAACCCAGCCAAACACTCTCAACGGCGCAAAGGCAGTCCTTGATGCACTCGATGCGTCCGCTCACGAGTCTCCAGTAGTTGTCGGAGCCCACCAGTACGCTTATAGTCGGTGTTTGTGTCTGCCCCTTTTCAGGTTCGTCGGCAACGAGTAACTTGCGGTCGCGAAGCAGCTTTACCAACTCGGTTTCCACGGGTGGACCCTTTACCGTGCAGACCTCTGGCACTTCAAGAGCATCGAGGGTAACTGGACTCGATTTATAGCGGCTTCGTAAGGTGATCGCCACCTTCCGGCACTGGTACGACCGCGGACGGTTCGAGCTGCCAAAAGTAAACACGGCCAAGTCCTCCACTCCAGAAGCAGGCATGGCCACCGACGGACACAGGTCACTGCTCACGAAGGTTCGTTGGCTCCCAGTATCGAGGAGTAGCCGGACCAAACACCGGCCGACCGCACTCTCCATATGCCCACACTGTGGCAGTTTGGAGCAGCACCGACGAAGAGCGAATGCTGCTGGCAGGTGGCGGGTCGTCACGTTACAATCGCGTTCTGGAAGTTGTTCACGATCGGCGTCTCATCACGGCGAGAAGCAGTCTGGCAGGTGGTCCCCAATCGTTCCCAAAGGTCGCAAAGGACGGTTACGTGCCGTCTCGAACAAGTCTCACACTTGAGGTCCGCGCTGGTGCTGGCTGTTGCGCGCCACGTGCCCTTGCCTCCCGCATCTAAAACAGCAGCGGTTTCTTGAAAGGCGCCGTCGCTTTCCGCCACTGTTAAGACGGCCCGGCAGTCCCTTTGCCTTGTGGCCCTGATTACCGCACAGGTAGCACGTCAGCTTTCCTCCCCGCCGACAAATTTGTTGAAGCCGATGCAGAGCCTGCTGACAAGGCCAAGGTGGACGTCAAGCTGAGAGGAGGTTCTCGGCTGCTGCGGGATTGAAGACATCTTCGCGTCAGAGTTCGACTGAAAAGCTCTACTTTCCTCCCTGCTCTCCACTTGAACCTTCAAGAACGCCATGATGGCATTGACTTGCTCTTCTCGAGACGTTGGCCTAACGTTGCCGTTGGCGGTCTCCTTCATTGCGTTGACGGTAGAGAATCGCCAGGTCTTCAGGTAACGAGCGCATGAGGAACTCGGTTCAGGATCACCGCGTACTCGGAAGCTGGAACGCCAAGGCTCTCGAGACAGCCAGTCCTGAATTGCACCTGCTCGTACAGGTCTCGGAGGCGTGCCACTTGCGGTCGACGATTCAATCGGTGCGATGGCGAGTAGGCTATCTACGTGGTCGTCCACGAGAAGTTCTGTGCGTCCAAACCGGTCGGTGAGGATCTTCACAGCCTGACGGTAATTGGCGTCGTTTAGGCGAATGCATTCAACTGCGCGTTTAGCGTCTCCGGTAACGCAAGACCTTAAATACTTGAATTTCTCTATGTCGGGTAGGTCGGGGTTGGTTATGAATGGTCGCTTCAAAATGGTCCCAAAAGCCCTGCCATTCGCGTGGCTCTCCAGAAAAGTGGGGACTTGCAGCGTCGGCAGGACAACCTGCGATGTCAATGGACGAGACCCGACGTGCGACGCGGGTTCGGATGGGCTGCAGGGCGAACGCCTCGAGCACCATGCTAGTGTGGTTGAACGGGTTGCGGTTCCCCTGCAGTTCCTCCGCCGGAAGCTCTCCTGCCAGACGCCCGCAGCTCATTCAATGCCGAGCGCAGCCGACTGATCGCATGGCATATGTTTTCTTGGTTTTCTATCACGCCGGCAATATCCTGGTCGAACTCATCGTCTTCGAGTGCTTCCCCGATCTTGTCATCAAGTTCTTTGAGTGAGCGTTCTTTACTTGCCAGCTGGTCTATGGCCTCTTGTAGGTCATGCGGAGACGGCGATGGGCTTTCGTAGAGTTCAGTGGCTGCCTTGAGCAGCCTCGTGACGGCTCCACGGAGAGCGCCTCGCTGACGGCGGAGCTTTTCCATCTGTCAGGACACGATGCCGGTCTTCTCCCGGGTTTCGCGGCACCAGAAATATTAACTCGAGAAGACCCGACGCCGTGCTGCCGTTCGGAACGCCTTGAACTTTTTTCTTCCGATTAAGCACGAGCGCAGGCACAAACCCTGCGCTTCTTTCTTCTTCTCTTCTTCCAAGTGACCGCGCACGCGCGTTCCCCCCGCGATCGAGAATCAACAAGGCTATTCAACTATCAAATCTTAATCAGGTAAAACTTTCTCAATGGGTGAGTGTGTATTTACTGCATGAAAGGCACGCTGGAACTGCGCCAATGCATATACCGTTTGTACTGTTGTTTAAACACCTATATGCCTTGTTGATTGCCTTGAATTACCCCGCCGTTGATATTTACAGTTCAGGAACAAAAGGCGGGTGATGAGCGCACCAAGCGAGTCATCACCGCTTACAGCTCAATATTGTTACTAACTGAATTTGTATGATTCAAGAGTATTTGAACGGGGGCTTGGTATTTTTTCTTGCTGAAACTGCTTCCCCAAAGGCCCGCCATGGACCCGCTCTCACGAATCAACAATGCCCCTCACCACCTCTGCCATGCAAGTTACTTTTTCTTCACCGACCTGGAAAGAGGGCACTCGGAAATCGAAGTGCACGAGAAGGGTCGTGTGAATACAGTGCTTATAGGGCTCTACTCGCTGTTCAAGTCTAAGGTTACGCCGTTTGAACTGTACACGCCCCAGCGACGTTCCAAAGAGTCATGGGCACTGTGGTAGCCGGTATACAGTTTCAGACCTGCCTCGTCCACCTCAAAGACATTGTCTTTTGGCCCAGAGCTTCGACGGAGCACGTCGCTAAGTTGGAGTGGGTACGTGAGGCCATCGGAACATCAGGAGTAACGCTGAAACTAGGTAAGGGCCGAGTTGCGTACGAGGAGGTTGTGTTTTTTTTGCTCAAGAAGTCAACTCCGAGCGAGATCTCTCTGACACACCGAATACGTCAGTGTTTGGGCACTTCCCGAGGCCCATGCACGCGATGGACGTGCGAAGGCTTCTCGGACGGTGCGTGTTCTGCCCGCGCTTCGTCGGAAACGGTCCCACATTATGCAGAGCGGCTCACGCTCTTACAAAAGACAGCACAACTTTTTTCTTGGAAGACGCCAAGGAAAAGCACTCCCCGAGCTGCAGCAACGCCTGCAAAGGCAATCTGTTATCGCTCGTTTCGACGAGAAGGCAGACACAGAATGCAGACAGATACCAGTAGTATAGGATATGGTACACTCCTCTTACAAATGCAAAGCCGTTTCGAAAAAAACTGTCGCCCTCCCGTCCTGACTGAAGTGAATGTCTACCAAAGCTGTTGTAAATCACTACAACAAGAGTGAGGATGGTATAAAATGTGTCTCTTCGTCTCGGTGGGCTTTTCACTTGTGCTCGGTTGGTGTCGCAAGATAAGGGTACAATATCGGCATTCTTTTCCCTGTTCTTCTCTGGACCACCACAATGGGCATTACTCAATTTGCATTACTGACATTTATTCCCACTTGGACGGTTCATGTGGCCCAACCGTTGGGTTGTTTGGTGCTTGTACTCGGCCAGCTCTCGTACGCTTAGCTTGTACTCCGTGGTCGGCGGCGGCGCGCGAGCGGTGTCGTTACGCATGCACATCAAAGCTAACGCGTATATCAGCATTTCAGTAGAAGTGGATCGAAAAAAAGGCAAATGCAGAGTTCTGCGTAGCCTCACACATGCCCTCAGCGTCTTGGGGAAAGACGGGTCTATGTAGTATCTTGCCTAGCCTTCAAAGATAATCAGCAATTCCATTCTTGTTTTGTGGTTTAATCATACGAATCCTGAGGTCTGTGCTTTATGTTTAACTAGCCTAACGCATGGACTTGGCATCTTCCTTCGCGCCTTCGGGTTTTCTCACTAAGATTGTTTTGCCTACGGTGATAATTCCGTGGGAGGTACAGCTATACAGCTTTGCTGCAACAGTAATCGCCTATGTGAGCCGTTGCCATTCAAAGAAAATATTATTCCGGCTCTTAAAAAAGGAGTGCCTTGCTATCATATAAGCAATTTCTAAATTCCGCCGCACGTGTATGACAGACCGTTTAAATTCTTGACAGGCCATTGCAAACCCTATTGGCTTGCCAATGTGAATTTCCTTCTGGACGTCTCGAGCGCTGGAGCCTGCGCTTCCTAGAATTCGACGGGGTCATCCTTTACGTATAAGGCAGGCGAGACTCGGTCGCCGACTGCCTATTACCCGCCCCTGTCGACCCACCACCATTAAACTCTAAAGAACACCCCGCGTTTTCTCGGCATTGTGGCGGAAAGCGATCTAGCCACCTACAAGCGTGCCGACCCTGAGTTGGCGGTCATTGACGAACATCACGTAGTACAAGAAGTCGCGGGCCAATGACGTTTTAGCGCGAATCCACTGCATTATGCGTCAAGAAGCTTGTGCATGTTGAAAAGAACTTTGACCCTACAGAGAGAACGAACTACCTCCTCGACATACCCGGCGGCCTCAGCGACAAAATCTTGGAAGCGTGTCACGACCAACCACCATCACGACACCTCGGGATGGCACGAACGGACAAAAACGATCAAGACAAATGCTACTGGCAGGTCCTTACTTCCTACGTTACTCGCTATATCCGTAGCTGTCACGACTGCCAGCGGCGAAAGCCGCCCCCGACGAGACCCGCCGGATTTCTGCAGCTGATCGCCGTGCTTTTGAGACCCCTCGTGCTGGTCCGAATGGACCTTCTGGGTGTATTCCCCATATCACCACACCAGAAAAAGTGGATTGTCGCAGCGACAGCCCACATCAAGAGCTACGCAAGAGACTCATCCCAAAGAGACTGCACAAGAGGTTGCGAAGTCCTTCACACACCAATATTTCTGCCGCTCGTGGTCGGCCTTTTTAAAGGCGAAAACGTGATGTCGTACTCTGATATTTTACGTCTCCTGCGCCAGATATGTTTAGATGGTCTTTCTAGACAAAACCAGCGAATATAAGTTTGCTCCAGATAGGTCTTGGGTCTCTGTTTAATTTAATTTGGTGTATCGACTGGCGCCTCAGCAGATCAGTGGCGCTAATTGCACGTTGTTGCAGCCTCCGTTTGTATTATGTGAATCAGTTGTTCAGGGAACGGCGGAAATAACTCGGTTTGCTTCGCTATACCTCGGCGTCATCCTTCTACCCAGGTTTGCCTTGTATTTGTGCTGATTTAAACAATAACGGCTGGTCTTTAAAAAAATTCTGCAGAAAATCAGAGAATTGTCGAATAATGCGCAGTGTTCTTATGCCGCTGGCCTTCAGTGTAAGCTTTTGCAGCCAAACTGTCTTAGATTTTCCAAATCTTTTCCAACCAGTCCTATCCATTTAGGCTATTATCGCTATTACTGGCGGAACTATAGCGAAATATGCAACACTGTTTAAATATGAGGCAAATACAAGGCAACACACTCTTTGCCCTTTTCTGTAATGTTCGCGCATTCTAATTTTTATCAGAACTTTGTTCCACCAATTATCTTTATGTACATTTTTATAACGAATACAGGGAGTACTTTCGCAATATCTGAAATATTGGGGAAATACAGGGCGCAATACAGTTTGCCATTTTCCGTAATTTACACAAATTCTTGTTTTTTTTTAGTTTCCTAATTTTTTTGAGCAATAATCTCCATTTACGCTATTGTAGCGATTACATTGGCGAAATTCGCGAGATCTGCATTATTGTGTAACCGCAGGGCATTACACTATTCGCGCTTTTCCGTAGTGTTTCTGAATATTTTTATCCTTTTTTAATGTTTCAAAACACGGTTCACCACTTTCTGTGATTTTTATATTACTAATATTTCTGTTTTTCTAAGTTTAGTTTTACCAGTTACCTTAATTTATGCTCCTGTAGCGATTACAGGTGCAACTTTTCCGAATTCTGCAATATTGTTGAATTGAAGAGTGTTACAGGGTTAGCAATATTTAGTACTTTTTGTAGTATTTTTTGTGGTTTTTGAAATTTTCGTTCAAACAATTAACTCCGTTGACGCTATTCTAACAATTACAAGTGAAACTTTCGCGAATTCTGCATTATTGTGGAAATGCCATGATTTGTAATGTAGGCGATTTTGTGTATTCGTAATGTTTTTCCTAATTTTTAGTTTTTAAAAATATCGTTCGAACAATTACCTCCATTTACACTATTCTAGCGATTACAGGTGGCATAGCTGCGAAATCTGCATTATTGTGCATTTGGAGGCGTTACCCGGTTGGGCATTTGCCGTATTTGTTTTACATATTTTACTAATTTTCTAATTCTCCAAAATTTCCTTCCACCTATTCTTTACATTTACGCTATCATATGACTTGGAGGTGGAACTTTTGCGAAATGTGCAATATTATGGGAATGCAACGAGTGACACTTCCGGCCTTTTTTCGCGGTGTTTTTATTATTTGTGTTATTTTTGGTTTCCTTTTTAATTCTTCCAGTTAAAATTTTTTAACTACGTCCGCTATTATAACGATCAGTGGCGGGACTTCCGCGGTATGTGCATTTTTTGTAGAAATGCGGGGCATAAGACAGTCCTGGATGTGGGAAGGTCTCGGCAGAGAATGCTACACACTAAAAATTCATCTAGTCAGAATACAGCGCGTTTTATGTGGTCATGCTTCAATGGAAAAGTCGCCCATGTTCCCGAGCAAGCCTACCCCGCTCAACGCGTTTTCTTTGTTTGAGATGCTGAGCTGTGGTGGAGACAGGGTTCTCTTGCAATAAACGAGCTGCCATCATCGACCTAAACCCAACAAAGCTGAGGCGATTGTGAAAACGGTTCTGAGGCAAGATTACGCCCCATTCAATCAATGCAGTGTGTCCAGCTTCCAAAAGTCGTGTAATGCGCAGTCTTTGAGCTTATCCGCGACCGTGGTTTTCCCTTGTTCGCCTTTCTCTTCGACGGACGCGTCCCACCTGCCACAGGACACTTAAACACCAGCAGTAAGATTCCTGAGAAGGCGTAAGCGGCATTGTCATAGCTGGCCAGTGAGTCAAACTTTAGGTGGCGGGGTCATGGGAGTGGGAGTCACGTCTGTGGGGTCGGGGTGGGGATGTTGACAAAAGGGAAGCATTCAGGTGGCTGCCAGCCTCTCGAACGCAACTTCATCGAAAAGTCGCGTGCGGTTTCGAAAAAAAAACATGCAGAAGGCGTACGTACAGTCGTTCACATGCCGAAGCCTGGCGAACACTACGATTTTGAAAAGGGGTAGAAGAACACATATGGCTAAGGCGATCATTTAGAAATCTAAGCATGTTCTCATTTTGGTGTCAGTGGTGCTGCGGAGAAGTTCGTAATTCAAGGACGGCAGGAAACAGCTATGCAGTACCTATCGATATTTGCTCTGAAGTGTACTTGGCTGGAATATTTTGGCGGAAGGTATGTTAGTCTCTGTCGCTTAATAGTGGTGGCCGGCAAATTTTCCTATTCTGATAGGAACCACAGCTGTGATCCGTACACCTACTGGGATTACTCTTGCAAGTTGATGTCTGGATTCCCAAGGCCATTGATCACCCCTCTGGGTTCATTTAAAAACCATTTTCGGGAAGAAATTCATTCGGAAATGCTGTTTACTCTCTCGACGGTTTTTTACCGGCTCTTATGATGTTTCGTACAGCCAATGCTCTTGTAGGTTTGAGCTGTCGACGCTACCTGCCCTCTTCGGTGACCTTCGGTAGTCAGGCGGCCGGCACTGGGATATATCGGAAATCGTGGGCTTAGTTAGAGCTAAGCCATGTGATGGGTTGCGCCCGTCAGGGTTAGAGTTCAGTTGGTTCGTGTTTGACCGTCAAAGTAGACCTTGAAAATAAAAGCAAGTCCACACAATCAGACATGCGTCGCATCGCTCACTCCACTTCACTGTATCTCAAAGCTACTCATACCTGTGCGACTGGCAGGATATTAAAATCGAACGCCAAATGAAGGTTGGAGATGAGTGAGCAGAGTTAATGCAAAGTCTTTTAATTTAAAGCATAAAACCAAAGGCAAAAGCTCACTTTTTAGGCAGGGTAAAGTAACACAGCGGTCACAATCATTACCCACTATTGGCTACCGTTTTTCTTCCAAAGAAACGCAGGCACGAGTGTTGACATAATCGTAGTAATATCGGGGACGCTACCGCAAAAGCGTTACTCAAGAAATACTCAATTTAGGTGGTTGGAAGGATGAAACAAAAATAATCAGGACTATTTTTATAAATGCTTTATGATTTCTTCATTGAAACTGTTGTAGTATGGCCCAGTGCTATGGAGCAGTCTATGCAGTGCATCGAAATGAGGGATCGATGTGTAATACAAAGGAGCGCCTGAACTAAAAAATGGCGCCAGCGCTTTTTTATCGCAACCGAGCAGCACTTACTCTGACAATGAAAGGAATGGCAGGACACCTCCTTGTGCCCGTTTAAGATGTTTCACGGGAAATTCGCAGACTAATGAGCACAAAACTGTGTGGCCGCTTATTAAAACGAACTAGACATGGAAAAAAGCGGGACAGAATTATCACACAAAAATGGACACTTGCGCTTGGCGAGCTCGTCGTGTGCAGTTATTCCTGTAGAAGTAAAATTGGCTCACCATCATGGGGTGCTGGTGTGATTGAACCAAAAGGTTACTAATAGAATTGGGGATGACATACGGGATGGTTCTGTATTTTGCCTTCTTTTTGGACTTGTTCAGTTAGCATGTTTTCATATGTGTACTTATCAATCTTTTTGAAAAATGTGATATATTACTCTGCTCGCTCAAAAATTATTCACAGTGCATTAAATCTGCGCCAGAAAATTCAAGTGGAACTTTGCGTCGCGACACTTGTTGAATGTTTTGAAAAAAAGCAATGTTTGTTGCCACTGGGAGATTTTTGAGGCAAAATGACGTGGAGCATCAATGCTGTTGCATACGAACGCGAAGCATTCCTTCGGTTGGGTTTTCTTATATTTTTTTTAATTCCGGGTCGTATCTTTTGTATGCCGCTCTTACCCCTCTTTTATAAGCACGTGCGGGCAGGGTAGACGTAAAGCAAAGCCAAATGGCAGCGTTGGCCTTGGGCTCGCAGCGCTTAGGACCTAGCTGTTATGAAGACGACAAGTTGAACCTCATTTCACCCAACCGCCTCTGGTCATACAAAAAGCACTGAGGCAACGTGGGCGACGGTCCTCCCCAATCGCAACGAGACGGAGGACGCAGCCGCGCGAGGACTGACCAACCGCGCGGCGGCGGTCTCTTCCCCACTGCCGAGCTCCGCGACAGAGGGAGGCCAACGCGAAGACGACGACGAAGACGACAACGACGACGTGGAGTGGGACCCGGAGCCCCTCCTCACGTACGGGGAGGTGCTGGAGTGGTACCGGCTGGGCCGGCGCACCGCTCCGGCGCCCCACCCGGAACTAACACGACAGCAGGCAGTGCTACTAGGCCAACTACAAACACAGTCAGTGATCACGCCGGCGCTCGCGCGTCACGTGTGCCCGGACGTGTACGCCAGTGACGTGTGTAGTGTGTGCGGGCAACATCGCGCAACTCTGGCCCACATCCTGTGGGACTGTGCAGTGCACCCCGTGGAAGCTGCCGACCTCTACGGCCGGCTGCCGGACACCATAACGAGTGCCGTATATTCGACGGACCTGGCCGCACAAACTCTAGCCGTCCAGCAGCTCGAGGCTGCTCTCGCCAGGCAGAAGCGGAGCGAGTCGCAGACGGGGGGGAAAGGGACGAACTCCCGAGTACCTTTCGCGCACCGCTCACGCCGACGCCGGCGGGGCCTAGTCCCGAAGACGTCGTGAACGTGGGTGGGATGTGGAGGCTCCGCGCATCCCGACCTCCCACTCCCTGCTGGCCATAAATAAAGTCTTCTCTCTCTCTCTCTGGAAACCCTCTAGGAAAAGTACTTCAGAAGACGAATTTAAACGGTCGCGTAACGTTTCGAATATTTTGTAGTTTATGTCCGACGCCCAAACAAGCTCAGTAAAGAACGTTAACACATTTGGCTTAGTTGTACATTTACGTTCAGACGTTCTCTGGGAAATTTTCAAAGCACTACAGTCTTTGTTTTGCTACTAAACCACGGAGCAGTTCCATAGTTGGTTCAATTAGGCATAAGTGCACAATCGCTTTTCACAATAATAAATACACAAAAAAAAATCCGGTAAAGCACGAAACACGGTATCGAAGAAACTCCAGTGTTACGACCAGATGGCGCGCGAGCCGTGTCAACGCGGGGAAACGCTGCATAGCTGAAGAAATATATTTTGCTTTCACCACGGGAAATTCAAAGAAAAGCGTGAGCATATGAAGTTGTAGAGAGAGGAAAATTACACGGTCGGATACATCGTCAACGTTCAACTGTTTGTGGTAAGAGCAATGAAGCATGGAAGAAGTCGGCCCTTTTTGTCACTCCTTTTTGCCGACAGTATAACAATGTGAAGTTAATGATTTTCTGTGCCATATTTTGTATGCACTACCCAAACTCCAAGTGGCTAGAACCTTAATTTGGGCTGCGAGTTGGCATCGCATCTTAGCTTCATTTTGTGAGGTGGAAGCGTCAACCGCTGGCTCTTTTTGCAGGCCTGTTAAAACACTATCCTGAAACTATCTTGCGGGCTTTTTTTTTTGGAATGTTTGAAAACACCAACGCTATTCAATAAATATTCGGGTGTTTCAGTTTTCGCAATTTTTCTGCAACGTTTTTTTTTGTTACCGTGGAGACCATAGAATATGACAACATACACAAGGGTAATACGATACACTGTTTCGCATTGTTTGCATAAGACAAAAGAAAAAGAAAGGAGTGAAACCTTGAAACCGCGCCGAGAAAAAGAAAAACAGCAGCAAATGAGGTGTGGTAAGCCGCTGCCACATATGCAGTGCGAGCGGCACTGCAGGATGGATGCACGGATGGGGCAAAGGCGATCACTTTTGAATGGCGTGCGAGTAAACTAGCTCCGGTGGTGACGACGAGGGATCAGCCGAAGTTGTGACTGCGCTGCCAAGTACGTCAACAGAAAGTTGAACAGCAGAGCTATTTTTCTACTGAATTTGGCCATCGCGTTTGCATAACATATTAAAAGTCAATATGTTATGGTAACGCTAAATTTGCAAAAATGTTGTTAGTGCATTACATTAGGCAATATTTTTAATAAAATAACTTAAAGCTTGGCAACGTAAATTAGGCAATATATATATATATATAATTTATGGCTATTTTAAAAAGTTTGTTCAGCAATCGAGCAGACTTGTCTCAAACGCACTTAATTTTCAAATTTGCGCGTCTTTTTCTATGTTAACGTATCTACTGTAGAAAATATTTTTTTAAAGCTCGCCCAAAAGCAATATTTTCAAGCCAATTGGAGTCTGCCCAAGCGTTGTCTCGGGTGTTATGTGAGCTTGTAATGGTGGTTCTGCACCTGTTGAAGTGTTATTAGGGTATGTCAAATCTAGAGTGAATGGTTCAGGAACATTGGGAGATAACATTAATGGTCTCTTCTTAGCAAATCCTCCATAGCTGTAGCGCTGCATTTCAACCAACCAGGCCACAATTTTGACAACCTTAAGTTATATATACTTCAGTCAAATTTTAAGTCGCCTAGGGACAGTAAATACCGAAAATCCCACTTAACTAACAAATTAAACTCCATGGAACCTGCTGGAATAATGCGTCTAGGGCAACTTGGAATCCTTGTGATATTCACCCGGAATACGGCAATAGGCATTTTCGTGCATATACCTCATCCAAAGACTATGACCGTTCAATCTGCTCTGTACCTGGTCACCTGATTCCTTTTGTTTTGATTCTTTCGCTTCCAGCTAATACGTGCCCGCATCCCCAACATTTGCTTTTGGAATTTCATTTTATTTATCTTATTTTTTTTTCTTCGCTTTGTCTTGTGGCCCTGAAGTCTGTCTAACTTTATCTTTTCGTTTTTAAATTTCAGGACAAGCCTCTTTCTGTGAAGTCGCCCTAGGCGACACGTGCCTTTTCAACAGTCGGGTTATCGCTGTTTCTTTTGGGTGTGGGTTTGTGTACTTTGCCTCCCTGTTTTTTCTTTCTTTTTCTTTTTTCTCTTTCTTTTCACTCCCCCCCCCTTCTCTACTTTTTCTTCTGTCCTGAGGCTTGCAGATAGTTTCTGATAAGGACCAAACTCTCACCTCTCACCCCCTGGCCTGCTTCCAGCGGTTCTGGGAACCTTTCCGCATGCACCTGCAGCGCGTCAACAAACACCCTCTCATCTGTTCTCTCCAAAAAATCCCGGAATTAACCCCCCCCCTTCCGCCTTACTTTCCTGTGACCTACCTGGCAGCTCAAACTATACAACCTTCTTTCCCCCTCAACATCTCCCCCGATATACTCCCTAACCAATCAGCTTGCTCAATTTCCCTTCCATCTTTCCTTCTCGCCTTTCACCTGGTGTCCTACGCCTATATAAACCGTGCCTGCCAGGCGAGAGATTGCCCTGAGGAAAGAAAGTTCTCTTTGCTGAGACGTAGGCCACAATCGTGCTTTTACCTTGTTCGAAGTTTTAAAGACGATAGTCTTCTTGTGCTACTTAAACCCGGAAATTTTGGTCTGTCTGTATGTCTGTCTGTCCGTCTGTCTGTCTGTGACCCGATTCAGCCACCCGGCCAAAGCAAAACAATGCCTGCGCAATAGTCTTATATAGTCACAGCTAAATCTACACGTCTATGTCCGGTGGAATGTTCATAATTGTCAACATTGTTGAAGAAGAACAAGACATTACGCAAATATGAGACAACAAATCAATACAGAAGTGATATTTGCAGTGTTCCTTTATAAAAAAATCAAACATGCTTGAATTTGCGAAATTAAATACTTCAAACTGCAGAAAAAGAATTCACTCCCCCGTCGCCTGCTGTCGCCCGCGCCACTATAGCTTCTGGTGCCATTTTAAGAAATCAACCGGCAACAGTTTCGCAAGGTTCCACTAGGTAGGTTCCACGCTCTGCTTGCAACGCACGTGGAGTAGGGAAACGCGGTTCTATAAACGCTGAAGTAGGGCGCCTCGATTAACGCGCGTCTTCGCCGTACGGCAGCGTTCGCATCGAGTCACCCTGTTTGGAGCAGTGGAACGCGGGAAATTTAAAATGATTTAAGCAAACCTTTGGCGTCTTTACCTTGGGAGGAGCGCGACGCAAGAGGAACAACATGAGAGGTGAGCGGGAAAGCGAAGGGAGGCATTTACTTCGCAAAAGCCGATAAAGACTATCGTCTTTTGACGGCATTTGCAACGAAAGGAGCAGATACGCGGCCATTTTTTCTTCTCTTGTGTTCTCTACCATCTTCGAAGTTCTACTGCTCAATATATATATATATATATATATATATATATATATATATATATATATATATAGATATATATGTATATATATTTATATCACTGTGTCGAACAGAAAAATACCGGTGCAGTTACGATTCTCGTTCAAGCGACATCATTTCGTTTCGGTTCAGTTCTGGGTCGACAAAACCACGTACCGAACTGGTTTGCGAACCGGTTCGGGAGCTTCAACCGGTTCGCAAATCGGTTCGATGAGTTGAATCATCACTGAAATTAGAAAAAAAAAACATTTAGTTGTTTAAAACGACAGTCAAATCAAAATACTAACCAAAGTAAAAATGCTGCGGTTTTCCAAGAGCATTGGCGTAATTGCAAAGCACTCTAAACAATTACGAGATATTAGAAAACCAGATGAAGAGGCGAGGATTTACCACCTACTTTGTTGCCCAGACTTTCGGTTCCCCAAGCCTATATTTACAAAACCACCGTCACAAGATGTGACGGTCGGATATATTATCTGCCTTTCCTTTTTTGTTGAAATCGCAATCGTTGCAATGGGATCTCCCACCACGCTAACCTTGAAGCCTTAAATTTAGGCCTGCTTACTGCGGCGTTCAAATACCAGCGCCTAATACCAATGGCGCACATTTTTATATTTGTAACAAAACAGAAAAAAAATTGCGCCCACCTCCCCGCGAGGGAAACTTTGTGTAGATGCGACGCATCGTAGGGTTCACTTGGTGTTTCCGTTGGATTGATTCTGAAATCGCGTGAAACGGGTCCGGAACGCGTATGATTATCATGTTTTATGATTATTATTATGTTTTATTGGCCAATCTTGCTCAATCTCTCTAAGTGGTATGCTTGGGGCTTCGCTGTCACAACGACCTTTACTCCATCATTGTTGCTGTAAGTGGGAGCTTCTTTTCTTTTATTGGAAGTGTTAATCATTGCCCCATCATGATTTGTATCAGTAGCATCTTGACGTAGTTTGAATCAGTCAAGGATATAAGGCGCGTTCGTTGCATTTGGTTCTTTATTGGTTTTGTGGCGCAGTGGGAAGAGCACCGTGTACCTCGCGTTCTGCCCACAGGTACGTGTGATCGAAACCGGGCTCCGCTAACTGTTATTTTTTTTATAGTGTAGGGGGAGGGGTGTGGACGGGCAACGCCGTATTGAGGGAGAAGGCGAGTGAATGAAATGCAGTCACATCTAAAAGCATACAACCGGCACTTAAATACTACCAATGAATTAGATTATTTAAATATTTATTAGAGATTTTTAGAGATTATTTAGGTTATTTAGATTAGACATACATTAGAGTGCCTTACTCCATAAAAACTATTGCGTGCCATTGGATAATTGAACTCAAGAAGGCGTATGACACCGACTGGCGTTACGGAATAGTCAGCGCTCTGGAGTGATTCGGTGTTTCCGGCAATGTTTTGAAGACTCTTGCAGTTACACGTTAGAAATACCTTTTCGCGTCAGAGGTGGGCACGCACTGTCTCATGCTCTTGGGCAGGAGAATGGTGTACCTCAAGGTGTTTGTCTTGATACTAAAGTTGTCTATAATAAAGATAAATGGGCTTCGGAAGGCATTCCCACTCCCAATCTCTACTTCAGTGTATGTGGAAGATGTTCTAGTCTTTTTCAGATCATGTAGTATGTCCATATGTGAACAGAAAGTCCACTTTTGAGTCAATCAGACTTGCTCACTGGCATAATAAAATGTTTTAAAGTTAATCCTCTAAAAACAACGCGTTTCGCATCCTCCAACAAGTGCGGTGTCTGCCCACTCCTAAACTCAAATGGAATGATGCCTCAATCCCTCTAAAACAGGGGCACAAGTTTTTACGTGTACTCTTTGATAAAACCTCCTCGTTCCACACATGAATCTGCTATATTCTTGAAACACCCTTCCTTTTGCACGTAACCTAGGCAAGCACAATGGTATGATCGGAGGAGAAAAACTAAAATCTTTCAATTGTATTTCCACTAAAACATTGGAAGGAGCTTTGACGAGCTCGTTACCTCATGATCAGAGCGAGCTGATTGGGAGGGCAAAAAATGGGACGCTGCATTGATGGCCCTTGAGTTCAAGTTCCAGAAGAACGGAAAGTCGGGCTAGTTAGTATGTGTTCATTTTGGTGGAAAACAAAATCGTTAAAAAAACTACGTCTTCCTTCGTCTTTGACTTTACGTCGGCTGATCTCCAGCTGAGCACCGGTTGCCAAATATTCTGCGGCCATTCGCTTGCTGTGATCCGGCCTAAGACCGCTAACCGAATGAAAAACGTACATTCTGGGGTCGTACGTAGGATCGTCTCCTTTACTACACCGGTTGCCCGATGAAAACAAATATTCTGCCGCCGGATGCTCGGTTCACCGTAGAGAGAGCGAATTCACGGAAGCCGCACTCAGGCCTGTTTTCTTCCGAACACCAACTGCCACACAAATACGAATATTCTGGGACAGGTCGCTTGCCCCGCTTCGGCTGAACACCATTTCCCGAAGGAAAAAACAGATGCCCTACGGCCATCCGTGGGCCGTTCTTCTTCTAAACGTCGGCCACCGAAAGTAAACTGAATATCTGGCAGTCAAGTACCTGCCGTTCCTGTGTCTGAACACCGGCGGCCGGAGAAACACCGAAGGGCTAGAAGCCAAATGTTGGCGGTTTAACGGTTGAACGGTGGCTGCCAGAACCTGGATGCTGGTCGGACATGGCAGAAAGCGGCCATAGATGGGCCGGTCGTGAAACAGACTTTCTGTGCTGCCTGAGTAAATGACAAAGTAGACAGTGGAAAAAAGTGTACGACAGGCGTAGCACTAGTTGTAGCTTATGCAGAACAAAAAGGCAATAAAGTCATATATAGGCCATAAATGCTTTCAATAGCGTCAACACAAAAAAATACGACGATATGACGATGAACAACATGACCATGAACAACATGACGAACAAACGTACATGCTTTATCACTCCGGTTGACGGCCGTTGCATTTTATGTTGCGATTTTATTTCTTCTTGATCCATGTTAGTGCAAGCACTTCGCTGGATTGATTCCAGTGGTGCGTTTATGTGTAACAGGAATTTACAAAAGTCCGTTTTTTTTGTACATTCTGTTTGCTTGATGATGGCTTTAAGAATCAGCGTTCCTTTGTTCTATATTGCCGCGAACCATGCATTGGGTTTGTTTGTTAGTGTTTTGCTTTTGCGGCCCGGCGGCGCCGGTCTGTGTTAACGGTGTTGTCTTTGTGCCAAGGAAGGCGCGTGTTCCGTTATTGTTTTCTGTGCCGCATGTGTATCTCTTCTGATATGGAGAGCGTACCGAACTAACGTGAACAGCCCAGAATAATATTCGTTGTTATACAGTGCTCTGGATACAATTGGACTATTCGAGAAACCCTCGCGCAATGTGACATTTTCCCGATAAGCAGATGCCGGGGCCTTCGAATCGTCGACGCTCGCCTTCGCACGTAAATTTGTTGAGTGCTGCTTCGCCGCCTGTATTATTTGAGTGGTTAGGGGAGCACAAGTTAGCTCCAATAAACTTGTTTTCCATGAAGACAACTGCGTCGTCTTTGGCTTCGTGACAATATTTCGACATTGCTGATGTCACGTGATGCGTCTTGTGTTCTTTAAATGGCTTTCTGAATTTGTAGCCTAATCAGTAATGACGATCATCATTACGCTCTGTAAATTTAGTCATCTCCATTTGATTTGTATAGTATGCTACATTACAATTCTGTCCGTTTATTCTGAAGGCACCTGTACAAGCTTTTTTATGTACTTTTTAACAAGAGGTCCCCCAAAGTGATAAACTTTGCGACTGTTTTCGGTATTCGTTACAATTTTTTTTTCTGTGCTATATTACTTTATCTGCAGAAAATCTTCAAAAACAGTTACTTAAGACGGCGGTTGCCCGATCGCCAAAACCACTCATTTACGGATGTTTAAAACTGTGTTTCGTACTGTGCTTCACTACGCGTGTCCCGTATGACACCCTCCAAAGGCGTTCAAAATTTATGAATTAGATACCACCCAAGAAAACCTCTCAGATTTATTTGCATTCGTTAAGATTTAAACTTTTTCCTTCCCTTGCCCTGTCTTTCCTGTTATTTGCGACACTCGGTACGTGCAGCCGCAATGAATTAATAGAATTGTTGCATTGTTTCACATATTCAGCGTATTGCATGTCTCATGATACATTACATTTGCCTCCCTTTCCATTACGAGCAGCATCACCATCTCAGCCTCAAGGCTTACCATTGTCGAACCAAAACATTCAAATTAACTTTGTCTCCTTGAACCACTGGGCACTGCAACAGAAATATCTACAATGTGCACGTGTCCACTAGCTTCGCGGTGAATCCCCAGTGGCAGCAGAACACGTAGGGGGACGAGCGTTTGCTCAAAGTTTACGAACTCCTTCGGTAGCAGCTGTTCGTCGTGTGCACTCTGTAGTGGGAGTGTGATCTCAATTTATGTAAAAATATTGAACATCGAAAGCGGAAAAAGATAGCACAAAGCCCGGGCAGTGGCCACTATATAATTCAAACCGTTATTCCTGTCCCCTCACTTAATATAAAACGAATGAAAAAAATTTGGATAACAGACTAGGATAACTTTAGGACACTGCGCTCACAAATTGAGAAGAAATTTAAAACGTCGACAAATAGATTAGTCAGCTAGCAAAAGATGTCGAAGTAACAACCGAGTCAGTCCCGGTTACGGCAGAGATGCAGTTCATTGGTAGTAAACTATTAGATGTGGGGCAGGCACATGAGAGTGTCCGAAAAGATGGCTCAAGGAAAAACCAAATAAGAAACTTAAAAGCAAAATCGCGCGACTGGTAAAAGCCATGGAAGCATAGGCGCAAAAATTAGTACCGAAGTAATGGGGCATACCTCTGATCAGATGAATGGCGAACTATATCTCAAAGACACATAGCACCTACTTATGCTCCTACTAGATCCGGAAAACTGTAAGTCGGCACACAGTAATAACATTGAGCAAATCATCTATGGTGATCTACTGGGAAATAAGAAAATTCTACCGCCGGTCAAAGACCGATATTTAAAAACATCTAGTATTAGAGAACTTCCAGAGCACACTGGTTTCTCAAATCCAGAGATGCATGAAGATACCTCGACAATGGAAGTTCGGGTGGCGATGAGCAAATTCAGCACCTCATCTGATCCTGGAGCAGACAGATTTAGAAATAAACTCTAAAAAACCAATGTAAAGGTCCATAGCGGCTATCACTAAGCTTGTTAATCGTTGCTAGAAAAACGGCGAACTTCCGCCTGCTTGAAGACAAGCCAAGGTAACCTTTATTTCTATGTCAGGTTAACGCCTGCACATTAAAATCTCATGCCTCTCTCACTTATGTTATGTTTAGGAAAGCTTTTTGAGCATTTTATCCTTTACAGGATTCAAACACACTTGAGGAAACACAATTTCTTCCCAGAACTATGATAGGTTTCAGAACACACCAATCCATACAAGTTATCATGCCAAGAATATCCGTAGAGGTGGTAAATTCATTGCACAAAACACACGCCCTTTCAATCCTCGCTTTGGATTAAACCAAAGCGTTCGATAATATCGAGCATCAGGTGATAACAGCAGCACTGCCAGCCATACAGGTCAGTGAGCGTACCGATAACCACATCAAGGCTGTCCTGTCCAACAGGACCGCGGAGATTCATTTCGTGCTCTAAAATCTTACCCTTTAAACCTTGGTGGCATGAGGATACCGCAGGACTCAGTGCTCTCACCCTTGTCATTTAACATCACAATTATACCCGTGACGAAGCTGCTTGAGAAAGTACCTAATTTGTCCCACTCCCTGCATGCCGCTTATAATCAGCTGTGATTCACCAAGGGCAACGACCGAGAAATAGAGTCACTTTGCAAGCCGGAGCTCACATAGTTTCGGAACAGGCTAAGGCTATAGGCTTATCTTGCTCACGAAAAAATCGAGCTTCTGGTAATGTGTTAAGCGCCTCGGAAACGAAGGGACGGATACACCAGTCCTAGTAGAAATCCACATAAATAACACACTAGTAGCCGAAGCCCAAGCGATGACGATACTAGGAATGTACTTACAGAGTAATGACAGGAACGCCACTATGCTCAGCACGCTAAAAGCTTGCACACTTCAAATGAAATGTCTAATTCGCCACATTGCGTACAAGAGCAGGGGGATGAAAGAAATAGACCTCACGAGGCTAGTTCCCGCCTTTGTTTTTGTTCTGAGTCAGTTTCGCTACTTCCTGCTATATCTCGGTTTACAGAAGGTGATGGAGAAAGTAAACTGTTTGATTAGACAACCTTACAAAACAGCTTTTCAATTACCGAGGTGTACTCCGACTGATAAAATTCTGAAAAACGAGCCTCCAGAGTCCCCTCAAAGAATTAATAGAGACCCAGAATCTCTCAATGTAAAAGATAATCTTCTACCCCGAGAGGACCGTAAATCTTAAAGGGGCCCTGAAAGGTGTTTTGAGCACACTAAATTGACTAGCGCAATCGTTAGATTGGGTCGTCAACATCATCTGTGCCAAGTATTACTCTTTTACGCGCAGCGGAAGGCTCACACTTTTGTTGCAAAGTTTGTCGCTTTTTTCTCACACTTTCCTTCGTGTTTTTGGACGCCGCCTTCTTCACATGTCTACATCATCAATTCCCAGATGTTCGTCATGAGCTAGACATCCTGCTATTGGGCGGCTTTTTCACGCACTTCCGGCAAAGAGATGAGTCGTCTGCTCAGCGTCGGCTCGCCGGCTGATCTGCCAGCGGAGTGCCGGAGTGCTTGGACATTTTACGACAAACGAAACAAGTGTAAACAAACTCTTAACCGTTTGTATTGAATGCAACACGGCCATAACACGACATGAATATTCTCTTACCTTAGTACGTTCCATAAAGAAAGCGTTGAAGCCCCGTGCCACTTCTTTCGTACAATCGCAAAGAACGCCCTGAGCCGAATGCCCGGGTTTGACGCATACAGTTTATTCAACTTCCAAACAATCCAGAGATGCGTTTCGAACAAACACAACGTCACAACATGCGTTGCAAGTCCGAACCGCGATTGACAGACGATGGGTTGCCTCCTCCTGCCCCTCGTAAATTCGGACTCACCTCGCGCGCGGTTTGCGGGGACGAACAGCAAGTCACTTAACACTGGCGCACAAGCCGAGATGGCTTTTAGCCACGAACAATGCACATACCCCGTGCGAAGTTGAGAAGAACGCCTCTTGAGAAAGATAATCCAGACCATGGGAAGCACTATCCACCCGCAGAAGCACAACGTTGCATTTCATCGCAAAACAAAGGCGTACACAACACACACACCATCGCCTCCTGTAATGCCAAACGCATCTCGCACTTCCAAATGGGAGTGAGTAGTATGCCTGCAGTGCCCATATGCCGCGAGGTGGGGCCCCAAGCTCAACCGAGATCATGCAACCGTAACTGACTTCTAGAGCGGTTTGTGCCTTGTTGCCAGGGCAACCGATGTTTGATATTGTCAAAGAAATGGTGCTCGCTCCAGCGCTAGAAAGCTCAGAGCCGCGGTGGACCATGTTTTGCCAACGTTGCCGCTGTCCACCACGCGTCGCCCCAAGCTGAACTGGCGTTTTGTGCACGGGTTCTGTATAGGTTTAAAATGTCTTTTTCACATGCCGCCGGCAGAAATTACCACCGCCACAAAATAAGACCCCGCACCAGCGCGGCCACATCTGATACGGCGCTTTTTGGATAAACAGTGCGCGGTGCATGAGGGGCATGAGGGACCGAGCGCACGGTCCTCCCCGAGCGGCTGCGAGTTCGCCGCCGATTAAAAGTCACGTGTTGCCCTTCAGCAACGCACACCGCGAAAGGGCAAGGTCAGGCCGCTGCACAAATGCGGCCAGATTTTTCGTTCGCTTTTCCAGCTTTGATCGGAGTGAGGGATTCAAGGTGTCAACAAAGCTTGCCCGTAGCAGACGGCGGTATGAGCAGCGCGATAGCGGAAGTACGTCACCGCCGAGGAGCGCAGCATCATGGGAGGGATGGCTCGCTCGCCGTCAACAGCGGAGAGTAAGTTGAAAGGAGGAGGAAACGCGGCGCGACGATAATGCGCGGTTTTTGATTTACGATTTCTCAGCTAATACTCATCGCTTCAACAAAATTCTTGCGGGAGGAGATTGCTAATACATTGCTTTATTTGGTTACATGTACATCCACGCATCGGCGGAAGGTATTTCAGGGACCCCTTTAAAGGATCTAACTACATTCTATGAAGAAACACAAAAAAGTGAGAACCCCGTTTCAAGAGAGGTATTTAAGCACCTCACTAGTAATTCCATTCCAAAAAATATGGATCATATTTATCACAAGGACTGGAAGAACACTAGAGCCAAAGCACTCGAAAAAAAAATTCAAGTATTAAAACATCCCCCTCGCGAGGGGCACGATCAAATGCAGAGCATTTCCGCGGGGGGCGTGCCTACAAGTCTTATGGATTACGTATTGGTTGTTGTTGTTGTAATTGTTGTCTTCCAGCGTAGACATTGTCGATGAAGTCGATGGTGAAACGTGAAACGTGCCGTGAACCCCCTGCCGCGGCTATTACGCAACGTGGAGGGGCTACGACGCAACGTGGCGCGGCTATGACGCAACACAATTCAACACAATCCACTTTAATCCAACCCAATCCAAATCCAATCCAAGCCAAGCCAAGCCAAGCCAAGCCAAGCCAATCCAATCCAATCCAATCCAATCGAATCCAATCCAATGCCCTTCGCGAGAGAGTGTTATAGCGCCGAAATCGCGCCACCACATGAACGCGAACCGAACGCGGCGAGAGAGGGTGTTGCGAGCGGAGAGAAGGCGAGGAGGACGCGGGGGAGAGGGCGCACCTGTGGCCGACGGTTGAATGAGTCAAGGATATAAGGCGCGTGCGTAACCTGCTGTGTCGGCTCCGTGGAGCAGTCGGTAAAGTGCCGTGTACCTTCCGTTCCGCCCGCAGAGTCGTGGGATCGAAACCTGGCGCAGGAAGGTATTATTTCTTTATATAGTGTAGGGTGCGGACTACGTAGTGATGCGGACTACGGACGCCAACGCGGGTGACATCGTGAGTTACTAAAATGCTCTGCATTTAAAACGATTTAAAGACCACGAGGAGGTAGTGTGGTGGATGCAGCCGAGTACATAGTGCACGATGCCTTTGCAATTGCACCCGTCAAAAAAATACTCAAGCACATCACCACAGCCAGTGCTTATGGCAGGCGGCGGGAAGAAGCAAAAGAGGTTGCAATTTTGATTGCAATTACTACTACCAAAGCAAAATGTATATTCAGCGCATCCAGAACGGCTGTGCGTGATTGTGCGAAGAACAAAATTCACCAACCGGCATCTGAAATTCTAGTAAGAAATCACCTCGAACCCCGCAAGATCCGGACTATTTTTCGTCCTGCACACTCTTCCCATCCAGGGAACGAAGCAGCCCACAGTTTAGCCCGTGACCTCGTCAACGTGGCGGTGAACCCATCGGGCCTGCGAGGGTCTAATGAGCATGTGGTTACTTTTGAACAGATTACATGTCACTACAGGAATGAGAGACTTCTTTGTCATGACCCTCATTATTTATTACCGAAAATCGAACAAGAGTCGTGGAGGCAGCTTCAATCTCAAACTTTCTTGAAGCCCTTAAAAATTGGCCCTGATGCACCCAGGTTTGTAACACCAAATGGCAGAATGTGTGAGGCCAAAAAATCTGACCTAGCCCACATTCTTTCAATGGCTTCAACTGCCTCAATAGCCCCTCTCTAACCAAACAGAATAGGAAACTGCGGTGACCAGATCCGATCCTGAGACCCAAATTCCGTGCGTGGACTAGGCTTTGGAAGTCGCCATGCAGAAAGCCCATCGTTAATCTAACTCAATGATTGTTGACTCAGCGAAGTAGATCCTTTTCTTTCTTCTGGTGTTCCGCCCGAGCGCGCCGAGGCAAAGCTACGGTAAAGCGGAGGTGCCGGTTCGCTCGAAGGCGTCATCGCTCCTTACCACCAGCGTAAACAGGATCGGTACGAAAATAAAAAAATGACAGGTTGATAAACCATTCAGTATCAGATTTAAAAAGATTGTTTTTCTTGGCAGCGGCACCTGCCATATCTCTTGCCTATTTCAAAATATGATTTCGAAATGGCTTAGTGGCTTTGTGGCTAAGGCGCTGTTTTGCTGAACTCAAGACAGCGGTTTCGATACTCCCCTGCCGCGGCAGCCACTCCTCTGATTGCGGCGAAGAGCGAATAACGCCAGTGTGTTTTGGATATTTAGGGGCACGTTAAAGATCCCACGATGTCGAAATTAAAAAAGAACCCCCCACTACAACTCTCCTCATGGCCTGTGTAGCGTCGGCAGATTAAGAATCATAATCTATCAATCATTCAGAAATATTATTACCTTATCCAAAAAAAGCTACAAAGAAACAATTTGCCAATTAAGAAAATTTACGAAGAAGTTTTTCCGAAACTGTGCCCCTAATACCAGAGTACCGTAAAAGAGTTCTTAGAACGTACGTCAGAGTTTGTCAAGAACTTTGTTCCAAACATTGCAGCAGCGCACATTGCACAGAAATGTTTACGTGGCTTTTGTGTGAGTGTCGCTATATTGTCCTGTTCACTGCTGAGCGGACCTTTATTGTATGTAGGATTTCCCACAAAAAAAATTTGTTCCCCTTTATTGTAGTTTCTCTGGCTCTGTAGTTTATCAACGTTTTCAAAAGAAAAGGCTCACGCAAGAGTGAAAGTATGTTCAGGCTTGTTAAGATGGCTAAAAAGGGTTATAGGAGGCACGGACGGCCATTGTGAAATTGGTAATGGTGTGTACCCTTTTCAACATATCTGTAAACCGATCCCGAGCTTGAAAACATTGTAGCAACAATTACACAAATACCAAACAACTGTGCTGATGGAAATTCTGTGGTCATTCAGTGCCATCCGGGGATGCTGGGCTATCTGAAAAGCAGTTTAGCCCACGACTACAATGACGCAGCAACATAATTGCACAAATAGGGACGTAAAAGACAGACCTAAAAGATACCTTGCAGAGCGGCCCTTCGCAAACGAAAATTGGTAAGCTGTCCTTAACAAGTTTGTAGGCAACCTGCAGCTATCACGCCCGCCGCAGAAGTGTCTCCCGAGATCACGCAGAAAAGAAAGAGAAAGAGATTTGGTAGACCGTCCTTTTTGCTAGACCGTTGTATCCATGCACACTGAAGTCACATTGCCTTCCATAAATTGCGTGCAATTTCAATGCCAAGCAATAAATAGATAAATATTATAATAGTGCATTAATCTCCATGATAAACCAAATACAGCAATCCCTGGTTAACCCGAACTCGGATATCTCACATATATGTTATGTCGAACTTTTCTAAGGCATTCATTTACCTCCCATAGGCGCCAGGTATTCGTTCCCCTTTCTCTCGAAGCGTTTTATCGGGGGACTGCGACTACATCGTAATGTTGACAGAGAACATGCAACGCAAACTCCACTACAGGTGCTTATGAGGTCTCCTTTTTACACTTACGTCCAAGTACGCGACGAATGCGGTTGTGAACGGCAAATTTACGCTGTACGAAGCTGAAGTTCCGGTTACCGGAACACTGACCTGCGCCTACATAGTTGGGAAAGCTATAGACCATGTTGCTCATCATGTGGACGAAGAAGAGGCCCGAGAAATGCTTACAACTGTATAACAACGAAGATACTGTGCCTTCTTCCCAACACGGTAGAATGTAGCCGTGGCGACGAACCATTAACAAAGAGTTTTAGCAGTGGGTCTGTTCCGTTGGTTACGTTGTTACCGGTTTGACCGGGACCCGTCTGGGCACTTGGGCATTCGTCGCGGTAGGGGTACTAGTTCCGCGAACCTGCCTTCGGCATGTCCACGCCTCTTCGCCCTTCCGCGCGAACAGAAGGCGGGTCCCGGTTGAGCGGGTAACAACGTAACTAACGGAGCAGAAGGACTGCTAAAACTCTCTAATGAGTGCATTGATCCGCTCAAGAATGCTTTTCTGTGGGCAGATGAGAACGCGTAACTGGCAAGCATCAGGCGGTTTTTTTCTTCCGCACTAATAAATAGTCGTTTTTTTTAATACAAAGATACCCCTGCGCATTAAAACGTTTGTTACGACCATTTACTATTATTTAGGAGAACTGGCCACAAATTTCTTGGTATTTCGTTCAACTGAAAACTCCGCTTATATAGAAATGTTGAGCGAATGTGGTGACTTTGTGTTAAGCGGAGGTTACCGTATATATCATAATTATCATCATCACCAGTCTATCTATGCCCACTGCATGGCAAAGGCCTCCCATTAATCTCTAATTACCGCGGTCCTGTATCCCTGCAAACTTCTTGATCTCATCTGCCCATCTAACTTTCTGCCGCCCCCTGCTACGCTTGCCTTCTCTAGGGATCCACTCTGTTACCCTCAATGACCAACGGGTGTCTTTCCTGCGCATTACATGCCCTGCAAACGTCCATTTCTTCTTCTTCTTCTTAATTCTCGACCAGTATGTCCTTAATACGCGTTTGTTCCCTGACTCACTCCGCTCTCTTCCTGTCCTTTAATGTTACACCTATCATTTTCCGCTCCATTGCTATCTCAGCCACAGGCGTAAAAGTCTAAGTAAAAAAAAAAAAAAGACGCCTCAAAACCCATCACTCTTTGGATGTAAGCGCAATCATTCTGCGTGATATATATTCTGCGTGATACCGAGTGCGGAAATATAAATTTTCGGGAACAATTGATTTGCGTGGAATATGGCGCTGCAACGTTCTGCAGTATTATTGCGCTCCAAATGTCGTAACACCTTTTACTTCTCAAATACACAGACTGCCTTTGCGCGAGTAGTATCTTTCGGTTCAGAAACGTGCAGTGGTTTGCAGAGGGTCGTAATTGCCGCATGGGTGCAGCTAAGCACAGTGCACAAAGCACTACAAAACAATACCGAAGCGAACCACCAATATCGATAACTGGCTCAACCATAAAAGAAACAAGTGCGGTATTGAACTACACTGACCACATAAAGTACCGCACCAAACCCGAAAAACAGTAACAAATAGTAACAAAAGCGAAGAAAGTACAAACACAATTTGCTACTAATTTTTTAGTAGTTTCAAAAGGTTTTAATAAAAGCCTCTGCAACTTGTGTTTCTACGTTTGCTTTATTTTATAACCAGGATCTTTCACAAAGAAGTTCTTATCACTGCATTATTACTTTACTGTTTGTGTGGTGTTTTTCTCCTAACGAGCAATATCATGTTTGCCTCAGTGGGTATTGTTTGCAGCAACTTTTGCAAGCCTATCACTGTGATTGAATGTTCGTTTTGGGGTTGAAAGTTTTAGTGAAACCCCACAGCAAAACACACACATAGCTAGGCATCCCTGTAATTTCTGTGCGTACAAATAGAGCCTACTTAATTTCCGCCTGTCTCTGAAAACACCAGCGTTCTATGTACGCTAGGCGTCAGCAGGTTCCTCTATTGTAAAGCATTGAAGGACTGTGGCGACAGAAAACTAAGTTTCCCCGTCTGGGTGCTATTGCGGCGGATTCACCACCGAAGTCGCACGCTGTATTAATCTTGCGTTGTTCCGGAAATCATGGTGAATTTTTGAAGGGGGTAGTTTTTGTCACCGTTTGCAAGACCAAAAAATACCTAGACATCAAGCTTACACATATCACTTAGTTACGCCGTTGGATTGTTAGAAGCCAGCCATGATCTTAGAATATTTGCACATCGTCTCCATATTTGTGACAGGGTGTCGAACCAGAACTGGAGCCGAAGTGAACCCGCATTTCTTACGCCATTTTCGTATTGAACCCGAAAAGCAAAGAATTGAAGTAATCATTCTGAACGGGGTCCGGGAACGGCTATTGAAACGGTTGTGTTGAGGTTCGAGTAAATGAAACAAAAAAAAAATATAAGGTCGCTCAGACCCACCCCGACATGTGTGCGGACATAAGCATTTGCAAATATTGTGGCTGTCTCCCTCTCAACCAATCAGAAAATTTAGTTGGGCACAAAAAAATCCGCGAAGATTTTGGGTGACGACTACGTAAATGCTATGATATTTCCCTCGTTATGCACCCGTTGCGTTGTAATGTTTTTTGTAGCGTAAGACTGACGATTCGCACGCAACGTAGTAAATTGTTGCCCAAGGCATCTTTTGTATTCGTCCAAGATATTTCAAAACAGGCTTTTGTATGAGGTAGGACTGCAGGAATCAACAAAACTGAAAGAAAAAAAGTTGGTACCGATACACACTGTGAAGGTGGGTGAAGTAAAAGCTGCAAACGACACCCACAATGATTACTCGTGCGTGGTTACTTCAATTCACACAGGTGGCATCCGCTCACTGCTACTAGCCATCCCGACCTTCTGTTCCTGTCTCCCTCCTCTGTTGAAGAATTGGACGGAGGATTGTCCAATGTAATTCAAATTTCCCACCCTCACAGAGCTTGCGTGCCCACTGCCTGGAACAGCGCGTGCGAAGTTCTGTTTTTTTTTTGGCTTTCACATCGCACGTGCCCGAACATTAGTGCATAGTTTGGAATGCGCCTTTTATGCCCCCCAGTGTTGCATCCTTCGAAGGGTGAAGAAGGGGGTGACACGTGAGTCTCTGGCTTCATCTCTGTCACTTCTTCCCCCTGTCTTTTGTTTCATGCGTCACCGCCAAAGAGCTCCCTCCCGCTTCCCAGACGCTGAATCCCAACCACTGGCCGTCTCCCCCATCTCCACGTATGTGCAAAGTTTAGTCGGCAAGACGACGTGCTCTCGCTCCTTTTCTCTATCCGGTCTCAGGTTCGATCCCTGGCGGCGCCACTAGTGTGTGACAGGGTGTAGCCAGTATTTGGTTTTGTAGCCAGTAACCCGGGCGTGAAAATTTCCTTGGCTGGTTCGAGGTATACGGCTTCGCGTTAAAAAAACTGTCAACTCCTTCCATGCGAACCAAACCTAATAGTGTTTTTCAATACCTTCTTTCTATTGTTGGTACCGCTCTGCAGCCCTGAAGTCGATAACTCGGCAACACTGGACGCCACTCACTCGCACTCACTCAAAAAATGCACGTATCTAATGTACTCACGCGCACTCACGCTCGCCACCCGTCATCACCGCTCACACTCCACGCACTGGCGCTCAGGAGCAAAAGGAGAAATATATAGTAGTAATGTTATATGTTGGGTTAACAAGAAATGTAAGCGGCAAAACACGCCAACACTACGGGAGAGTTTGGAACAGGTGGCGTCAACATGAGCATTCTAGAACATGTGTTCGTGAAACACAACCCCAAGATATTTACGTTTTAACCACCTCCACATTACATGCCCGAAATGTTAAATGAAGCTACCGAGTCAATTGTTTGTTTTCTCGGTCGAAATAACACTGCTTTCGCTTTAAAAACGTTTATGCCTAATGTTAATCAAGCCGACAAAACCATGCTAGGAAGCATAAAACATTACACTTTCATCATCAGCATCACCAACAGGCCGGCTGTCGACGTCCACTGCAGGGCCAAAGCCTCTACCATAAATTTCCAATTATCCCGCTCCTTTGCGAACTGCGGCCCCTTTATCCCCGCATACTTCTTGTTCTCATCTGCCTACCCAAATTTCTGCTGCTTTATACACTTTATAGGTGGAAAAACGTTTCCTACTCAGCGACCAAATGCAAGGAGGTGGCAAGAAATCCCAGAACTCGATGGAAAGAAGTAAACTAGTTAGTGCGGAAGCTGTCATAAACAAATGGATAACGGCATAACCAAGATGCTCCTCTCTGTCAAACATCTGTTGTTGGAGCTTCTTGGTTTCGTCATACACAGCGATAGCCCAGCGGCCGCTGCCCGCAAAATCAGCCCAAGAACACGACCTCCAGGTAAGTACCTTGCGTTGGCCAGCGCGTTGCTGAAAACGCTTACATATAAAAGATAGCGATTGTGTGAGGCTGCACGGAATGTCCACCACAGCTGGCGAAGGTTCCACAGAAAACAATGAGCGTGCTGATTGTTGAAGAAAGCGACACTGGTTAGGGTTTGCGTATCAAATAAGAATGCTAATGGTAATGGTAAGAACAGAACGAAGCTAACAACGACTCCTAAAATACCAAGGTAAAGTCATAAAGTTCCTCACTAGCCTTCCTAGCGTGGAATCTCGCGCTAGCGACAACGTGATTCCGCGAAAGCGTTTTACGCCTCCATGTGTGCCGCCATAGTGTGAAGTTTCGCCGGAAGTTCCGCGTGGCATGGCCGGCAATGACTTTGTGGCTACGCAAATTGAGTTTTTGTTTGAAAAACTTCTACACAAAGAAAAGAAAAAAAGTAGAAGTCCTGCCCTTGGCTCACGCTGCCATATACAGCGGCCATCGCTGATATATTTTAAAATTATTACACACTCCAAACTGGATGAGGTTTTCTTTAATTTTATGTAATATTTAGCTGAAAAAGATAGTTTAGATTGTCCAAAGCTCTGTTCTTGCTCCCTCTCATTAGTCTAATTATCGTATGCTATACGTGCCTTGGCAGGCGATGCACGTGCAACATCGAGATGCAAGAATGATGTAATCGCGAGGTATTTATTTGTTTTGTCTAAGCACGTATAAGTAAACGTAGAGGCGAAGCCTGTTACCGCAAGTAAGTCTTCAAGTACGCGCGCAAAGCATTATTAAATTGCATGAATGCTTCAAATGGCAATTAAATACTGGCTTGTCGAGTCGCTATGTATGTTGCCCCATTGCGCCTGTTCAAGGCAGCGCATGCTTCAAGGGGTAAGTGCACGCAGCGACGGTGACGAGCGACACGAAACTTGTAACTGAATGGGTACAGCAAACGCATACTGTGTGCTAGTGAAGCTTATTTACTGGCTGTAGCGTTGGCGACAGCAGCAAGCGGCAAGCAGGACAAAGCGGCCGCCAGGGCCCTCGGTCGCTTTTTTCCGGCCAGAAGCAGCCCTTAAATGAGCGGCAGTGACGATAGAGTGAAATGTAGCTGCGAGCGACGACGAAGAGGACATAGGCGGCAGTGCATTAATTTTTTTCGCTTGTGGCTTTTGGCAAGTACATGCTGTTGTTGCACCTTTTGGGTTGCGTTTTTCGCGTCGCTTGTCGCCGTCGCTGCATGTGGTCACCCCTTCATCTTATTAAACTCCCCTCTAACGAGAGCACATGCGTTAGGAGCGAATCACGCTGTAATTTAGGCATGTCTGTGATAGCCATTGAATGCCAAACAGGGCATCCCGAAAACTGAACGAATAAACGCGTCAGAGCCGAGAAGCCTAATCCATAGCCCTTTGCACTAGCCACTTGCTGCTAATGCGATTCCCACAGTACCTTCAATTCCCATGGCGGCGTGCGATCGCAGCGACACTTTTCACTGTAGGTGATATTGAGAAACTATAAGCGCAAAGTGACTCGATACGCCTTGATAATGAGGATGATGGTGATGATGATTATGATGCCCTCGAAGTTTGTATCAGGTACCCACAAGGGGGATTGGCCTGGGCTTAATACCTTACGGTAATTCATGAGGCCCTCAAAATATTACTTTATCGCTGGAAAGACAGAGGCCGTAAAGTGAGCTTTTATGGTAAAAACCCAAATTGCCAAATAATTAATATCCTTCAGAAATTTAAGCGAACTGAAGCACAAAGAAGAGCTTGAATGCTATTATATATATCCCTTTTGCAAACACCAAATTTGTGGCCCCAGTATATAATATATGTGGAAAGACAGAGTCAACGCCAAACGCTCGACAGTGATCTTCAAAAGCATTTGTTCAGCGGACGAGAAGTCCCTGCCTCGTCAGGCTTCAAGGAGTGATGATGGCAATGATGACGCATTTTTTTCTGGAAGCACGAGTTATTCATGGGTATTTGCCTGGGATAATTAGTTGCTTAGTAGCTGAGCAACTACAATCCGAAAGTATGGCCGTGGGACTACAAATAAATATGAATAAATTTAAAGTAATGAGGAATAAGCATGCATATCGTAATCTTCAGCTTAGGAAGCGAAACGGCAGAAGAGGCAAAAGTACATAACTACCTACTACAGTGCTAAAAAAACACGAGATGGAAATCCGGCGCAAAATCGGCTTGCGCTGGAGAGCACATGGCCAGAACTCCCAAATAATGAAAACTAAGCTGCCTCTATCGCTTAAAAAATCCAACCAGTGCATACTACCAGGGATTACCAACGAAGATAAAACAGCACCATTATAAAAGGCTTTGGCTTAGATGTACGAAAATTCACGAAACTAGGAATAATTCATGCGCACCTCCGTCAAATGACGTTGATGGTTGAACTCAACGGTTTGTCCTAATGGATTCTTTTTTTGGCCAATTCCACAGTGCGAGTATATGCGGCTCCAGAGGTACGGACACTTTTTCTAGAATAAACACAGCAACTCTCGGGGGGATACTCCGTAGCCTAATGTTTGTGTTTGGGGTGTACGGCGTGAATAAGTACGAGCAGCTTTGGGTTTGCTTCGACCACGTCAAAACGGAGCAATCGGATAGACGCCGGCTTAATAAAGCGAGGGACCCAGGTTCACTTCTAGCCACGGGATGCGGTTTTTATTTCCCTTCACCCACGATCATTCATCATCATCGTCTGAGAAGGTTAGATTTCTTGCAGGGCGTATTGGCGTGCAACAAAATCAGTGAGAGCAATAAAGTTCGGCTTTAAATCTGGAAAGAAAGCGTTGATCGCCCGAACAGGCAATCAACGAAATAATGATAGGAGTAACACTTGTAGACAGGAAAAAAGCCTCCTTTATCCGGAACAAACTCATGTAGATGATGTTTTAGTTGAAGTAAAGGAAATGAAAAGACCTGGAGATGGCCATGTAGTAAGACCAACTGACAACGGGTGGATAAAAGGTAACAGAGTAAACACTGAGAGGAAGGGGAATGCAATAAAACGATGAGGAGATAACCGACCAGAGTTAGGGGATATCGCCAGGTGGAGTAAGTTTCTAAAGAAGGAATGTTGTATTTGATGTCAAATGTTCCTTCGTACATGTAGGGATGAAATAGGAATTTCGGTGGCCAACACTGCACTCTAGCATCGCAAGAGAGGAGTGGTTGGAAGTCAATCGGAGAGTCATTCGCTCTGCAATGTACATAGGTACGCTACTGTTGATGATAATAGTGATGACAGTGAGCAAGTAGGGAGCTGAAAAACGCCACGAACAGGCGATTCTACATACTCATTTTTGCTATGTTGATAAACTGCAAGCAGGACCGAGACGATCTTTAGGACGGAGCGTATAAATTATTCACTGTTAATTACAGGTGTGTTGAAACACAACTATATAAACGGGGAAAGCTTGATCTGCCGAGAGATAAGCAGTTGAACGTTCGTCCAAAGAGTTTCCCGGCACTGGGAATGCAGTACCTTTTTAAGTGCAATGCACTGCTTAAGCGACCCTGAACCTGCGTCCACCGGCGATGTCCGCATCACATACCCACGTGGGGGATTGGCCAGGAATCTCCTCGTCTTCCTTGGCAACGGGGGGAGATGGGCGCGCGCTGCCTGGCCGCTGACATGGCACATACCCACGTGGGAGATTGGCCAGGAATCGGGCGTGAGAAGGGCTAATGCACCCGCTTAAAGGAGTACTGACACGAAATTTCAAAGCTGAGATCCGCTCTAGCAATCAAGTACAACGACAACACAAATAGGTGTCTGTGAATAAATGCATCTTTCTTTCTTTGTAGTTGTATGTGTGTGTGTGTGATCTCTCTTTCGCGAACATAACCGAACCGCGCAAATTCAACTCGTGCATTCGCACTTTCACATTCTTCCCCTCGGGGAAATGCGGGGAATTTTTCTTTCAACAAGCCGGACATAGTGGAAGCGCGCAAGAAAGGGGGGGGGGGGGGTTGTTATAAGCGCGGTTCACGGAGGGTTTGTGTAGTTTTCTCAAATTCCTAGAGGCCATTTTTGTTATGCGTGCGTGTGTGGTTGCGTAGGTGGAGCAGTTTTTTCCTAATCTAAACAACAACTCACATTAACTAGCAATGCATGCGCATCCCAATTAATGTTCAATGTGTTATTCGGTTGTTTAATGTTCGACTACCTTGGCATGTTTCTGCAGCAGGAAGCACTTTTCATGTAGCCAAAAAAAATCCCGGGCCATTTTCACTAACGTGAAACCCGGTGAGGGGCGAAGCATGCAGTGTGCAGGTGTTTTCTGGGTGCTTTTGCGTTTTTGCCAATGAAGGTGAAACCGTTGAGGACGTACAGGTAAACAGGTGTGCTGTAAAAGCCTCTCTTTGAACACAAAGCTCTCTATCGCGAGGCCTAAACGAGTGTCCGACGTGTTTTCAGGGCACAGCCCTTCGCCGGCCGTCTCTGGGCTGAGCCAGTGCGCGATGTTACCGAGGAAACGATTACCTCGACCGACGATTGAAGGAAAAACCTAACGATAAAAGAAATCAAAGCAGGAGAGGGTGCCGAAACTGGTAGGGGACGGCGGTTCGCCGTGGCGGCACGAGCCAGCGCTCTCCGAAAGTATGCGGCGGGGTAGGGGAGCGGACAGTGTGTTGTGCCCTTACGAGTGGCTCGAGGGCTCTACGCTTGGCGAGAACGAGAGGGGGACATGCGCATGACTATGAAGTGAGTTCGGTTAGGACGCAGTTCGCGATCCCCTTCTCAGACGCACTTCGGCCGCCGACGCAGAGGGTCATCATCGCTGCCGTCGAGAAAACCGACGAGTGACTGCTGTCTCAGTGCACTGCTGCTGCTCCTAAATATTGCGTTCCGAAGCCAATATTTTAGTACGCGTTACGTTCTAGCGCGAGGCGTAAATGAGCGTCCCGGTGTTTTAGTACCGTGACGACTTGATGCAAACCACGATCACGACGACGACGAGGGTGACAGAAGACGCCAACAGCCTCAGCACCTAAGGGGCCTATCCCCTCACAACTACGCGGTATTCTCGGGACTCTCGGCACGTGATCCCTTACGCTGTGGCCTCTATTATATCGCAGTTGCCTTTAGCACACACCTACAACCGAACGCACAACCGCCATTCCATTCCCTCTTGGTTACGAGCCAGAGATTTGTCTGACTGACTGACTGACTGACTGACTGACTGACTGACTGACTGACTGACTGACTGACTGACTGACTGACTGACTGACTGACTGACTGACTGACTGACTGACTGACTGACTGAGCAAATTTATAGAGGGGAACAGGTGATGGAAAAAAAGCGTAATTCGTAGGTGCAACCGCAGTTCCCGGGCGCCAGCGGGGACGGCTTCTGTCTTCACTCTTTTTGGCAGGTTGCGTTGAGATGTGACCATTGTACGAGCCGCGAATATCTTGTTCGCAGTCACCGTCATCTACGTCTGCCCCTGAAGCACTCCATCTATTCTGTTATGCAATTGGTAAAAAAAGCTTCGTTGTTCTGTGTCAGTAGCCTCGGGGTAGAATCGTGGGTTTTGGAACGAACGGCCCGGTGGCGACCGCCATAACTGCGGAATTTTAAGGCAAAACTTGTCGCTTCATACTGATTTCGTCTGTTGCCTACCGGAAAGGCAGTGCAGGACTGCCAACATTCGCTGACGATCGTGATGGTCGTGGGTGCAGTGAAGAAAATTTTAAGCGGTTCTCATGGTCGGAATCCAACCTGGTTTCCTCACGTCATGAAGCCGGCGTATATCCGATTGTGCCATGCCGGCATGGATGGAGCAATAAGGAAGGTGATCGTTGTGAGCGGCCGCTTGCTTCTGGATCTGTTCATTTGGTGTTTGATTTGATTGTGGGAAGCTTCTTGTAGCCCCCTCCCCATTCATTGTTGTCGTTTCGACAGTGATGTATTTGGTGATCTTATAACAGCACAGCTGTTTAGGCCGAGCAATGTCCGTTCATCATCCCCAAAAACTTCCAAGCCTTACAAAATGTGATCGAGAAGGCCTCAGGAATCGAACCGACTACCGTCACGCCGTGAAACCTGCAAGCAACCCAAATTCATACCCCAAACGCCCAGGGGTATGGCGTTAGCAGCGTCCGGGAACAATCGCATGTGCTGCAGATCTAAAAAAAAAATCGCTCGTCCTTGGTGCAATCGAACCTTGGTTCCTTGCGTTATACATGCGGTGTGAATCCTTTCGAACTATCATCGCTTTTTTTCTTTGATGTATGCGAGAATACGCACAAACATGACAGCACGAGAAGACCACAGAGGCGAGCAATCAATAAAATACGCTAAAGTTTGAAGAAAACAGATACAGCCTTATTTAGGCTAACACACAGAATCGCCCAAAAGAGGAAACCAGTCAGGTATTTGGTCGGAAAAATTATACACAATATGTGGAAATGCCACAGTTGCTCGGAAATAATACTTTCTTGACTTATGGCTCCGCATGCCTGTACCATTATTCTGGGCGCACACCACTTCCTTTGTGGTTCGTACAGCGGTCGTAGGCTTTGGACTTGGATTTGGGATACAGGGCGTGCTATCGCCGTCCACTTTGAGAGAGACGTAAAACCGTGCAGGAGAAACGATTCTAGGATGCCAGTCAAGGACAATTTTCAGCGACAAATTCTGGGCTAAGCATCAGGTACAACAGCGAGGTTTCCGACGAAGGCAGAGGGGCTGCCAGCTCCACTGTTTCTCCAGAGCTTTGTACTAATATTGCGAGCTGCGTCAATGTTTTTGTTGCTTGCTATTTTTTGTGATCATTTTTGGTTTATCTCAATCTACACACAATTCGCAAAAGTAATGGTGGTTTGTTATCATTGCAATCGGTACAGAGGGGGGCTTTGCATATCAACGCCTTGAATCAACGTTTTACAAGGCATGGAAAAGCCGTGCGTGTACTCACCTTTGAACGAATATCTGCACACACAGACTTTAGGGTTTATTTAAAGTAAATATCTACAGCTACGTAACATAGATAATATAGAATAACTCGCAGCACCACAATGAATTCCTCACATTTTAGGACAGCTCCTTTTTGTATATCCTGTATTTATAATTTTTCATATTCGCTGTTTCCAGCTGTTCCAAACCTAGCATCATCCTTAATTTCTGTTTCCGCCGTCCGGAAACTAAATTATGCTGCACAATGTTTTACGAAAACACGGCTAAGAGCTGCGGCCAAGTTGTTACGATTACCACAAGCGATGGCACATGGGCACGCTAGAACGTAAGCGCGACTGCAAAGCAATTAGTCATACAACTACCTAGCACTAGATATCTTGACACCAGAAAATCGCAGATGGAGGCTCCAAAATTAACTTTCGCAACAGAGACCCTAGTGCTATTGTAGCTTTAACATCTCTATGAAAAGAAACCAGTTCACCCACCGCCGGTCCCCTCATCACTGTGCTTCTGTGTTTAGGATTCAGGTGGCGCACTTTACAAGTGTGTATCTTTTTGTACCCAGCAAAACGCCGCTGATGCACAGTTTGACGATAAACGTTAGGCCCAGGTTTTTGAAGGGCGCTTTAAAAATCTTGTTTTCGTGGTTAAATTTCCGTCGCAAACGTGATGCCCACAGCGCTGGAGCAGGCAAAGGTAAAAGTAAAGAGTGAAAAACTAGTGCTTACTTCCAACTTAGTTTGAATTGGAATGACTTCCACCTAAATATGCATCCAAACAAACAAACAAAAACTTCACATTATTTCATGTTGGTAAACGAATTCGTTTTTTTGTTCAATGTTTTTTTGCCGCGTAGTGGTTTCGCCTTGTTTGAATGCATATTCAGGTACGTGTCTTTTTCAGTAAAAGTTAGAAGTCAGCGCTTGTTTGTGGCTGCGTCGTCTGATTTATTTTGCGATGGGAGCATTATGGGTTCTCAACTAGCGGAACACTCGCTCCTAGATTGGAAACATGGCGATCAATGTTTAAAAAAAAAAGTAAAACGGAAGAACATATTACAAACTCTGTTAAACGTAAATAAGCAATTCGGGATGAAACCCTTTTTTAGTATAAACGATACGCAGTGAAGAATATTCCAGTTGCTTGGTCCTACTCCTTCCTCGATTAGTTCAATTGTTCAATTCCGGCCAACTGGAACCTTCGTCACTACCACCTCATTCCGGAGGCATCATCGCGGCATTCGTTGATCTATTGATTGTAGGGTTCAACGCGGCGACACAACGCAGGCGATGAGGCGCGCCGTAGTGGAGGGCTCCGGATTAATTTTGACTACCTGGGGATCTTTAACGTGCGCCGAAATCTCGAACACATGGCCGTTTTTGCTTTTCCCCTCCATCAGAAAAGCGGCTGCCACGGCCGGGAATCGAACCCATTCCCTCGTGCTCAGCAGCGCAATGAGTGAGCCACTGAGCCACCGCGGTTCGCGAATTTCTTTTCAAAGTCTGTGAAGCCCGAGCCCTTCCGGTGTGATGCTGAGCTTAACCTACTTTAAATTTAAATAGGCCCCTCCTTCTCTCAAAGATTGTGACCTAATGATACTAACTAGAATTGGTTTATAAAATATTTCGCAGATTTCGTCAAAAGCAGTATCTGTAAAATAAATTGCGGCATACGGAAGATGACCTGCCAAAGCTGGAACCCGGAATTTAAGGGGTAAAAAAAAAACACGATTTGAAAAAAATATTGTCAGTTCCTGAGGCTCAAACCAGGGAAGCTCGTTCCAAACCCCACAATTATACACCTACACTACCGCTTTCTCTTTTTTTTCCTTGGTATTTTCTTCAATTATGAGGAAACATTTATACAATACCTATTTACACATCATGACGCTAACTACAGAAGGCAAAACAGGTAATCTGGAATAAGGCGAACAAAACCTTGACGACAATACCCGCTAGCACAGGGCAATATTACACACCTGTGCAAGAAAGAGCTCCACTCATGTCTAAAAGCATTATGGTAATAGTATCCTTCACGCTTAATGACAATTTCAGCAGAGGATCACTTTTGACGTTTGCATAAATGAATATAACTGTGTTCCAGAGGAGCAGTAGATTTCTCTGTGGCTGCACATAGGAAATGCCGAGATTGTAGGCAAGAGGGAACGGCAATACCCGAAGAAGGCATAGGAACAGTTCGTGGATGGTTAGTCGGATTTTCCGCAAAGCACTGGCCAATTGCCCTTGGTATGTGCGCGTGATTCCTAAAGTGAAGAAGAAGCTTCGCCATGATGGACGACGTCGCACGCCTTCTCAATGCGGGCCGAATCGAGGCAGTGCCACCCGGTGAGCGTCATGGGAACGGCGAATAGCCGTATAAACACCAGCATGGATAGTGACATGGGGGTGACATTCCTGGCCGAGAGGGTAACTTTCCGGTGGATGCCAGAATGGCCCGACAGCCCCACTTAAATGAGATATGGCTCTGCACCTCTCGCAGTGAAAGCGTTTGTAATGCGTTTAGGTCGCGCAGAAGATGTCTGCGGCAGTGGAATTGCTTCACCAGTGGAACAGCGTGACTGCTGCTAGGGAACGTCTCAGAACTGGGCGGTTTGCAGGACTGCGGCGTAATCACGCTGTCTTGTCGACAGTGACAAAGGCTATGTTGACTTTTAAAGCGAAAGCTTTCGTTGTGGGACCTACGGCGTCCTGTCAAAAACTAATGCACTTCTCCATAAACTTGTTGGCCGACAAAAACTCTCGGATATCTCCGGACGCACGGGTGGTAGGCGTGAAAAAGGCTTCCATTGTATTACCATGTTTGCTTGAAAATCGCGAAAACGTTACGGTTTATCATAATGCAATAAATTCACGCATCGATGAGAACGGAGTATACGACAGTATAGCTTAACCTGACAATCCACCAATCACTACCCCGATTTAGATCGTTCGTATATGCGGTTAATTGTGCGCAAAAGATCGTGGCGTGAGCTCGTTCTTCGTTTGTAATTTTTGCCTTTGAAGGTTTTGGAACTATTGGACGTACATTCAGTCAAGGGGTTAGGCCTTATTGCGAAGATTTTGAAGCACTTTTGATGTCAAAAAGCGTTCTCGCTTCCCTCAACTTTACTTAGGAAGGGGTGGTGCAGTTTTTTAAGCTGACTCAAGATTGGTTTAGCTTATATAAAGTTGAGGTCGTTAGATCTTTCCTTTTATACTGCACAATTTTTTCTGCGCTCCATGAATATTCATTTTATTGTAGCTTTTATTTATTTTTTCTAGGTACTCGCCTTTCCTTTATCTTCTTGTTTCATCCGACTATGTTAACCTCCATTTGAAGCAGCAAGCGCTGCAGTTTGTGTGGCTAACCTCTTCCCATTGAAAAATAGAGCGCGACTTGGACATTGACAGTAAAGAAGGACAAGGCGAGAAGCGCTCACTTGAAACTAACTTTATTGAAGCATCGCCTGATATTTATACATGTATCATTAGGAGCATGCGCACTACGATACACTAAATGGAAGGCATCAAACAGAGATCACGATCAAAGTGACGTTTTCAAAAACACAAACTCGCTGGCATGCAAAAGCATAGATGTATCGCTGGCGCACTTGTCCCCTTTCTGCTTAATATGAAATGTTCCAAGAGCTCTTTCGCCACTGTATTCTCACTCCTTCCGAGAATTATAATCTGCTCAAAGAAAGGTCTGCATTTTTTCAAAGGACTGACAGGCCTTTGGAAAAATGCAACCTTTCGTTGAGTTTTTGAAAACATCACTTTGGTCGTGTTCTCTGTTTGATGCCTTCCATTTATTGTACCCTGGTGGGCATGTTTTAATGATACAGTTGTAAATATGAGACTATGCTTCAATAAATGTTTATTGGAAGTGAGTGCTTGTCCCGTCATCCTTCTTTACTCGTTGTCCAAATCGGGCTCTATTTGTCAATCATATTGCTCCAATTTGCCCAACAGCTATGTTTAACTAACCTATTTGCACTCCCTTTCTTTCTGTAATGTAAGCACGCTGGTGTGTCAATGTATCTCGAGGTTACCTGCCACACATGGGGGCCGAAGGGATTCAACCATGTGCAGGATCGTTAAGTTGCCTGCTTTGTTTCCGCTCACTGAACTGCAGTACGTAGAGCGCCGTCCGACGACGGTACAGCATAGCGGTGATAGTAGGAATTGAGTGTTATCTGATGGCATTCAAATTTTTTGCCCAGACTGGTGGGCAGCAGAACACAGAAGATTAAAATTCCGTCCAAGCTCCGTGGTACGAACGGTGGGGATTGAGTCCGGCTCGTACAGATATTTCCTATAGAGGCGGCAGTTTTCTTCGAGCTATTTAGGGGCAAGAATTTTGTCGGTATGTCTGTCCGGCCCAAAGTTGAAAAGATTCTTGCAGAATTTTCACATAGGCAAAACATTTACGCAAATAATAAAGGCGGTAACAAACTCCAAAGTTGGGAGAATGGCCCAAAAAAAGAAAACATTCGTCAATTTTAGGCTAAGTACAAACAACGCTCAACACAAAGTAAACACAATGCTACTTTTTAAGCTCAACATAAATAAATAATATTTCCACTTGTCCTTCAAATAAACACACGCCGGCGTAATTATTTTGAGTGTAACCAAACAACGAGTTGAAAAGTACATCTTGAGCAAAAAATACAAAAAAGTCTGGCGCTAGAGCACCAAACACGGGACTCAGCCGCACCCACAACAGTAAAAAGATCTCCCAATGAATGACGCGCTGTCAGTGAGAACTTGGGAAAATTGAATTGAAAGAAAAAAATCCAAGGGCACCTGCAGCTCGTACTGGCTGTCGGCCACAATATGCCCAAAACTTTGGATGTGCAGTAACTGGACGGTAGCTTCTGTCTGCCAATTATTTTAGTTGCTTCAATGGAAGGGCGTGGAAGCGCGACTTGCGAATATTTCGCTGGCAACACTTTGACGCTAATGTGGTGTGCGAGATCGCTTTTATGTTTTAACACTAGTACGAAAGGTAAGATAATCACAAACCGTGCGCGCAGGTTTTTAGAAATAATTTTTCGGGAGATGAAGTAGGGTTCGTTTTTACCTTATCAGAACTTCATAACTTTGATTGTCCCTGTTGCAGTAAAGCACAATGAATACAGGGAATTTTAGCCGATATCAACTATGCAAAATCTGGCACGTTTTTGCAGACAAAGAGAGGGAGAAAAACATGATAGCCGCGTATTGCCAAGATGATGAGGGCGGCTCGCGAAAATTGATCCCTTTTGAGATGATACCTATCTTCGTGAGCGGTTGGTGAAAAAGCTAGACGAGATGAACTCGCCCCACTCTTTACTTCAGGAGCGGGATGAGCTTGCCACTATTTTATTGTAGCAGCTTCTACAGTGGCTAGTGCGGTTGATACGCACCGGTTCGTCAGTTCTAGGCATCCCTGTTCAGAGAACTACAAAATTTTTCCGGTCTCGGCACCAGTAGTTTCCAAAGAGCCGCGCATACCCCGAAGTCGAATGGCCTTGAGGAGCGTTCCATCGAGGCTTCCAGGCTCTGCGTTTGCCACCGCACTCGTTTGACGAGCCTTCGCAACCTGTTACTCCCAGCGACTACATCGACAAACTACGGATGTTTTCTGGCACGTTGCTCTTAGTCCAGGCGCCTCGCCACATAACACATATCTTACGTGCACCCAGACCTCTAAACAGACACCAATCTATTCGGCCGCTGCCGACCCGTTCGAGAACCACTGCGGCCCCATCACATTGTTTCCTAACTTGTCAATGACCACAACGCCCCGACATTCGAACTAGACATCAACGCCTACCCAAACACCGTGCTCATTAAAGGCCTCTAACCCGGATACCACGAGCCGCCATAAGTCACTTTTTACGGCCTGCTCCACACCGTACTGCACGACCAAGTCGCCATGTCCACTGCAAATCCTCATGTCCTTTCCCCTCGTCACTGTCGCTTCTATCTTGGGGGAGGGAGGGAGAGCCCTGTAGCAGCAGCTCCAACGGCAACGCTAGGTCGAGCACCGCCGCCCACGCGGCAGCACCAGCGACAAGGTGGGACAAGCTCAGCCGTTGCGCGAGAGAAAGAGGCACGGGGTCTTATTCAGTTTTCAGAAAATAGAATGTGCTTTGCCTCGCCGGAGAACGTTCGTCGTGTCCAAGGCCCCTTTCATTCGCGCTGACAGGGCGCCCTTAAATATAGTGTAGCCTATTGAATTCTGGTCGTCATGACAGTGTTTTGAATAGAGCGTATGTAGCACCGCGTACATGTCTCTCTCCACATTTGAGAGAGACAGGACGCGACTCACGCTTCGGTTGCCAAAAGTACCCTTTACAAATTGTGCGGCTATATTGCGAAATTATTTCTAGAATACACGGCTAAAGAGGAGACCGCTCCACCATAGTTTGTAACCTTATCGTTTTTTATACTGACAGCCATTCTTGACTAACAAAACGCGAATGTTCTTTTTACTTTGTCTCTCTTCTCCGTAGCCTCGAACAATCTTCCTTGCAGAAGTTGAAAAGTTGAAAAGGAGTCTGTATAAAGAGGACATTGAAAACTACTATGAACCACTGGCATGGGTCAATTATAGGCACACTATACAGCCTAAAAGAAACCTGAGGCATGTTTGCCTGCAAGGTCGCACTGACTAGCATGGGCACGTTCTATTTATCATAATACCCTTTAGATAATTTTTAGTATGGGAAAGGAAAAAAAAAATGCGGTACAACCCTTTGATGCAGTTCGTACAGATTGTTAAACAGAGAAGCTGTAATGTGCAGCCAGTGCGTAATGTGCAGCAGATTGCCGCTACCGACAATATAAACGCAAACACTTTCTCTCCTATTACTTCTAACTCCTCCCCAATGTGCTTTTTTGGAGCATGATAATTGCGTTAGGTGGCAGGAGGTTTCAGCGTACACGCGACCGCCCAATTTTCTTCTCACCGAGGAATGGAAATCTGCTCGTTAAATGAAACGCCACTTGCGCACTTTCACACAACATAGGGCGCGCTGTACTTACCGCAGAATATTTAAACGGTAAAATCGGCATCGTATCAATAATGGGACATTCTAAAAGAGTTAGGGGAGGATGACCTGAACAGGGCATCTGTAAGCGCTAGTCGGGGCTGTATAGCTGGGGTGGAAAGCGGTTATACTTTGCATAGCGGCAATGTTATTCGTGTTGCTAACACTTCTTGCCACTGTTCAAATTATAGGCGCTTTCCACTTTGAATAGCCTAAATGTTGTGGCCTTTCTATTCTTTGTTTCTACTGTCCAAACTATAGGTTCATTCCACTCCAGTTGGCGGAAGAGCTTGTAGAGAGAAACGAGAGCGTGTCAGAGTACTGTAGCCGAACAGAACCATAGTTTTTGACATTTCAAGTGTAGGAGGCACATCCGCTGCCAATTGTTTCAACAGCTTCCCCCGATATTAGGTGGTGTACTGTAATTCACCTCCCTAAAGTCCCCGGGGGAGCTGGCAGGTTGAAACTTTCGCAATGGCTTTCGCAGATCGGGGAGACCAACAGGGGGAAGGGAGACCTGCTCGTCCTGTCGTTGACTGGCGGGCCCAGGTGCCTCCTCCTCCTCCGTGGCGGTTCTACGCACTCGTGCTGGCTTTTTCGGTCGTGTGCGTCGTGACTGGAAAGGCGTACACCATGTTCGAGGTGAGGGAAAGTACTGGCCAGGGGGCTCAGCGAGCCCGTGACGAGACAACCACCGTGCTATACACATCCGACGAGGACAGCGCACGATGGCTCAAATTCAACCAGTCGAAGCTGGAAACAGCAAGGTATGGGCACGTATACGGGTACAATTGGGAAATACTGGGAGCTTGGGGAGTACTTTGAAATTACGGGTTCAACGTAAACTTCGCAGGTAAGGGAGTAAGAACAATTGTTGCGTTCAATGAATGCAGTGGTGTGTACAATTTGTGTTTAATGGTACGTGAGAGAACAGCAGTTTATAGCCTGGCCGTGAAATCTCGTTTATAATCACGCCAACAATGCGTTAGGAGTTGGAGTCAAACGCAGGTTTCTGCCTTGCGTATAAGAAACGATCTGGGAACAGGATCAGAAATACTCTACATTTCCAACAATCTAGAGATAAGACAGTATTTATGGAAGGGTACTTATGGGTGTGAACATTGTGTCATAAACAAGATCACTGTGAAATTGGTGCGAAAGAAATAGTTTTTTTTATAAAATGGTGTTCTAACTCATTCATCAAACAAACGAACCTTTGTAGTGGATAGCGCGAGAAATAAACGAAACTGTCGGGAAGAGGAATTTTAGATACCTAGACTTCACCTTGTGAAGGCAGTAATTTCTGGTGGAAGACGCGGGGATGTTCCCGTCATGAGCGAGGTTACTTCCTGATGGGTTTTAGCAGTGGGCCACTTACGCATTGCAGGGATATGATGAAATCCGCTTGAAATCGCCACAGCAATGTAATCTCCGAGTAATACCCCACAAAAGTGTCCATTGTTTATTGCGAGAGAGCTAATTTAACAAAGCTGGAGACCTATACAATTTTTCAAGTATGGAAGTTTTATCTGCAAATTTAAATCTGGTTTCCTACCTCGAGCTTATAAAAGGAGAATATGAAATCTCACAGCAGGTGAACATTTCTTATTTGTGCTTTATTTCTTTCGTAAGCCACCCGTGTTGTCTCTGTTCAGGGGGCAGTATTGCAATAAAGCGGCACCGGTATAGAGGTACTCTTACAGCCGTAATGTGCATACATATAGGACCAGACTGACGACGAAAACTTTCGCAACAGTTTCGACATTTCCATGCCATTCTCCTTCGAATTTTTACGTTCATGTTCTCTTCTAATTGCTTCGACCCGATTGCCTCAGCACGTCTAAAGTTTTCGTCAAAAGGCAGTTTTGGGTAAGGGAAATTCTTTGCTAGAGAAGGTTTGCTATCTCGCAGATGAGTACGCGATGCGACGGTGGAGAAAATGATTAACGCGACCACAATTGTGGGCGGCAGAAGTGCGAGATGACAGCGCGATGTCCACGGTGACCGGCTAGGCTCATCAGCGAATAACAAGACAATGGAGGCTACTACGTTCACAAACAAACAAGCGGAGAACGAGAGTACCGAATGACACGTGCGGTCTCGTACTAGGCTTATATATCTAGTAACGTAAAGTACATGGACTCAGTTCGTTTGTATGATGCAATGTGGGTTGCACCATGTACAGTCTTTGTCAAATTTTTGAAGGCGAGCAGAAAGCGTGCAGGCTGCAAACAATTCAATGGAGACGCGTACGGCCAGATTGACGATGAAGCATTTTATGCCGGAAAAATAGAGAAAACGCCTTTCTTTGTTACTGTCATGAAAAACATTCGTAACATTCTCAAAGTAAAGCTTATTCTTTCAATCATCTGTGGTCCTGAATGCCCAGGTTTGGCCTAGGAAAAATTGGCAAAGCGTGCACATCGTTCCACAAAGCGTACAAGGAGAGTTAATAACGTTAAGAGGCAGAAACAAACTTTTTATGAAAGGAAATACAGAAGTCTTCCGGAGAGTATTCTTCCAGTCTGCGCTATGGTTTTGGATGGGGAGAAGAAAAGCACAAGCGGAGAGATGTGAGATGATTATGCGGAGAACGGTATGAGTATCAAGAGTTACGGCAGTTCCGGATTATTGCCCAGTAGGAACGTCTGAGCAACGTCGTATTATTGACATAATACAAAGCTCTAACTTCATATTGAGTCGTTAGAGGATATAGAGCGTTATTGCCGGATCCCGCTTGGCTAAATAACAGGTTTGAAGCTTCCCCGATAGGGCGCTTATTTGCTACACCGCGAGCTCTAAATAATTAAAACTCGCCTAATGACATCTTTAAAAACTGGAATAGATGTTTGGTCCCACCAATTTTACACGCCATTCAACAGACGTTATCGCTGAATAATTTTGTGCAAAAGCCCACTATATCCATTATTTAGGAGTGCTTTTGAACACAAAGCGCCAAGGTGACCGTCATATCTTGAGAACATATTTTAAGTCCCAAAACACCGCCGTATTGTCACTTTACCTGTGCCGTCGCATATGCGGCAGCACACAATCGCAAAGCCGCAGGTCAGCTAAGAATCGCGCCATGATACGCCCTCTCTTTTCAGGTCCAGCAAATTCTTCGTTGCGCAGAGCGCTGTGTGAGTAGTCTGCGTTTTGGACCCCTTAGGCTCCCTATTTAGAGATAATTGTGAACAGAACGGGCAAAACACACTCGTACTGCCGACGGAAGTGAAGATTCTAAACAAAATAAGGAAGGGAGATTGCGTTGCGTAATTATAGCAAGGCTGTAAATGTGCTTTCTATTTATTTCGATGTTCGGTTAATTCGAAATTTTTTTTGGTGGTCTCCATAGACATCGTATAAAGTGCACTTGACTGCAATATTTGTGTACGTTGCATAGCTCGTTGTATTAAATGAACGTTGTACGCAAAATACAAGTGTTACAAAATTGGTAGATTATCTCCCCGAGGACACAAATGTGTCACTTTTACACGGACATTTTCTGAAACAAGATAGGCAACAGCTAAAAAATGAAGACAGGTGTCACCGTGCCTGGGTATACCGGTAGTTACACCGGATGTGGCTAAATTGTGTGAAAAATATTTTAACAATACGCCTTGGGCTGTTTATAAAATATTATCGCGAACATTTGGTGGTGTCATGATCGAACACTGAAAAACAAAGATGTCTGCTAGAAACAATGGGTAGGTTCCGGTTTCCTCCTTAGGCGCATTGGTTGCCGTCTTCGGGGACAGTCGGCCATGTTAAACACTGGTCCAATTCGAAAGAGGCAGTCATCGAAGAGTGCTTCGAGCAGGCACCATCGAAGTCAGTAACGATGCAGGGTATACACCTTCCTGTCTAAACTGATAAAAGACTCGAGCGCCACCTTTTTGCGTCTTAGTGTTGTTACAAATGTAATTGTTCTTCTATTACAATATTTAATACAAATTACTCGTGATTAAGATGCTCTTTTTTTAATTTTTAAATGGCGGAACGTATGTTATAACTGCGGTAATAAAATTTACGGAACCAACTGCTTGCGTTTCTTAACATGTTGGCTACGAGGTGTTCGTCTGCGTTGGTTACCGCTGAGCCGTTCCAATTATCTTCCTTTAGACATATATTACAGGGCTTCGTATGCGGTCTACCAAGCTGTCCGTGAATTGGAACGCAGTCAATATTATGACACTACCGCCGATAGATCACGGGGCGACCCTGAATGACAAGTTAGTTCCGGTTTCGGTTGTACATTTGGACAGATAATCGTGTGACCCTTGTACAGTATACGCCTCGAGCGCGGCCTGTAGGGGCGCCACGGAAATCCCCCTAGCGGCCCGTTTCGAAAGCAGGCGCGGGAGTCCGCGCCCCGCTCCCCAGTGCCGCCACTGCTTTTGCGACACATTCACGACTGAGATTTACCGTTTGTGGGCGTTTGAAATTCATGTTTGTGTGGAGCAGTCGCTCTACGACTGCTCCACACAATTTACGAAAAAGTAATTTACGAAACAATTTACGAAACAATTTACGAGAAAGTAATTGTTTCCGACGCGGTCTTAGTGTTGTATTTTCGGTGTGTATAAGCGCCAGGTGTGTGCCACAGGCCAGCGTCGCGGAACCCGAGTATGATGGAGCCGATTGTAGTTACACTGACCTGAATTCAATAGCCGTGTCTCTGTAACAACCGGTTCCTCAGATGTTCATGCTACGGCTATACACTACGATTTAAATCGGTTTTGTGCGCTTACATAATCAGCGGAGTACTCATACCTGACAGCACACCAGTTACTTTTGCCAATATTATACCTCAGATATTGATCACCACCACTTACAAGCCAGTCTGTGTTAATTTCGAGAATATTCAACAAAAGTACGATGGATAATGCATAATTATACTCGGGGATCAGCACACGACAGAGTCGTCTTGTCGTGAGGTGCGCGCCCGCAGACCTTCATGTGCTACATACATCCTCTGCGAGCAGCGCGGAGACGGGCTTACAATATAATCCGCGTCCGCGACTAAATGCTTCTTCGAAATATCGTCATATGGCACAGGGAGCTGCAGAATAAACCAGAAACTGAAATCAGAGGGCCTTATATCACATACCACACTCTTCCAACGACACATTTCATCGCTTGTTGAACAGCCTACCCTGTATACTTCCAAAACTGCGTCCGCCGTACGATCAGCTCTTCGTTGAAGTAGAAAACAAAAGGAAAGTGAACGGGAGATTTATGTGTGGGATTACTAAAACGTTCATTGCTTGATTCCGCTCCGCATTTGTACACGGCGTCCCCTTCCCCGCCCCCTCACCGATTTCTCGCGAAATAGCAGTGCATTTCGCGTATAGTTGGTCTAGTGAAACCTACCTGGCTTAAGTTTAGACGAACGTCTTTTGCATGCCAGAAGCTGTACTGTTTATTTTTTTTTTCATTTCCGTTAGAGCTATTATGTTTCTAAATTCCGCATTGGCACAGCATTTATTTTTCTGTGGTTTCATTTCCTTGGTTTTTGCTATATGTCGTTTGTGGGCACATGTTTAACGACGCACAGGCTTGGAATATACTTTACATTTTCGTATGGGTTTATATTCTTATAAAAGGCATAAATTATGTCCGGGATTGGGTAATCACATCAGCGAAACATATTTTGGCTGCGGCGTATATATGCGAAACGAAGCCGCGTTCGTTTTCCACGCTGCAAAATGAAGCCAACCTCTCATTGTGCCAGTATCAGGTCTAAACGAGGCGTCAGTAGAATTCATTTGTGCCTGATGCTTTGGAGGTGACATGGGTGGTATGTTGCTGCCGTCGCCAACGCCCGGAAGATCGCTCTCCACATTTACTGTGACCTTCTGAACGCTTTTCCCGAGGTAAAAAACACGCGAACGCCTATTTTGGGTAAGTATATACATTGGAATATATGCAACGCCTGGAGTATGCAGTCTTCTCTAGCTGCCCCTGGATGGTGCTACCCGTCTCCACTTGGGGTGTTTCCGCTATGTGAGAGTGAGCGAGCTACGCACAAGGGGTTGGTTCGACGCCATCCAGCGAAATATCGCGCAACTAAAAACAATATGATTTTACAGATCACATATACAGATCACGGGTTCTGTGGGAAACATCTGGCCTAGTAATCTGGAGCAGTGAAAGACGTGGGAATACGGAAATGCACGAGCAGCTCCGTACGTGATAGGGTGGTTTTTGGTTGCGCCTATAAAGATATACTGCACCGCTGCTTCTCTCGCTTCCGCTTTATGATATTGCAAGCTAGTGCAGCAGCAGCCGCTGTTTGCGCCAGGTATATGGCGAATGCAAGTACGTTGTTTTATTAGTAATTCTTCAGCAATTACAGCAGTTCTGATACACAATATCAAAGCAGAGATAACTATGTATAAGCTTCCTTTGGGTATAAAGATTTCTGCAGGAAGTTTAAACAGCGGCACTTCACTATCACTTATGTTGAATCAATTTGAGATTTTAGTGCACGGGAATGGTGAAAGTGGTACCCTTTAGATATCATCATCAGCATGAAGCGTTGGGTGCAGGTCCATGCGCCTCGTCCCACAGTGCCGCAATCATGGCTCCCGTGACCGAGCGAAACGGCTTGTTGCTGTTCACGCGCGCTGCTCCACCTTGTCTGTACCGTCACAGTTTAGTCACTGACGTCATGTGGGGCGGGCATGGGCGTCCACCATCGGTATTTCTATACCGGCCGAGCTACAGAACACGCGCGTCCAGGCCAGCCTTGGTGCTAGGAGAACAGTGACGTCAAGAATTCCGTCCTGTCTGCACGGTCGCCTCGGTGTTCGTGTCGTGGAAACCGAAACTGAAACAAATAAACAATGCGGTATATGGGTTTCAGGCTGCGGTCGACCGTTCAAGGTAACATGCGATGATTATAGGGCCGCTAGCATACAATACATGAGAAAAGAATAAAACATGAAAATTTCGTGTCAAACCTCTTTCAATGCATCTTTCGGCACCGCGGTGACGCTACAATGGCTATAGCCAGAATCTGAAATGGCGAAAATTGCCAGACGTGTGTTTTAAAAGAATTTATTGATAGCCCTTAATATCCGCTTAAATGCGTTCTCACTTCTTCAAGCATGGTTAGGTTACAGAAACCACCGACAGATGTGACGGTTGTTTATGTTTCGTGTTTACGAGTCCCATGTTTGCGTCGTAAGCGTACCCTTTGTACTTGTTTTTGTTATCACCTGCAGCGCAAGAAGCACAAGCACTGTCTTCAGCCTTGGGTCGCGGGTCACAGCCGGTGACGGCCCTGTTGAGAACCATACGGAGACCCCCGAGGAACACGCCCGACACTCTCACTCGCATAAAAAGATAAATCATAAAAAGGCAAAGATAAAAAACAAGTTGAGCCACAAGACGCCGAAACGTCGAGTAAATAAGACAACCAAATGAGCAACGGCGTGGACTCTCGCTGGTTCGCCGCAGTCGATGGCCCGGCCACCAAATATTGGTGCCAGGAAACCCAGTAATCAAACAGATTGAACTACGCTACTAATAAAATTGTTTTACAGCGCTATGGGTTTAACTGTGCCTTTGATGTTTAACGCAGCAGTGAGAGGAAAAAGCCTGATATTTATAGCTTTACTGTATTGTTTAATGCATATAATTTATCATTTGACTATTAGGAAGATTTAGGATTTGCTTCGTCTGCAAGTGCTGATGAATTTGCTTCGTCTGCAGGTGAAAACACCATGCGGTGTTTGCAGTTAACGCACAGGTGCTTTAATTGTGTTACTGTGGTTTGAAATAGGTCTTAATGCTACGCCAGCTTTCTCAACTTTTATGACAAATGAGTTTTGTACAAATATATCATAGAGGAAATACTTCTGTCCATATGCTCACTTCCGTCCGTGTGCTGTCGTTTAGTGGAGACCGCCATAGTTCCCACTCCTTCGCTTGCCTTTCAACATGCGTTTTACCCTTCCTGAGCTTAAACTAAAAACCAAGGGTAGCATTCCAAAAGTGAAAGCTCTGTTACTCCAGCTACAAAAGGAGAAAACCCTTTTTTCCGTCAATGTAACCCAGCGCCTCGGGTGGTTCCAAAGTAAAAGCTTTAATTTCACCCTTGTTCCAAAGGAGGGCGTGGGGAGAGGGATTGGAGGAAAGGGCAAAAGCACCTGCTACTAAAAATTACGCATGGAGGCGCTGGCTGCCACTTATTTCATTGTGCCTTCGTACATACAGTGCCGTCTGTGCCGAGGAGCGTCGTCTTTGTTCTACCTTCCGGTGAACTTGCATGCGTGTTGATTGCGCATTATCGGTGCCAAACACAATATAACCAACGACAAATTATTTGTAGACTCTTTCAACTAGGCCGATTGTTTTCACTTTTAAAAAATTGTGGAGACATCAATTATTTAAAAGCTGCGCTTTCGTGCTAGTGCAACAAGTTTGGTGCTCGTATAACAACATTACTGCTGATTTATCACGCCACAGACGACTTTTTGAATTGTTCTTTTCCCATGCAGAAAAACATGAAAGCGCGTTCCCACAGTCCCTGACTGGGGGCTCGTTGGAGGGCGTCTAATACCTGTAGTGTATATTAGTATGAAACCATGAATGTACTCCTATTGCCACCAACAGTAGGGTTATGGCGAAATATTGCTTGTTCACGTAGAGGAAGTAGGAGTTAAACATGACAGCACTTCGTGAAATTTAGAAAATCAGCACACTCGACGTCAGCAAATCCGCGAGGAAGATTATGTGAGGAAAACAGCCCTTTCGAGTGCATTCGAGTTGTAAAAATGTCTATATGGGGCGGAAAATATCTCAGAACGTGGCTTCGACATCGCTGACCTTCCTCTGTTGATTTTATTTACGACTGTTCGGAACGCGCTTAAGTGTACTTTATCTAGATTCTGATTACTAGAGGTGGAGCGGACTAAACGTATCGAAATATTGTTGACGCAATAAACAGGAAAATAGAAAAATTCCCGTGCATTGAAAGGCTATACAGAAGGCGTCATGAAGCAGTCGACATAGATAGGCTGATGATTATCGTAAAATTTTTTTGCTTTCAATGGCTTTCATTTTCGATCACGGAACATCGGAAGGGCGAAATAAGCAGTTAGCGCGGTGAAATTGAATAATTGAGCTCACAAGCCCCTGCAGCGGCGGCCGCTAGCCGCTTTCTGGACTTAGAAAAGGCTGACCACCCTTCTCTTTTTTTATGGCTGAGCTTTCTCCGCCCCCGTGGAACACCTACGGGGGGCGGAGGAGGTTGTGGGTTTGAACTCCACCCCGTCCCCCCCGCCCCCACCAGGGGTCTGTCGAACCAAACTACCTCCGGAGGCCTCTTCCACAAAACCGAAACCAAAGTTCACCGACAAAAGTAAGTAGTCTGGGAAGCTTTATTATTGGATATTCCTAGTTAAATCTCAAAGAATATTCTTTGACCGGTATCCAAAGGTATCCAAAAATTTAACAAGAGACCCCCAGCTTTTTAGGCTCTGCATTTAAGGCCGTGCTTACCAACTTGCGTATAACTTGAAGTAATTTGCGAAAAAGAATGAGAAAAAATTACAGTGACACAAATATGTCTACGTGGTAGAACATTTCTGAATGCTTAAAATTCATGGGGGGTTTTAAATTATTCCATAGCCCCCCTCCTCACCCCCTACAGCGTGCCTCATGACCCCAGCTAAACTGAAATTAGTATCACAATTTTTGTACGGCCACATCACATCATTTTCAGAACATTTGTGCCCAAGTTCTGTCATAGGATTTAAATTATTCGTTGTCTTCGAGGGAAAAAAAGGACGCTGAAATTTCCCATAGGTTGGGACGCGGTATTGTCGAGCTTCCCACCCGAACTGAACGCCTGTTTTTTCTTCAGTATTAACTGTACAAGCTTACAGAGCTGTGCGTCTGCCCTTGAATAAAAGAGTTTCGTTTTCCCTTTATTTATTTAAATAGAGGCCCATATATAGAGGCCCTCGCTACATGCTTAGCGAGGGCCTCTGTTCTGGCAGTCTTGGTGCTAAAGGGAGCTTAAGATGGTTCAACACTGGTCGACCACTCTCGACATGTCGTAGACACTCGAGTCACGGCCCGGGGGTAAAAAGAAGGTCCCCTTCACCCCGAGTAGTCCGTGTGGCGCTGGCTACCACCCCCCAAGTGCAGGAAACAAAAATACCTTAACATAAATACCCGAGAAAGTGCTGGAGAAACAGCCCCGCCGGCAGCGTAGTGGTTATCGCACCAGACCGGTATTCTGGAGGTCGTGGGTTCGGATCCCACACTGCGGGCATTTTTTCACCACATTTTTTTCGACTCAAAAAATTCTTCATCTCTTTCTATGACCCACCACAACCTCCCCTTTGTTTTCCGAGGTTTTCTTGACTGCCAACCCTTATCCCTTATATATGTGTGTGTGTGTGTGTGTGCGCGCGTGTCGCCTGAGTTAGTAACACTATAAAGGGGAAGGGTGAAACGGTCAACGTTTCTTGTGTAGTTAGAAAAACCTGTGCACACAGGTAACAGTATGTCGTGCTGAATACTTTTTCAGAAATATGGGCTTATTTGAATGCTTAGCACAAATTGTGCCGCCGTATAGGAACAGATTTCGTTCACTTGCGTATAACTCGCATTTGAAGAAACATTCACGTTGAGACGTATTTGAAGTTGGTCGTGCGCGAAACCACGACCAACTTTACTTCGGACCTCCCCAGCCAGCGGCTCTCTATGGGAGCGCTTGCGCCGAGTCTCGTTTTGCGCCAGGCCGCTAGGGGCGCTTTTACGCACTGTTGCGGGGAGCGGTGGCTACGCTGGCAGTGCGTGCTCGAGCGCTAGTAGCAGCCGTCTGGAGCGGGAATTCGAGTTTAATCACACTTCAGTTAATTGATTTCGGTAATTCCGAATGAATAAGTAGCAGTTTTACCGTGACCATCCCTGAATGAATCTTTGTTTTTTTATGAATTAGCGTGTTAAGGCGGGGCGGGGCCTCTTGACTGGCGTTCCCGTTGTGAGATGCGTTACGGTGCACGCGACGCATTTAGTTTAGTGGTCTGATATGAAGTGGTGCCGAAAAGAAATAACATTATCTCACGTACTGACAACGGAACTGGCTAGCTAACGAAAGTGTACAGGTTCATACTCGCAGGGGGAGGTTATTACCGAATTTGATGTACATTGGGAAGTTCTTAGCATAAACCAAGCTTATGTCATAAAGCTTCCCAGGAACTTTTTTTGTTATAGTACATACAACAAAATTGAACCTTTCTGTTGAAATTCCTCATTAAGTGTAGCGGTTTTTCCATGCTATAAGTTGCGAAGGAATTTTCTATGCTCGGAAAACGAAATGCAAAAATTCAAGCACCAAAAATGCTATTTACGGTGTTACACGCACTAATTAGCGACGATGATTTGGCCCCTTTTTCGAATAAATTGGAAATTCTTCATTGCGAGTGCATGTGAAGTGCTACAATGAACTGCTACACTACTAACTCAACAACGATGTCATTTTAAGCCTATTTACAGGCTAATTTTATTTATATACACAATGCCACGGTTTAGGCACACAATGCCACACTGTAGTCAGGTTTTCAGAACATTAATGAACGCTAGTATTGCACAATCCTTTTCATTTTGGCATTTTTTTTTCAAAAGTTCATTTTCGTTCACAACCACACACTTCACTTGAACAATGAAGCACAGTAGTCACACTTTCAGCACTATTCTGGAGTCTGCTTTTTCCGCAATCCTTTTCCCTTTGCCACTCTTGGCCATTTTCTCCGCAACAAAATTTGTGAAAAAAGGTCGGCTGAACTTCTCTAGCCCGAGCTCAACCACTGCCCTCGTATGACTATCCATTGAGCCGTCGTGGCTGAAAAGCTTGTTTTTCCAGTGCAGCTGGTAGCATCGTCCTCACAAACAGTGCCATCGGTGTTTTTGCAGGATATCGCAACTTTTGCAAATGCTTGAGCCGCTCTTTCCAATGCACAGACGAATTCCAGGAACTGAAGCCTCGGATAAGATTGCCCACCCCGTCCAAATTGAAGATCACCGCACTGGCAGGTCCAGATGAGCGAGGCGCCTTAAGCCGCTCCACGCAGAGTGATCACTTAATGTGTTCCTCGACGGTTCTGTCACGAAAGCCCGCAATGAGGCCCAGTGTGCTGGCCTTGATGCTTGGAACTAGATCACCTAAAACACACCAATAAATTTGGTGGAAACAAGAGAGGTACGCACAGGTGATAAACAGCGCACCGCTGCTTATTGCTTTTTTTAAACCACCCGACCAATTTAAAATACGAAAACTATGCCCTTGGAAGCATGCAATTTGTCGTGATCGGTTGGGCGATAAAGCGCATAATTACAAAAACGAAACACAATTGTGAAGGGAACAAATAAAAATAATACGAAGGGTGTTCTAGGCTTTTCTTGTAATTGCCTTTATACATATGTCTCAAACTTCGGTGACCGGAAACTCGTGAAAGGAAACATTTCTCATCTTACCTTCATCAGATCTACAATAAGGTACGAAATAGTATACCATCGTGCTCCTTCAAAAGAAAAACTCGCTTCAGAGGACTGAATATGCTGTATTTTTCATGTCTGAAACTTCGTGCTTTACTGACAGCAGACGCAACTTACGCTCCACGCCGCGTCTGCAATAGCGTGCTCTGCAAGGCTGCGCCCACGCGTACAGCGGCCGCGGCGGCGAGGAACGACAGGGCGTAAGTAGCGCCACTCCACTAGCAGCGGCGAAAATTATCCCCGTGACGGCGGTGCTGGGGCCGCGCTCGCTGGGCAGGTCCGAAATATAGTTGGTCGTGCTCGAAACTAGCTTCGCTGTGCAAAACCGTATTTTACATTTATTAGACAAGTAAAAAGCCTTTTTTTAAATCCGGTATAGCCGCTAATATTTGTTGCGAAGCTGTGTTTGGTTTGGTGTATTCCCCTGTTGTTGAGAACTGCTTCGGCCGTCAAGGCGACCGTTTTACTAAGAAACGCCTGTAGCCTGTGTTTGCGCGCCGAAGGACCGGAAGACGCAGCTATTGCGGTTTGAAGAGACCGTTTTGGTCCAATGTAGTTGGGTCTAGGGTTTCCGCGTTGCAGAAGATTCCGAACCCCGTGTGGTGTTCGCTCAGGGCTCCGAGCAGTCTCTACTTCCAACGGGCGTTCCTGTTTATTCCACTCTTCACATCATTGTTTTGTCTCAACGGTTGCGTCGACGTGAATAATTCTTTTGCCGATGCGCGCGTTTTTGGGTTGAAACTTTGTGTCGCTTAGTGTTTAGTCCCTTTCTTTGTGGCGGGAACATGGCTGCTTGGTGTTAAGAAGCACCTCCCCGAATGGTTGCCAAAAGATCTCAAGAATGCGGTTTGCTTTTCAATGCCCCGGTCTAAGGAAATCCAAGTCCTGTCCACCGGGATCACGACAAGCAGCTGCCGGCTAAGGCAGAAAGTTGGGGCTAGATGGTTATCTGACTGAATTTTCCTAGCGAAAAACAGACGCGGATGAAGGAGACGCCCTGTGTACTTCTTCGTCCGCGTCTGTTTTCGCTAGTTAAATGCAGTCAGCTACCGGTGCCGCGGTCTCCCTTCATAAACGCTGCCGCCCATCGTTGGTCCAATAATAACTCCGGGACAGCTTCATCATCATATATTTTTTTTGTTTTGTACTATTGTTCTCTTGAATAATTTCTCGTTTCATGTAATAATTTAATTGTTTAAAATTTGTATGTGCCTAAGGTCTGCCAATGTTAATAGTAAAATAGACCAATTAACATTAAAATACTGAAATTTCTCGGCTGCTTCACTGCGAATCATCATAATAGTGCAGCGGTACAGAAGCGACAATTTTCGTCATTGTCCCTTCTCTAATAGTTAGGTGTACTGCAATTTTTTCTCTCGGACCTTTTGCAAAAATAAAGGTTCCGAGGAGACTGCGCGGGATTTGCGCTTTGCTTGACTTCATCAGCGAAGAAGGAATAAAGGAATGCTTTATTTGTACATATTTACTTCCCCCCCCTTGGTCTCCCAAATTCACTTTGTTTCCATTATAATTCAAAACTCGGGTCCCAGGATTCGGGCTATAACAAAACCCTTCGCATGTGTTTTTGTTTTATGTAAAGGTGTATTCAATATTGCATTCCTCCTGGAGGTCAATTGTATAGGATATGAGGGCTGATTTCACACTGAATTTTTCCGCGTAAAAAATTAGAAAAACTGGACAACTACACTTTTACAATTTTATACATTTTATTATTAATGTTTGTTTGTATTATTTATATTTGCATTGATGTTTGTTCTTTTTGTTTTTATATTTGCCTATTATTATATATTTGATATTTCTTGTCATATTTTTAACCCCCCCCCCCCGAGATAAGAATCCTGGGTGCGCGAATTCTCCCCCTGAGTATGGCGTCTTTATACCGAGCAAAAAGCACTGCGTGAAAGCCAAATTTTCACAATGGGTTTCACAAAACGATCAGGTTGATCAGCGAAGGTACATCAAACACCTCAAGAAACAAAAAAAAACGTTTCCGGCGTGGTACCAGTTAAACATGGGTCCTTGTGTAACGAAGCCCATGTCTATCCGACTATGCTATTCCGACATGGCCGAAGAAGCTTGGTTTCGTGGACTTCAACGCGGGTAGTATGGGAGAAATCTTAGCGTTCTAACCATCTTACTAAATAAATGGGCTTTGATTTTTCAGTTTATTTACCTCGACTGTACTTAACGTTTTACTCGCTCTATCACTCACTCACTCACTCACTCACTCACTCACTCACTCACTCACTCACTCACTCACTCACTCACTCACTCACTCACTCACTCACTCACTCACTCACTCACTCACTCACTCACTGAATGCCAAAGCCGTTCCTCTTGCACTTTTCCTATTGCAGGCGTTATTATATATAGCAGCACTGAAACGTCGTGAAAATGAAGGGGATAATTTCTTCAGGCATTTGATTGTAAGTATTACTTACGGAACCAAAGTCCTCCTGGTCCTTAAGCTGTGCGTGACCGCTCGGCGGTGGTTGCTTTGCTTACATAGAAGTACAGTACAGAGGGTTTATTCGAAAATTACACGGCATGTAACAAAATCCGTAGTTTGAAACAGTGCTATACCATTTTTACATTCTGTTCCCAAACTTCTCCGGGGAACAACCACAATTATTGTTCCCTGAGAGTCAGTAATCTCCTGTTGACCGCTACAATCATCGACGTACGATTACCATATATTCGCTAGGCTAATCAGTTGCCAGCCATGCTCAGACACACACAGAGAGAGAGAGAGAGAGAGAGAGAGAGAGAGAATGAGGGGTTTTTTTATTCCTTGAGCAGAAGGTGACCTATAGGCCTTATTGTAAAAGGCATTACTGGAATCATTGAATTCGACTGCCTGACCTTGCTCGGATCACCTGGTCTAGCTGGGGAAGACAAGAAGCAGAGCCCTTAGCAATACCTTGGGAACTTAACATGGGAACTTCGCCAAGAATGTGCGGAGTATCATGGGGCTGCACTAACCAATGACGCCTCATCTAAACCGTAAAAGCATAATTTTCAGCCGAGGCCGTTGATGGAAAAAGGTACGGCCACTTCTCATTCTGTATTTCGATTAAAGTGGCGGTGACAGTAAAGTGGCCCAAGAATCGCCATTCAGGAGGAGGAGGTGTAAATATTTTTTTAAAACGAGCGTTTCGGTCAAGATGGCTGGAGCAACCATAAGGGGGGGGGGGAGCACCAAATTCCAGGATGGTATGGTCCTGGTTGGCTGCCAGGGCTCAAGCGACAATTTCTTGTTGCAACTCAAGGTCAGGGCTAGCGAGCAGGTCTACCAATGAATGTGGGCAGAGTAAGGGGATTGGTTATAAATTGGCTACCACTTCAGGCGTATAGGGTGTCAGAGGATTGGCGTAACCACAGGTCACGTGGTTGTGGGAGTACATATGCAATGGAGAGTACGATGAGGGTACAAGTTCCTTCGTAGCATTCGAAGGGTAGTGGCTTCGTGCCAAGTGAGGCTGATGGTGAGCGCGAGGACATTTGCTGTGGCTAAGGCGGTAGTCAGGAGATAGAGAGATAAAACGTCCGTGATGGCCGGTGGGTCACGGATTGGTTGCGGCAGACGTGGCACCACTCATCCACCAGTTGTTAGTAAGTAGGCGACTTGATAGCGACTGTTCGGACAGTAAAAGTTTGGTTCGTTCGGTGAAGGAGAAATAGACAAAGATTATAGCGTTTACCGTTCTATTAAAAAAATTTGGTTATAAAAAAACGACGTGGTATGGGATGCTTCTGAACACTTTTTCCACTTTATAGCTCTGTTCCGGCCAAAATATTTCTAGAACATTTTAGCACGTTTCCCAACGGCTCGCGTTAGAACACTTCCTGCCTAAAAGACACGGGACATGCAGCAAAGCTCTATACCTCTGCCCCCAACAATTTAATCACTGCGGGAAAAACCGCCCAGGCGCAAGAATTCACCTAAACTCTGCATGCTTCACCCCTTCCCAGGTTTGACGTTACAGTCTCATCTCCGTGGGCAATAATACCATGGCGCCAAGATTACACTTGTGCCCTGCATGCCTCGCCCTTCCCAGGTTTCACGCAAGTGGAGATGGCAGGGCGTCTTTACTATCTCTTTATGAGCAGCGTTCACTGTGCTGTACATAAGGTGGGAAAGCCAGCTCACGAACACCACTCTCACACCACCTTTCTTACAGCTGGTTCACTTCTGAACAAATATGCAATGCTGGGAAGGCATTTTTTGCTTATACAGAGAGATGGTTGCAAAATAAGTTACTTATAAAAAATATTGGGAGGTTGGCTCTCGGGAAACCCGAAATCCTATACCCAGAATGAAGCAGCATGTCCCCTGCCTCGGGTTAAGTTCACACTGACTCAAAACTGGCTCCGGTTTCTATTATCTCTGTTATGTGAGTAGAATACCCTTGGACAAAGAAAGGTTGACTGAAAAAATATATTTTCCGCGTTTCGAACAGTTCTTGGTTAACATAGGCTGCTTTCTAACCAACCACTTCGCCCATATACATTTCCGAATATGTAGATTAGTCAGTCTCCTGTTCACAATTTGCGAATGTTCAGCATAGAAAACCCTTTCTGGGACATGAAGGATTGTGTTCCGTGACTTGTAAACATGCCATGTTCTCCATATTTTTCTTTTCTTTTTTGGCAGGGTACTGTGGCACTCGTAGTCGAAAGGAGCGCGGTATGTGACTTCTCGTGCATCTTGGTCAGCAGTTTGGACCTCTTTCACACAATTGCAGCTGGGAGTTCATGTAATTCGAACTTTCTTCATTGTGGATGGGATAATCTGTCTGGAGCGTTTAGGTATTCCCTCCGTAATGATGGTTGAAATGTGGCAGTTTGAGGGTCTAATGATGTTTGCACATCTAACTCATAATTTGGTAATTAAATTGGGAACTGGATATCTCCAATTTCCGATCCATCCGTTGCTGTTCATCAGGAGGGTCATGCAGTCACAGAGATTGCCAGAGTCGTCCCCTGCGACGGCTTTTGTCTAAATATTTTTGTACATTCCACCGTCGGTGCATTCTCAGTTTACGTGATTTTTGTGTTTTATTAGAAGAGATTTGATCCTGGGTTCTCCCCTTTTCTTGTGTAGGTTTGGATGTAACGATTTGTATTTAGTATTTTTATGACGAGTCGCTGAATCTGTGACATGTCTGGGATGGTTTAGAGTTAATTTTCTGTGGAAGGCGGGCGATGGTGTGCCTACATTGCATACGATAGCCCGACCCGGCGTATTTTTTTTTGTTTGCGCTGCGGGAGCGGATATTCTGATGTATTCAAAAGTTTTATGAAGACCCATTTGCATGACTTTTCTGGTGACCGTGACAAAGAAAATGGAGGCGTCGGGGGCTGCATTGCATGCAGTCCTGATGGAGGTGTTTACTTTGCTTTCTGCGCTGAGGAAACGTTTGTGGTAGGGTGCGCAGCACAATATGCACTTCATAAAAAAAATCCCCGCACTTCCCCGAGGGGGATTGTGAGGATGCAGAAATGCATTGGGTGCACCGATGAGTGTGATGCGATTAATGGCGAAGAGAGAGGCGAGAGTGTGAGCGTAATCATTTATTTTTTTCTTTTCCCACACCCGTCATTTCCGCTTCGTTATAGAGAAGCGTCTTCGAGACCGCGTTGAACGCAACCGCCAACTGCAGAGGATCGTTCACGTCAAAGTCGTCGGGAATCGTTTCGAACTCACCGTCAGCATCATCGACGTCGTCTTCCTGCGGTTCCTCTCGTTCGCCGCCGTCATCGAAGTGATCGAGCCGACTCCAATCGACCCGAACGTTGATGGCGCGATACAGCGGGGTGTGTTCCAGGTGCTTGAGCCAAGCCAGGATGTTGCCGCGCTTCACCAACCCGCGCTTGTACGCTGCCGGACTCATCAGCCTCCGCTTGATGTGAACGTCGAACGCAACGTCCTCGGGTACCATGCGAGGAAGGCACCGCACAACCTTCGATACGTCGATGGGCACGTTCACCGCCTGTCCCTTGATTCCAAACTGCCCGTTGCCTCGAGTCAGCCGCCTGATGCTCATGAAGGGGAGTCGAGGTGCGATGAGCCGCTCTTCGACCGGGTTCAGATCGGGAAGATGCGCCGGCCGAGGAGGATAACGGTAGCCAAAACTCACGCAGCCCTCCTCTTCGCAGCTTTGTCTTCTTCTCCTTCTTCTTCTTCAGCGGTTCCCCTACGGGAAGATGACGATGGTGGTTGAACGCGAAGCTATCTCGTGATGGATTGTTTGGTTGGCCAATCGCTAGGAGCATCATGCCACAATCATCATCAGACGCTCTGCGCACGCCGGCCAAGGGACGCATGACAACCCCCGACTATAATGCATTTCTGCATAAAATTGTCGGCATGAGTTACCGTTTCCTATTTCACTGACCGTTCCCCTGGTGAGACGTTTTGCATTATGATCTCAATTGTTCAATATTTTCTATTTTGACAATTGTAAGAGTGGCTTTGCCGCTTTTAAGTAGGAGCCAATGTCCAGGATTCCTGCGTTGGTGTTCTCGGCAACCAAGTCCTGAAATACTTTTTGGTTGTTTTTTTTAAAGCGGAGCTGTTTACCCCGGCACTACGTTGTCAAACGCAAACACGAAACCTCCATTTGGAAAGAATAAATTCTTCCTGTCGGGGGAATTAAACCTGGGTCTCTCGAAATATTTAACCTGCGTTAACCCCATTGAGATATCATCTCATTCCAGGCGCAAAGCTTTTACTTTGGGTGATTCGTAACAATAAGTTTGGACTTGGCCGCCCGTTTTTGAGCGTGCTAACCCTCAAAAACGGACGGCCAACGGGAGACACGTGAAAGGCACTCCACCACTCCGCCGTTGAGCTGTTAAAAATACCGAGCGGAGAAATGTCCACCGCACGGGAGCGTATGCCCCATGAGGAGCGCGTGGGCTTGCTTCACGGGAGGGGTTCGCAAAAAGAAAAGAAAAAAAAATACCGAGCATGCGTAATCGGGCGCCTCTTAAGGAGAGCCCGGCATTGTCCAACTCCACATTCGAGAACATTTTGCCCACCACTCGTGGCGGGATCGCTACCGCGCTGTTCTCCTTGCCAGTTCGTGCGGAGTTCATCAAGGAGCTTCCGGCCGGTTCTAGCGCGTGCTAACCAAGTTAACTTCGTGAGAGATGTGCAAACGCGCGGATGAAACGATCCTGGCCGGCCTATCATGGACATTTTTTAACGGCACCTTCGGAATATTATGTCAGGTGTAGCAGTCTGGTGTCCGGCAAACGAGGAAAAGCTAGGAACTCTGCTGTTTCTCGAGCATAGCACCACTCGTGGAAGCTGTGCCATTTTCTTACCTTGGTTGTGTGGTGCCATCACTCATTTGCCCCACACACCCAGCAGCTGTGACAGGGTAGATAAAGAAGTTTCTTATTAGGCACTGAATACTTTGTGTTTTTTCTTACAAGGAGCCATTCCTTTTGTTTCTGCTCAAAATCTAAACTGTTCTGGGTTTTTGAGACCCTGACGATAATCATCGGCCAGCTGTTTTTTTTATATCGGGTCCCACCATTACTAGGATGAGAAAGCCGCCTTTGTGTAAGGCGTCAGTTGCGGGCACGGCTCGCGGCTCATTGCAGAGCAACCTACCGTGTAAGGAGCGAAGAACTAACTTTGGTACACCGGCTGAGCGTCTGGTGAAGATAAGTATATTTTCTTTAATCTTAGTCGCACTACCATTTTGTCGTATCCACATGTCAGTTAATGCGGCACGCATTTCGTATTTAGGCAAACCTTCTGGTCTGCCTGTCTCAGTAGTAGCTTCCGGTTGTCTGCGACGACGTAATTCTGTGGGCGCTTGAGGAGCACGGCTGATAAAAGACGGCTAACAGCCAGGCGAAAACTTAAAAATGAACCGAATAACGCTATGGCCTTTAAAAATCCGGGAAGCTTGCACTTACGCGCAAGACTTGAATGGCGAAGCTGTTGTACGTGATCATTGGCCGGCACAAAGTTTAGTTTTAGTATAGTGAACCCTATTCTAGTTCACTATAGTTTTAGTATCGCGGCGTCGGGGTTGACGTTGGCTGCAGGGCATATTAGTGACCTTATGCTGAGCAAGGCCACACTGACCTCGCCGTTTTGTCGACGTATTCGTACGCCACGCTGCAAATGTCTCTTACCTTCCCTAGCGGATACTTTGCACGCCGGTTCTCTCGAAGCGCGGCTCCTTTCTCGGCCGCGCAAACTATCCGCTGCCTGGCCGTGTGGACTGCATGATCACCAGCAGCACTTTTCGACATTGAAGTCGCGGCTCTTCTATGGTACAGAGCGCGTGCGCACGACGATGCGAAGACGAACGAACAAGCGGCGTACGCTATGACGGGTCTTTTTCAAAGTGTTGCCACGATGCGCTGGCAGACGTTTTGTGGCCAATTTTGGCCAATGAATGAATGAATGAATTTATTGTAATCAAGGAAAGGAAAGACCACCAGCAGGCGTAGTTTGTCTCACCTAAGGGTGGACACCGGAACGCCTGCTGGTGTGGGGGGTGTGGGGAATGGGGAAAACAGTTGTACAGGGAAGGGAGGATAGAGAGAAGAAGAGGTTACATATATACCAATATACGATTCTAACAGGACATATATGTGCAATATATACAAGGTAAACACTTTTTTAAAACACGAAGACAGAAAAAAACACACACACAAAAAAAACGTAGCACCCACACACACACCGCTTAGTTTATGTGGGGAGAAAGCGTAGAGCCGGGAGGAGTCCTGAGGCATCCAGGTACGACCCCAGGGCCTCATGGACTCCGTCCCGCTCTCTGGCACTGCCTGGCGGCCACAGAAATTCATCGAGGGGCCGAGCCCCTCCCCCGAAGGCGGCCAACAGTTCGGTCTTCCCTGCCACAAACTGGGGGCACTCCAGGACCAGATGTGGCAGGGTCTGGACAGCCCCCCGGCAGATCTGGCACGACGGGTCATTGATGAGTGCCAGGCGGTGTTTTCGCTCGGCTGTCCACACGCACTCTATGTTGGTATGCTCGAGTTGACGACCGTGCGCACGAGGCACGCCGCGAAGGCTGGAGTTTTTGCGGGCAATCGTGGTTAATCTCCTCGAGTTGTTATGCTTAGTTTGACGAACGTGCGCTCGAAGAACGCATGCATGAGCGTTCGGCATTCTTTTTTGCATTTTCCATTAACAACATTCCCTTAACGTTTATCTCCACAGCTTCGCTGTTTAAAACACCCGGAAGCTCAAACTTGCGAATAGCGCAACTGACAAAACAACCTGAGAAATACGCAGCCACTTTCACGAGGCAAAATTACAACCAGTTCTGCGCGCAACTACAAGCCATTTGAAATAATCGCCGCACCAGGTTCCTGCTCCAGTCTATTACTCGGACCCATAGAAAGTAAAACAGCCACAACAACCTACACACCAGGCACAACCTACACCGGTTCATCCACAGCTACACGAGCACAGATGGACCTCTCCCGAAATCACTGACCACAGTATCGGCTGCTTTTGGCATCCTTCCTCAACCGCTGGCCAACCTGAATAAGCTGGAATACCTATCCTAAATATTTGCTCCGCTTTCCCCACGATAGAAGTTGTCTCGCCGGCCGGCAACCTGACGCCCAATACCAAGCAACGGCACGTTCAATGAGCTATACCGCATCCCGAAACCTTGATTACAAAACGATTGTCAGTCTCCTCCAATTCAGCAATGAAAGCACCGAGGTAAGGAAATTACCTGGTCAGGGGGAACACGCAGACGTCCCTATGGTTACAAAACGGGGAAGCACATTAAGCTTCGCAAATAAAGCGTCTCCCTTACCTTATGCAGCGGAGAACCTGATGAGTACATGGCGCACGACAGACTATCGGCGCACTTAGTAGACGACTACCTCCCGCACATCGTGTGGGCCTGCTTCTCGAGACATAAAAGCAGGGCATCTCTCTTGAAATTAGGAAAACATGTAATACAATTGTAGCAGTCGGCACCAGAGCGCTCTTCTTGCACTTGACGTTAACGGTACATTCGACAATGGCATACCTGAAGATATACTGGAAGGCCTGCAATCCATATAATGTAAAGAGAAAATATACCCTTGTCTCACCAACCGCGTGGACATAAATCGCCTAGGGCGCCTCTGCCGGGACATACTAAAAAACCAACAACAAGGCACCCTCATAAGGTTTTGCATTTCTGGGGAGCTTTTATTCGCCGCTTCTGAACGATATATCAGGAACCATTCGTGGTCCGGGGCCAACTTTGGTGGACATTCCAAAAGCTTCTAAAGCCTGAAATCACGTGGCATCCACACATACAGCCCCTTTTTTTCTTTTTCCTCCAAGCCGAGTAAGCCGAGGGGTTCCGTCAATTTCTGTCAAGCCGAACTGCCGTACTGTCAAGCCGATTCTGCAACGCGCCCCGACGGTGCCCAGTCGAGCTCGGGGAATTATAAAAAAAGAAGCAAACAAGGAGGCGGAACCGCTCAAACGCCCGCAAAAAACCAATTTTGCGTCTGTACCCTGTATACCAAAGGATGGGTGCTCGCGGGCCGCGTGCACGAGTTGGACTTTCGGCGCATGAATGAGCATTTTACTTTATAGGTGTACCCATTAAAACATTGGCCTGATGACTATGCTCCTTGCGGTATAAAATGTTTCAGACGTTAGCAGATTTAAATTGAGCTAAATGTGTGCATGCGACGTTCTCCAACTGCACATATGTATTGTAGGCGAGCTTCAACAGCTGTTACTGCAGTTGAGTTTATTTAACGCAGTAGGTTTTGAGTGAGTAGTAAAACTGCTCTTGAAGTGAAAATCGCGCCACTCTTTGCTTTACGCGAATGAGAAACTAAGGCACACACTCGTGACTTGCCGTTCGTAGGAAAATGTGCCCCAGGAAATACAAAGCTAGAAAGGGAACCTTTAAAGGAACCGTGTCACACTTTTTTATAATTTTTTATTCATACAGGGTTGCGTGTTGACACTGCATTTTTCCCTGAGATAACCGTTGAGGGCATAAACTGGGTATAGGAACCGCTTGGATCGCAAGCAAGCAAGAAACCAAGCAAGCACGCTTTCACTGTTGGCATTGGCTGCGCAGCGTCAATTCCTTGTTGCCCAAATATTTTCGTCCATTTATTGGCTGCTGGTTGGTGAGAAACGACTTTCTGCACCCGATAATTTGGCACCAGTTAGAAGTTTTCAAATGTGTCAGCAGTGCACCGATTTATGACTTGGAGCCCGAATAATTCTCACAAGATTTCGGGTTGGATGCTGGAGAATAGTTGTCCGGGAAGCTCGCGATATGAAACCGCTGGAGAAGGTTCTACATGCTTCTTGGCTGTCTGCGATGATCATTTCTCCAAAGAATTGTGCAATGGCTAGGGAGATGGATGCTTCTTCCTTCTGTAAAAAGTGGATGGTGCGAATTGATGCGGTCATGGGAGGTGCTCGGTTGTGGAAACAACAGTGGTTAGCTTTTCACCCGAAAAGAAAGCCGCGTCTGTAAGCGCGTGGCAGAGTTTAGGCCTTATTGTTTAGGGATCACATCGAATGGGGCTTCTATACGAGCCTCGTGATGTGTCGGATGCGTATTTTTTGGCATTGTGGCCCCTCCTATGAACTTCTGAATCTCGCGGGGAAGCTCCGTCGCATCTGCCTAGGGGTGTTTCAGAGGAGAGCGCAGGCACAGTTGAGACATAATGGTTCTACCGGAAGCAGCAGATCTGAGATGTAAGAGCTGGCATAATTGGTGGACTTGTGCCTAAGGTGATGTGAACTCCCAACTTCCACAGTTTCTGCGTTGAGGGGCCAATGGGTAGTCACAATGCTAGCTTGTTCGCTTTGTGTATCCGGGCTTCTACATTGCCTTTTTAGGTCTCGAAGGGTATGGCGAAGGGGAGAAAGTATGTGACACTCGGTATGAAAAAACTCGAGCCAGCATAAGTGCTGACGTTTCGGCTTCCAGCCGAAACGTCAGTACGTTTTGTTTGGACTGACAGGCGTCTCTTTTTTGTTCCTAATTTACCCTCCCGGCCAGATAGGATTCCGTCATGCTCTCGACGTCCTCACTCTTTGCTCAAGTTATGAAAAACCTGTCTCTTTCTGTTTCTATCTGTCGCTCTCTCACTGAGCATGGCTGGCAACGGATTAGCCTTGCGCTCTTAGCGCCTTCCCGCATGAGAATACATGGTAATCGTGCGTCCATGAGAGGAGCGGACCACAGCAGATGACTGCCTCTCCATGAACAGTAATTTTGTTTGTTGCCAGAACACGTTTGGGAAACTAATGTGAAAAGGATAATGCACGCTTCCAAACTACGGAGTTTGTGACAGGCCGTGTAATTTTGGAATAAACCCCCTGTAGTGTACTTCCATGTAAGCAAAGCAACAGCTGCCAAGCTGTCACGCAACGCTGCAGGACCTGTAGGCCATAGGTTCTGTAAATAATACTCACAACCAAATGAATGGTGAAATTATCTCCTTTATTTTCTCGACGCTCCCGTGCTGCGAAACATAATGACGCCTACTATAGGAAAAGTGTAACAGGCACTACATCGGCATTCAGTGAGTGAGTGAGTGAGTGAGTGAGTGAGTGAGTGAGTGAGTGAGTGAGTGAGTGAGTGAGTGAGTGAGTGAGTCAGCGAGTGAGGGAGCGAGGGAGTGAGTGAGTGAGTGAGTGAGTGAGTGAGTGAGTGAGTGAGTGAGTGAGTGAGTGAGTGAGTGAGTGAGGGAGGGAGTGAGTGAGTGAAAAAAACCTTTAGTGCAGTCGACGTAAATATACGAAAAAATCAAAGCCTGTTTATTGAGAAAGACGGTTAGAACGCGAAGCTTTCTCTTATGCTATCTGCGTTGAAGTTCAAAAACCAAAGCTTCTTCAACCATGTCGGAATAGCGTAGAGGGATAGGCGTCGGCATCATAACGCGAGGAACCCATGGCTGACGGCGACCACACCAGAAGTGGTTATTTTCTTGAAGTGCCTGATGTACTTTCTGTTATCAACATCATCGTTTTGTGAAATCAATTGTGTAGAGTTGGCTTACCCACAGTGCATTACACTAGGTCGAAATACGACATCAGTGAGGCGGAGAATGCTTAGATAAAAAAATTAAGGAAGCTCACGATAATGCGAAGAATTCATCAGTGCGGAATAGTAGCGTTTTCCCTCTTGTTCGCCTCAGAACGTTGATTAAGCCTCGCGACTGTACGAGGGACCGCAGCCGGACCTTGATCTTCTTGTATTGCAAACGGATCTGCGCCGCACGTGACCTCATGGCCTTCCTTCATGGCGCGTTATCGCCGCAGCGGCGGCATTTTCACCTTCCTCCAGCACGTCCCGCACACGGGGAATGCGTACGCCTCCTTTCCATCCTCGCCTATCGCTCACCCCCCCCCCCCCCCCCCATTGAAGTGCTACTTCTTGCCGGGCGCTTCCGGTACGGGGTGTGGTTTGACCTCCAGCGCTGAAGGGCAAAACTCGTCACCCCACGACGACTGCCGTAGGTTGCGTAGTGTAGCTGAGAGAAGATAGGTGTGGCTGGACTTTTCTTACTCCAGAAAGGGGCGAGCGGCCGTCACTGCTAGGGCTTGTGCGCCCAAATATTCTTCAACTTTAGCTCACAAACTGGTTATTTTCCTCTTCCACTGCTCCATGGTCGGGAATGAAAGCCACTGAAAGCAAAAAATTCTCATCATCATCATCACTAGCCAATGTATGTCATCTGCTAAACGACGTCGTCTTGAGGCTTACAACCATTTTTCGTGCAAAGCCCAACCAAAATTTACGCAAAGTTTTTCTATTTTCCGACTAAAAACTCAACTCAAAACTCGCAAGGCATCCATCAACATCCTCAGTTTTCCCTCAATCTCCACCACGCGGGACGACCAGATGGATACCGAATCCCCCTCTACACCGAAATCAAAACCCAAATCCCCCAGTCCCTCGACTAACACTATTTCTCCTCTACCTCCTCCTTCTACTCCATCTTCCCCTTCTCCCGCCACCATCATCTCGCGCGATAATGCAATCGATACCGAATCCCACCCTGCCTAGTGCCGCTCGCCCCTCTCTTCCAAACTCCCACAAGAATACATTACTAAAGAGGAGATAGAATCACATATGCGAGAACTCCGTGCAAATCTAGGCAAAATGGCAGCTAAACAATTAAAACCTTTTCCGAACTAGTAGTGACGCTCGGCTCTCAGATAACTGATTTCAATGCTCCAATGACTGCATTTGAAGCCAAGTGTTCACGACCATCCGCATTATCCAAAAAATATTTCAAACCCTACTACCGATCCAAAAACCCCGCCGCTTCTTATAATAGAGGTACACAACATTATTATGTCGCAGTGGAATAGCCGGGGATATCGCCGCAAACGTGGCAATCTCCAGCACCGCATGGACTACAAAACGTCAGGCCCACCCCCAGATGTCAATTGCCTGCAGGAAACGGGCTGCGCAGTGAAATTATCAGGATACAAAATTTTTCCAAAGAGTGACCCCCGACATCGCAAAACGACCATCCTGGTGCATCGTAACCTCCCTGTATTACAACACCAGCTTCACCTTACCATACACATCGACCATGTTTAAATCGAGCTCAGTCCTAGATACCAGTAAACGACAAGAGAGTGTGTTAATATTAAACAAATATAGCTGCCACCGACTACAACACGGTTTCCACGTACTCTTTAAACAAGCGATCACTCTGGCTGGCAGACATCCCCTCGTAGTACGAGGTGATTTTAACGCTCACCAGCCCGTCTGGGGCTACCGAAGAGAAAATGTCAAAGGGCGCCGTCTACGGTTAGATTGACGATCGAAGGTTTCACCTTACTCACATAACCCGCACACCCAACTCGCTTAGGAAATAGTATTAGCAATGACTCATCTCCCGACCTCACCTACACACAAATAAAATCACTCATCCCTATACCATTTGGTCTAACACGCAAGCCGATCTATGCGGCGACCATAAAGTTATTAAAATTGAAATGGGCCAACGATGAATACGACCCAATCAAAATAAGCAGCCGCGAATAATAAACTGGGACACATTCAGGGCACATAAAACCGGACATCGAACCCCCACGGCACCCGTTACCATCGCCAACCTCGCAACGTGGGAAGAAGCTCTACACAAACGCCTATGCAACTCTAGAAAAACAGTAGACATCCCAGCAGATTTCCCAGAACCTGACTGAAAACTCGCCCACATGTGGCAAGCAACGGCTAGTCTCTGAAAACGCCTGTATAAACAGCGGCACCACCGAACCCTTCGAAGGAGAATAGCTGCTCTCGACCACGGCATTGAAAAATACACCCTCCACCTCCTCAGTCATAACTGGCATTCCGCATGCGAGGCTTGTAACTCCCACTTCAACCTTTCGCTAACGTGGAACATTCTCAAACACGACCCCTTTTCCACATGCACCACACGACGCTAACTCGTATCCTACATCATATATGAATTATGAATTCACTGGTACTGACATCGAACTCCTTGATTATATTCAGAATAAATACGCTCCTGTTTTCCCCACCTTAACTCATTCAAGTTACTGTGGGGATCCCAACCCAGAGCTGGTGCACCCATAACGGAGGCGGAGGTGCGCGCCGCCATCCAACACCTTAAAACCAAATCGTCTCTGAGCCCCGACAAAATAACTAACAAGCTGCTTCGAAACCTCGACGACCCTACCATCCCCGACCTGCCGACACTTTTCAACGAATGTTGGGAGAAGGATGAACTTCAGTCTTAATGGAAGACCGCCAAAACCTTTCTTATCCCAAAACGGGGAAGCAGCCACCCGTCGATCACCTCCGACCTATATCGTGAACATCGGTACTGGGCAAACTCTTAGAGCACGTTGTTCTCACCTGGCTAAACATTCACATCGAAAGGCACCACCTGATCCCTAACTTCATGCTGGGGTTCCCACTTCAGCTCTCTACTCTAAACGTCATGCTACAACTAAAAGAGCACGTAGTATATGCTTGATTCAGTTCCACACTTAACACCAAGGCGATCTTTGGCATCAATTTACCACGAGCGTTCGACTCGGTTAGCCACTCGGTAATCCTAGAAGTAGTAGCCAGGCACCGCGGTGGCTGAGTGGCTAAGTCGTTGTGCTGCTGAGCACGAGGTCACGGGTTTCATTACCGGTCGCGGAGGCCGCTTTTCTGATGGAAGCAAAATGCAACAACGCCCGCTTACCACGACATTTCGGCGCACGTTAACGATCCCCACTTAGTCAAAATTAATGCGGAGCCCTCCACTACGGCGCGCCTCATCGCCTGCGTTACGTCAGCGGGTTAAACCCCACTATCAGTCAATCAATCAATGGAAGGAGTAGCCTCGGCTTGACTAGGTGCGCGAGCATAGAAATACATTTGTAATTTCCTACGGGTCGAAAAGCCACACTTACGATTTGACAATTGGCTACACCTCCGATTCCTCTCGGTATCAAAGGTACCCCCCAAGGATCGGTTCTTTCCCCGTTCTTTTTAATATCGCCCTACGAGGTCGACTCCCGCGCCTCGGCGCCATTTCCGACCTGCACCACAGCGTATGCGCCGATGACATCACGTTGTGGGTTAGTAGAGGATCTGATGGTCACATCCAAGATACCCTCCAAATGGCAACTGATGTCATTGAAGCGTACGCGGCCTCTCGTGGTCTGTCGTGCTCCCCAACAAAATCAGAACTTTTTCTGTACAGACCTCAAATACACGGAAAAAACAACCTTCTCCACTCCCCCTCATCCAAATAACTACGTCTAACGACCAACTGATCGCAATAGTTGACTGCATCAATATTCTAGGTCTCTGTATACAGGCAAACGAATATAATGTAGATACGCTCCGTGCCCTAGAAAAAGGGGTTTACCAGAATACACGACTCATCTCCCGCAGAACTACCAAACATGGAGGAGTGCAAGAAAACAATCTATTACGTCTCGTACAAGCCTTCTTCATCAGTCGGATAGCATACGTCAAACTCCTTCCTAAGCATTTAAGTCAGCGAAACGAACAGAATTGAAGCTATGTATGTAAATCTTACAAACAGGCCCAAGGTCTCTCCGTTCCACTCTATACAGAAAAACTATTCTGGCTCGGTCTACACAATACACTAGACAAAATTATCGAAGCGCAACGAATCTCGCAACTTGAGCGACACACGATGAGTGACACTGGGCGCCACATGCTTCAGTCACCCAACTATATCTGACACCCACGTCGAAATTCCTTCAGTCATTCGACACCAACTGGTCATCCACCCACTCCCTAAACACATGCAGCCGATTCATAACGAGGACAGACGCCGAGCGAGAGCACAGGCTTTACACAAGCAACACCCCTTATCCCACAAGTAACCTACGTGGACGCTGCAAAATACCCAGGACGCGAAGCCATGGCAGCGGTTTTCGTTGATTCATCTCACCGAACACTGGCCGCCCCCTCCTTCCCTGCTCAATTTCGACCGTAGGAGAAGAAATGGCAAACCTCTTGCCATTATTTCCAGGCCTAAGATTACTACTATAATAAGCGACTCCAGATCGGCCATTATCAATAACTCCAACGGGCGAGTTGACCCCCGACCCCTACGCCTATTCCTGCAGGCACGCCAATTTCCGAAACAAAAAATATATATTGTTTGGGCACCGGGTCACTCCGAAGTCCCAGGAAATGAATTGGCACACAAGGTTAAGAGAACTGGTAATCCGAGAGCCCAGTGGCACAGCAGAATCTCCTCAACCGCTCTCCCATAGGGACCGCCTCTTGACCCACCGATTGGTACTCGATCACTATTGAGTGTCCAGTGCTCGCTTCCCACCACCCAACCTTCCCGCTCCCGCCGCTACGCTGTTGTATGGCGCCAACTTAAAACATCCCAATTTCCCACCCCTGTCCTCCTATCGCTGCACTACCACGAGTTGCACTCTATCAGAGGCCCTCTTTGCCATAAATACGCAGACCTACGCCATGTGATTTGGTCCTGCGAAGAAATACCCCTTCAAACTCTTAAAACCTCACCATTTTATTACAAATTACGATCGAGGATCAGTGGGAGGGCGTGATGCTCAGCACCGACCCTATCTCCTAGGTCTCAATATCCCAGAGGGGGGGAAGACGCCGAAGAGATCTACATGAATCCTGCCGTCGTCGGAAGGGCACTGAAGGCAGCCTGAAAATGGTCCCACCCATGGCAACAATGAAGTTTAATCTGACCTGATCTGATCCATTGTGTCAATTATCTTCCCATACTTTTTGTAGACTCTGTCGCTAGTAATTCTATATTTAGACAACGTACACTTAAGTGATTTCTGACCAATCTTTAATAAAAAGCAATAAAGGAAAGTCTAGCCTGTCGGACCACGTTCTGAGATTTTTCAGCTCACTATAGGCGTTTTCACCACTAAAATTGCTTTCGATGGGGCTGTTTCCCCACCTCATCTTCCCCGCTGATTTGCTGACGTCGAGTCTAACAAATTGCTGAATTGCAGGAAGTGTAAACGATACGTTGCCAACAATACTACTGTTGGTGGCAATGTATTTAGAGTTTTAATCTAATATACACTACAGGGACGAGCCGAACTTCAACAAGCACCCGGGCAAGGACCATGGAGACTCGTTTCATGTTTTTTAGGCTTAAGAAAACAAGCCAAGAAACTCGTCTATGGGTAACCAATCACAATATTGTTGTTATATAAACATCAAAATTGTTACGGCAGTATGAATGCGCAGTTCTTAAAAAATGATGTTTCGGTAATTTTCAGAAAACGTTGCGCAAGACAAGCAAGAAAAAATCTTCCCTGGTGAAAAGCGGTTAAATCGCATTTTTCGACGGATGACTTGGTTTTCGGGCCAACAAGGCCCAATTAACACACACATACTACTGCCCCTAAACGTAGTACACAGACGCAGCTCTGCACAGACGGCGCTGTAGGTACGAGTGTGCTATGAACTCACTGTCAGCCACCGACTCCTTGCGCTCGTTTCTGGTACCACGTCAATTTTCCCTTTCCCCCCATCCGTCTCCGCACGCCCCTTTTGGAGCAAGGGCGCAATTAGAAGCTTTCACTTCGGAACCGCCCGAGGCGCTGGGTTACATTGACGTAAAAAAGGCTTTCCAGAGCAACAGAGCTTTCGATCTTGAAAATGTTACCGTTGATTTAGAGTTTTCGCTGAGCAGGGGTAAAACACATGCTGAAAGGAGAGCAAAGTAGGAGCATAAAATATGGCTTCCTCCGCTATGACACAGCACATTGACGGAAGTATTTTCTCTAATATATATTTGTACAAACTTCAATTGCCATAAAAGTTTCGAACGCTGGCGGATTATTAAAACTCATTTCACACCCCTGAGACGCAATTAGAGCAGTTGTGCGACGGCCGCAATCAGCTCACGGTAAAACAGACTGTTGGGCAAGTTTTTGGTCAAGTTGGGCGAGTTCTTGTGCCACCACTTAAACTGGGTGCTTGTTGAAATGGCGGCAGAAGAGAAAACATCTCACTGTGTTTTCTGTTCTTCCGCCACTTGCAGACGAAGGAAATCCTAAATCACCCTAATAGTCAAACGACAAATTAGATGCGGGAAACAGTGCAATAATGCTACAAGTATCAGCCTTTGTCCCCTCACTGTCGCTTTAAACATCAAAAGAACGGGAAAACCCTGAAAGCGCTGTAAAACAATTTTATTACTTGTGAATTTCAATCGTTACGATTACAGTTTCCCGTCACCCTACACTGGTGGGCAGACCATCGACTGCGGCGACATAGTGGAAGTCCACGCCATTGCTCATATGGTGGAATTATTTCCTCGGCGTTTCGGCGTCTTGTGGCGCAACTTGTTATTTATCTTCGCCTTTTTATGATTTGTCTTTGTATGCGAGCGAGGGTGCCGTGTGTCTTCCTCGGTGGTCTCCGAATGGTGCTCAACGGTGCCGTCACCGGCTGTGTCCTCCGGCTCGAGGCTGAAGATAGTGGCTGTGCTGCCTCGGTTGCTGGTGACAATAAAAAGCGAGTACGAAGGGTACGCTTACGACTGAACATGAGACTCGTAAACGCGGAATATACACACCTGTCACATCTGCAAGTGGTTGCTGCAAGCTAACCATGTTCGAAGTAGGGAGAAAGCATTTAAACGGGCACTAAAGGCAATCGGTAAATTCTTTTGAAATGAATGTATCACCAGTTTTCGCCATTGTAGGATCTCGTTATAGCCATTTAGCATCGTTGCGGTGACAAAAGAGGCATTGAAAGAGTAGTGACACGAAATGTTCCTGTTTTAATTTTTTTGCTGTATTGGTGCAAGGCGGCCCTATAATCAAAGCATGTTACCATAATGGTCGACCGCAGCCTAAATAACCATCTACAGCCTCGTTTATTTGTTTCAGTTCAAGTTTTCAGAACACCAAAACTGAGGGGACCGCCCAGACAGGGCGGCAGTCTTGACATCGCTGTTCTAGTCGCACCAAGGTTGGTCTGGACGCGGGTACTCACTCGCTCGCTCGACCGGTATGGACCTACCGGTGGTGGTCGCACTAGTCCGCCCCACATGGCGTCAGTGACTAAACTTTGACGGGACAGACAAGACGGAGCAGCGCGCGTCAACACCAGCTACCCGTTTTGCTAGGGCTTTTGAGCCATGACTGCCGGACTGTTAACGAGGCGCATGGGCTAACACTCAATGCTTCAAGCTGATGCTTATATCAAAAGGGTATCCGTTTTCGGCTTTCCCGTGCACGAAAATTTGAAATTGCTTCAAAATATGTTATAGTGAACTGCTGCTGTTGAAACTTCCCGTCGATATCTTCAGACACGGAGGAAGCTTTTATATAGTTATCTCGGCTTTGATATTTTGTGTCAGAAATACTGTAATTCCTGAAGAATCACTAATCAAACAAGGTACTTCCATTCCTCATTTATCTCGAAGGGATTCGGTGTCGCAAACAGCGGTTGCTGCTAGCGCCATCATAAACCGGAAGTAAGCGAATCAGCGGTGAAAAATATCTTTATAGATGCAACGAAAAACCACACTACCACGTACTACCACGTAAAGAAGAAATGAAGAAGATCGAAGGAGGCCTGCAACGGAATGGCTACCCAAAGCACTTTATCCGAAAAGAGGCAAAGAGGGCGACTAACACAACTATGCATCAAGGTGAGCAAGCAGAGGCGTCCACAAGAAGCGCGCCAAAGCGTGCTGCGGTTCCCTACGTCCCACATATCAGTGAAGCTCTTGCACGCATTTTCAAGAAACGCGGTGTGCACATTGCGCACGTGCCAACTAGCAAACTGCGTTCTGACCTCGTCCACGTAAAATACCCCCTCTCACGCTCCAAGTTCCCAGGTGTTGTTTTCAAGATTCCGTGCGCCGATTGCAAATCAGTGTACATTGGCCAAACGGGCAACCTTCACAGAAGATTAAAGCAGCACCGGAACGACGTAAACAAGGGCCATGGAAGAACAAGCGCACTGGCGGAGCACTGTGAGAAAACGGGACAAGTGGTAGACTGGGACGAGGCGAAAGTGCTGACAACCGAGCGCAATCTGTCTTCCCGATTGCTGCTCGAATCCCTCATCATTCAGACGACGGCCGACACTATCAACAGAACAGAAGGCAATCTGCACCGTATCTATGCCACCATCATTGCGACGCCTCATGCCCAATATATAGCTTCGTTTTCCACGCACATGCTCATTGTGATCAAGGTACCCGAAGGGGTACCGAAACGTCAAACCGCTTCTTTCACTTGGTCAGTGACCTACGTTTCATCGTCACAACCATGCTCTTACCTGACCAGACGGTATTCCGTCAAACCCTGGACTATACCACGTACTGAGCTGCTTGTGTATTTCCGAATTCCCCCGTCGTTTACTGCTCTAGATTACTAGGCAAAATGTTTCCAATAAAACTCGTGACCTGTGTTGTACGCTTTGTTAGAGAAAAACATATTGTTTTTTTAGACCACGCGATAGTTGGAGTGTTGGCCTCGAACCAACCCCTTGTGCGCAGCTCATTCAGTCTCGAATAGCGGAGTCACCCCAAGTCATTTTCGGCGGCTCCGCTATGCTCCAACTTGTCATTTGGGGTCGACCCGTGATCTATCGGCGGCGTTTTCATGATATTGTTTCTAGCAACCATCTTTGTTTTTTAGTGTTCGAACATGACACCACAAAATATTCCCGATAAGATTTTATGAACGGATGAAGGCGTATTGATAAAATATAAGTCACACAATTTAGCCACGTCTGGTGTAATCAACGCGGTATACCTATGTACGGTGACCCCTGTCTTCATTTTTTAGCTACTGCCTATCCTGTTTCAGAAAATGTACGCGTAAAATTGAATATTTCTGTCCTCAGTGGGATAATCTACCGACCCAGAACGACTTTTGTTTTGCATACAATGTCTAGTTTAAAGGCAACGAGCTATGCAACGTACACAAATATTCCAGTCGACTACACTTTATACCATGTCTATGGGGGCCACAAAAACATTTCGAATTAACCGAACATCCAAAAAAATATAAAGCACAAGAAAACGTCTCCCTTCTTTATTTTGTTTAGAATCTTGACTTTCTTCGGCAGTACGAGTGCGTTTTCCCCTTTCTGTTCAGACTTATCTTTACATAAAAAGGCTGAGGAGTCGCACACGTAGACTGCTCACACAGCGCTCAGCGCAACAAAGACTGTACAGGACCTAAAAATAGGGAGGCGTATCGTGGCGCGATTCTTAGCTGAGCTAAGATTGCAGTATAACTGCGCCGTCCCATCTGCTGCCGCAGATGGGACGGCGCAGTTATACTGCAAAGTATGGCGGTGTTTTGGTGCTTAAAATTTGTTCTCCAGATATCACGGTTACCTTGGCGCTTTTTATTCGAAAGCGCATGCAACTAGTCGATATATTGGGCTTTTGCATGAAATTATTCATTGATAAACTCTTGAATTGCATGTAAAATTGGTGGGACCAAACATCTATTCCAGTTTTTCCTGAAATGCCAGTAAGGGAGTTCCATATTATATAGAGTTGGCTGTGTAGCAAATGAACGCCCAACTGGGGCAGCTTCAAACAAGTTATTTAGCAAAGCGGAATCTGACATTCACGCCCTATATGCTCTAACGACTGAAGATGCGCTCGGAGGTTTGTATTACGTCAATCATACGCCATTTCCTCAGACGTCCCTACTGGGCAATATTCCGGAACTGCCGTAACTCTTGATATTCATACAGTTCTCCACATAATCATCTCACGTCTCTCCGCTTCTGCTTTTCTTCTCCGCATCCAAAACCATAGGGCAGCCTTGCAGAGCACCCCCACTCCTCCCCGTCTGACAACGCTAAGCCCTTCCTCAGGACTACTTCTGTATTTGCATCCATGAACAGTTAATTTCTGCCATTTAACGATATTCTCTCTCTGTATACGCCTTTATGAACCGATGTGCATGCTTCGTCAATTTTTTTAGGCCAAACCTTGGCCCTCTCGACCCCACACGATTCAAAGAATAATCGTTACCTTAAAATGCGACAAATTTATTTCGGGACAGTAACCGAAAAAGTTGTTTTCTCTACCTTTCCGGCTTAAAAATTTCAGCCTCAATATCGACGTAAGCGTCTACATTGAATTCTTTGCAGCCTGCGCACTGCCTGCTTGGCCTAGAAAACTTTGACAAAGGCTGTACATTCTGCTACCCACATTGCATCCCACAAAACAACTGATTACATGAACTTTACGTTACAAGATATAATCCTCGTACGCGACATCACGTGTCAATCGGTGCTCTCTTTGGCTGCTTGTTGGTTTCAGCGCGTACTGGCCTCCATTGTCTTGTGATTTGCCGGTGAGCCTCACCGTGGTTTCGCGTTATCATCGCGCAGTTCTGCCGTTAATCGTTGTTGTCGCGTTAATCCTTTCCTTGACCGTTGTATCGTGTCCTCACCTGCGATACAGCAAGCTTTCTCTAGCAAAGAATTTCCATTACCTAAAACTGCGTTTTGACGAAAGCTGTAGGCGTGCTGAAGCGCTCATCTCGAAGAAAGGAGAACGCATAAACGTAAAATTGTGAAGGAGAAGGCCATGAAAATGCCGGAAGTGTTGCAAACATTTTGAGCCTCAGTCGGTTCCTATAAGTATGCGCATTAAATCTGTAAGATTACCTCTTCAGAGGTGTACCGTTATTGCAATACTTCACCCCGAACAGACAAAAAATGGGCGGCTCAAGATAGAAATCAAGCACAACTAGCACAAATAGGGAAAGTACCGCACTTTTGATATTCCATATTTTCCTTTTATGAACTGGAGTTAGAAAGGGACATTTAAATTAAAAAATACCTCCCATATGCCTAAACAAATGGTATACGTTTCCAGCTAAGTAAAATCAGTTCTCTCGTCATGAACAATGCACGCTTTTTTTTGGTATTACTCCGATAATACCATGCTCTGGTGATTCCAGCGAATTTTAGTCTCCGTGCAAAGCGTATCTGGCGCACTGCTACAACTCATTCGGAATAAACCTCGATCATGACATAAGCAAATCCCCGCCTCTTCCACCACAAATTGCTGCCACCACAGCGTCCTGTCTAAACCTGTAAAATTGCTGTTCTCGACAGTTTTTTTTATTTCTCAGGATAGCCGTTACAAAGGTACATTTATTCGGTGAATCATTTAGGACAGCAGTTCATAATTCAAACAATTTCTTTCGCACCAATTTCTCTATGACCACGACCACGTTGATGACACGACGTGCACACCAATCGGTAGCCTTCCCTAAATACTGTCAGTTCTCTAGATTGTTTGAAATATAGGCTATTACTTATGGTGTTCTCGGATTGTTTCTTGTACGCAAAGCGAGCACGAGGTTGCGGGTTCGATTCCCAGCCGCGGCGGCCGCTTTTCTTATCAAGGCGAAAAGCAAAAACATCCGTGTGTACGAGATTACGGCACACGTTAAAGATTCCCATGTGTTCAACATTAATTCGGAGCCCTCCACTACGGTGCGCCTCATCGTATGCGTTGCCTCGGCGCGTTAAACCCTACAATCAATCAATCAATCAATCAATCAATCAATCAATCAATCAATCAATCAATCAATCAATCAATCAATCAATCAATCAATCAATCAATCAATCAATCAATCAATCAATCAATCAACCAATCTTATACGAAAAGGAGAAAGCTGAGATCCACTCCAACTGCTACATATTATCGGCGTGATCATGAACCCGATTTCACAGACAGGCTTTAAAGTGCTGTTGTCGCACCTACCATTGAACAAAAATTGTACACGCACTGCGCCCATTGAATGCAAGCATTTTTCTTACAACCTCACCTGTGGAGTTTACGTTCAATCCGTAGTTGCAAAGTGCTCCCCAAGCTCAAAGTTTTACCCTTTTGTACCGGTATACGTACCCATATCTTGCTGTTTCCAGCTTAGTCTGGTTGAATTTCAGCCACCCTGTCTTGTCCTCGTCGGGTATAGGTAACACGATGGTTGCATCCTCGATGCCTCGCTGTGCAACTTGGTCAGTACGCTCCCTCGCCTCGAACATGGTGTACGTACTTCCTGTCACGACGCACACGACCGAAAAAGCCAGCACGAGTCCGTAGAAACGCCACGGCGGAGGAGGCACCTGTGCCGTCCAGTCAACGACAGCACGGGCAGGTCTCCCGGCCTCCTGTTGGTCTCCCTGATCTGCGAAAGCGGTCGCAAAAGTTTTAACCTGCAAGGTCCCCTAGTGAATTTCGCGAGGTGTATTACAGTAGACCACCAAAGATCGAGCGAAGCTGTTCCCAAAATGGGCCTCGTACGCTTCAAATGTAAAAAAAAATGGTTATGTTCGGGTGTTGTACTCTAACACGCTCTCCTTTATCCCTTCAAGCTGTTCCGTCAGCTGTAGTGCAAAAAACTTTTAGTTTGAACAGTACCAACAAAGCATAGAAAGACAACAACATTGGGCCAGTTCAAAGTGGAAAGCGCTTATAATTTGAACAGTAGCAAGAAGGGTTAGAAAACAACAAGATTGCTGCTGTTCAAAGTATAAGGGCTTTCCACTCCAGCAATGCAGCCCTAAGTAGCCTTTTCATATGCCCTGTTAACGCTAATCCTTCCGTAACACTTGTGAATGTCCCATTATTGATAGAGTGCCCATTTTACCACTTCAATTTTTCTGCGCCGGCACAGCGCTCGCAATGTTATAGGCAGTCGTGGGCAGTAACTAGTTACTAGTAACGCGTTACCGGTAACTAGTTACTTTTTTCAGTAACTTGTAACTGTAACTAGTTACTTTTAAGTTAGAGGAACTTTTAACTATAACACTGTTACTTTTTTGTGGAGTAACTGTAACGATAAATATCGTTACAGTTACTTTGTTTCTACAAAAAAATTATCCAACAGCAACACTCATTACGACCGATGTACAGTTTGCGCATTTCACTTTTCCGGCCTTTCTTCCGAAAACCTTTACCTACTTCATCTATGCCAGCTCACTCCTTTCGCATGGGTGAAAAACATCTGGACTAGAAATGTTTAGGCGTGCACGTGTGAGTAGTGTCCCACGCGGTCTACTAAGGGTTCGAAGTTTCTAAGTCTAAGCTGCAATATTTTCCGCAGCAGCGCGACATCGCTCTCACCTAGGCCATAAATAACGCTGCGACACGTGCCTAAGCGCACGTGGATGCATGTTGACACGCCAGAACCTATAGTCCGATGCGCGGCTGCACCATTTTCGCCACATCTGGAGTGCAGTAAAAGTGTTTGACACAAAGGCGAACAGGAAAAAAAACTCCCACAAGCGCTGCACAACGCACTGAAACCTTTGCACTTTCGCGGAAGCCTGGAAAACTCCGGTCAGGGGGTCGCTTTCTCATTAGCGACGTGCAGCCCTGTTTGCAGGGTCATAAACGCCGCGAAAAGTCTTCCGGCGGCCTCGCACTCGTCAAGCCATGTGTTCACTGTAGAGTGTTCGATTTACAATTCGCAGTTCCTTGCGACCATTTTGCGCTTTAGGGACCCCTGGCCGTATTTGGAACCACGCGTTTAGGACCCCTGGTCTAGAGGCTTCATCGAGCTGTGGACAGTGCTCGAACGAGGTCGAGGAAGTAATAAGTTTCATGCCTCTCCACACACACGACGACCCCAACGATGGTGGCCTCCGAGTGCCCTCACGCCAGCCAGCATCTTGGCCGGCAGACGTCTGACGACACTGCCACTGCCCGAAGAAATGTTCTTGGAAAGCCTCGCGACTTCCTTTCGAGGGCTGTGGCCGAAATGAAAACAGGAGCTACATCTGCTTCTGAATGCTAGGTGCAAGGAATACTTGGGCGAGCTTCGCTCGGCCTACGCCCCCCCGCAAACGAAGGGAGGGGTTCCTGGGATCGGCTACGTGATTGGTATGGAAGGCTGGTATTGTGAGAGCAGTGCTTTTCCGGTCGAGACAGTAAAATCCGCCTTGTGAGGGCAGGGGAGAGGAGGAAAGGGGGCAAAACAGTAAGGCGTTCATTTCAGTTTGTATTCCCTTGGGAAATATCTTGTCTCATTCCGGGGATGGGGGTGGCTGGGGGTTGCGGTGGCAGAACGACTCCGTTGGCCCACGGTCAAACGTCGCTTCGGCAATGGGTCAAATTTGTCTCCGTCTCCGAGCACCAGTACGAAATAAAAAAGTTAAGAAAGCGCTTTTTTTAGTATCTTTCAAAAACACCTCGACAACCGATGTACTCCCGCGTCCAGTCTCCCCTTTCCTCCGAGGTGCTTCCGTCGATTGTAGGCGAAAATAAATTAAGTTGACATTGACATATTGTTTCGGCTGTGTTGTACTCCAGCTCAAAATAGTATAGGTTCGGCCTCTGAGATTCCAACTTTAAAAAACAACTAATTCTAGGCTACAATGATGTTTGCAAATACATTTCTTACAGCGAGAGTGCAGTAACAAAAAAATGAAGTTCCTTATGTTGTATAAAAAAATTAGGCGTACACAACGATTGTTGGTTTGCGCACGAGTGTGCATTATTTTAGATTCCCCTCGTGTAGGCTTTACAAACGTGTAATTTTTACTACCTGCATGCCTTCGTACGCTTCTATTAAATAAGCCAAGACTATTTAGCTATTACTTAGTTTTATACTGTAACGGAAAAGAAACGACATTACTTATTTGCAGTAACTGTAACTGTAACTAGTTACTTTTGGAAAATTCGTAACTGTAACTGTAACAGAGTTACTTTTTTGGGTTAGGTAACTGTAACTGTAACCCTGTTACGTTTTCTCGGTAACGTGCACATGACTGGTTATAGGAAAACGGGCAAGTGGTGTTTCATTTGCGAGATGACTGCGATGGCTTGGCGATAAGAAAATGCAGTGGTCGCGTGTACTCTGAAAACTCCTCCGGGGTAACCCAATGCTGATGCTGGAAAGAAGCACGTTGGGGAGGAGTTAGAAGTAAGGAGAGAAAAATTGGTAGCGTTAAAGGGGCCGAAGCAGCACCTTCGGATTTACTGCTACTGGTAAGTAGAAAGGGACATAGCAGGGAGCGATACACACGGGTAAACAGACTCTTCTGGTAACAGCTTCTCTGTTTAACCATCCGTACGAACTGCATCAAAGTATTTTACCACTTTATTTCTTTCCTTTCCAACTCAAAAATTGTCTATTGTGTATTCTAATAACTGGAACGTCCGCATGCCAAGAAAGTGCGGATATTCGGATGCAAACATGACTGATGTTTCTTTTAGGCTGCATAGTGTGCTTATGAATGATTCGTGCCAGAGGTTCTTAGTAGTTTCGGATGTCTTCATTATACAAACTCTTTTAAATGCGAATGCATTTATTAGTCGGGGGTTGTCTTGCGTCCATCGAGCGGCGTGCGCCTGCATTCCTCCAGCGCGAGCACACGTGAGCGCGCGCCTCGTAGTTCTGCCTTCGTCGTCGTCGTCGTCGTAAATGCGAATGCATTTCTTAGTCGGGGGTTGTCGTGCTCCGTCGGCGTGCGCCCGCAGGTGTTATCTCTCCGCGCTCAATGCCGAACGCATGCGCTTGAAGCGAGCTGTACTAGTTTGCTCGAAGCGGCTTGGACTGCGAGTACTGCGGTGTTAGTCTCGTGTTAACGTGTATGGGAACTTGATATCGCACGCCGTTGCCACGTCTCCCGTTCGAGACACGTCTCCGTACAAGGACTTGTACACCCTTGCCTACACCGGAGACGGAGTCTTTGTGGTGACCGTGTACCTCGCGCCCAACCTCGCTCGAGACGCCGTTGCCGCGCAGCTGGACGCGGCTATGGAAAGTGTGCGCGTGCGCTCCAAACCCTCTGACCCCATAGTCTTGGTTGGCGACTTCAACGTTGACGTGCGCAAGAAGAGTGGCGAGTGGCTGGTCTCGTACATGCAGACCAGGCACTCTATGCATTGTCTCTCTGCCGGCATCGACACGTGCCCCACTACCATTCACGGGAGTTGCATTGATCTGGTCTTTACGCGAAACTGTGACGCGAGTATGCTTCTCAAAGACCCTTTGACCGTGCACTTTAGCGTTCACAAGGCAGTGATTGTAGCCGTCAGGTACAACGATAACACAAAGAGGTGCTGATAAATAAATGATTACAGTCACACTCTCGTCATTAATTACGCCATTACTCGCAACACACTCATCGGTGCACCCAATGCGTTCGCATTTCTGCACGATTCCCTTCGGGGAGGTGCGGGGGAATTTTTTTTGAACACATAATTCAACTTTTGTCGAAGATGGTTGGGCGAGGCTACGGAGAATATAGACAAACTAGCCAAACATTTTGCGTTTTGTTGCCCCAAGTATGATAGCCCAAGTATGACAGACAGGCACACAGGCAGACAGACATACAGACAGACAGACAGGCAGGCAGGCAGACAGACAGACAGAGAGACAGACAGACAGACAGACAGACAGACAGACAGACAGACAGACAGACAGACAGACAGACAGACAGACAGACAGACAGACTATTTTGGTACAGAGATCTCGAACAAGACGGCCAGTTTTTAAAGGAAATATCTGTACGAGGCGGACTCGATCCCCACCCTTCGTACCGCAGGACTAAGACGGCATTTTAAACCTTTACGCTCTGATGCGCGCCAGCCTGGGGTAAAATTTGTATGCCATCACACAGTACCCAAATAATGCAATAACAGCTGTGCTGTACCGTCGTCGGACGGAGCTTTAGGCACTGCGGTTGAGCAAGCGGAAACTAACAGGGCAACCAAACGATCTTGCACATCATTACATCCTGTCTACCCTCAAGTGTGGCATGGAACCTCCAGATGAGTTGGCTCAGCAGCGCGATCACACTACAGGAAGAAAGTGAAAGCTCTAATATATACTGAGGGAATTAGCCCCAAGAACAGGCGGCTCCTGCTACGTCACATTGATGTTAACATACTGAGACGAAACAAGAAGAGAAAGGGAAGGTAAGTACCTAGAAACAATAAAAGAAAACAACAATAAAACTAAATATCCAAGGAACGTAAAAAAATTGTGCAGCATAACAGGAAAAATCTAAGGAGATCGAGTTTTTAGAATCTCGACCAATCTTGAGTCAGCTGGAAAACTTTACCACCGCTTCCTAATAAATTTGGGGGAAGCGAGAAAGCTTTTTGGCATCAAACGTGCATCAAAACCTTTGCTGAAAGGGCCTGGTTAATAGATGGTTAAATAGATGGTTAAACGTTCAAAGACACAAATCGCAAACAAAGAATAAACCCATGCGATGATTTTTCGCGCAAGTAAAAAACCGCATCTACGAACAATCTACATTGGTGTACCGATAGGCGGATTCTTAGATAAAGCTATACTATCGTATCCACCGTTATGATCGATGCGTGTAGTACGTATATCTGCAACCGTACCTTTTTCGTGATTTTCAAGTAAGCGTGGTGGTAGAAAGGAAGCCCTTTTCACTCCCGCGGCCGTGCGTCCAGAGATCTTATTCATGCGTATCTGTTGACCAATAAGTCTATGAAGAATAACATTAGTTTTTTAACAGGACGCCATAGAACCCACAGCAAGAGGTTTCGCTTTAAAAGTCAACACATTCTTTGTCCCTATCGCCGGGACCACGTGATTACGCAGCTGTCCTCGAAAGTGCCCAGTTTTGAAACGTTCCCTAGCAGGTGTCGGGCTGTTCCAGTGGTGAAGCATTTCAACTGTCGCATCCATCTTGTGTGCGAGTTAAACGCATTATAAACACTTTCACTACGAGACGTGCAGAGATTTATCTCATTTCAGTGGGGGTGTCGGGCCATTCTATGTCTTTCTTCCAAGAAATTAAACCAGTTGTTAGAGTGCGCTCGTCCTTGTCGTTCCTTCCTCGTCCCCGTTTGTTTTGCGCAAGTCCAATCATGGGCCATTCTGGCATCCACGGGAAAGTTACCCTCTCGGCCAGGAATGTCACCCCCATGTCACTATCCATGCTGGTGTTTATACGGCACCTCGACGTTCCCATGACGCTCACCGATTGGCACTGCCTCGATTCGGCCCGCATTGAGAAGGCGTGCGACGTCGTCCATCATGGCGAAGCTTCTTCTTTACTTTAGGAATGACACGAACGTTCCGAGGGTGATTGGCCAGGGCTCTGTGGAAAACCAAACTAACCGTCCACGAACTCTTCCTATACCTTTTCGCGAGAATACGTTCCCTTGTGGCTGCAATCTCGGCATTTAAAATGTGCAGCCATACCAATCCACTGCTTCTCGGGGAATACTTTCTACATTCTTTTACGCAAATGCTAAAAGAGATCCGCCGCTCAAATAACTAAGCTAAAAGGCTACTATGACGAAAATGATTTTAAACATGTTTGGACGTCTTTCTTGCACAGGTGTGTAGTATTTCCTCGTGGTAGTGGGAATTGTTGTGACGGGTTTGTTCGCAGAATTCCAGATAACCTGTTTTGCCTTCTATATTTAGCGTCATGATGTGTAAAAAGGTATTTTATAAATTTTTCCTGCTATTTCAATAAACTACCATGGAAGAGGTGAAGGTAGTGTAGGTATCGTGCGGTTTGGAACGAGCTTCCTGGGTTAGATCCCCGGGAATGGCAACGTTTTTTTTAGATCGTGATTTATTTTACCCCTTAATGCCTTGTTCCGGCTCCAGCAGGCCAGCTTGCGTTTACCGGAGTTTTATTTAAGGAGGCTTCCTTTGTCCAATTTTGCAGATTAGTTTGCTAAGAAATTCTAGTCAGTATTTTTCAAGTCGGCTTCTTTGCGAGAAGGAGGGGCCTATCACAAGGTTTCGTTAAAGCTCAGCATCACACCGGAAGTGCTCGGGGTACACCGAATTCGAAACAGAATGCTGCGATGATGCCTCTAGAATGCAGTGGTAAAGACGAAGGTTCCAGTTGACAGGAATTGAACTAACCAATAAAGGATTAGGACCAACTAACTGGAATATTCTTCAATGCTTGTAGCGTATAGTAAAAAATGGTTACATCCCTTTTGTTCATTAACTGTTTACAGTGTTTTTTATATGTTCTTCCGTTGTACTCTTTTTTTTTCATAACATCACCGCTATGTTTCCAATCTAGAAGGGGGTTCTGGCTAGTTGGTAGTCTATAATGCTCACATTGCAAAATCAATTAGATGAAGGGCTAAGTAACAAACAAGCGCTGATTTTTAACTTTTACTGAAAGAGACACGTTCCGAAATATACATTGAAACAAAGCCACCTAACTAGGCGGGAAACAAAAATTGAACAAAACGAAACCGCTATGCGCTTACCAGCATGGCCTAGTGCGATTTTTTTTGTTTCAATGTACATTCAGGTGGGAGTCTTTCCGAATAAAAGTAAGTTGTAAGTCACCACTGATGTGTCACTATTCACTTGCTCCGTTGCCTGCGTCTGCGCTTTGGGTATTACGTTTCTAAAGCCAATAAAACGACGAAAATCATATTTTTAGAGCGTCCTTCAAAAATCTCGGTTTATTTTTATCGACAAACTGTGCATCAACGGCCTTTTGCTTGGTGCAGAAACATTCACCTCGCAAATTGCGCCAACTGAATCCTAAAAGTGGCAACCCAGGTTTTCCTTTTGTCTCCTGTCAGTACTTCTCGTATAACACTGTGATGAAGCGACCGGTGGCGGTTAACTGGCTTTTTTTTCGTGGAGATGTTGGAAGCCAGAATAGCACAATGATCTCGGTTGCGAAAAATACCTTTATGAACTCCATCAGCAATTTTCTCGTCCCAAGTTATCCAATGCTACGTGGTTCCATGACAAACTGATTTGTACTCACAATGTCGTTCTAGCATGCGCATGTGCCTTGGCCAGTCGAAATCGTAACAACCTGGCCGCAATTCTTTGCAGTGTTTTCGTGAAACCTTGTGCAGCATCACTTAGGGTCTCGAAGGCGGAAGAGAAATGCAACGTGGCTAGTACGTTGTGCACAGCTGGAAACAGAAACTACGAAAATGTAAAAAACCAGGATACATTTGGCGGGGCTGTTTTAAATAGGGAAGCATTCTTTGTGGTTCTGTGATTTTTTTTATATTATCTCATAGGCCCCCACGGACAAGTAGTCGTAGATAATGACGAGAAAAAACTGTGATATCTGTTTTTGCAGATATTTGTTCCAAGGTGCGTACAAGCCCGTTTTTTTCCGTGATATGCAAAACGTTACTTCCATATGTTTACATGCAGCGCCCCCTTCCTTACTGATTTCTATGGTAACAAACAACATTAATTGCGGAAATTGTGCGTAGATTGAGATAACTTAAAAATGAACACTAAAAAAGCAGCAGCAAGAACATTGGCCAAGCTTGCACGATTGTTAGGAAGCTCTGGAGAAAGTGTGTAGCTGGCAGCCCCTCTCCCTCCTTCGGAGACCCGGCTGTTGCACCTGACATTTATTCCCGAATTTTCCGCTGAATGTTACCTTTGGCAGCCGACAATCGGTTCCCCCACATGCTTTTACATCTGTCTCAAATTGGTGGCGCTAGCACGAGCTGGAACAGCAAGTCTTAAACTAAAGCGGACGGCCGCGCTACGAACCCAGAGGAAATGCTGTGCGCCCGGAATTACGTGGTAAGCATGCGGATCCCTAGATCAACGAAGTATTATTTTTGAGAAACTGCGGCATTTGCACCTGTTGTGTATAATTTTTTCGACCAGACACCTGACTTGTTTCCTCGACTTGGCGTTTTTGTGTGTTCGCCTAAATTATGCTGTACCAGTGTTCTTCAAACTTCAGTGTATTGTATTGATTGCTTGACTGTGTAGTCTCCTCGTACGGTCATGTTTGAGCGCATTCTCCTATAAAGTCAAGAGACAAAGCGATGATAGTTCCATCGTATAGACGCCGTTTTTTAACGCAAGAAACCCAGGTTTGATTTCGGCCAGGAGAAGAGATTTAATATTTTCTTTCGATCGGCTGCAGATGCTATAGATCCCCGCCGCTGCTAACGCCGTACTCCTCGGCCTTTGGGATATAAATTTGGGTTGGCTGCCTGTTTCACGGCGTAGAGGCCCCGGGTTCGATCCCTGAGACCTCCGTTATAACATTCTTTTAAGTCTTAGAGATTTTCGGGTAGGATAAACGAACACAGCTCGGGCTAAACAGCTCTGCCGATATAAGATCATGAACTACATCAGTGTCGAAACGGCAACCATGGAGGAGGGCGGCAAGAAGCTTTCCCAAACCAAGTCAAACACCAAATAATTCAACCCGGAAGCAAGCGGACGCTAACAACGATCAACTGCCTTATTGCGTCTACAGTGCCGGCATGGCACAATTGGTTATACGTCGGGTTTATAACCTGAGGGAACCATCTTATGTTCTGACCATGATATAAGTTTGAAACTTTTTCTCACTTCACCCACTAGCATCACCATCGTCAACGAACGTTGGCTGTCCTGCAGGGTGTTTTAAGAGCGAATGCACTTTATAAGCGACCCTGAATTCCGGTGACCGCCGTCCGTCCACATAGCAACAGCTGCGGGTGCGCGCGCTCCTCGTCTTCCTTGGCAACGGGGGGAGATGGGCGCGCGCTGCCTGGCCGCAGACATGGCACATACCCACGTGGGGGATTGGCCAGGAATCTCCTCGTCTTCCTTGGGCAACGAGGGGGAGATGGGCGCGCGCTAGCCTGGCCGCTGACATGGCACATACCCACGTGGGGGATTGGCCAGGAATCGGGCGTGAGAAGGGCTAATGCACCCGCTTAAAGGAGTACTGACACGAAATTTCAAAGCTGAGATCCGCTCTAGCAATCAAGTACAACGACAACACAAATAGGTGTGTGTGAATAAATGCATCTTTCTTTCTTTGTAGTTGTGTGTGTGTGTGTGATCTCTCTTTCGAGAACATTACCGAACCGCGCAAATTCAACTCATGCATTCGCACTTTCACATTCTTCCCCTCGGGGAAATGCGGGGAAACTTTTTTGGTAGACAACACGGCGATTTCTGTGAGAAGCTGGAAGTTTCGCCTTAAAATTCAGCAATGGTGACTGTCGAGCACGGGCCGTTCGTTCCAAAACCCACGATTCTACCCCGAGGCTACTGACACAGAACAACGAAGCTTTTTTACCAGTTCTATAACAGAATAGATGGAGTGCTGCACCGGCAGCCGTAGATGACGGTGGCTGCGCAAGACACATTCGGGGCTCATACAATGGCCATATCTCAACGCAACCTGCCGAAAAGAGTGAAGACAGAAGCAGTCGCTTCTGGGGCGCTGGAACTGCTGTTGCATCTAATAATTAGACTTTTATCCCCCGGCTTCCTTCTCCTTTCTTCCGTTTTCCCAATAAAGTTTGTTCAGTCAGTCAGTGAATCAAATGCTGGACTTGTACCCACAAGGGAACTGAATCCCACGTGTGCGTGTGGTTGTGGGTGTGTGCTAAAGGCAACTGTGATATAAGAGAGCCCACGGTATAAGATATGACGTGCGCAGAGCCCGATGGATGTGCCATATTTGTTAGGGGCTATGCTCCTCAGGGGGCTGGGGCTTTTGGTGTCTTCTGTCGTCGTCGTCGTCGTGGTAGCCGTGATCATCGTTCGCTTCATGTAGTCGGGGTACTAAAACACCGGGAAGCTCGTTTTCGCCTCGAACGTATAGTGTTCTAAAAAAAAAAAACACGGGGACATTCGTTTACGACTCGCGCTAGAGAGCTTCTTGCTTGAGTGACAAGAGGCTTCTACAGCAAATTCGCATGCCTGTACCCTCGAACGGTTTCATCTCCGTTGGCGAAAACGCGAAGGCGCCAACAATACACTTAAGCCCTGTATGCATCGCCCATCACCATGTTACACATTAGTGTAGATGGAACGTCATTTTTTCGAGCCACACAAAGCATGCTTTTTCCCGCCGAACCATGCCAGGGTAGTCCAACGTAACACAACCGAATAAGAGATTGACCATCAATCGCGAAGCGCATACATTGCTAGATTAATCTCAATTGTCTATTAGAAACACAAAAAACTGCTCCACCCAAGCAACCACATTCGCAATCATAACAAAAATCGCTTTTCAGATTTTGAGAAGAATACACAAATCCTGCCTCACGCGTGCTAAAAAAGTACCCCCCCCCCCCCTTCTTGCGCGCTTCCATTATTTCTGGCTTGTTAAAAGACCAAATGCTGCATTCCCATTGGCGAAAAACTCTTTGGATGAAAGTTCAGCTTCTTATTTCTCGGTAGATCGAGCTTTCCTCTTTTATTTAGGGCTGTGCTAACAAACCATGAATGAACGTTGAATGATTTATACCATGCGACCTAAAGATCCTCTCTGTACTGTTTCTTACAGTTTCCAACTTCTCACAATCAGCATGTACAATCGCCTCATCGTGGCTTTGTTCAGCTAGCTACTAATTCATCATCAGCTCTATTATCATCAACAGCACCGTACTCAGATCTACTGCATGGCGAAGGCCTCTCCCGCTGACTTCCAACCACTCCTGTGCGGCATGCTCGAGTCCACTGTCGGCAATCAAAATTCTTATTTCATTCCCATATGTACGAAGCAAAGTTTTACATCCACGTCAACTTTCCTTCGTCGAAAGTTACGCCACTTTGGGTTTTTTGCCTAAATCTGGTCGATTATACCCTCCATCATGTTACTCCCTTCTCTTCCTCTTAGTGTTTACTCTGTTATCGTAATGTTCCACCAGTTGTCTTATGGTCTTACTACATGGCCAGCCCCAAGCTTTTATTTTTTTACTTGAACTACGACATCATCTACTCGATTTTGTTCCCTGATTCAGGAACTCGCTTCCTATTCCCAAGTTTTACAATTATCACTATGCCGTTGATGGCCTGTGAGCCGATCAAACTATGCTTTCAAGTTTTAAGCAAAGCGTTAGTGTTCCCACTGTTCTCGCTGTAGACCATTCCACACTACAAGAAACCGAGCTTCCTCTGACGATGAGGATGAATGATCGTGGGTGAAGGGAAATAGAAGACGCTTCCAGTGGCCAGAATTGAACCTGGGTCCCTCTCTTCATGAAGCCGGCGTTTATCCGGTTGCTCCATTTCGACACGGTCGAACCAACCGCCAAGCAGCTGGTACCCATTCGCGCCATACACACCAAAAATTCAAACACTGGGGTGCGGAGCGTACACAAGAGAGTTGCTGTGGATTTTCTAGAAAAGTGTGACTACCTCCACAGCCGCATATACTCGCAGAGTGGAATTGCCCAACCAAAGAATTCATCACGATAAAGCTTTAAGTTCAACCATCGTTGTCGTTAGGCTGGGGTTGTTGAGCAAAAGCTCTTTAATACAGCGCCATTTAAGCTTCGTCTGTCATCACCGGCTGTTTGCACTGGTTGTGTAACATTTTTTTGAGTTATTTAGGTAACTTACTTTTCATTATTTGAGGGTGCTTGCCGTGTGTTCTCCAGCGAAAACCGATTCTGCGCTGGCTTTCCGTCTCGGGTTTGGGTATTCACGGACCGAGGTAGTTATTTTCTTTTGCTTTTTCTGGCGTTTCATTTCTTAGGCTGAAGAGGGTGAATTGCATGCGTATCACTCATTACTCTAAATTTATTCACATTTATTTGTAGCACCACGACAATAGTTTCAGACTGTAGTTCCTTAGCTACTACGCTAATAAATATACAAGGCCAATATCCATGAATGACTTTGACTTCCAGAGAAAAAGACGCCATCACGGCCCTCATTACCCCTTCATGCCTGACAGGCTGGGTCTTCTCGGCCGCTGGACAAGTGGATACCCTATTGAGCGTTTAGGGTTGACTCTATCTGTTGCACTTCAGAGGAGCAACAAATTTGGGGTATAAAAAAGGGATACACATAATTGCATTGGAGATTTTCTTTGTGCTTCAGGTCGCTTGGATTGCTGAAGGGTACTAATGATTGGATTTGTAATCATAAAAAACTTTCACTTTACCACAGTTGCCTTTCCATGGATAAACTAGTATTTTGAGGGCCTCATGAATTACACTACGGTATTGAGCCCTGGCCAATCCCCCTTGCGGGTACGGGAAAAACTTTGAGGGCATCATCATCATCATCATCATCATCACGGGCTTTCGAGTCACGTTACCTTGGTATCTCCGGTGTCGTTGTGAGCTTCGTTCTGGTATTAGCATCAGCATTGTCATTCTTATTTTAAAGGCAACCCATAATGAGTTGTTGGCTTCCTCAGAAATCAGCACGCTCTCTGTTGTTCGGTGGATCCTTCGCAGGACCTTCCCTGCAGCCTCGCACTATCGCTAGCTTTCTTAGGTAAGCGTTTTCAGCAACGCGCCGGCCCACGCCAGATACCTACTTGGTGGTCATGTTCTTATGGTGCTGGGTTATCGCGGTGTATGTCCAAACTGACAGGCTCTAGCAACAGTTGTTTGTCAGAGAGAAGCATCTTCGTTATGCCGACACGTGTTTGTTTATAACAGCTTATGCACTAACTGGTTTACTTCCTTCCTTCGACTTCTGGACTTTCTTGTCACCTCCTTAATATTGCTCGCTGAGTTAGAAATGTTTTTTCACCTGCAAAGTGCATAAAGCCGCCGAAAGTTAGTTGGCAGATGCCATCGAGTAGTATGCGGGGATATATTGGTCGCAGTTCGCAAAGGAGCGGCATATTTGGAGATCTATGGGAGTAGCCTTGGCCTTGCAATGAACGTAGACAGCCTGATGATGGTGATGCTCTCGATTGAAGTTTAATCTTTCGTTCCTCCTAGCACGCTTTTACATCACCTTGACTAACGTGTCCTTGCTCGCAACCACCGAGAACGTGTCAAGTTATAAATGCTACGAAAATGTCGTGAAGTCGCACGTTCACTGATTTTTACAGCTCTAATCACGCCAACTCCTTCACTTTGTATCCGCAACGCGTTTAATGCGCAGTGTTTGCCCCTTCTTCCGTATTTCTGTCATCCATTGTTCCATTTTCTGCTTGATCTCTGCTTGCTACTATTTTCTGCACTTAAGGTTTTTTTCGCGGTAGATATCCCATTTTTCTTTCACTACCTTCGGTTCTATAGCAGTTCTTTTTTCATGTGTTCTCTCACCGCCTTTGTTCACTGGTCCATATTCTCTTTTATTTCTTTATCCCACCAGCTTCCCGGCTTTCTCTTCCCTTTTCATCGACTTCGTTGCTCGGCTTCATTCATCTTATGCTTTATGAACGCAATAATTTCTTCGTACTCCAAAGGTTTTTCCGGGCACCTATTGATTACAACTTCCATATCTGAGACAAACAAGAAAAGCCTTGAGGCAGCCAGACACAACAACCCACGCACATCTCTTGGACTTCCGAAGGGATCTTCGAGCGTTGGAACCGTGGCAGAGGCACGTTGTTTGCCTTTCGAAGTTATTAGACAACAGGAGAACCTCCGAGTGCACTTGAAGCATCGTCTACACGCAAGAAATCATTTCCTAAGTCGTGTCCCCTCCAAGTGCAGCAGCTCCGGTTTCGCCCAGACCATTCAGAGCATACCACTATCTGTTCCAACCCAGCCCTCACCAATAATTCCGCCGCATTTCCCACTGTGGAACATTGCTCCCCTACAAATTGAATGTGGTATCCCAGGAATTGCCCCAAGGAGACTATGCCTCAGTCAGAAATCCTCCACATCGTTTTAGACTACATGTATAGAGCGCATTCAGCAAGAACATTCATATTCACCGATGGTTCATCAACCATGCAAAGCTCTTCTTCAGGTCTATACATACCACAAACTGGTGAAATGCTTTCATTTCGCCTTGAGCGACAAACATCTTCGACAGCGGCTGAGCTCTACGCTCTGAAGGAGGCAATCGTTTACATCCTGCGCCATGAGCCACAATAATGGAGTATCTTCACCGACTCCAAGGCAGCTCTGCAAATTCTATGTAGGAGAAGTAAATTTTCCCCCCACCAAATCGCAGCCTGTGATATATCATACCTTCACCATCTTGCGTGGTCTGCTCGACACAACATTAAAATGCAGTGGATACCTGGACACAGCGGCATCAAAGGTAACCAAAAAGCTGACGAAGCGGCCCGGTAAGGGCCTTCTTTACCGAAAATACCGCAAGGTGTATTTCACGAAAACAGAAGCTTCTTCCATGGCTCACCACTTTGCGGTGACTGAAAGAAGCCGTCTATGGAGCAACTTACAAAATACTCGATGCTTTTTGCACACTATTGACCCAGAATTAAAGTCACGACTCCCGACACAGCTTCCTCGTAACCTGGAAACGTTGTACCATCGTCTACGCCTGAACTGTGCCTACACAAATAGTTACCTATTTCGTCTTGAAGCGACGCCAAATCCGCACTGCGACTATTGTTATTGCGTCGAAATAATTGAACACATTTTATTAGAATTTGCGGCCTACATGGAACCGAGATCCCACTTCCTTGAAAGCATGGAACGTCTAGAACAGGGACCAATTACTCTCACAAATATTTTACGACCATGGATTCATCCGTCAAAGCCGCGATAAGCTCTACGGAGTTTATTCTCTTATTTGGATGAAATTGGCCTAATTTCAAAATTGTAAATTATGTGGCCCAAGCTCAGAACAAACGTCCGCTACCGCGCCAAGTACACGACAGTGTTTTTTTTTTCTTTTTCTTTCCTGCCCAGCTTTTCCTTGGGCCTTTTCTTCCCCCATCCCTAACCCACAGCAGAGAAGCATGTAGGCGTTTGTAAATGCCGGCAAACCTCTCTGCTTTTCCAATAAAGAGCCTTCTCTCTCTCCCTCTCAACTTCCATCATATCAACGATGATCTTTAACTGTTCATTGTTGAATTTAGTTCCTCCGGTTACGCCGGTTTTTATGTTTGTATGGGTTGCGCCACCAATGTGCGAAATGATACGCGGATCGTCGCTACCTGAGCTGTCTGTTCCGTTTTCATTTACCTTCATTTCCCTCACCCAACGTATACTGTTTCTGAGACTAGACTATAGTCTATGCTGGACGGTCTGTTACCGCTTTCCCACGTTGTTTATCCGTCACACTTGTTTTCTGTGTTTACTATTACAAGCCGGCTTCTCTAACATAGATCTATCATTACAGAACCGTTGTGATCTGTGTATCCATCCAAATCTTCTATATGGGCATTGACACATCCAAGTAAGTTTATTTCCCCAGAATCTCTGCAACTCTTTTATATCTCTTCTCAAACAGTCCACCATTTTCTCCTTTTCCTGTCTAGCTCAGCTTCCGGTCCACAGATACAGAACTCCTAACTATGTATTTCCCCGCACGGTGCCCCTAACCCATATATGCTCTTTGGAGCTTTCATGTACTCTCTGCCAGTCGTTCCTTTTTTATTAAGCATTCCAACGCCTCCCCCTCTCTTCATTGCTGTGGTCCTGTTGCATTCTTCCCAAACGTAATTTTCTATCACAGGTGGGGCTTCTAGGTCTGGGACAAGGGTCTCGGCCAAAGCGTACACGCTTATTTCTTTCCGTTCACGTTGATTTTGAATTTCCACCCCCTTATCAGGCTTTCTGCCCGCCTGCATATTTCTGTACCTGATTAAATATTTATTGCATTTGTTTTCCCCCCTCGCTTTACGCTTACGGGGTCTGTTTTTGTCTCTTATAAAACTGTCCGCTCCATTGTTTCACTTAAATCCTCTCTGGCTACGTTCTCAGCCACGCCTGTAGGTTTTTCGGTTGGCTTTAGACCTGACTGGCTCTCAGCGTTCAGCTTAATTACTTCTTTCGCTTCCCCTTTGTCGCCTACTTTGCGTTCCTTAGCTTCGCCGGGCCCTACTTTTGTCCCACCTAGGCGCCACCCCACCTTGTTTTCTAGCGTGGGGCTGAAGTGGATCCCGTCCCATTGAAAAGCTTGCCTATGGCCAGTGCTACCCACTACCTTGTTCACGTATATCACTTCAAACCCAAGTTCCCTGCCGCGCTTCTTGATCTCGCCATTAGCGGCGACTACTGCTCGTTCGGTGTGCACACCGTGCTTTGTCACATCGGTCACGGTGCAGTCTCCAAGGACCACATTTGGGGCCATCACTCACAAATCGTTTACTAATTTCGCTATCTCCTGGCCAACATTTACCTCTTCCCCCTTGAGAAATCAAGCCCCGCGGCAATCACCACAAGATTTCTAGCTTTACTGCCCACGTCCAACTGTCACTTCGCTTGTATCATCACCGTCTGCATCGTTTGAGCAAGGGAGCACTCAACCTTCACAAGCTTATCCCCCTGTACACTTTCCGCTATAGCAGCGCTGCTTATCTTTACATTAGAATCTATCCCTATGATTACCGTGCTATCTTAACTTGGCCTTGTGGCGCCATCTGTTTTTTGCGAAACCTAGCTTGCACCATATACAGAACCGTGGAAATAGTGAAAGTTAGTTCGAGAACTAATGCGATTATTCGCTCTAAAGTGGGCTTTTAGTTCTTTTCTGCTTATATTATATGCTCTGCTTGGTTTTGCAGCGACCGGAGTTAATAATTTGCCTCCTCTTTTAGTTAGGCATCCCAATGTTGGTGCAGCCATGAGTTTCAGTAGAAAACAGGCTGCGGTGGCTCAGAGGTAAGGCATTGCGCTGCTGTGCCCGAGGATGCCGGTTCCATTCCCGCCAGCGGTAGAATGCCTGTGTCCAAATTTCCGCAGATGTTGAAGATTCTAAGGTTTAAATTATGCCGTAGACTTCCACTTCGGCGCGCCTCAAAGCCAGCGTGTACCTTCTGCGCATGAATTGATGAAATTTATATTCTTTGATCTTCTGGTTGAAACACGCTTTGGTGTGGCAGCGTAAGTTCCAGGAACGGCTGGCGACCGTGTCTGCCGAGCATACTACCGCCAACTGGGCATAGAACAAACTTCACCGCGCAGGCGCGGCACCTGCTGAAAATGCGTGTCCTTTCTTGCGTCTCCGCCGTCGTATCGTTGTCCTTTCCTCAGTTTAGTTGCCGCGGCGCGACATTGCAGATTAGGGGGAGCCTTCGAATCTTGCATCCCCAGTCGCAGCTTCCCGGTTGTACCGGCGATGTATTTCTGTGGACGCCTTATGAGCACGGCTGATAGCAAACGACTAGGAGCCACGGCAAAATCGAAAAATGAGCCTAATGACGCTATTGCGTTAAAAACTACCAAACTGCCGAAAGCGTGACTGCCGAGCGTCGCCGGCGCATGTTTGTCAATCCAAGTGTACTCGCTTAGTGAGATTGGCCAAAATTGGCAAAAAACTCCTGCGTTACCGTAGTCATGGCAACACTTTTTTAAATGCGATAGTATGCAATTTAGAATAGGGTCCTACAGGTACAAGTTGGCACCCGTTTCTCGGAGGAACTCTACCAAAGAGTGGTGGTGGTGCCCCCACAGCCATCGCTGAAGATCGGCTGGTCTCTCAGGATGCAGGCGTGTGCCGCGAAGGTGTTCTCTCTGCACTCAGGGAAAGGCACGTCCATAGCAGGTGATTGGCGTCAGCGGCTTCGGCAGAAGCCGTACAGAAGGGGTAGGTGTTGGTAAACGGGGCGTGGTACGTGGTGGCCACGCCCGCGTTACCGCAGGAGAGAAGGCCAACCCAACTCGAAGTCTACGCAGCAGAACATCTTCCCAGCGGTCGAGCCCACTGGGGTGGTCTGTTCCACACCGTGGGATGAGAGCGCGTGTGGCGCGACGTAGATCTTCCTTTATTTGGAGAAAGTGTTCATGTGGCTCAGTTGGCAGCAAGGGCAGGGGCCGTGAAGCCGACGTAAGGTGGAAGGAACTATCCGCCGCAATATGAGCGGTGATAGTATTACGCCGGATCCACGAGAGGGCAGGGGTACGAGTCCAGTTGGTTATGAATGTCTCTTGAGACAGACTAGTTAGAGGCTACACGTCGCAAATCACGTATGAGTTGCTCGGAACAAGAGAGACTCCGGCGTTCATCGTTGTCGTGGTAAAACTTGCTATGAACGAGAAAGACACGTCATAGCGTACGCCCCTCCTATGTGATGTCCAATTCTTACTACCTCGAAAAAATGAAAGAACCTCACACTTAAGCAATAATGATGGAATAAAGGTCTTTGCGGCAGTGAAGAAAACGCAAATCGGCTTCAATCGGGGACCTAATCCTTCGTGACAATCGTGGAGGTTGCATAGAGCTTCTCTACCTCCAAGTCGTACGCGTTACTGTGAGCGTCCTTCATTTTTTCTTAAGCTTTGACGATTTCTTGGCGCGGCGGGGAGACAAAGCTCGGTCTACACAGCTGCGCTGTTAGAAAATTTTCGAGCTGGTCTACGATACGTTTTTCACCGTGGCTGCAACTGCGCGGTCTCCGCAATTGAAGGGCCACGTCGACTTATTTTCACAATAAAATCATCCTTTTCAGGTAAGCTTCATTACACCTAACCACCAGCTCCAATCCTGGCCGTTCAAAACTTTAAGCTACGACCACTTTTCGGCAAAGTACTAATCGATTCTGATTCATTGCTTATTTCTTTTTTTTTATTTTAGTTTTGTCTCATTATTTTTAGGACTAATTTTCTTGTTCTACCTGGCCCGGGCTCATGATGTTGAACCGCTAGGCTAGGACATACCCGCTTTTTCAATAAAAATTTGGCTTTTTATGGCACCTTACGCGATAAAAGCGTAGTTAGGTTACATTCACTAAAAGCTGTCGTTTTAGTTTTAATCTTGCCTAATGAATGGGCCCGTCAATTCCACACCGAGAAGCTAGGTGTTCCACGCAAAAATATGCACCAGTACAAAACTGCAGCATGCACCAGATTTCTTTACCCTGTTAGTTTAAAAATGAAGATTTTAATTGGACATATCGACAGCTTGAAGAACCAAGAGCACATGTGTCTCCCTGATTAAAGGAATGTGCGAGCACCTAATAAAAGCGAAATAATACAAACAGACACGAAAGCTTGGCACAGACGTCACTGTGCAGCAAATTATTGCACGCGAAGTGCGCTGAACAAACACTCTGGAACTCGGGAGGAATATTTGTAGTATACATCGGCGACGTATATTCTCGCGGCAGCCGGCTGAATTTCTGAAAATAATTTATTCCAACAGTCACCTCATATTGGCCATCTGAAGTAACAAGACAAGCCACATTAAATCTCGACTGCCGAACGCTGGCGACCCGTATAGCGTCGGAAATATATTCCTCTCCTATAAGTATAGACGGAGATTCAGGTCTTGGAATTTTAGTCATAATTTGTGCAGTGCAAGGGACAACCAAGGAATAACGTGCGTGACAATGACTGTCGCGCAATCGCTAGTTCCATCAGACGCTAGGGAACCAATGCACGAGCGTAGCTTTAGAACTTCATAGATTAGCGCAGTTGAATAGCCGAAAGTGTGTTTTTATTTATGGGCCCTATTTACGGGTCCTGCAACATGATCATGCGGAAAAATCAATGACATGATAATACATGAACGCGGGAGGGGTGTTTTGATGGATTGATAGTAGGGTTTAACACGCCGACGCAACGGAGGCGATGAGGCGCGCCGTAGTGTAAGGTTCCGGATAACTTTTGACCACCTGGATGTCGTCAACATGCGCCGAAGTCTCGTACACACCGGCGTTTTTGCTTTTCGCTTACATCAGAAAAGCAGCCGCAGGGGCCGGGAATCGAACCCGCGACCTCGTGCTCAGGAGCGCAACGCCTTAGCCACAGTGCCATTGCGGCGGGTGGAGGAGTGTTTTGGTTGTGATGACGCCCGCTCACCTGCGAACGTTTGCCATTTGAGCAAAACGTCCCAAAGATTTCGTGCAAAATTAGTTTGTGTAGAGGCCACGTTCGAGGACGGTCAATTTTGGAGACACTTTCGCGCGACTATCGCTAGATATTTAGTACCCGAATTGGATTACATAATATGTGCTGATCATGCTATCTTCGGTTGGTTGCCTGCATTTTCAAAAGAGGGAACGAGAAAAATTTCAAAACAGAGTCCTGCTAGCCAATTAGCAAACTTTGCCATTCCGACAGCTGTGACAATGAATATACCCTTTGGCGTAAGCCATTGAGAAAGGCGGACTTCGACGGGCACCTGACCGATATTCTGGCATTCGCTGGATTTATCCCACAATCACTCGCTCTCTTTACACGGTCATAATATTCCCCGTGACGGCGTGGTGTCCCTATTGAGCTTTCGGTTAGCGCGATTCGGAAAGTGCGAACGTGGCTTCGTTTAACGGCGTCCGAAAATCGTTAGCCTGAATTCTGCAGGCCGCCACTGCTTTCGAAAAATACGACCAAGGAAGGGCAAGGAGAGTTCCCGGAGACAACTTGCAACGCGCGTGCCTCTAGAAGCATGGTAATTTATTCAGGCGACTGCGTGCAAGGGTGGGCTTTGCGAAACAAACGAATCTTAGTAGTCTTGATCGCCCACTTATTAAACTTTACATGGTTTTTAGGCTGGCGCAAGACCTGTGTCTTTTCTCGTAGATGTATAAAATGTTGCAGTTATGTATTGACGTAGTTTTGTTAATAAACATTTTGAAACGAGCTACCCTTCAATGCAGAGAAGTGCTGTCTGTGTTGTTCCAAATGGTATCCCTTGAATGCTGTGAATTTTTTATAATATTTGACGCCCTCCCTCCCCACCGTCCCGTCCCACCTCCAGCCGAAGCTCATGGTTTGGCGATGGTGATAGATCACACCCCCACCCGTGATAATTGCCGGAGTGTGATCCATCGCCATTGAGAAGTGTGTTCGTATTATGCACTCGAATTTCAGATTTGGGTATATTCGGTGAAGTGTAGATTAAAAATTAAGATTCCATCGCTTCTCCACAACCTAAGTCGACTTTGCCTAATTGCACTTGAAATGCCTATCGCGCGGTTGCCCACTCGCTTCGCACACACTATTCCAGTGTATCCGTTCACATGGTAGTACGCATCCTACCACGTTTCCGAATGACACAACAATGGCACCTCGTTGAGGAGGAAGTCGTGAGTCAGATCTCTCGAGTGCAAAACTGAGGATGGAAAATTGAGTGTAGCAAGTGTAATCGATGGTGGTTCTTCTAGCTTCACCGCAATCCTTACCGAAAAATACACGCGGGGAGAACGAACGTGCTTCCATTGCTCGCGGACGCCGTTATCATACATTATACAGTTGATCTTCACAAGAGGAGTTTCAATGAGCGCAGGTTCTAGACCGGGCGGGCTTGACCGGGTGGGGGCGTGAGCTTGAGTGTCCTCCCACCGCACTATGTTCATGCTACATGGAGAAGTCAGTCCCACATAAATCCGTTGAGGGAATGTTGAGTTAACGAACCGGTCACGCTTAGCTCTACCCTAGCTCCCGCGTGTATGAATTCTGACGAATTGTCATTTGGGGCGAGCCGGTGCAGATGGACGGTTCCCGGTAGTGGGTCTTTTCCACTGCCCACGACCCGCTGAATCAGTCTGGTGATGGGGTAAACCTAGCCACTGCTTGTGGTCGACCTAGCCTTGATGGCTTGCTAAGTCGATTCAGGGAATTATAGAAACCTGGTCTCAAATGAAAACTCCGTCGTCGAATCTATTTGGCTAAAGGGGAAATGTTGCTATTTAGGGCAAGTCCGTAGCGACTGTAAAGTATCGGTTTGGGACTGTCCATTTCATCAACCGTTCAATGGCGGCCCTTGCATGGCACAAAGCATCAAATAAAAACGACAATTTGATGCACAGTGCAAAGCGAAATCTAAAACATATCCCGCTTCTGTTATTTAAGGAGATGTCGGATCATGTATCTACTTGCAACATTTTTGTCGTCTTGTAACTGATTTTCTTTTGCCTAATGTCCTGTTGTCGTTTGGCATTTTAGACTCCCAAGTTGAGACCGATACATGTTCCGTCCATACGCCAACGTACGACATTTGCTGGTTCTTTGAGGAGCGGGATACTTGTGTTGTCTGTTACGCTAGCTCCGCCGGTTAACCATTGAGGCAGGTTAAGGCCTTCCTCATTGTCAGATATGGGTGCGCGAGCTGGCGTCCTTATATGTAAGAGGTGGCTTCCTCTACTGTCTCGAGGCCACTGGCTGGCCTCAACTTATTAGCTTGGAGCAGGCTGTGTCTGGAACGCACCAGTCTTAGGCATACGTCGTACACTGGGTGTAACACTACTAGGGATGCTTTTGTGGCAGAACGATGCATCTCGCATGGTTATTACTAGGACCAATACGTACTACATGGCAGTACCTTATCAGTTGTGCGAGAATACTTTCAGCATCTTGAGTTCATCGTACACTCCATTGTATCACTATTGAAAGGTTGAATGAATAAAGTTTAGTTCGTCGTCAGGAACACCACGGAATCTGTGCCCTTCTTTACAGGTACAATTCTTCCACGGAATGAACAGAAGGGCAGGACAAAATCAATGCTGTCTAGAGAACGTCGTTGATGAGTTCTTGACACAGTCACATAGTGTACTTTGTAATGGGTGATTTTGTAGTGACATTCTCTTTAACCAGACTGGCGAGCTGGCGTCGTTGTGAGGTTCCGTACCTGGATAGTGGGCGTGCGAACCTGAGTTCGAAAACCTAAGCGCCGATTCTTTTGTTATAGGTGTTTTTGTTGTTATTGGGGATGTGGTTTTATTTGAAATAGCGTATCTTGCTAACACGGACATTTATTTATAAAATCCCTGTGGATTATAAATGTGATTTTGGCTTGTTTTGTTCTCTTAAGAAAGTGTTAGCTATCGTTTTTCGGCGCCTTCGTTGGCTTTTTAGGGGGTGGGTACAGTACCAGCTGTTTACATGTCAGCAATTTCTGCTGGCTGACCTAGATGCGCTAAGCATATGTGAACGTTCATTTTCTTCCCATCAAATCAGTAAGAAGCCTTTTCGTCTGCGCATGTTGTTGTCGCTTTCAACCCGGTTGGCCAAATCACCAACATATAGTGAGAAATAGATGCGGGTACAGTAGTTCCCAAAGAATTCATGATAACAATAAAGAAAGATTGCAGCTCAACACGCCACCATGAGGCATCCCATTTTCTCGAAATAATTACTTGGCAGGAACATTTTGCTGTTCCGGTAAGTTGTCTTTCATCCGTATAGCATGATTTCCCAAACGCAGTACGGCGCACATCACGAATGATACCTTGAGGACGTTCTCTTTCAAAGGATGTCTGCAGATCGAATGAAGGCAAAAAACAGCGCTGCTGGTGTACAACAGCATCTTTGACGAAAAATCTGGTAGCTACTAGGTAGTCTATTGGGGACCTGCCAGAATGAATACGTGCCTGGCGATTGCCAATGCTGCCATTGCACTAAGAAATATCCGAGAAGATGATTAACCCTCTTATTACAGAATTGGCCTCAAACTGATGATCGCGATTGGCCAAAGTCTTCTTGGAAGCATCGGCTCTTTCCCTTAGTTTTAAGTGTGCTATTACAAAGCTTCTTTCTTGGCAGTTGTAATCTGCCCGACACTTCATATCAACTTAATCAAACCGGAGCGAACACAAAACAAATGCAACACCCTAATTCTAAAGAAATCAAATTACACATATCCTTACAGCATCTAGCTCAGCCAGCACCAATTGCTTACATTTGTTCACAGCTCGTACTGATCCCCCTCCTAAAATGGCTCCGAATGCGTAGAAGAACAAAAGCTGAAACTGCACAAGGAGAACAACACAACCCAAAACCACATTTGTAATACCCAAGGTTTCCGAAATAGGGTATCCGTGATACCAAAATACGGTACTTTAAATAAAAGGACAACGATAATAACAACAAAAACAAGAATAACAAAATACGGCATTTATTGATTTCGTATTAAGCTTCGCACGCCCACTACCCAGAGACGCATCCTCTCACCACGACGCCTGAGAGCAAGTTCGTGAAACATATTGTCACAAAGGAACCGCTCCCTTAGCGGACACGCTGTGTCACTCGGCTGGGCGCAGTAACAAGCGTTTTTGCGTGACTAGGCGCGTGTTCGCTGTTCCTATGCCGTAGAGGAACGTGCAGGGCTTTGGGCGCGCTTAAAGAAAGAAGCTATTAAAAGCAGGTCAAAGCACCCATTGCAAAAAACCAGCGTAAGAGACAACAAAAAAACCTAAGACAAGCAAAGAAACTCCAACTAAGAAAAAGAACAATTAAATATATGTGGCTACCGCATCTAGCCTTGCTGTTACCAGTGGTACCGACACTAAAATGACAAGACAAACCAACTTGCTTAAAGACGTTTTAAAACACTCCACAAAAATTGCCATAGCGGCATAAAAGGACCCAACGACAAATATGTGCCCAAAGAAGACCTAATATAGACAGGGCTACAAAGGCGGACACCACCGCTGTAGCCAGGCCGTTTGTCGGCGGAAACAGAGACGAGCATGTTTCGAAGGGTGAGACAGCGGAACCAACCCATCATAATGTGCTGGCTCGGGGCTACACCACCGCGCGACAGAAGCGCGTACTCCGAAACAATTTGGCATATGAGCTTAGTAATTCCCATATATACCGATTTAAACTAGTTAGCTTTGAATGTTTGACAATTGCGAGAAAGTAAGGGAATTTTCCTAATCGCGATAGATCAGATCCATTTGGTCCTTTCGCATTTTGTAAAACCTCTTAAAACACAACCGAATTGGTATTCACCAATTTAAAAATGGAGTCCCATTCGTGGCTATCAGTGCGCAGAAGGTTGCTTTTCTTTAGCAGCCAAATGCCTCTATTTGGTCTCTACATTTTGTTTTCCCGCCCTGCAAACCAATCCTTAAATTATCTTTGGCCGTATGCTCACTTAATTCTGTCGGGTCCGGGTTACCGAGCAGGTGCTGTCAAAAAAGTTAATCGAGCCGTGGGAATAAAGCGAGAAATGGACGCGAAGCAGCACCAAAACAGGCCTCAAACATCTGTCGCTTAAGCAAACAACAAAGCCGTCCCGCCGACGCGCCAGCCGGTGCAAGCAGTCATTTGCTTTTGGGGAACGCTGGATATTAGCGCCCTATCGCCGCGTCATCTACACTGTGCTTCGTGATTGAAAAGCGCCCCCGTTCCCCCATGCATCCCCGGCCGCGTTCGGATTTTTTTGTCCCGCACGCACCGAAAGAATCGGTGGTAGGGAGAGGTAGAAAATTTTCCTGTAAAATACAACTGCTGAACTTGATCATAAAAGGAACAGACAACCAATTGTTGTGAAGTCACTGTCCAACAGCTCAGATGAAAGCCAGCGTTTTATATCGCCAGTAACCACAAAAAAATTGTAAACAAATTGGCTGTTTAAAACGCTGTTGGAGAGCCCATGGATATCACTTGGTATCGGTCGTTCGTTGGGCGAGTGAGTTTTGTGAACTAGATATTATCCTAGAAAAGAGACACGGGTCATAAGAAAAAATATGCACTTACCCTCATAAAAAACCCTGTTGTGTTTTTGATGTATTTCGGTAGAGTTTTGTCTTCCGCTTGTATAGAGATTTTGTAGAGTTTGTGAATAATTTTTTTGACGAGCTCTTGACGTTTTGCAACACGTATTTGGCAACGGAGTTTCTGTAGAGAGTTTGATGTGTGATTTCCTGTACAATTTATGATGTATTTTTGCAGCCTTCTTACGTAGATTTATGCGTACTTCTTGATGCACTTTTCATAGAGTTTCTGTAGAGAGTTTAAAGAGTGATTTTCTATAGAACTTCTGATTTATTTTTGGAGACTTTTTTAAGTAGATTTATGTGTACTTCTTGATGCACTTCTATGGCTTTTATGATGACAGCTTATGTACTTCATGACGTATTCTAACGGAGCTTCTCTATTTATTTCTGCGTACTTCCTGACGTGTTCTTGCCATTTTTGTAATGAGTTTCTTGAAGTATGTGAATATTTTAGGTCAGCAAATTGATACATAATTACACATTTTACACTTTGCTGCAAGTAAGTGTTATTGGGCAAAATAGGGGCATTTTTGGCAGTGTCACAGGATGTAAATCGGCAGCAGAAATCGTCACACATAAATTTATTCAGACAGCAACAGCTAGCTGACAGGCCAGCCAGTCAAAGCTGCTGAAATATATAAGTAGAGACGAAACTCAGCCACTCACGATCGATTTAATTTTGAGACAGAACTATGCGGCTGACTGACTGACAGCCAGCCTTGGTTTCCCGAGACACTACTGACAAGAGGGTCGCCTTGATTAGCTGCTGTGGTATAGCAGACTTGGCACTTGCGCAGGCTAGAAAGAAAAAGCTATCTGATAACAGAATACAACCTATCAAAAGTAATATATTTTTTAAATATCGTGTTTTTGCTAAAGTTCTGTTTTTCGTTTGACTCTCTTCGATTCTGATATTTAGCGATTTTTATTTTCCGCAAATACAAATTTGATGATAAATTCTTAGCAAGAATACACTAATTCTCATTTGAATACTTGTGTCATTGGTTAAATTTTTTAAGGTTGCATGTGTGCTAAATTATTTTTACATGAACCGTACCAGCGGTGGTAGTAATTGGAAAAATTTTTCTCGCATATACATGATCTCTCAGTATAAAAAGCCACCTCATGTCACTAGACGTTCGGCACCAGCAATAATGACTGAAGGCTAATAAAGTTTCATCGAAACCCCGGAATGACATGTTACCAGCCAACAAGAGGTATCCAACAAAAGTACCAATGACTTGGGTTCACTTATGAATAATGTTTGAACACCTAAATAGCTTATGTGCCTGTATACACAGGACACCTATGCGGTTGTCATTCTCATTATCTGCCTATGTCCGTTGTCATGTCTTCTGCAGTTGTAAGTAGCTGGCACACATGAGAAGCCCAACAATATGTTTTAGGCAATATAGATGTCCACAGGACCACTGCTACAAGAGAGGCGGACTAACTGTAAAAAGTACTGATTATTATTTTTTGTAAGCAGCTGTTACGCAGCTTTGATGTCTGCTCTCTATCAATTACCATCAGCTATTTTGCAATGCCTTTTCAATGCCTTGAAGTTTTTTTAGCGTTTGAATTCATTCAGTGCTGAGACGGGCGAAGGAAAGTTTGATCCCCCACTTAAGCGGGCGAACATGTGGATCCCCCGCTTATTCCTTTGATAGACGAGAAAAATCCAAAATACTATCCACATTAAAAACCAGTGTTCTGAACGATGTGCAGGAAACAAGTTGCCGTAATTGATGGATAATGTATGCTCAGATGTCAGCTATTTTCAACACATAGTATTCTATGGCTAGCAACACGTAGTGTTGTACGGCTTCGAGCAAATGTTCATTCATGGTTTTTTACCACAGCAGCTTTTTCCACTGCAAAAAACCACTAATGCCATGATGGACATTCCATAATAGTTAGCCCGAAGACGAAATACATATAAGCAAAACTCTTCCACCCTACTACCATTGGTTGCATGGTTCATGTCAACACTGCTTAGTATGCTGGCAAGGCGGCCTTGGGCAGACATAAGGAAAAACACAAATGCAGAAAGAAAAGTTACAGAGCTTCCTTAAATATGTTCGGTTCGCTTTAAACGAAAAAAATAATGCAGGTTAAAAAACTGTTGAAAGCAGGAGAGACTAAGCGGCACAGGAAAAGACCTGCCTTGTGCTGGCGTAAAGGGTGCCAAATACAACAAAAATAAAACAAAGGATGCTGTCCGTGTGGGGAGACGTGAGCCAAAGCAGAGCAAAAATAAGCAATGGGGTGAACTATTTTGTCATGAGCAGCGCCAACAAACCAAAATGTACAACTGTAGTAATGTTGTAAATAATCAGCTCCAAAGTACAAAACATACAGCACAAATGCGCAAGAAAACACAGGAGAGGCTCTGAAGTTACAGAAAAATATGCCGCCAATAGATGCACAAAAACAAAATTTAACCCAATGAAAGCCTCGGGCATTATTGGGTTAAGTTTCTCTCATTTTTTGTATGCATGCTGGGTATACATTTTTGTGCAACTCCAATAAGTTTATTTTATTGACATTCAGAGCTTGTCCCATGTTTTCTTTTCCCTCGGTCCGGTGGTTTTGTGCTGAGGATATAGACATGCACAATTGCAAGAAACGCAATGAAGACGAATAAACGATTGCTACACGAAAGTCCCTAACAAGGACTTGTTTCCAAAAAATTTTATATAAGCATGCAATGAAATATTTCACAGCTGGAGCTATACTAACAGCTTACTGTGAATGAATAGATCTGTCAAGGAATTTTGAACAGCAACAGATACGGATAATGCATGTTGTCATATTTATAGCTTTATAGGAGCAAAAAAGACAAAAAAAACGGTTTGAGTAATTTTTCAAGTTTCAAATGTCCCATCAACGTGGACAGCTACGGATAAGTCGTCACCTGACAATTACAATCAACCAAACTTCGCACGCCCACAGAATAGTCATCAGCCACAAATATGTATGTGAAATATTTCTTTTTCTTTACTGTTCATGCTCTTATTGGAGCAGCCAAACTTACACTGCCACTAAATATTGAGTAGAAAGTGTTCACAATTTAAATTAAATACAATAGTCGAATCCGATCAACGCTAATAAGCAGAGCAATAAATCTTTCAAATAAATTTTGCGAAAAGCCATAACTTGCTTGAAAAAGTTTTCTAGCAAAAGAACATGTTACCAGGCAAATTGCCGCTTGTAAAACAAGAAAAGAAAACAGCACGAAAATTGGTCCTAAGCTCACACTTGCAAAAACACAGGACAAGAATAATTGGAAATTCTCAGCTGTTCATCAACACAAAGAATGTATATATGCACCGAAATAACGCACCGGTGCCCAAATGCTTAAATATTGCCAGACGTTTGGAACAGGCAATGCCTCTTTTCCCGACATCCTGTGCATCCGAAAGAAGAAAAATTGTGTGTAAGTTGTTGACCCAAGGTTTATTTTTCTCTCTGTGCGTCACACAATGCATTAATAATATACCTGAGGAAATGGGCATTGACCACATGCGACAAGCAAAATTGCAATTTAGCCCACTTGCCCCCCATTTTCTCCTTTTTGTTGGGCGTGCTATCGTGACCAGCGATTCAGTGGGGCTAGGAATTTAGGCCAAAGCAGATACAAATCAGCCCAGAAGGTCATTAAAGCTTTTATGAAGGGATGCTCGGAGGGCACTACTGTTTAATTTAATGCTCCAGAAGTTTTTTCATGCATATTTAAGTTTTTTTATCATTACACGCAGTGCTTCGGTTGACGAGAGGGATGATCTGCCTTTATAAATTCAGCTTTGGGGTTCTACGCACTGAAGTTATATCTGGTCTGAGGGGTGCAGTAGTGAACTACCGGCACTTTGTTTGTTTTTTTTTTCACTCCAAAATTGGCTGCCGTGGCTGAAAGAACCTCTCGGAATGGTTGGCATCATTCGAAGTTCAGCAGCACAGCTGCGTCTCCACAAAAGTTCAGTATATACATATATTCAGTGTGCAATAAACAAATGAGACTCAGCTGGTAACTTGTGTTGTTTAGATTGTAAATCTACATCAAGCATTTGCAGTGCTACGTTGTGTCGGAAAAGATCTAACCTGCACAAATAGTCACCAAAAACGCCACTGGTGTAACACTGCTTAAACACCATCTAAATTGTCTCTAGCCAAAAAATGACGAATTCAGATTACTGAAATTCCGTTGCGCATGCAACATTAGCAAGACGAGGTCCATAAAAACCGTAAAACAAACGTGTTCACCCACTTTTGCATTGACCGACAAACAGTCGGTGATGCCCGTTGTGGAAACAGCATCGATCCTTGAAGTAGGCCGCACCAATAAGTCATTTTGAATGCAAGTTGCACCAGTGAGCAGCCTGAAACATGTAAAGTATTAGCAAACGACAGGCCCGACACCGGAATCATAGTCTGCATTAAACCTGCGAAATCCCTAATGCTGCGTTACTCTGATCACCAAGGTGTGTTGCACACTAAAAGTCATTAGGCTGGAAATTCCATTAAGTGACAGAAATTTGACAGCCATTTTCGAATATTTTTACTAGGTTCTGAATGGTTAATTTACGTTTGCGATGAGTAAGAGTACGAAGCGCAACCAGCGCTGCTCATACTGCTGTACCAGTTACGACATGCGTGTAGATCTGACGTTACAAATAAATTCGGGTTCCATACGTTGTTCATTCCAACATTTCACGACCAAACTGAGCGTTCGAAAAGATTGAACATTCATTTGAAACGCGAAAATAGCATCCAGATAGCATTTTAATCTAATGCTGTACGCTCGGAAATCACTCGATTTATTATTTATTGTAATGCTACACGCACGGCAATCATTCAATTTATTGTGCACGGTCCTTAACCAAAACTATTATGACGAAAAAAAAAGCATCTGCAGAAACGAAACAAAAACCAAGAGTGCATATCACGCTAAAAGTACACGATGTGCGTTTAATGCAAAAACGCACTTGTAGTCGCACGCACTTATGTTCGCATTCTCCAGCTTCCCTTATTTCATTTCATGTCAAAACATTCAGCTAGCAAAACAGGACAGGACACAAACACTTCACCAAACACCGGGCTAGAAATTGCGCGAGAATTGATTCTGTTTACACACGCAGCAGCCAAGTACAAAGGTCTACCGACAATCTGCGCAACGCGCAAAGCGAGTCACTGAATACGTTAGGGCTAACCGCTTACGCGGACCGAAGTTCGAGAGCAACTCTGCTACGTTATGTACATATGACAAGAAAACAGGATTCACTAGTACTGACTTACCTTCACTACTTGGCAGTATTTCTTCGTTCGGTAGATAAATCCATGGTAGTCAATTCACAAAAACAACGAAAGTTGAAGGCGCGCACACCAGGGCCATCACCGGCCAGTAGCACGCGCGTCGATGCAGAGTGCAGTTAATACAACTATACAACTGTCGGACGGTCGGACCATAGGCTCCTATATAACCTACTGTGCCTGCTCTATCGCCCCGAAACCCATTGGAGCAGTCCGTTCACTGTGGGGGCGCCAAGGTCCCAGGTTTTTGGATGGCCATGCCGATGCGAAATGCTGTTTCAGGCGGAGGTGAACTGAAACGCACCTCGGCGTCGTCTGCTACACGAAGCCGTCTTCCAGCTACAAAACTCCGCAAAACGGCGAGCTTTAACTTCATGAGCCACTATTAAAGACCAAAGCTTTATGCGTGGCGTCGCAGAACTACTAAACTGCATTCAGTGTACTGTTTCCGCCTGCACGCTCGCCCTTTTGGGTTCGCTAGGCAGCTCCCCAACAAAATGTATACATGACCTCATGGTTGTCACTGCGATAAGAGCCAGTTAACTTTTCTCCTGCTGATAAGTGAAAAGTTGATAAGTTGATAAGTGAAAAATAATGATGCTTGATTCGGTGTTTAGTGATAATTGAGTAATACTAATTAAATTTTGTTTCAAGAAGTCCAAACAGTTGAGCTCCCCTTTTTTTACTTACGGGTTCATTAAGTGTTGTTCTGCGGCTAATATTTTTTACGGCACCCGAAAGGGTACGCGCCCACTGTTCTCCATCCCTTACCTATTTCTCCATTGCCGCTGCTCCACGAAATGTTGCCATCGCGCATGTAGTAGATATATTGACGACGCGGTAATCAGCAATGCCTGGCTGCTGCGCAAAGAATGACGACTTCAAGCTTTAGCTCAAGACGATGCTCAGTATTTGAGAACCCCTACATACGCTCAGGATAAACATTCAGCATGCACTAAGCTTGTTTCTCTCGATACTTCTACCCGCTACATTCATTCTTCCCTCTCCAATCACATACACAATAACAAATCAATTCCCAGCAGGTCACAACCCCACTGGTAAACTCACCCGTAACATTTCTGGCGGAATCGAGGGAAACGCAGAAAAAAATCTTTTGCGTTAAATTATTTACGAACGAACAAGGTAGCCAGAGAAAGACCATCCCTTTTATAATTACACTGTTAAGTTATAGCGTCACCCTAGCTAGATGGTTTTATTCTGGCCTCATTGAATTTCTATATCTTTTTTGTTCAAACAGGAGTTGGCCGTCAGTGCTTGAGCCTGAATGCCTTTATACAACAGATATTATAGGTTTGCAAAGGACCCTTGACAATTTTTTGAAACCACTCATTGTTGCCAGGTGTGTAGACAAATGGTGACCCTTCCCTCGCCAACATAGGGACCCTGGGATTAGGGCTCCACCAGAGAGAACGCCGGAATTTCTGGCACTGAGCAGGCACAAAGCGTTATAAAGGAGGCTATGGTCGGACTCGCCGCCTAGCGACTCTCCTGTCTCATGTTCGTACGAGGGAAAAACTAGTTCCTGAAATGACACCCACCTTGATAAAAACGCGTTGCGAAATAGATGCCCAAGTTATTGGTAAATACAAATATTAGTTGCCAATTATATACAAGAAAAGCTTCAGCGTGGGTCTTTTTTAAAGGAAACAGTAATTGTACCGACAATCTAGATTACGGCCTTTAAGCCAATTTCACGGTCTACGGTGGAAATACATGCTGGCGTGGGGTTGCTGGGCGTCGTAATTTTACGGTTTGTTCTGAGGCCGCGACCACTTGCAGCGCATTTTCCGCACTTTCGCGCGTCGACATCGCCCCGCGTTGGCGTTGTCGGCAAATGCACGGCGACGTGAGCTGACGCGAGAGCTACGCCTATGTCTATGCTCGCCAGATATCAGCGTCGACGCAGCGCCAGAAAGCATCCGAAAGCAGACGACATCGTCCGGATTTCATGTCCATCTCCTGGTTTGGGGCCATTACTTTCACAGAAAACAATCAATTTCTTTTTAACCTGCGGTAATCGGGTGCCTTGAGGCAAATTACAAGCTATTTCTGTTCGAAAGTGCGCATTCCTTCATGGCTAGCTTGGCTCCCATCGGGGAGATCGGGGATTTCGGATGGCTTTTTGTGAGTTAAAAACGGAACTTTGGCTACATCGCTTGTAGTGTTAGCATAATGGGCTTGTCTGCAAGATCGGTGCGTAACGAACAAAGTTTGTTAACGCCAGAAATCTAGCGGCGCATTCAATTTCATTCTCGGCTATCGTAGCTTGCATAGGGGGAACGATGAAGCGCGATTGCTTTTCTTGGATCAAATAAGGGAGCTTTGGTTACATCACTTGCAGTATTAGCATAATTGGTCCTCGCCTCCAAAATCGGCGCGGAAGAAACAAGCGTTATCACTTGCCGAAATTTGTCAAATACGACGAAAACGAATCACTCGACAATATTCTTTCGCAGCCTGTGTTAGGGTACCAAATTTCTGGGTCCACGCCTTGTCTTCCGGCGTGGTCGAGTAATTGGGAGCTTGGGTGTTTGCGTTCTGAGTTTTGAAAGTCCATGGTTCATAATCTTGGCAAAACCTCACATTTTTTGTTTTTGCAATGAGGGTGTCATCGGATTTTTTTTCAAGGCAAAAAAAGGCAGAGTACCTTGCCGTTTAACCTACAAGTGACGTTAGACGGTAACCTCAGTATCAAGGCAGCCAGAAATTTGCTTTGCTCACACTTTGAATTCATGAAACTGCAGTCGGGACATAACATGAAGGTTAAATCAAGTAGCAAGTAAAGTTGTGGTAATTGCGTCTTCGTTCATCATCCTATCTTATTTTGTTCAGATTTGACGGCAATGACACCCCCCGCCCCCCCTAAAAAAAAAGAAAACCTTACAAGGCTCGTTGGCAGCGTCGCTTGTATACGAAGTTCTGCAGTAAGTCCCTGCGTCATTCTTTGAGATTCGGTACTGGGCTAGTGTTTTTAAGGTCAAATGTTCGAACCTTCCCACAAACTCTGTTATTTCTTGGTGATATTTAGATCCCCCTTTTTTTTTCCGGCGTAAACAAAGGGTACCAGGACAACCTGCCTTTTAATATAAAAATGAAATCTGACTCTAACCTCAGTAGCATTGAAGCGCTGAAAATTTCTTTTGCTCGCGCTTTGAATTTATGAAGCAGTGCGTACATTATATCTAAGTAGGACATCAAGTTTTAAGGAACTAAGTTGCTCGAAGTGCGTTTTTGTTCATGAGGCTGTGTTCTTTTGTTCAGATTTGACTGTGATAATTTGAAATACATTTCGCAACATTCCAAAAATGGCCCGCAAGTATTCTTAGCAATGAGTAGAGTAAGACAAGTGCACTTTTGTATGGCAAATCTAGAGTGCTAATTATTGCATTTAAACAATCGAAAATAATTGCCCATAAACGATCAAAAATAACTTGAAAATGGTGCAGATCGAGTTCATTGAAACGCGCCCAGCAACGTCCGTCGACGCTGCGGTTGACGCGTGACTTCGCCGGGTCCATGCGTTTGCATGTGGTTGCGGCTTCTCGCAGCTCTCCTGCTTGATGATGCGGCGCCGCCGATCAACGCCGACGCTCGCGCGACGCGTGAATCGCGTGTGTGTGTGTGTTCGCGCGTGTATCGTATTGCCTAGATGGAAGGGCGGCCGCTGGTACACACGAGTTATGATGGCAAACAATACCATCTCTGGGGAGCTGGCTTATAATGGAGTTAAATTTCACAGAGTTTCTATGGAGAACTAACTGGAGAAATTCAATAGTCTTTTTGGAGGCTTTGATGAGTGGAAGCTTAATGAACTTTTATGGTGAAGTCACAACAAAAATTCTAGACTCTTCATAGAGGCCTTCACTTGTTTAAGTTCACAGAGCTTCTATGGAGAAGTGCCGGTAGAAATTCTACAGAATATTCCTAGAGATGTTGATGAGTTCGCTCTTAATGAACTTTTATGGTGAAGTCACAACAAAAATTCTACAGAGTCTTTATAGAGGCCTTGAGTTGTTTAAGTTCACAGACATTCTATGAAAAATGACTGTATAAATTCTACAGAATATTTATAGAGGTTTTGAAGAGTTAGGTCTTAATGAATTTATGTGGAGAAGTAGCTATAAAAATTTGTAGATTTTTATAGTCGCAACTCCATAAGCTCAGAGTTTATGATGAGTTTGCGCCGTGTTTCTTGTGACATCCATAAGATCTCCATGAAAACTCTTCAGAAATTCGTAATCCATTTTTGCTGAGGGATAGTCAGCACATAATCTGCAGAAGTTCACACAAAGTCATCGAATAAAAGCGTGCACAGCAACAAGGACCATTGTGTGTACATATCTGGTGTTATGAATTGGAAGAAATTTTATTTTGTGACTAAACATTTTAGAACCCCAAAGGTCGAGGCCATGGAGCATCGAAGCATGACAACATAACACGGTATGCATACAGCTCCCTCGGTTCAGTGCGTGATACAGAAACTTCAAAAAGAAATGTAAAAACCTGAATTTCATAGCTGTTTATCTGGGTACAAGTTTTAGAATACCTGCTTTCACTCTTGGAAATTGAAAAGGTTTCTGCCTGCCGGCTCCCTATCATTGTTGCCAGTATTCGGTTTTGGCAATATACTTGGGGCAGAGTTCTATCGAGGGCGCTGTCAGCAAACGATTTAGGCCTAAGTTACTCCTCCGAATGAAATTTCATTTGAGATTGAGAGTTTATACACCACAATATTAGAATGTCTGCTGCATTAACAAAATGCGCTGCAGCTTCCGCTGTTGCTATATATTTTGTATATCGTTTGAACTCAATGTAGTCATTTACCGCAGTGGCGCGCTGACCACGCTTAGCCTAATGACGCGGCCTTGAACTCGGCCATGGTTGGTGCTAATGAAATGGAAACCAAAAGCGAAAATTCCCGTGTGCCGAGATTACGCAGCGCGGTAAAGGTGACCAGGTAGTCGAAATTATTCCGGAGACCTCCACAAGGAATGGCCTCATAGCTCAAGGGTAGCAGCGCGTCAAAGCGCACCCTAAAATGAATTCTACGCCGTTGAGATAGTAACTTCAGAAGCAGCAATTTCGTTCTTACTGTAGTACCGTTGTATTATGCCACTAAGTATGTTTAAAAACTGGTGCATAGCTTCGACCCATATTAAAGTGCGCTAGGTTAGTTTTACCAGCTGTCAAACATCGGTGTATATCGCAAGTGGCCTTTTTTAGTACCACGGCAGGATCTGTACCTTAAAAAAATCTTCATAATTAGTATTGCTTTGGAAAATACAAATACTAGTAACATAGACTAGTTGTTAGCTCTATGACATGACGCTGGCCGTGATGCGTAGTACAAAATTGCGAAGTACAAAAATTAGGTTGCTCTTCGAGATGACCGTAATACAGACAACCGCAAACAGGCTCCCTGCAGCTAAATGCATATTAGTGAAAAGGGCCCGCGAAGGCAGTGCGGAAATGGAGGAAGCTTTACGGAGAGTTGTTGATTCAGTGCGGTCTTCACAGAATATACAATCTCCATTATCTATAGAGCAAAATATCATGATAAAACAGCATATTACGGGTGACGTAAAGGAGAAAAGCAATGTTACTTACCTAACTTCGCTCGTGTATCCTAGTTTCGTGTCACCAACAAGAGCTCATAATAAATATAGAACACGCCAATGTATTGCAGAAATTCTAAACAAAGTAGAGAATAATAGGGCTAAGAAAAAGAATTGCGCGGCCATCTGTGGTCGTTTTTTTTAAAGGTCAGTTATGCCCTATGCCTTTGTTCCAGATGCGGCCCATTGGTGGAATTCTGGCACACAACACAGAAAAAATGAAGCATCGAAACAAAAGAACCCATCCACACATGAGCGAACACAAGTTGCAGCCATATTACAGCAGAGCGAAAATCCGACGTGAAAATGGTACGTTTGCCGCATCAATGAACCATGAGCACGTGGCAGCCCAAGCGGACCACCCCTACACCACGGAAGCGCAGAGTCCCGGAGAATTCGGCATGTCCCGAAGCTGGTGCAGGAAGAGGGTACCACGGCGTAGGACTGCTATCCGCTCATCTTCCCGTACTCAGTCCTGTAGAGGTTGCGGAATTTCTTGACACGATCGAAGGGGCCTCCGGGAAGGCACTGTGACGTGAAGTCTGTCAGGTGCACGTTCCACAAGAACCAGGTGAAGTTTGACCGGATGTTCCTTTCGCTCATTATGCGTTTGGCCTGGGGCGAATAAGGAATCGATTTGAAGCTTACATCGCAGAATAACCGAAAGATCTCAGGAACTCCGAAGAGTGCCGTGTTTCAATCGCAAGTTTAGTAGCTATCGTCATGTGTGTTGAGCACACAATGGAAAAGCAAAGAAACGCTACAGCATGTTTGTATGCAAGGTGCTGGCAAAAGCTATATGCCCAAAAAAGCACGGTCATTGATAAAATTTTCCGTTTTCCGTTATTTGGCAAAATATAAAACTTTTACTCCTGGAACAGTGTCCCGTAGGAGTGTTGAAGGGTCTGAAGTCACCCTGACCCTCTGCTCTTGTTAATATTGAAAAGCCGCAGAGTCCTTGGTCTCTGTTTCCTTAGAAAACGGCTACGAAAGCAAAAATAAATCGGCTGGAGGGGTAAAAGCGAGTAATTGTGAGAGATTACCCGTGAAAACGTCCGAGGTAAAACGCTATGTAATTGCCCATTTTCCTCCTATTCTGTTTGTCCAACTTCTCAGTGACACGTTGTTATGACTGTGTTTTTCCTTACCAAAATGTTATTCAAGAATTCAAGTGTATCTCGCACTTAAAGCACCACAAATTGTGTTCGATTGCTCTTTCCTAACACACCACTACTAATAGTCCAAATTTATAATTATTACATTATGTGAGGTTTTTGGAGTGCAAAAATGCCTGCAACTGGAATCAGTGAAGTTATGTTGAAGAAACGGTAGAAAAAGGCGAAGTCAACATTTATAAAAAACATTTCTACTGTAAAATCAAATGCTCTTGGTTTCCATCACCACAACGATATCACAGTGATCAATAATAAAATCAGCTGGTGGCGACAGCATTTTGGGTATTTTGAGCTTTCGAGTTTTCAGTTTGGTTGTTTTCAAAAACGAAGCGCCTCATTCAAACCAGTTCTGTTGTTTTTACCAAACAGTTGCAAGAGTATTGATTCAAACGGTAGTAGCATAGGCAAAAACATAACCCTCAAAGAAAAACATTTTTGGCATCTTAAAATACTCACACAACTTTGCGTTATGAATTCATGTTCGCAGAGGTTAGCTACTTGTGAGAAAATAAAGGTGATTTATGTTCATTGCTTCGAGAAGTCCTAAGAAAGAACTACAACGCAAGAGCCTTTCCCAGTTCAATACCTTTGTTTCTAGGAGCTCGAAAGTGTTCCAAGTTCTCAGTATGGTTGGAGGGCCCCGACTAATGTCAAAAACTGCATCTTCGATGGTCACAGTCGCTGTAGGTGGCTGGCACACCTGAAAAAGGGCATACACAAAATAAAGTACAAATATTCCTTGCGGCTTTAAAAACACGTCAATAATGAATGAACAATAAAAAATGATAACGATTTCAAGGTTTTGGTCGTTATTGCCAATATATTTGCATTGTGGGCAGTGGTATCAAGGAGCCGTGCGTTTACGGCTTCAAATTATTGCGCTGCATTGCTCGTTCAGATCAATTAAGACCTGCTACACGAAGGTAGGTGCACCAGCGCGCTGAGAATAATAGGAGGAAGGTGTTTCTTTAGCTACTTAAACAGATAATTGCCTGTCCGACGTCTCGTATGTCTGTCCTGTATTAAGACTTGCGGAATAAAACTTGTTTGTATAGCAATCCTTCTCTACATCAGTAGATCTGTAAACGCACTCAATCTTGTCCGCATTGTTCAGGAAAAATACAGCATTACGGCTATACTTCAGTACGCCCATACTTCCATACGCATAACGACCAGACTGCAATATATGTGGTATTTGAATTAACCTTTTCAATAAATACAGATACGACTACTTAGTTATCGTCATATTAACAAAAAATAGGCGTTAAAACGTGCTGCACTGCAAGACCGAAATAGCGCTCGCGCGATGCTGGATCTCGTGTGACGATTTCAAGTTTAATTGCAACAAAAGGTTTAATAAAAGGGGCGAGCAGTGGAACGCGGAAAAATTGAATTGACTTTGGAAAGCCTTCGAGAATGGAAGAACATCACAGAGGAGAGGTGGAGGGGCGACTGGTATTTACGTGGAAGGGGCGGCAGAAGGCTATCGGAATTTGACGATATTTGCCGCGAATTGACGAAATACGTGTCGAGTTGTTTTTTATAGCTGCTCGCCTTCGCCAAGACTATATTTCGGCAATAGCCCGAACCAGTGCATGGTTTAAGTGATGCTCACGAAGTGAAAGCTCGGCATAACAAAAAAACACAGAGAAGCAGTTTTCACTGTCTGTAGATACACTTTGACAAGGTGTATGCCAGTTGTCAAGGGAAATTCCTAGAGAAGAGTGTACCAAGAACCCATGAAAAGAGAACAAAGCCACGGAAAATGAACTGCGCGACAGGAACGGACCAATCCACGAGCGCCGCGACGGAGCACCCCGGCATCATGACCAAATATGGTACTGAAAAGGGGAGCCAATTTCAGAACGCCCTGAAGGAGCCCAGCGGTATTGTGAGAAAATACAGAAGTGAAAAGGGAGAGATCCAGTCCTAGAGTACCGCGATGGAGCCCAGAAAATGTAAAAGCGAGGAGTCCAAAGAAAGTAGAAGGAAGAAACAAGGAAGCAGGAGGCGGAAGCAGTATCCGAGCTTCAGGAAGCAGGCACAGTTACAGGGCCAGGCCAACGGCAGAAGCGGGCCGACCTTGAATCGGCTGTGGAGTCCTTGACACAGCACCAATTTGCGTATTGGTGCTGTGACAAGCAGCGACGGTCGGCAGCGACAAGCAGCGACGACAAGCAGCGACGGTCCCCAGCAGTGACAAGCAGTGACAAGCAGCGACGGTCCCCAGCAGCGACGGTCGGGAACCTGCGGCCAGCGCTCACACACCGTCGACTTTCCCTTCGACAGCCCGCAAGGCTACGTTCGGCATCCCCCTGGGTACATCGGGTGGTTGTCGCCGCCAGAATGGTAGCCTCCGAGGAACCATTTCGCGACGAGCGGTGCCAACGCCGTCAACACAAAAAAATTCACAGCATATCTACGGGGTGAATGATGATGAGTGGGCGAAGCTCCTGAGGGGAAATCATCGGTAAAACCGTGACTCTTCAGTGAAAGTTCGCCCACTACATCTGTGTCCGAACGCAACGTCCAGAAAGTCTCGCTTAAACCGCGCGTCGGCACCTTGGGGGCTGAGCTCGCCTGATGCGTTTTGCAGCCGCCTCACGAGCTCTCACTGCATCGGGGTCTGCCTGCCGATACGCGCGCTTTCTCGCCGCTTCCCGTTCTCTGACGTTTTGGAGATCCTCTTCGCGCCGCAGCCGTTCCGCTTCGCGTACGGCAGGGTCCTCGCGCCGTTGCCGTGACGCTTGGGCCTCTCGTTCTCGAACGCTGGGATCTTGGCGGCGTCGTCGCGCAGCCAGACGACACGCTTCGGCCTCCCGCTCTCGTACGGCAGGATCTTGGCGGCGGCGTCGCGCAGCTTCACGGAGCGCTTCTGCCTCGCGGGCTCGCACATCTGCAGCCTTATCCATCGGGCGACTCCGAGCGCGCGCCAACAGCGAACGGATTTTATTACAACGCTCCCCGCCATCTAGTAAACAATCCAAGAACTAAACTAGAGGTAGCCACGCCATCTAGTAAACAATCCAAGCGCATCTTTTCATCATATACAAGTACCGCCATCTAGTAAACAATATAAGAACTAAACTAGAGGTAGCCACGCCATCTAGTAAACAATCCAAGAACTAAACTAGAGGTGGCTACATACATACGTCGAGGATGGACAGACTCACGCCTTAAGGAGCTTCGCCCCTAAAACAGCGTGGAGACGCCGGCCCCTCTATGAGATGTCTACAGCTACCCCCGTGTCACGACCACGCAACGGTTACGCCACGCCAGCACCGACGACCGAGGTAGCCCAATCCATTAGGGACACAGTTTGTAGAGGACAACTAGGTACTAGTAGCGGCAATTCATTGGACATGATGACATATTATTAGGGGGTGGATAGGGTTTCTTTCTTTCTGGCGGTGGGAGGCAGCCTCTTGTTTGGTCTGAATGGTATTTTGTGACATTTAATTAGGGGTTTTATGGTTGATCGGTTTGGTGCTGTTTATTCTTTGGGTCGTTTACTTCACGTTTTTCCGTGTGTGCAGAATAAATGCGCGTTTTCTTAAACCCGCCAACGGCTCTCTTGCGCTCATCTTTCTAAGCTAGTCGACGCACATCAACCTGACACTGGAAATCAAAGCTAATAAGAATACACAAACATTGGAACACCTAGAAGGAAGGATAGCATGAATCATCCGTAGTATTCAAAAATATTATCTCCTCAAATATTTCTATTTATTTCAGGATACTGTCAATCCCGTGATGGGATTATTACAGGAGTGGTGTCACATTGTAAAAACAAACAATACACAGACTAAAAATACATGTTTCAAGCACTTGGGATTTCAAGCATATATCTCGGACGTAGTGCAAAATTCGGCGTTGTGATAGGCAAAGAGTCGTCATGAATATAAACATCGGTCGAATTGCTGGGGCAAGCAAATAAAAACCAATACAACACGTAGTTGCACAGACAGAGTTAAAACTTGCAACATCATCAACTCAGGAAATCACGGCTACATAAAAGTCAGTACAGATTCACTCGCACTAATAACAAATTTGTCAACTGTCGGCTGTATCAACACAGTGGGGTGCAGGGCATTCCAAGCGCGTATGGTTCGTGGAAAAAAAGAGTGGCCAAAAACATTGTTCTTGAAGGGATACTCATCAAGTGTGTGGCAATGCTTATTTCGTGTTTGGCGCTTACAGTTAGCCTTTCGGTGCAAAATTCTTTAAAAACAGAGACACGAGATCAGCGGGAAGTAAAGCGAGAACAAACTTCAGATCTTGTGTACTTCTCTTATTTGTTTAAATTTGGTTGTATTTATGTCCAATTATCGCACGTAATTGCAACTTTTCCATTTCTTTTCGATTGGAAATATAAAGTTACAATTCGAAAGTATATTTTACAAGTTATACCTCTGGGGTACTGGATGGGTCTCCATTCTAAAAGTCTGTTTAAAAGAGGTGGAGAATTTGTTACGTTGCGCTTTCAGCTGGTGTTAATGTGAGCAGCGTGCCAGAAATTCATTCCACGCAATATGGACGGGTTGTATTAGCAAATAAAAAAAACAAAGACGGTTTTCTAGTAACATTTATAAAACCGAAGTTTGAGAACCAATATTCCCGCAGGCCCATTTTTCTCCATAAAGATGGAAACATTCAGCATAGTACGGACAAATATTCAGTCCGCAGCGCTTCAGACGCTGGCGCTGAAAAACCGCGCTAACATAGTGCCATACCTACAAACTTCGCAATGTTGAGTTTCGAAGCTCATTCCGAACCTGCGCAGTTTGGAACAGCAGTTCACTGTTTGGGAAAGGCGGTAACAATTTCAATTGTTTTGTCCGACATTCACTGTTACTCTGAGAGATTTTCATTTCTCATGTAAGCCATAGACTTGCACAAGCTCGTTACCACGATTTTACACCCACAACGATGATTTTGACGCGTCTTCGTAGGTGTAAACGCGGAACGTCAATCTTAATCGGAGTAACCTGACAATAACGATTTGCCTGGTAATAACGTGGGCGCAGTGTACCATGTATGACTGGCCTGAGATCGCATGTGATTCACTTCCCCAGGGGGAGACTGCACCTTTTATATACATTGGTTTTCTTTTTTTTGCAGCGTACTTACCTCCGAGTAAGGAAGGAAAGTGGCATCGTTGCAATCCTTGTTCACTGCGCGTGTCACGTTCCCGTAAACGGCATGCATAAGGTATCTGGCCACACCCATTTGCAAAGATATGGCCACTGTCCTTGAGTAGTTGAAATTGCGAGCTTCCTTCGGTATATATCCCAAGGCACGTTCCTGCAGCACGCGGTCGCCTTAGATCAAACTTGCAATTTTATCAATCTCGTACTTTTATTAATTTTGTGTGCACTCGTTAAATATTACACAATGGAAGCTACCCTGAAACATTTTGTATGCTGATCAAGCGTAGTTAGAAGGCAATTTACCAACATGGCCAGGGGCATACACGAGTCAGATGTTACTCCTCTGAGCAACGTAACGACTGGCGTACACATTTTTCTTCTCTTTCTTTCGAATATTTGTTTTCCTATTTGTGCTCGTATTAAACGCCGCACAACAAAAATAACCGCTATAGCGGACTTTCTTCCTGCTGCACAGTGAAGACAAATCCACCACTTCTCTTAAATGCGCTACAAAAGGTAAGCCATTATTAAGAAAGGTGTCCAAGCAAGTTTTGCAGACAATCGAATGCTGCGCATCGAACGCCGATACCCACTAGCCGGTTCACCATGCGCCGCTTCAATGAACGCCGTTTGATTGAAGAAGATTTGATCTGAACATTTTACAGAGTCGTGGAGTGCACACTATAGCAGATAATTTGTCGTGCATGGTCAGAAAATAACATGGTAGTTGTTCTTCCCCAAACTAGGACCATCCAGCTAAACGGGTTTGTTGTTTATTTGTTGTGTTCGAGCATATATTTGTGTATTTTTATTTGCCTCAAAATATGTACGGGTGTGTGCAGAAGCTTCGACTTCATTGACATTGTAAGGTTACTCAGATTTCTCGGCCTCTGTCCGACAAGATTGTTTTTTGTGTCTTTGCAGTCATCACAGAATTCGAGGGGTACATCACACTGCTTAACTTCTGCCAGCTACCAGGTGTTTCAAGAACTGAAAGAGGAGCTGCCATCAGCTACGAGGGGTCGTTATGCTTTTTGGAGATTAATTACGTAATGGAAAAGCCATGCCATACTCCTGGTATACTGATGTTCTACGCGCCACATTGGTATTCCTTATCTTCGGTCGGTGAGATATTAAAAGAACAAGGGGCGCCACAAAGCAATAAATCAATAAAAACCTGATGCAGAAGCCTTCAGAAGTGGCCGGAATTGCACATACTGGATGCCTGCTATTCTAAGCTGATTGCAAATTGTTTCAATTAACCGCTGGAAGCACTTTTACGAATCAAGCTACCGTGAAAGTACCGACAGGCTGTGTTATCCAAAATAGAACTGTAATAACCAGTGGAATAGGCCAGTAATTAACGTTTAGATGTCGATTGTGGACCAGCTAATACAATAACGGCGCTCTTTTATGCTTTCATGGCACTGTTATATGTACATCTACAGCTCATTCTTTCCTTGTGAAATAATCATTGCAACTTCTTTGAGCCGGTTATGAATTTTATGTGCTTCCTAACGATGCCTGCCTTCTCGTAAAAATGCTTTGTAAGAACACGATTTCAGAATTTCGTAAAAAGAGTCAATATAAAGGCGAACTTGTGTAACTGTACCGAAAATATTAGGACGACCACAGCAGGTTTATTCCGATGCACATATCCGGTAATCGGATAACTGCCATAAAAGTGAAATGGCGAAGATTGTGCCTAAAAAACGCATCTTTTCTTTGCACCCGAGAAATTTCTAAATTATGTAATTCTTCATACAGGCCTTCGATACGAACGGAACCAAGATTTTCGAGCAGCAATACTTATTTATTGCCACTAAAGCTTTTAAGCGACATTCTATGAATGATAAATGCCTTCGAAGTAACTGCGTTTGATGAAACTATGTCCGAAGCATTGTCTTCTACCAACAATGCAGCACCGAGAAAACTATAAAATGAAGTTCCGTGGTGGCTTTAACTAGAACTGTGACAGCGCTACGAGCAGTAAGAAAATAAAGGAGCTTCTCAGTCTTAGCGCTGACACTTTTTAATTAATACGAAAGGACTAATGACCTGTTTTGAACAATTTAGGACCCTTCTCGTACATCTTCACATCTTCTTGATGATAATGATGATGATGTTTGGAGTTTTGTGGCGCAATGGCCGACTGAGGGCAAAGAGCGCCAAAGAATGGTTGGTTCATTTAAGTGATATGAATGTAAAAGTAAATCATTTCAGTAAAAATAATGTAAAACACAATGTATATGAAGATGACTGGTGTAAAGAGCCAGGTTGTCATGATGCATGGTAAGAGATGAGATCTGGAAACTTTACATCAGTGAGAAACTTAAAAACACGCGTGATGGAAAACATGGGCTCGTCTCCTAAAAAGTACGATGGGTGAAACGGGATGTGTTGTCTGTATAGTTGTGGAAAGTGTTTGCGTCGTGTTGTGTCAAGTGCCTTGCATTGAAGGAGTATGTGGATTACGGATAGGCCCTCTCCACACCCGCTGCACATGGGTCTTGCAGATCCACTGAGCAGGTGGGAGTGTGTTACATGTGTGTGGCCTATCCGTAACCTTGCTAGGGTCACTTCGCTGTGTCTGTTGTGTGAGTCAGTTGTGTATCTTCCCAAGTGTGGCTTTATTACATGTAGCTTGTTGTCTGACTGTTCACTCCAGTGAGTTTGCCATGTTTTACGTAGGTGTTGTCTGATGATTGGCTTGATGTCAGTGTAGGGTACTGTTGCTATGTCTAGAGTGTTTCTGAGTGCAGCAGGAGCGGCCCTTTCATAGGCCAACTCATTGCCCGCGATCCCAGCGTGGCCTGGAAGCCAGCAGACGGTTACATTCAGATAGAAGGCATACGCCGACATTAAAGATATAAAAACCAGATTGACAACGTAATTTTTGCAAGAACTTTGGGATGATAATGTACGCACGACGCTTAGTGAATCCGTGAAAATGGTGGAGTTCGCGATATTATGTTGGTTGATGTGATTTAAAACAAGAAGTATACCATATGCTTCCGCGTCAAAAATGCTGGAATTAACATTCATGGTTTTACAAGCACTGAAATTGAGTCCGTGTGCAGCAGAAGACACCGCAATGAACGTTTTTGAAGCATCAGTAAAAAATTCTGTTGCACCATATTTCGCCTGGAGATACATGAAATGCTGCAAAATTGCTGTTGTGGGCACCGTGTTTTTCTTAAATTGAGTAAAAGACAAATCACATCACAAAGCGAAGATGCCATGGGGGTACCAAATCAATGACAGATATTTTGAAGGTGTCTAAAAACAAGACAGAAAGTTCAGAAGCCTCCTCCCTCACCCTGAGCGAGAAAGGCACAGAAATAGATGGGCGATTTAAAAACTGTTGGGATGTAGATGTATCGTTCATTATAAATTTAATGGGATGGTAAGACATTGATGAAACTTTAAAAGCATATAGTAAATCGACATACTCTCGCTGGTACCCTAGGCAACTTTTGTCACACTCGACATACAAACTTCGCACAGGGAAGCTATTCCGGAAAGCACCAGACGCAAGTCGAAGACCCAAGTGCTGCACTGGGTCGAGCATTTTTAAGGCTGTTTCCCTTCCTGAACCATATACAACGCTCCCATAGTCCAACAGCGAGCCTACCAGGCTGGTAAACACCCGCAGCAGAAGTTCTTTGTCAGCACCATACGAGTGATGCGACAAGACTTTGAGAATATTCATTGTTTTAAGACATTTTTGTTTTAGTTGTTTCATATGAGGGAGGATAAAGGAAAGTTTTTCATCAAGAATTATACCAAGGAACTTGTGTTCTTTTTTGACCGGAATCGAGACCATTCAGTTTGATGTCTCGATCTGGCCTGATCCCACGCCTTTTGGAAAACACAACACAAGTGCTCTTGACTGGGTTCTGCCTAAAACCATTCTGATAAGCCCAGCCTGCTAGTTTGTTGACACCAAGCTGGACTTGGCGTTCGCAGATTGACATTTTGCACGATTTAAAAGATATTTGCACATCATCTACATACATTGTACATGAAATGGTTCGTGGCAACGCCTTTTCGAAGTGAGTTCATCTTGACAATGAACAATGTGCAGCTCAAAACGCCGCCTTGAGGCACGCCGTTTTCCTGCAGGAAAACATTTGAAAGGGCAGTGCCAACTCTCACACGAAAGGTTCGCTCCGCAGGTAGCTATGAAGTGTATTAAACATATTACCCGAGACACCGAAGTCTTTCAGGTCGCAAAGTATCCCGTATCGCCAAGCGGTATCGTAGGCTTCCTCCAGATCAAAGAAGACCGTAGCACAAAACTGTTTATGGACAAACGCATCCTTGATATACGACTCAAGGGCGACGAGTTGGTCGTTTGTGGATCGCCCCACCCTGAAGCCGGCCTGGCAGCTCTCGAGAAGACCATTGAACTCTATGAAGTACACGAGTCTCCTGTTGATCATCTTCTCGAGAAGCTTGCCCAGGCAGCTTGTGAGGGCGATGGGTCAATAACTGGCGGGAGAAGAAGGGTCCTTAGCCTCCTTCAGGAACGCCACTACAATAGCCTCCCTCCAAGATTTTGGGATGTGCCCCGAAAGCCATATGTTGTTGTATAGGTGTAGGAGTGTTTCAAGAGTGTCCAGGTGTAGGTGTTGTATCATGGTGTATGTAATCTTATCTGCACCTGGAGCTGAAGGTTTAAATGTGCTCAGGGCAGCCCTCAACTCATAGAGTGTAAATTCAGAATTGTAACCAAATTTTGACCTGTTATTGGCATGTAGGGACTTCTTTTCACAAGTGTTTTTATGTTTCAGGAAAGTGTTTGTGTAGTGTGCAGAGCTGGAAACTTGTTGGACGTGTTGTGCAAGAGTCTTAGCCTGGTCTTCGAGTGTGTCCCCTGTTGTACTGACCAGGGGCAGGCTATGTGTATGTTGTCCTTTGAGTTCGCGTATTCTTGTCCATACCTTGTTTTCATCTGTGTATGAGTTAATGGTGTAAGGAAGTTGCGACAACTCTCTCGTTTTGCCTCACGGCGCACACGTTTTCCGAACGCCTTGGCCCGTTTGAACAAAATAAGGCTACCCGACGTGGGGTACCGACGAAGGATACCCCACGCCTTTTTCTGGGCCTCTCGCGCCCGCCTACAGTCCTCATTCCACCACGGCCTCCTCTGGTTGCGCGGGGCACCAAAGGCATGGGGAATGGACTTTTCGGTGGTGTCGAGGATGTGCGCCTTGAGGAGTTGGGTAGCTTCTTCAACGTGTAGGTGTCCTATGGATGTGTGGTGTAGTTTGGATGTCTTTGTAAATGTATTCCAGTTAGCTCGTGCTTCATTGAACCTATTATGGGAAATGGACTGCATGGGCCTTAACCTATGTATGTAAGTGAGGTGGGGAATTGGTCACTGTCATATGGGTCAGTGCCCACACCCCACTAGAGAAGAGAAAAGAGAACTGCAGAGCCAATAGCCAAGTCAAGATATGAGTATGTGTTGTGTCCTATGGTTATGGTATGTAGGCTGTGTATTGTTGAAAAGGCATGCTCCAGAGGATGTAACAAACCTCTTTATCAGGCGACCCCGGGCATCCGTACGAGAAGAGCCCCATAGAGAATTGTGAGCAATAAGGTCGCCTGTTAAGATGTATGGTTCGGGCAGCTGGTAAACCAACGCCTCGAAGTCACAGCTCGAAATTGCAAGATCAGGAGGAATATATATGAAGCATACCGTTATCAACCTATTAAATATTATTGTTCGAATTGCTACAGCCTCAAGGACAGTGTTCAGAGTGACAGGGTGGCAGGCATAGCATTTCCGGGTAATTATGGCCACACCGCCAGAAGAGTGCGTGCAGCCATCCCTGTCCTTTCTGTATATCAAAGAACTGTTCAAGAAATTTGTGTGTTTAGAATTCAAATGTGTTTCCTGAACACACATTACACTTGGCTGATAAGCATGCAGCATTTCGTATACATCGTCAAGATTATTCAGAAGCCTCTGCAGTTCCATTGTATTATGTTTTCTCTTCCCATTATGATGTGTTCGGAGCTAGTGGAGTGTGACTATTTATGTAGGGTCTTTCGGGGCTTGAACTCTTGGAAGGGGTTTTCTGGCCTTCTCTACTGACCTGGACGTCGCAGCCCATTCCTTCCGCCGCGATGAAAGCCGGAAGGGCTCGACGTTCATGTCGTCATCTGAAGGCAAGGGTGTGCCTAGCGGATTGGGCCCCCTTGACGTGGTACCCTTTCGGGTGTTCATTGCCTGCGCTGCCAGTGCCGAAGGTCGTGGGGAGCACCACAGATGGCACAGGCAGTGAGGTGGAGGAGGGGGTCGCTGCGACTTCCTCCGTCTCCATCTCCGTGCCCATGCGTGTGCTTTGCGCCGGATGGAGAGGAAGCAGTGGATGCAGCGGCATCCCCAACAGACGTTGTTGCCACCACAGCCGCTGCTTGGTGAGCGAGCAGGTGCAGAGGCTGGTTGGGCTGCACGGGGCAACCCTGGGGCGCGGGCGGTGGGAGCGGGACCAGTCCGACTCGCGGTACTGGGTCCCCGCCAAAACCAGACGCCGCTCCGCCCCCCGGCGAGCTTCGTCGGCGCACCTGCCCAGAGGGAAGGAGGTGAATCCTTTCGCGCCTCGGGGAAGGGGATGTTCTCGGTTACTTTCACGTGGATTATCTTCTTTTCCTGGTTGAACTTCCCACATTTTCGAGAGTAGGCGGCATGGGGTCCCTGGCAGTTGGTGCAGGTGAGGGTTGAAGATGGACAATTGTCAGATGAGTGATCATGCTGGGCGCACTTTGCGGAGGTCAGACGGCCACGGCAAGAGTTGGTGCCGTGCCCGATCGCTGGCACTTAAAGCAGCGGCGGGGGTTAGGGATGTATGGCCGAACCGAACATGGAATGTAGCCTGCGGGAATGAATTCTGGTAGTGTTGATCGATCAAAGGTTAAGATGAGATATTTAGTAGGAATTTCTTTGTCTTATCTGCGTATCGTTATGCGCCTCACTGCTGTTACGCCCTGACTTTTAATGCCCTCCAGCAGATCGGTTTCACTTTCAGTCATGAGGTCAGGATCTGAGATCACGCCCTGTGAGCTGTTAAGGCTTCGATGGGGTGTGACCGTGATGTCAAGATCTGCAATGCGTGTCTGGCTCAGGAAATTTGTTGCCTGCTGCTGGTTATTGACTTCGACCAACAGTTCTCCCGTTCTCTGTTTTTTTGCTTTGTAGGATTTTCCAATTATACCTTTTATGAACTTCGTGACCAAGAAGACGGACAGAGAGGCAACTGGCTTTTCTTTTTCAATGGATTGAATGATCCGGAAGCGGAGATATTTGGCTGGCATTGGGATTGAGATCGTTGGTAAGGACCAAAATGATACTTCGGTGCGGCCCCTTTTCAGGGACCGATCACGTTTGGAGGGGGGGGGGTGAGAATACCATACAGCATGCATAGAAGCAGGGGACGGGGGTACTTTCTCCCACAGCCTTACCCTGATAGCTGAGGAGGTCCCGGAGCTCCCTGCCTGGTAAACCGACAGAGAGTCCATACGCCGGAGCTTGGCCTGGGCTCCGACGGCCACCATTTGAGGTTTCTACCCTGCACCTTTAAACACATCACCACGGTAGGTTACAGCTTATGTTGGGAGCTCGGGGTCCGCGGTGTCGCCAACACCGTCACCAAGATTGCTCAAGGTGCCCCGTGCGGGGTTCTTGATGATAAACTCACTTTTTAGCGTGAACGTAAAATCAACAAGGCTTGCATTTCTCTCCCGCCTACTTTTTACGTTTTCTGCGGTGTATTCTGGCGAGCCATAAAGGGTGTCAAATTTTACCCTCGACTTTGAGAGAATATTGAGTGAACTCCAAGCGACCACAATACGTGCAATGCACCAAAGTTATTCAATATATACCGGTTGGGAAACTCTTTATAGACTTCACGTATCAAAAGAAGGTCCACGGTTGACCCCCATGCACTGCGGTTATGCAGGGGAAAGTTGACGGACGCGCCAAAGGTTGAAAGCAAGTTGAAAGAGTAATGAACTCTTCTCGGTTTCTTCGCGTTGGGCCCGCCCGGCGTGGAGAATGATCCGCTAGTCGTGGCTCTCCGTATCCGCACTCCAAGTAATTATAATTAAGATTGTTTGCACTAGTAGTAAAACACAATTGTTTTTCGGCTTCTTCGCGTACCTAGTTACTCGCGTTCCTCCAGCTCCAATGTACCGCTGTTAACGCGTGGTCAGCTTTTTGTTTGTTTCTTTCTTTGTTTTATCTTACATTTCAGCTGTTTCTTGTGGCTGTGGACTCGGTGAAACGAGCTCGAAGTGGTCAAAGTCACGTGCGGGTCTCGCATCCGTCGCTGGTTGCCTGTCTGTGTGTTAGGTAAAGTAGATCACAGCAATAGTCATGGCGAGCTGATGGGACATTCTGTACGATGGAGGAGCTTGTAGACTGGTATTGGCGAGGGCCTAAGTCGTGTAATGGCAACCTTTCGTTATTTTCATTATTTTGACCAGGAAACGAACTGTTGCTATAATTCTTCGTACGTGTTGCTACTGGGTGTTTTACATCAGTAGCAAATTTACCTGCTCAAGAGTCGTTGCTCAAAACATTTCATGGCATGTTTATAATTTCTGCATCGCGCGACGGGCGGCTTCAAAAGGACGACTGTGCTGTCAGTGTGTGCTGAGCCTTGCATGGTGCTGCAAATGATAACGATACTGCTGTCAAGGGCTGGTTTTTCCCGTTTGAAGCGCGCACGTAAAATGCGGAAAACTGTTGGTTACACAACCATATTACACTCGCTAGGAGAGTTGTGTGCGCAATTATTATGCCGGATGAGTTATTATGCCGGATAGCGCGAAAGAGATACGGACGGAGGATAAAGCACAAGAACATTACACTTTATTGGTCAACCATTTTCTCTTATTTTAACAAAACAAACATTATTTTAAAGCGTCCAACCACTTGCATTCTTTTTTTCTTTCTGACCGCCTTTACAGAAATGGCCATAAAACAGGGACCTGGTCAACTAGTTTTCTGGTAGATTTATCTATGACTTAGTGGCGATATGAGGGACTGAATGGAATCTTGGCAAGAACGCAAGGAACGCGCTGCTGTAAGATAAGTATCGGTATGCGATATACTGATGTGAATTGGCAGAAGGCATCATCATTCACCAAGCTGTGAAATAAATGCTGTCCGTGTCAAGGAAGCGGGTGTATTTGTTTCGTATAACGTATACACGTGTTCAGTATTGAATATCGTTACATGGCAGCACGACCCCGAAAATGAACCCTGTAAGATGCGAGCAATGGATTTAGACAATTTACGAAATGCCGGCCAAGACAGATCTCAAGCACGATGAGTTTCCTTCACAGCTTAATCTTCCTACGGATGTTTGGCCCACAAATATCTCCTTCCCATGACAATATTATCAATTTCAGTTAGTAAATTTATTAGCTCAAATATAAGCGTAAGATTCTGGATGTTACTAACCAAGTGCTTCGTACTCTTTGAACTCGTTTTCTGCAGTAAGTAGCGGTGGCCTTTCTGTGGGAGCCCGTACAGTGCTGCAGGTAACGCCCTTACCCAACCCCTTCGCTTCATGTAGAAATTAACACTGCCGAGCTTTCTGCAGAATGCATGCGAGCCGCAACCACTGTGCGGATATCCACTGTACGGCTTTGAGGGGCTGTCCAACCGCCTCCGTAAATGGGGGTCACTCTTGACCCGGTTATGTGGTTCCGTGATGCACGAGTATTGGAGAAATGGAAACTGAAAAATCATCCGCTCGTTTGCAGCTCCATACAACAACCCTTACTTTTATCGCAAGATTAAGAAAACTAAAAGCTGAAACTTTCGGTTTTGGCTGAAAAATCACACCCGTGATTTTTTTTTTTTTGCTATGGTTGGAAGAGAAAGGGCGTTCTTTTATCAAACGAAAGCATTTTTTGGAAGCAGTGGGTTACATTGCGGAGACCGATGAAGATAAAAGTGGCGCGTTTTTTAAACCGGCATGACTTCCAAGATAGATCTTTTTAAGTCGAAGAAACGCGAGCGAGGTGTAAACTTATTCTAATTTAAAAAGAACTTCGCATCTGGCATTGATGGTACAGCGCCGCTTCCGTTAAACACATCTACCCTGAAATGATTGAGTTTTAGCTTTTATTAATAATTTCACACTATGAATAGAGTTTCTGCCCAAAAATTCAAACTTGCACAAGTTAGGCCAATTCACAAAGGTGGTGACGATGATCGGTTGTCCAATGACAGGCCAATGTCAGGCGTGACTGTCTTTTCAAAAATATTTGAAGATGTAACGCACAAAACACTAACAAACTCGTAGAACACACCAAGGTTATTTCGCTGCATCAGTACGGCTTAAAAAAAAACAAGCCATAACAGCAGGCTCTGCTTAATACTAAGAAGAGTATAACATTAAATATAAAAAGAAAAAATTGCACTCGGGTTACTCTTAGATCTAAAAACAAAAACATTGGCTCTATCAATCAAAAAATATTGCTTTAAGAAGGCTTAAATAAAAGTTCAGGAATACACCGAGTAGCGGCTGACCAATTAAGGAGCTATTTAAGTAATAGAGAGCACTTTGTTGAGCATAATGGTGTTTTATCTTGTTTATTCGAAATAGGGTGTATGCAAGGATCAAAGCTGGGCCCATTGTTATTTTGATACAGTTGGATGATATTCCCGACCTACCATATACACCCCAGAGAGCCATGCATGCAAATGACACGAACATCTCCTTCTCCGGTAGCAGTGTCAGCGAACTCCGGTACGACGTAGATATATATTTAGAAATGTAAAATTGGCTGCAGAAAAATAACTTACAGCTACACGCATCGACTCTAACGCTATCATTTGTAAACCAATAATACCAAGATAGATCAAGGCATTCATGTTGAACGCAAGGTTTTAGGAGAACGGTTTCACGAATTATCTTGGGAGCCTCATATCGAAAACTCAGGCAATGAATAAAAACAAATGGCGTTCTCTACATATTAGGGTTTTTTTTATTATTTTGGCTCAAAAAACTGCTCTGAACAAGTCTTGTCTATTGGAAGCTTTGTTACGGATTATTAGTGTTGGAAACCAAAAATAAGAGAATTTACAAACGGTTGATCGTCTTGCAAAGAGTTCTCCATATATTTGCCACATTTCACCGCCGCGGTGGCTCAGTGGCTAAGGCGTTGCGCTGCTGAGCACGAAGTCGCGGGTTCGATTCCCGGCCGTGGCGGTTGCTTTTCTGATGGAGGCGAAAAGCGAAAACGCCCGTGTGTACGAGATTTCGGCGCACGATAAGATCCCCAGGTGGTCAAAATTAATCCGGAGCCCTCCACTACGGCGCGCCTCATCGCCTGCGTTGCGTCGGCGCGTTAAACCCTACAATCAATTATTTGCCACATTTCAAAGATACTATTCTGGTTTGAGAACGGGTCCACTATTTCTTCAGTACAGTAAACTTAAAGCTGACCCTATTATTTATAGGAAAATCTTACAAGTTGTACACAAAGAAAACATTCATTGCAAATAGCGACGCTAAGAGAATATAGACTTTCTGATGTGCCAAAATACGTACACTGAAATTACGAACAAACGACGGCAGGCAGTCGTTTCTGTTTGACCACACCGACATACTAAGAAAGTTGGGTCGAGATTGATTTCAAATACAGTAAAAACAAATTTAAACCCAAGGTGATGTATTACCTCTTAAGTCAGAATTTCTGCTTTAAAAGCTAGAACTGCAGATGTTTAGACTCGTTTACTGCGGAGGCTTTGTGGTTGTGTGTATATTCAAAACGCACTCAAAGGTCTGCTCTAATTCTGGAATAGTATTTCTTTTTTCATCGCTCTTACGTACTCTAATGTGCTTCATTGTACCTTTCCCTTACTGCTCTATTTTCTACTGTTCCACATGTTGTTTGTATCGGTTATTACTGAAACATTTGGATTTCATTTTGTTAAGTTTGCTTACTCATTGAACTGTGTCGAAGGGGGCTTTTGTAGCGTTTACGAACAGCCTGCCTCCTCGTACTCGTAAGCAAATAAAATCTTAAAGTTCGTTTTTGTTCGTTTATTTTGGTAACCTAAGCGGTCAGATGAGCATTACATAGGGGCGGATAGAGTTAAAGACCGACGAAACATACATTGACAAAGAAAATAGTCGACGCAACAAAATTAACATTGCAATACCATAAAAGCACAAGAAGCATACAATAAAATCGCCAAATACAGCGTTGCACATTGGATCCCAATACAGTAAGTGTAAAAGTGGCAGAAGATCTCGTAATTCCTCACCAGGGACAAACATTTTTACCTAAACACGATAATTATGATAAGGACAAGTGACACAGGATTTTAAATCCCTAAAAATGCAAGGAGTGCGGTCTGAAAAGAAGAGGCGTCTGGTTGATCCACTACGGTACTGGGCAAATAATCCCATTTATTTATCGCCAATACAAAGGATGATTTCTAATATCTGTTTTCTAGGGCAAAGATTTGGATACCTCGCTGAGCGTTGTCGGTGCGTATGGATATATACGGTGCCTGAAGGATAATTTTGCGAGCCAATGGTGTAGGATGACGGTACAGGATGTTAAAAAAATTTACATCATCTTCCCGCCAGGGGAACCATGGGTAGATGAGACGCATCGTGGGGATTCCGTTGCGTTTCCGTTATGTTGTTTCCATTTGTGTGTCAATTTTTTGTTGTTTCCATTATATTACGCACGGTTGCGCCGACCATCGCGATAGCCGGCCTGTTAGTCTCCCTTCAAATCATCGGTGGTCATCGGATGTCATCGGAGTGGCGGAACGAGTGAGCGGAGTGGCGCGGTTACCGCGTTTATATGTACCGCGCGTTAACGGTAAGGGGAATGAGATAGAGCAGCGCATGCGCATGTGGTAGATGTTTAACCGAGCGCTAACACGCGCTGACGCACAGCTGTCACGGCGACGGGAGCGAGCGCTAACACGCAGATGGCACTGTGGTGGGAGGGGCGTTAGCGCGCAGTTGGCTGGCGAGGAGAATGGGGGAGGGATGCGGACTACGGACGACGGAAGACGCCGGAGGGACAAGGCGAGGTAAAGAGATGCGTCGCATCTAAAAGTTAATCTTGAAAACTGGCTGCGTTGGGTGAGAGGGGAGGCATTGCATTAGTCCTTCAAGGCCGATACTCTGGCACCCTGAGTACGACGACATAATGAAGCGCGCGGCCTTGTTCTGTACTGATTCAAGCATGTTATTCGAACATCTGATGTAGTTGCCAACTCATTTTCCCATATTCTAGTGAAGAACGGATAAGGGTATTGCGCCCGTGAAGCCGTGTTTCAGAATTAGCTAAGTAAAGGTGACGCTTGAGCAGGCTGAGCTTTTTACACGCCTTTGGTGCGATTTTTTTCTATATGGGTGACCCAGTTTAAGTGCGAGGAGAATGTCACAATCTCGCGTAGTCACAATCCCGGGTAGTCATACCCGGGTAGTCACAATCCCGGGTAGCCATACCCGGTAGTCATGCCCGGGTAGTCACAATCACAACCCATGGTGAAAAGGCTACTTGGAAATTGGTACAAGATGCCGCCCATCGTGTCGTTTAAACTGTCGACAAAATCTGCGCGACCATAGCGAGGATGATAACACGCGCCTAAAACACAGGGTGTATGGCCAATGTGGCCACTTAATCAGATCATTTGTGATGGTCAATAGACGTCTATTTTTGGTGGGGGATACTCTTCTTTAACTGCGATTATTACGCCGCCCCGAGAGAGCTGCACCTGCCCTTGCGGAAAATTTCAAAGGTTGAAGAAAGGGTGAGATCTTTTATTTGCTATTTAATCGGAAAGCCAGGTTTCTGTGCCGATAAAGATATCGGCTGAGCACGCGTGTATAATAGCTTTAACGGTATCATGCTTTGGAAAAATAGTGGGGAAGTTAGCTACGAGGAACGAAACCGGGGCAATTGTTTGGAAGTTGCGTGAGTGGCCAGCAGTGTGTCAATTAGCAAAGGACTGATTTTTAAAAAATATTTACAGAAGAACTAGGGAATCTTCCATTTGACAGCTAAGATTACTCAAGTGAACACTGAATAAAAGGGCGGCAGAGGCTCTCAATCTTTTAGTATCTAACTAAACACGTCTTCTCCTTCGAGGTCCTCGCTTTCCCCTGTATTTTGAGGCATGAACGGGACTGAGCGTGTCACACATTCGACCGACTTACTTCTATAAGTCCGACTGCCTAGCGGGCGAATTACAAGCCAAAATCTACGCAACACACCACGAAAATCTGCGTGTTGTCTATAAGGTACCTTTAAAGCCTTAGCAAGGAATCCGAATTCAACAAAAATAGAGCATACTACGACACCCTTGGGTTAACTTCGAATATCCTCACAGGTCTCGGCGAGATGTCTTCCAAATGCTAGTGCGCGGTAGCTGGTTTTTGGAGCCATGCTATATAACCAACACTTGTTCTTGGTTCGAACAGCAATAACTCTTTGTCATATAATACTTTAAAGGCCATGTTTGGATGAAAAAACCGGAACGCGTACAAACGCGGTAACCGCGTGTGAAGATTTCTCACTTTGAGTGAGTGTGTAATGTGTTGGTCCTGGGCATTTATTTCAGAGCATGACTACTGAATATGTTGAAAATCCAGCGTCAAAGTGACGACGCTGCCCCGAAAACCGTAAAATGATGCCACACAAAATGGCAAAAGATGGCTCAGAAAATTGCCGACGGCTATAAGTATTTTTATTCTTTTAGGAGTATTTCTTCTTTTTACAGGGGTTACTCAGGCTCTATTGTGGGATGGGGAAGGGGTTAAGGAAGGTGAAGGCGCCTACATCATCTTGTGTATTGTCACGGTACTTATTTATTTCTTTATTGTTCTATTTATTTATTTATTTATTTATTTATTTATTTATTTATTTATTAGTAATACCCTGAGGGCCAATGGCATTATAGACGGAAGTGGCTACAATCAAGAGCACAACAAAAAAAGGCAGCAAAGGTAATACACGAAAAAATACATCTTTACACAAAATAAGAAAAACGCACCAAGCAAACATAACTGCACACAACAAGGAATGGTTTATACAATGTTGACTACGGCATTTTGGAAAAGCGTATCTTTAACAATGGTTGTTATTGATGAGGGAAGGCGATTCCATTCTAAAGATGTCCGGGGAATAAATGACGGGGAAAATGCATTCGTTCGGCTCGATGCTATGCCGACATTGTGAGCATGGTCAATGCGAGAAGAAACGTTCAATGGAGGCAAAATCAGTTCATCGTGCAGGCGTTGGTGATGAAATATTTTGTGTAACAAAGAAAGTCAGAAAATTTCACGTCAAACTGGTAGGAATTGAAGGTTAAGGGTAATTTCATTGCAGTTACACTGGTGGTTCGGTTAAAGGTAGACAAACTGAGACGTGCAGAAATATTTTTAACCAATTCCGGTGAGTTAATGACTTTGTGAAAGGAAGGATCCAAAACTGGACAGGCGTATTCGAATTTATACCGGATAAGCGTTTTGTACAACAGTAATTTAAGGGATGATGGTGCCTTGGCAAAATTACGTCTGTGGTAACCAAGCATGCAATTTGCATTGTTAATAATATTGTCTATGTCAACGGACCAGGTGATATTGTTAGTTATGTTAACAGCGAGATATTTATAAGAAACAGAGTCTAGGGCACTGTCATCAAGTCAGTAAACAGGTAGTGTGTTATTGTTTCGGGATACGCGCATGCATGTGCACTTATTAACTTTACGTTCCATTCGCCACTTTAAGCACCAAGCCAAAATAGAATTTAGGTTAGCTTTAAGGTTGGTTAGATTATCATGCCAAGTTATTTCCCGAACTACTACGCAATCTTCGCGAACAAACAGGAACATGAAAGCTTTTTTTCGGTGAGCCCGGCCCTAAGGAGGCGATGGTCCCAACTGCAGGGTCTGGACGTTGGCCAGGAGATTTGCTCTTCTCTCCGCCGCGAGCCCCGAGCACTCCTACAGCATGTGCTGTATTGTGGGCCTTGGCGCGTGACACGATGAGCGGGTCTCGATGGTCGTCTTCCTTCAGTTCTCGCGGGTTCATTCGGGTGTACTGAGCGACGGCGAACGTACGCCGCCACTTTCTAAGCACGTCCCCGTAAGAAAACCCTGGCTTTTTTTTGTGTACCCGAACTTGGGCCATGCCGCGGAGTCCTCCTGGCGGTGGCCTAGGGCCATCAAGTGTAGCGGCACGGAGCTTTGCGCTGCTCTCTTGTTTGGCGACGGCTCTGCTATTCGCAGGGTCGGGAAAGTGCCGTTTAGGGAAACAAGGTGTGGTGAGTCGGAGCGGATATGTGATTCGCCTCTCGCGCACGCCTAGCGGGCCTCATTCTCGACGGCGCCCGCGTGTCCCGGCACCCAGTCTACCCACACTATAATATATGTCATTGTGCGAAGTCTGCTCGCAATTGTCTTGATTGGGTGGCTAGTGGATCAGGCGACCGGGTTGCTACCGGTCTTGAAACGGCCTGTCTACTGTTAGCAAATACGCTAAACGTCTACAGTTAGTATATACGCCTAACTGACCTGCCCTGACGACACATGACTGGACGTCTGTAATGGCGCCTCTAGTTCCACTTAACCGCATGACTTGAATGCTAACATCCAGTTAACGCACTGAAAATTGTTTTATTGTTGGCCCGTATGACGTCATTCTTGCTCATAAAACGTCACTCTGGCGCAAAATTTGAAAGTTTTTAAATACTTCTTGCTTTTTTGTTACAAAACATATTTTGTGGCTGTAATGGAGCTGAGTGAGATATTGCATCCTAGGGCTTTCAAAATAAACAAAGTTGTATTTTCTCTTCATGGCTCCTTTAACTTATGACTGCACAGAAGCGGCCCAATGCTAAAAAAATCGGGGCTAATTCCCCACATTGTTGCTATTGTTGTTCCTTCCTTTATTACAAAAATACATTTTGGAGAGTGCCATGGAATATACAGTTTTGAAGCGGGCGGGACGCCGCTTCACAATATTTCAAGAACTATGAACTTGAAGTGGAAAGGTTGTAGAATTGAGTGTGACGAACGCCACCTGATTGTGATGGAATGTGAGTAAAGAAGGTGCACGTAAGCCGTGTGAAAATGTGAATGTAGGGAAGCAGTGTTCTGTGCCAACTTGCGTACCAGTGAAATTCACACCACGAAAACAATATACGAAAGCGAAAATGTAGCCGCATGCTTGGTGTTGCCGGGAAAAATCCGGTTCAAGTAATTCGCTCGAAAAGGCCAGGGAACGAAAGTGACGAAAAGCATGTTGATTCTATGTAGCAATGAAGCAGTTGTTAATTCGAGTCGCTGGGTGGCACCTTGACACCACGTAAAAAAACTTAGACTTTCAGGAATTTCTTACTTAACTCATTAAATTGGCAATCATTTTCGTCACTCCGCAACAAATCCAACAACTGAAAAGATGAAGGCGTCTTTTCGCCGATTGTGGCACCTAAGGATTTTGCCTTCAATAAAATTAACATTCAAATAGCGTCGGGAGTGACTCTACTTGCTTAGACAAGCTAGCTGCCATATACAAAATTAAATAGGTCAGACAGGACATTCGGTGTATAGTTTAGTGTAGTACTTAAGTGCCACGACTCAATATTGCGTCATAAGAATGCATTCCTATACCACGTACGGTGCATTCGTGACTATAGATGAAGTAAGGTTGACCTAATCCACCCGTTTTGTCTTTCGTCTTAGAGACCTGTCTTTAATTAAGATTTACTCAGGGCAGTGAGAGGACTTTCAGCATATAATTGCAGGGGCAGGAAATACTGACAAGCAAAGCATGTTTTCGGGTGTACCATATCTGTTGGACTAAATAGGTTGATTGACAAAGCATCCCTTCTCATAGAAACGAAGAAAAACAAAAGGTGGAAATTGATAAGGTGACATTGGTATTTGTACGCTGTCTCGAGTAAAGTCGCTTAAAATGCGGTGATACGCATACCTGCAGCGAGGCTCGCAGCTTTGTCTCTACATTGCTCGGTGCTCTTGAAAGGAGCGCCAAATTTAAAAAAGCGGTATGTTACATGAAACAAAAACGTTAGGAAAACCGAGAAAAGGAACAGCGACACGCGCCCGCCTGACTTTTTTCTGTACGTTGAGTGCCTTAGATTTGGATATGGCTGTTATATTCAGAGGCTGTCACGAAGAGGAAAGCTGAAGCCGGGCTATTATTCTAGGGGCCCCTTTTGAGTGGTTTTATCAGAGTCAGAGAGCTGAGAACACGCCATTATGCTTTCGTGTTTTGCACGTGACGCTCCAGGGAACTTACCAGTCTGGGCAAGTCGTTCGCGGGCCACGCCTGACAAGGGGGCGGATCAGCATCCGTGTAGGCGACATTCAGCAGCACCATGATGTCGGTATCTCCCCTGCAGCAAAAGAAAGTGTGAAATCACGTAAGCGGCGCTTCATTCAAAATAAATGTCCTTGCGGTGTAACGCTCATATCCACATGAAGTACAGCAATTTTGCAGCCCAAGTATCTAAAGGTTGTTGGTCTAAGATGAGGTTTTTTAAACCGCACTGCGAAAAGACAAAATGCACATTGCCTACCACGAATGAGTGTGGAGGTGTCTTACAGTGAGCTAAAAAATATTAAGTTGGTGGAACAGCACTAGCGACGACTTAACTTCGTTATAAACCCGAAGTGTCTGCGTTTGGCAGCAGAGGTATAAAGCAGTTTTAGCAGGTACAGTTGACTACAGTTACGACGAATTCGGTAAAAATTACACACTCTCCCGGAAGGGAACTATGTGGTGATGCAAAGCATGCGTTGACGAGCGGCATCCGGATCCGCTTGGCGACGTTGGCGTGACGAAGCGGCTTCGCTTTCTCGCAGTGTGGGATCCGCTGCTCGACGCTGGCGTTTCGAAGCGGCTACACTTTCTCGAAGTTTGGCATCCGCTGCTCGACGTCGACGTTTCGAAGCGGCGTCGCAGTTGCCGAACGCCATCTGGATCCGCTGCTCGGCGTCGACGTTTGCAATCTGCATCTCGAGCTCTCCTCTGCGGAGTCTTGTCTTCAGAGGTGCTGGCAGTTCTCGGAGTGAACTGGCTGGCGCTGGTTGAAGGTGTGCCAGCCAGGTCGCTGACAGAATTGTTGGCGTCCATTCAGTTCATAGGAAAAGCAGCAACTGAGGGAGCGGCGCGCGGACATGAGGAGAGCAGGAGCAGCGCGCGCGCTATCGCACAGCTGGTGGGGAGAGAAGGAGAGGAGGAGCAGCGCGCGCGCTATCGCACAGCTGGTGGGGAGGGTGCGGACGGACGCCGATGGACATAGCCCCGAGCAACAGATGCTTTGCATCTAAAAGTAAACCTCAGTGTTAGGACGGACAATGTGTTTGCTCTCCTGCAACATACACATTGCAAAAAAATACGGACACATTTTAATTCGCAACACTTTGGCAGCCGCTACTTGTGTCTAGTTGCAGCGACGGTGTGGGCGTTGTAACCAAGAAATTGAAGACTGAAATATGACGACGGAGGAAAGTGTGATGAAAGTGTGAGGGGGAGGGCAGTATGCTGAGGCCGCACGAGGCGCTTGTCGGAGCGTGTGGAGAAAGTGTGGGGGGCAGGGCAGAGCACGTTGCAATGGCATCATCGCTTTCAAGTCCTGCTTCTCACAATTTGGCCCCTCGTCAATGTTGCGGAGCGCCCTCCCTCTCACACTTTCCCCAGGCGCTCCTCTTGCATTCGTGGCCTCTAGCAACGTGTCATTTCGACGGTAGGATCAAACACGATTTTCAGCAACATGCTCAGTGGTGGCAACGCGCGCTGAGATAAGTAGTGTAGCGCGCACCGCCGTGCATTCGATGATCACGTGATCACTTCCTGAGGCGTAGCATAGATGCGCAATGACCGAAAAGCGTGCATCTCCGCTGCGCACTAATTTCGCATTATAAAGCTTGTAATCGTAACTGCTTTTTCCTGGTCCCTAAAAAGGCGAAGTTTCATGTACACCTAAAATAGGAACGTTGATTTTAGTGCACTCTCGAGGAATATGGTCCTATGAAAACCTCAACTGCTCTTTTTAAGGTACAGTTTTTAAGGAAAATGTTTTATCGAGTATGATAACGGCAATAATTAAACGTACAGTGACAAGGCACAAAGCAAATTCTGCTGAGATTTTTTGCACACGGCTAAAAGATGCATCTGAATGCAACAGCCCTTATGTTTACTGAACCTTTTGAATGGAGATAACTTGCTTTTGCGAAGTTAAAAGTATTGAATAGCTACAACTCTGTCAAAAGTGCTGTGAACTGAACACTGTTTTCGTACATGGCCCACCAGCCAATGCAGCACATTTTTTGTTTAATATTGTTAGAAAGCCTGTCACACTCGCACCGGGTGCTTTGGTTTAAGTTATGTTTTCCCCCGCGCATATACGGTCCTTAACTTTCGGAATTTTTTTGTTTGTTTGACTCTGGAATAGCGCCTTGCTTCCTTCCGTTATTCCGCCTGTGATTATTCTGTTATTGTATTGTGAAGACAGTACGATCCCTCAGAATGTCGTCGTGCTGCGGTATTGATAGCATCAAGTCTGAATTTCTGCATCAGAATGAAGTGTGCTCTTCTAACTTTAAGTAAAATATTCGAGCAATCACTTCAAGACGACATCTTACCGCCAAACGGAAAATAGTCAATGGAGTCGCATAATTTAGCGCCCGTAACAGACATTCTCCACACAAATATCAACCAGTTTCACTAATCCATAGTTTGTAAACTATTCAAGCATGTAGTGTTAATACAAATTTGCAACGTTTGGAATCAAACATTTTTCATCCGCTTAACATGGTTTTCCCAGAATATTCCCAAGTAAAACACTCTAATCCCCCTTCATTGATCTCTCGCACAAAATACTAGACAAAGGTTCACTGGCATACTGCAATTTTCTTTATTAACGAATGCGTTCGACAAATTTTACTATGCATTCCTAATGCAAAGGCTGCGTAGAATAAATATACACACGAACATATCCACGTGGCTTCAATGCTTTCAGACTAACCATGAACAGCGTGCATCTATTTATTACAAATATTCCCCATTAACGAACTAACGTCTGCTGTACCGCAGCGGTTTTTGTTCGGCCAATTACTGGTCCGACAGCAGAGCTGCTTAGGCCGGCACAAATGCGTCTGTCAGTACCCAAAACATTCGAACACTCGAAGAAAAGTTCGGCTAGGGAGGTCCTGGGATTCGAAGCCGGGACCGTTACGGCGTTTAACCGGCAACCTAACCGTTGGGATACCCCAAATGCCAGAGGGTACGGATTATACGTGGGCAGGAAGAATAACATGTGCAGCCAATTGGCAAAAATGAAGGCTTTCCAATGTTTGAATCGTTGGCTAGGTTTTCTGCATGGTGGGCAGTTCCGTGTGTGGCGGCTAAGCCAGCTTCTCAAACAGTTTTCTACATGTCGTTGCCTCTTCATTCCCACGGGCCCTCTGGCCCTCCAAAGCACGTTCAAGTCGGCTGCTAGAAAGGCACACTCTTGCTCCTGTAGAGCGGGATTACCCGTCGGGGGAATCCGATCTTTGTGGCCCGCAGATCCCCCTCACGTGACCAGATTCAGGCTCCGCCCCTCGGTTGAAAACGCCCGCGGATGCTCCTGGTAAGAAAATGTCTCCGGATGTTCTCGGTGGACGGTTGCGGACCGCAGCGGGGAATGGAACCAGTTTTTAGCACTGCGGTCACGCGGTTTTAGGTTGTACCAGGTGCGAGGGCGGCTTTTTAGACGTGGCGTGGTCCACGCGTACGGAAGTGACTGCTGCACGCGCTGGAGAAGCGCGCCTTAAGGTTTGGGGGTGCTGCGGGTGATACAAAGCTAGGGTTCCACGTTGTATGCCTCTGGAGAGCAGCCTCGTTCCTCCGCGCTGTCGTATGCTAGTCGCTCCGCACGTGTGGATGCCCCGCCGAGCCGAATAATGAGGTGACGCTTTGTTGACCTCACGTATCTGCCCACCTCCGCGGGCCTGCTCATCCGCCATGTAAATCCCCGGTAACGCCTTTTTCAACAAGCCTTCTACAAACGGCGGCCGTGAGCAAGAACGACGCCATCCCCCTTGCTTTCTCATGCCCAGGCTTCCCCGGCTTCAACCATGAGACCTATAGACATTATTTGACACATTTGTGCTTTAGCGGCAGGCGTTACTCGAATACCCCCCGCCGACCGTTAAGAATTCGGAATAAAGCGGTCCGGAATGTTTACTTAACGCAGTCTGATCGAAATCCAGTTCATCGAAGCCATTTTATTGTACGCAGGTTTGTCGACTGACGTTCCATCGAAGCCGTTTTATCGAAAATGTTTTTCACTCTTTTTATTTGAGAAAATAGCAGTACAGTTTTTTTAAGTTTCTTCCATGTTATGGAATTAGGATGCTTGTCCCAACACCGGGTCTTTATTACTTACGAGAATCTGTAATATTTAAACTAGCCGTCTTATTTCCGGCATGCGTTTTATGTTTTTGTGATGCCCCAAGTATGTTTCCACATTTTTTTTGCTCGGTTCATTACGCAGGTTGAACTGCTATAACAAACCTCAGTCTCCTTCAGGTGCCCCCTTTGATCCGCAGCATACCACGTCATTGTATACTATAGGCTAGAATGCTCTTATATACTTTTATTTCTTCGTACTGCGCTTTTTTATGTGCAAATAAATAATGATTTCATGACGTCTGTTTATGTAAATAAGGGACGTATTCGTTCTTACCCCTACCCCGCCGTGGTAGAGCAGTGTCTCAGGCGCTGTTAGTGGCTCTACGTTGTGCTGTTCAGCCCAAGGTCGCCGGCTCGATCCCAGCCGCAGTGGCCGCTTTTCAGACGAAGGCGAAAAGCAAAAGCTTTGTGTGTCGAGATTCCGGTGAACGTCAAAGAAACTCAGATGGTCAAAATTCTTTGGCACCCCTTGACGACAGCGTGCCTCATACCCAATAAGGAGCTTCGGTGCGTTATACCACCAAATAATTAAAGTTACAGTTTGCCCGCCTAATGAAACAGGAGAGCTAGTAAGAGTCTCGTCCGATTTCTGCATTTTTAGCTCTTGATCGGAATGCTTTTGTCTAATAAGTTACTAATTCTTGACCTAATGTTCTCGACGGCTTCCTTCATAACAAATAAAAGGAGAGAAAGGACGATTAAATAATTATGAAGTTTGAACGCGTCGATGCTACACAGGCGATGTGGCAGGCCGTAGTGGAGGGCTCTGGAACAATTGTGACCTCCTGTGGGCATTGTAGCATCAGCTACAGTGGCCGAGGTTGAGCAGTTTCACGTGACTCCTGGAGATCCGTGATCCGCATGCGCGGGCATCAGTGACGTCACACGGTGCACCGAACGTTGCTCGCTGCCCGGCGTCTCTCACACACCCCACGCTCCCAGCGTCTTCGCCGACCTCCGTTCTGCACGTGGCGGCCCGGTCCACTTAATGATCATGCGAGGGGTGGCGGGTGTGTAACCCGTGTCTCGTGCGTCGCAGCAACACCGGCGTGCGCCTGTGGAACCGGCTTAGCTCTGGGGAGATTGGCCATGCTGTGGCGGAGCCGCTTGATAAATGTACATGTGTCACATAATGCGTATATCATGTAGGTGTCATTGAAGCAGCAGTAAGCATGATAATCAAGCTAATCCTAGACAACCAGAAAGTCTAGGAATACCCAGCTGAACATTAGCTCAAACTACATACATCCTGGCATAGCCGAGCAAAGGCACTGCTATTTTTTTAATGTGCGCGGAGATATGGAACGCAAGGGTGTTTTCGCTTCTCACCGACATCAGAAAAAGAAACAAGAAGTATCGTAATGTTTGCCCCCGTACTGCCGGTTGATATGCCTTCCTATCCTCCTCCTTGTGTTTGCACCTCAGAATGTCACGGGTTTTCTGTCAACACGTTTTTTTTTTGTTCATGCCACCTGTTCCCAAAAAAGACTTCATTGATTCATTCAGGCGACTTATTCTATTTTTTAAGACAAAAATGATTTATGCCCCGGTACAGAAAGATATGACCGGCGTCCAATCCGTCACGGAAATGACCTCGCCAGAAAACGTTCAATTGACGCGGCTGCGCCAGCATTCGAGCCTGACCTGTCTCGCTGCAACCGGAGGTACACAGGGATCTGCCCATTGCACTACGAATTCAAGCGCAAGTAGGTCTACGAACCAGCTTTAAATCTTTCCCACTACTTTCTTAATTCAGATACCGTCTGGGAGATACTGCCGTCTAGGAGAAGTGAAGTGAAGTAGTTCATCATGCCTATAATGAGCGCCGACAGTTGGCGCCTCGATGCCAGTGTCTTCTCTACGCGAGACGCGGGTGAATTGACGCAAACTCCGTCACCTACTGCTTTCGCTTTCGATTTTGGTTCCGTTTCGTTCGCACGCTGTTCATGGGGCTGTGGTTTCAGTCGCATTTACGCAATGTTTCGGCGCGTGCAATCCAGTGACGAACCTTGAAGCGTCTAACGGTGCCGTACCGTCGTAATATAAATAGCGATGTGCAAGTTCATACGGATGCACAATAAATGCTCCTGTGAAGGCAAATTTCACTTTCGTGTTTTACCGATTCTTATGAAAGAGGCATCAACCACATTTTTTTCTCTGACACCTCTATACAAGCTGCTGTCACCGCCGTACGCCTACTCAGAACTGCGCTTCCAGAGACTGCTTCAAAATCTAACTACAGGGTTAAAGATATAGTTCCCCAAAGAAATAGTCCCTCCTACATTGGTGCCCGTGTTGCAACGAAATTGATTTTGATTCCACTTACTCTACCATTTCAACGCCTTTTTGGTGCTTGAGGAGCGAACTAAGACGGTTCGAGATGTAGCTCAGAATAACGCCGGCCGTATAATGAATTCTTCCGAAGGGCTAGCTTTGGTCTCGAAGTAATGGTCTTCGGCGGATAAGAAGAAAGGGGACAGCGGCTACCGAAAACAATCAGTGATTATGGCCTACCACGTCTTTCGGGACCTCACTTAGCACCGTGGAACACCGCCCGCTTCCCTCCCCCCCCCCCGTGCATTCACGTAGGAGTAATATTATCAAAGTTGTTGGAGCAGTATTTCTCCAGGGTGCAAAACGTCTTGCTACCGCATAGTCAGAATAAAAATATTTTTGGAAATAAGCGCGAAAAACGACGACGAGTAGAAAAGAACACAAGACGGCTCGTTACTAGCAACTGGATTGTATTTTGATAGAACAGACATTTTTAATACGAAAAAAAACAACTCCTCGACGTTATCGCACAGGTACAGAGAAACAAAAAACAAAAATTAGTAAAAACAGCATGGGGTATGTAGCATGGTCACTTCACGTGCGGTTACAAAAATCCCGACACAGCAGTGTGCAGTCTCAGCGAAGGTTGTATAACGCACACAGAGGCCTCCCGGCTTATATATGGTACGCTTCAATTATGTCTCTTTGGGGTCTTCTCTTGTGGCTGTGCATGACTGTCGTTGTTTCAATGAGAGGCCAGCACCCATCACTTTCGCAATCCTTACAATGCACTGCTAAATGCGTGTATGGACTGCCCTTCAAAGGACAGGCCTTACACGCAACCGGGAGGGCTCCGTGTGCGTTAGTCAACCATCGCTGAGTCTGAAGAATTGCGAGTTTTAACTTTTGGAACCGCACGTAAAGTTACCATGCAGCATATCTCGTGCTGTTTTTACTGTTTTTTCCTGCGTACTTCTGTCAGAAAGTCGATGAGTTGGCGTGTTTTCCCATTATAAATGTCTGTTCTTTCCAAATGCAATCCAATTGCCAGTAGCGCGTCGCCCTGTGTTCTTTTTTACGTGTCGTCGTTTCTTCGCCTTATTCCCAAAATGCATCCCCAACTCGCCCAAGTTTCAATTTTGTTGAATAGGAATCGCGTGCAGACCGCGTGAGCGGAAATATTGGTGATGGACAGGGGAACAGATCATGTGATAAGGAACGTTGGCGAAAGGTGTAATACCAATATAAATGCACCGAACGCAAACAAAAGATGCCCACGGGGTTAGGGTTGCTCAAATAGTGGCTACTATTGTAATACAAGATATTGGAATACACACGCTCACAACCTATTCATTACCAGCAAAAAATCAAAAGTTATAAAATAAATGATCCAAAAAACAACGAAAAGGCGGGAAAGATGCGCCAAAATATATGTGGAGGTTCTTGGCCATAATGCACGGAAGCGACACTGTCGAATAAAAGGAGAAGCAGTTTAGGTTAGGGAAAATACAAGTTAGGTAAAATTAAAATAAACACTGAAGATGAGAGTGCAATGAGAAAAACCCCACTTTCGATTAAACAGACCGAGGTTGTTCAATAAAACTGCGTTCGATAAAACGGGAATTTGTTCCATAAAATGGCGTTAGATAAAACGGCGTTTGATAAACAGTCACGGAACCACTATAAAAACTCCCCTTCTGCGAGCACAGAGCAGTGCGTCGTGGGGTCTTGGAAAAAAATTTTATGCCCGTACTAGAGCACCGTTGAAATCAAGCCAGTGCTCTGCTTCCTATATGATCGCTATTCTCTACTAGCCATGGCTTATTCAAATTAAGATTTACTTTGGAATTTAATCGTCGGAACACAGGCTACTCCACAGCAAGCCACTCGTCTACCATGTTACCTCAACAAGACGAATGTCCGTTCAGAGGCACTTTCGCTAATAAAACAACTGATACCAGTGGTGTGGATCCCGTTTGCGGATTTCAAGGCATAATGACACTTCGCAGTATTCACGGCCGTCAGTAGTTAATGCGTGACCTTTGTTCGCAGAGTTTTGCCAGGGTTGAGGATGATAGTTCTTTAGAACGTGCGTCTTTGTCGAATGGTTTCTTCGGTCAACACTATTTTGATTGAGTGAGAAAGCCGTACTTGAGACAGCCATGAGTTTTGGAAAGTTGGAAAAGCCACAGCTGTTGCACATTTCGAAAGTTGCGCTGGGATGATTCGCCCTTGCTCAGGATAAGTGCGAAGCACTGAGCGCTGAACTGTAGAAACGGGTCTTTCAATATCCGTTCTCTTCATGTTATTGGGCCGTTGATGTCACGCGTCAGGTGTGCAGGGCAGTGAATTGACAGTTAAAATTCCAAAGATGAGAAGTGCTGCATAATGATGTGCGTTGTCATGTGAGAATGGTTTACCTCAACACGTAACACATCTTGGTGTCGAACGTATAGCAGTACTAGGTAATCGCACAAAGTGGGCATGCGAGCAGTTAAACAAAGAATTCTCCAGCCATGTCTAAGTTCTGAAAATGGCATTCACTATTCCACTTTCTAGTTTTGCCAATACTCACCTGCCGAAAGAATCCATGGCTTTTGTCAGATTAAAACCTTTAGGATTGTTGCTAAAGCTGCCGACTCCATAAAATAGTTTGTTTTTCTCTCGGTTTTGACCCAGTACTGACCGGAAGTTCTGAAAAGAATAAGAATGGTTAAGCATCAGGTCAAACAATATCCCATCTGTAATTCGTCTACGCATGTTTGTTCTGTATTTGTGGCCTTTCCGGTCTAAACTATTTCCAAAGACACAAAAGGCTCACAATACCATAAACTGCCGTCATTACTTCAGAGTATCTCGCATTTTCTTTTGCTGCTATTGGATTCTGTTTGAAATTGTTTGTAAGTAAAATATAGATGTTCTCTATTTCACTCTATTCTTGTTCACAGTTGTGGAGATTGGGTTGAAATGTAAGTTCAGAGTTTTGCAAGGTATGAGACTTTTGGAGCAAACTTAGATTCAGGCGCCTCACGGAATTAACGAAAACCGTCCGGCATCTTGAATGCCATGCGATTAGCGTGGTATCCTTTGGTGTGTTTTGTTGTTTTTATGGAGACTGGGTTGCCATGTGTTAGGGATTTGAACGGCTGCTGCAGGAGACTTATTTGTTCCCTTTTGTGTTTTTCCCGGCAGTAGGCCGGAAGGGGACCGCTGGAGGAGCGGTGTTCCCTATGCTAGTGATAAGCGCCGATTCCCTGTTTTGGCGGATGCTTCCCCTAGGTTAGTTTGGGAAGCCGGCCAACGACTGTGTCTCTACTATCAACTCACGGTGACTGCTGCTATTACGGAATCTGGAAAAGGAAGGATATGAGCGTCCAGCCAATGTAAATATACGCCTCACGGTAGAGCTAACTTAGCTGCGATCTCTTAGATGGGTCGGGGTTTTAAACGGGGGAAACGGGTGGTGGTGTACGTACTGCCCACAGTAGGGGGGGGTGGTGCGTGAATTTTTAACAGGTCTACGGCTATGGCCCAAAAGGCGTAAGTGAATCGACGAGGCACTTTTCAACGAGGCACCCGAGGTTCTGCAATTCCCGTGCGCGCGTGATGTATTGACGAAGAACGGAATTTTGTCTGTGTGGCACATGGAGCCTGGTTAAATAGTGGCAGCAATTTTTTTTTAAAATGACAGTTCCGACCTTCGCTTGTTGAACGCCGCGATTTTCTATTCTCTTGCGTATTCGTTGGCGGGTGTTCATGAATAACTTAAAATTTCTGCACGAGAATGATACTCTATCAGGTGAAACTTTGTGTACGAAACTATATTTGAATGTCCTATAGCCAATATGTGGCCTAGTGAGCGATAATTGCTAGGCCCTGCTTACTCGCTGTTGCTACATCACTTCGGTTGTTGGGTTTTTGCGGTAAAACCGAGAATTTTGGTGGTTTAGGGAGAGGGGAGCCACGCTTGATGCGGCAACTACCCGACATCTTTTCTCTGATGGGCGCTATCAGTTGCAAATACGTCGGGTACACAAATTGTACATTTGGGACCTTGAAGTGAAGTTCCATCGGCTACATGGTGTATGAGAAGAGGATAGGCATCCCGTCCATCATCTTTGGAAATAGATTTTGTTCCACCATCATCATTATACACAGGATAAGTAGGCACCCTGCTGGAGGAAGGCCCGTCCCATCGGCTTCCGACAGCTTCTGTTCTGGTCTGCTCAAATCCATGATGTGCTTACGAACTTCGTAATTCCGTCCATTCATCAAGGTACTGGCCTTCCCCTTATTCTGCACCCGTCCCACGGTACCCAGTCTGTTTGCGTGGTGTTCCACCCGTTCTTATTTTGCCTGACTACATGTCCTTCCCAATTCATTTTTTTCTTTATTCACGAAATGATATCTGGCAAAGTTTGTTGCCGCTTTCAAAAACCTCGTTACCTGTCCCTAAGTGTTACTTCTATCAATATTTGTTGCATTGTCCGTTTACCCTACGTAGCTTTGATTTGCAGTTGTTTTGCAATAAGTTACGTTCCCGCACATGAGGTCATCACGGGTGGGATGCATTTTTTGTATATTCTCCTTGGAGTTATCAGGGTAGCTTGGGTTTCAATACTTAGGACAGTCTTCCCAGTGCCCGCAAGCCGATGCGTTTTCTACGTCACATGTCTTCTAGTTTGGAGCAGCACTAATATTGTTACCTATCGGTGCTGTGTGTGCAGATCACGAAGACGAGGGACGTTTTTGGGGCCCTTGAAAGACGACGAAGCTTCGGTACGATTCCCGCCTGTGCTGCTATCTACAGTAAATATTGAGAATATGGTGAATACGTTCTGCACCCTCTTTTAACCTCGTAACATATTTTGTGGAGGGTGCAGACTCACTGCAAGGCACTCACACATCCCCGCCTATGGCTCTTCCTCCATCGCCCAGCCGCGTGACCCCGGTAAGTTCTCCGGCTCCGATAACATCGACGTTGACGACTGGTTGGAGATGTATGAACGCGTCAGCCTCCACAACAGGTGGGACCAGACAATCATGTTAGCAATGTGAATTGTTACTTAAAATAGCCCGCACTTGTCTCGTACGAGACAAAAGAAGAGACCACCACAAGCTGGGACCAGTTCAAAGTGGAAATCAGAAAATTGTTCGGCAGGTCTACAGGTCGCCAGATTGCTGCAAAAACGAGCTTGCTTCCCGAGCCCAGTCTGCGACTGGAATCCTACGTTTCGTACATACTAGACGTGCTGGATTTATGCCAGAAGGTTGATGGCAACATTCCCGAGTCAGGAAAAGTCGGCAACGTGCTTAAGGGCATTGCCGTCGATGCTTTCAATTTCCTTGTCTTTAAGAACTGCGCAACTGTGGATGCAATTATTGCTGAATGTCGACGCTTCGAGGAGGCAAAAAGCCGCCGGATCGGTCAGTACTTCGCCCGCCTACCGAATACCGCCCCTACATCGACGTGTGAAGAACAGCCCCTACGACATACCGAAGTGCCCCCACCTCTGGCATTAACACGACTTATCCGCCGGGATGTCGAAGCCATGTCCCTTGCTAGTTGGCCACCGTATCTGGCTGGACCTGACGCTGCTACTGTGTCACTCATTCAGACGGTCGTCCGTTAAGAGATCGACAACATGGGCGTCCGGTCGATTTGCGCTTTTCATGATACCGGCAACTGCAATCCTTGCCCCGGTCAACCTGCCAGGCGTCAGTATTACTCTCCTGGTGCCCGCAGTCGAGCAGAATGGCGCACACTTGACGACCGACCAATCTGCTTCCGCTGCCGCGGCGTCGGACATGTCTCCCGCTACTGCCAAAACCACTTGTCCTTGCGTCTACGTTCTCGTTTTCCAAATTGGCGGCCTTTTGGAAGTCCCTCGCATCGATTTCCGCCCTACCAGACGCAAGACACCTTCCCTGCCGATGCGTCCACGTCCCGATATAGTCGCATGCCTTCCCTCACCGCTGACAGTCGCCTTCGCCGCAAGCTCACCGCTCGCATTCTGCCGCCTATAAGAGCCGCCCATCGTCGGAAAGCTAAATGGTGCAGCGCCGAGAGGTAGCGCTACATCGAGGACCACGCCCTGAAATCCTCCGTCGACTGTATCTACCCGGCCCAATCTTATCAATGTAAAAGTCGATGACGCCCGAATTCAAGCAGTAGTTGACACAGGCGCGCACCTATCTGTCATGAGTGCATTACTTTGCAAACAACTGAAGAAAGTTATGACGCCAGCTCCACCTCGCCTGGTGCGCGTCGCCTATGGAAGAGACCATCCTATACTCGGCCTGTGCACTGCACGCGTAACAATAGCCGATCGTCCCATTTCTGTTTTTTTTTTTTCATGTACTGCCACAATGTCCCCATTACCGCATACTGGGCCTGGACTTTCTGGGAGAACACGCTGGCCTTATTGACTGTGCATTACGCTTTGGCGCCTTGAACTTCCGCAAGCAGCTACAATGGTCGAAGACTCGCCCTGCCGCCTCCGCTCTACGAAATTCGTTTGATTAGCGCCACGAGCTGCCACAAGCGTGCCTTTGTCACCTTGTCCTTCCGGTTGAAGACGGGGTTATATCATATCGCCAATCACGGACATTTTGCTCGCACGTGATGTGAACCTTCCCCATACCGTCCTGACCGTTCAAAACAACCAAATTTGCATCGATGTTCTCAGTTTCTGCCGCATTCCCCAAATCATCCGAATTCGAAATGTTATTGCAACACTTTCGCCCTTGAAACGCTCAGATATCTTCAGCTTGTCTGTGTCCGCGTCCCCATCATCTCTTCGTGGTCCACACCCTTCTGGTTCCCCGGACCACCCTTTTGACCAAATAATCGCCGCAGATCGCACGTCTGCACAAGCGGAAGACCTTCGCCGCGTGTTGACCATTTATCGCGACATTTTCGATCTCGGCAACCGTCCCTTAGGACAGACCACTCTAGTGAGACACCGGATTAACACCGGCGACGCAACCCCTATCCGTAGACGCCCATACCGTGTGTCTGTAAGTGAACGCCGAGTTATTCAACAGGAAGTTGACAAGATGCTCGCTAAAGATAATATCGAACCTTCACTTAGCCCACGGGAGTCGCCAGTCGTCTTAGGGAAGAAAAAGGATAACACGTGGACATTCTGTGTGGATTATCGGCCCCTGAATAAGATAACCGAAAAAGACGTTCGCCCATTGCTCCGCATCGATGATGCTCTCGATTCGCTTCAAGGCGCTCAATATTTCTCATCGATCGACCTGCGTTCAGGATATTGGCAAATTACTGTGAATGATATGGACCGTCATAAGACCGCTTTTATTACACCAGACGGACTTTACCAGTTTAAAGTCAAGCCTTTCGGGTTATGCAATGCTCCAGCAACCTTCGAGCGCATCATGGCCTCGCTCCTTCATGGTCTTAAGTGGCATACGTGCTTGTGCTATCTTGATGATATTATCGTTTTTCCCAAACACCTGAAAGCCACCTTCAGCGCCTCTCCTATGTTCTGGAGATTTTCGGTGGCGGCGACCTTCAACTTAACGAATCTAAGTGTCATTTCGGACAGCGACAGCTTACTATCCTTGGTCATCTCGTTGACGCCACTGGTATTCAGCCCGACACTGCTAAAATCCGTGCCGTCAAAGATTTTCCACCACCTATGTCTGCAACAGATGTCCGTAGCTTCGTCAGGCTGTGTTCTTACTTTCGGCGTTTCATTAAGAGCTTTGTTGATGTTGCCCGGCCCCTAACGGACCTACTGAAACAGAACGTTCCCTTTTCTTGGGGACCTCTGCAAGGAGAAGCTTTCTCTACTTTCATCACTCTGCAAACCACACCTCCCATCTTGGCACATTTTGACCCTTCTGCCCCTACGGACCTCCGCACAGACGCAAGCGGCTACGGTATCGGAGCTGTCCTCGCTCAACAACAGGCCGGTCACACCCGAGGGATTTCCTATGCCAGCTGCCTTCTCTCTGTCTCGGAGCGAAGCTACTCGATAACTGAACGCGAATGCCTGGCTCTTGTGTGGGACGTAGCTAAATTCCACCCATACCAATACGGTAGAGGATTTTTGTGGTCACTGACCATCATGCACTGTGCTGGCTTTCGTCGTTACGAGATCCTACTGGCCGCCTCGAACGTTGGGTTCTGCGTCTGCAGGAATACACGTTCTCTGTTGTGCACAAATTAGGAAAATTACACCAAGACGCAGACTGTTTGTCCCGTTATCCCGTCGATCAGCCCGACATCATCTGCCACGACACCGACGCCGTCGTTTTTTCCATCTCCGATTTGCACCATTTAGCCGAATAACAACTCCGCGACGAGTCATTACGGTCCCTAATCGACACTCTCTCCTCTAACTTCTCGGATCCATCGTGCCGCCTTTGTCACCTCCAAGACAGTACGTATATCGAAGAAATCTCTCGTGCGACGGACCTGAGCTGTTACCAGTCACACGAAAACAACTACGCCTAGCCATACTTCAACAGTTCCACGATTATCCCACAGCTTGACATCTTGGCGTAGCTCGCACCTACGACCGTATCACGCGTCGTTTTTTTGGCCGGGTTTATAGCGTAGTGTGCAACGTTACGTTAACGCCTGCGACGCGTGCCAACGCCGCAAAACACCAACTTCTCTTCCCGCTGGGCCCCTTCCACCATTGGACGTGCTGTCCGAACCAATTTTCCGAGTTGGCCTCGACCTTTTGGGGCCATTCCCTACATCGAGCGCAGGTTACAAGGGGGCTGCGGTGGCCACTGATTATGCCACCCGGTATGCCATAACCCGTGCTCTTCCTACCAGCTGCGCCACCGACGTTGCAGACTTTCTGCTCAACGACGTCATTTTCATCCACGGAGCCCCTAAACAGCTGCTTACTGATCGTGGCCGCTACTTCCTTTCCTAAGTGATCGATGACATTCTCCGCTCGTGCTCGACCAAACATAAATTGGCAACCGCTTACAATTCCCAGACAAATGGCTTAACGGAGCGGCTTAATCAAACCCTGACCAACATGTTATCTATGTACGTCGCCCCCGACCACCATGATTGGGACGTTGCTCTGCCGTACGTAACCTTCGCGTACAATTCCTTTTTCCACCACACTGCGGGGTATTCCCCGTTTTACCTGCTTTATGGTCGACACCCCAATGTGCCATTGGACACTTTCGTTCCATCTGCTGCAAGCCCCACTGAATATGCCTGCGACGCCATCGCCAATGTCGGCGCCGCTCGTCAAATAGCACGCACCCGTCCCACGACATCCCAGGCCTCCAGCAAGTTTCGCTACGATAAGCACCGTTCCACAGCCAAATTTTATCCAAGTGCCCTCGTGCTTTTTGGACACCTACGCGTCGTGTGGGCATCTCAACTAAACTCTTCCCTCGCTACTCTGGCCCTTATCGAGTCGTGCACCAAGTCACTGACGTGACGTATGAGATATCACCACTCCAGCGGTCTCCTGCAAATCCACCAACAGACATTGTGCATGTACGTTGTCCGCCTCAAGCGATATGTTCGCCCCAGCTTAACAACTCTGTAAAGGGCGCCAGGACGGTGCCTCGTCCCGGGGGGTTATGTTACCCGTCGGTGTTGTGAGTGAAGATGACGAAGGCGAGGGACGTCTTTTAGGGCTATTGAAAGAAGACGAAGGTCCGTCAGATTCCAGTCTGTGTTGTTATCTACAGAAAATAGTGAAGATAGGGTGAATACGTTGTGTTCCCTCTTTTATCCTCGTAACAATATCTTGCCCCAGGTAGATGCATTCTTCTACCCCAACTAGCGTATCGCTATATATACTGTAGAAACCACTCTCCCCATGTTTATTCTAGATTACTTTAGATTTTTTACTATTTCCTTTCAGCCCTCTCGGAACTTCATTTCCTGAAGGAGAAAGAGGTGAAGTGCCGACGTGAGTAGAAGAGGAGGTTAAGCAACGGTGGCGCGATCGCACGTATTACGTGTGTATTGTGATGTAAATAGTTGTTTTCCTTTCCGAAAGCGTTGCAGTCGTGACATAGTGGTGCCGAAATTCGGGATGAACAAATGACCGAATGTACTCAACTGTTGCGACCGATGCCTAAAGAGAACTGACACCGACTTCATCATGACATAACTACGATCATCGGCAAGGGGAGATCAACAATACCACAAGTGAACTATTCAGGGCTCTACTATACGGACGCTGATCTCCCAAGGTAATGTTCCCATTTTTAATTCCGACACAACGAATGAATAAATTTCCGCCATTAGCGAACGTTTGCTACGAGTCCCCCCTTGACTACTTGACGGCGGAGAACGGACTGCAACATAAAACCCTTTGTTACTGGCAACTACGCTGAGAAAGAGTTTATGGACAAAGCTGTTTCCTGACGTCATCGTGAAATGGCAATGAAGCTTAAAGCTAGTGGCGCAGTGCCCGCGAAACGAATAGTTTGGTGCCTGCCTCAGATATGTCCATGTCGCGTCGCAGATTCTCGATCGAACCGATACATGCAACTTCCATTGTCCCGGTGACGCATCACGCGCAACATACCTCTTAAAGACTCAAGCAGCAGACTCACTGCATCCACTCGTACCCAGGACCCTAGCAAAGCCCCAGATACACGAAATGTATGCGACACCTTCCGTCCAACTTGACCCAAACCGGCAGGGTGTGCCTGCGGAAAGGATGCATGTCTTGACGACAATCATGACCTCGAAGGGAAACCGTGTGGTGTACGTAATTTGTTAAAGAGCGGCACCAGAACCAGAAGTAGAGCCAACGCTTCTAATGACATGTCCCCAATAAAGATATGGTATCGATCTTACAGGAACGTTGCCTAACCAATGCGGCACCTAACTACAACCACGCTGACTCATCTTACACAAGAAAATAAGGCAAGGCATGAAGTTAGGATTTACGTGAAGCACATGCGTTGGTATCGGTTTGGCTCATACACAAAACGCGAACGCCAACGAGACTTCTCGCACGAGCCGTACCTGGCGCACACCAGCTTCATTGCCAAGACCATGAGAAAGTCCAGTTTTAGGTAAAAGATAATGCTAACGACGACAATAGGAGGAAATCGTCACTCCAGATTCCGTCATTAGTAGAGGTACCTGTGGAAACAAAATCAACGAGGCTACCGTCTTCGGCAAGGATAGGACGACATAGAAAACCTTTCCCCAGCTGGAAGTACAAGCACAAGAACTGGTTGCAATGATGACACCACGAATCCCCTGATTTCTCTATTTTCCCCGAAGAAAAAAAAGTGACAGCCGATATTGGTAGAATTGGAAGATAAGGAACGATGGCGGTAATCGCAGGGATTCTGTGTGTGATATAATGTGAACACAGTTCTTCCCCTAGTGAAGGCGTCACAGTCGAGAGAAGCCGCACAAGAATGGTTTCCGATTGTAGGTCCTCAAGTATGTTTGAAAGTCTTCTGCAGACTCTCAGCAAGTCTGTGTCGTCTACAAACCTGGAAAGAATCATTTAGCGTTGAAAATTATACTGAGATTCTCTTTGTGCCTACACCAAATGAGCATTCCTGAGGACACCTGAATGCCTTCGAAGCAAAGAAAAGCAGTAGGATCACAATTGTGATCTTCGTTTTTGTTTCTCTTTGTTTCTTTTTTTCTTTTGCTTTTTCGTCTGGCTCTCTGGGCACAACACATGTTGGTATGGAGTGCTGCTTACTGCGGAAGTAAGAATCATCCCGGATGCAAAATAGGCTAAAAGAGTAAAAATTCAACCACACTAGAGACGCTGTTTGGTACACAAATATATCGCTTCACCAGACACGGATCTGGCTCCACTGGTATAGCAGTTGGCACACACCTCTCACGAGTGACCAAAGCAAGTATACGCCCTCAGTCCAAAGCAGCAGTAGTGTACCCAATCAGAGCAACGGTCAGGCTAGTGATACAGCACAGGCTGCTTATAATATCGCTGTCCGGACAGTCTACCTTTGAAACTTGAACCTGGTAATGTTCAACTCGCAAACCCTGCGAAGAAAGCAAAGCTTAGCTGTACTATTAAAAGACTTTTCGGACATTTATTATCACCAGACTTCTTTGGACCACTGCAGAAAAAAGGTATCTCCCTTTGACCTCCAATCACTCCTGCATTGCACTACTGGAGTCCACGTTTAACCCCGAAGTTCAGACTTTCATCCCTCCATCGTATAATTGGCTTTCCATTCTTCTAAACCCAACTGTTGGTATTCACTCTGTTACATAAATTGTCCATCGGTTCTCGGTTTGTCTCAACACTTGGTCAACCGAAGTCAATTTGTGTTTCTTTATTTGAACTATGGTATCCTAAATTGTAGTTTGTTCTCGAAGTCCGGTAGCTGGATTGTTGTCTCTGAGTGTTTTTTCCGGCAATATTCGTTCCAGGGGACGTCGAGCCGACCTAAGCTTTCTTTGTAGTTATTAAGCAAAGCGCCGCGTTTCCGCTATGTATGTCGTCACCGGTATTATGCTCTCGTTGTAGATTTTCCTTTAGAATGCCAAAGGCAGCAGCTGTTTCATTAATGGCAGCGCTCGCCGAGTGCTCCACAGCCCATTCATAGTTTGCGCTGGGTTTCTCTCTTGTCGCTAGCGTCAGCACAGACCATCTCTCCGAAGTAGTTATAGTCTCTTACTTCCTCTGGCGTTTCCTTTCCTGAGCTAAAGAAAACGTTCCTACCAAGCTTATACTTATTAGTTTTGATTTATCCATACTTAATTTTAGCCCCGTGGCCTCACTTTCTGATTTGAGCTGGTCAAGCATTTTTTGCATGGGTTCTGTAGCCTCACTCAGCAAGACTACTGTCGTCCGCAAACCTCGAACGGCTCAAGTAGTCCTCTTTTATCCTTCATCCTGTTTTCCCAATGAAGCTTTGAGAATACCCCCTCCAGATATTCTGTGAAATGGTTCAAAGAGGTGGTATATCCATTTCTTACTCCGTTTCGGTTCAGACATTTATCGCTTTGCTTGTGGAGGGTTATCCTGGCCGTACATCCCTTTATATGTCTTGGAGTCTTATGTTCTTTTTCTCTATTCGTTCGTGTTTTAGTGCTTCTAAAAGGGCAGCGCTGAATACGGAATCAAACCCTTTCTCGTAATCTTTAAATGTCAAATAAAATGTTTAGTGTCATCTGCGGATTCTTCTATCCCTTGGTTGACGACATAGAGTTTATCCATGATTAAGTACCCTTTGCCTAAACTCAGCCGGTCCTCTCGGTTGGTGGCTAACTATAACTTTGGTGAACAGGTAATAAACAACTGAGAGAAGGCTGATGGGTCTGTAATTCTTTAGGTCCTTAGGATCTCCCTTCTTACGAATTTTAATGATGCGAACGTTTTTCCCAGGCTATGGCCACTTTTGACTTTAAGTATTTTTAAAACACTACAGCAAGCTTTTCCAGTACATTATCGCGTCCGTCCTTTGAAAAACTATGGTTATGCGGCTCATCCCTGGAGCTTTTTATATTTTCTGGCCTTTGAGAGCCTTTCGAACTTCCTCTTTAGTTGGTAGTTGGACATCGGAAGTTGAGCTCGTATTCTCAGTAGTTTCCTCTGGTCTAACGTCGCTGGCGTACAGGCCTGATGTGGCAATCATTCTCTTACAATTAATTATATCGTCCAAGTTGGGCGTCATGTTTCCCTGCTCATCACTGATATCGTACAGCGTGCCTGTCACAATGGCTAGTTTTCTCTTAGTTCCTGTCAAGCGTTCCCCTATTTGCAGCGTTTCCTAGACCACTGTCATGCTATACGCACGAAGGACCTTTGTTTTATTTCTGAAAATCAGTTTTGACAGGTCGGCCAACTGAATCTGATCCACCGAACTTGACACTCTCATGTTCTTACGTTGGGAAATATTTTTCTTGGTTTTCTAGTTTCCCAGTTTATTCTCTACATGTCACTTCTCCCACAGCTGCTTCTGATGTACTGAGTGCCGATGCTATGTTGTTCATTAGCCTGTCTTCGCTGACCCCGTTCTGCTTGTTCTGAAGCGCGAATTGGTTTTGAAGAGTTATTTTAAACTGCTGTGATCTGGCTCTGGCTAATTTTATGCGTGGTTTCATAGTTTTCACGCGTTTCTTTCCTTCTCTTCTGCGAAGAAGCCTTTGCTCTCTTCAAATCATCCCGTGATTGGTGCTCTGAAACTTACTTATCACCTGTACGTCTTGCACGATACCCGAGATGTCACTTAAAATGAAGTCAATTTTTTTGGGTGTACCTTCAGAGGAACACGTTCATTAGGCTGAGATTATCTCTCTGTCCAAATCCCTGCAGTGTATCTTCTCGGGTGTTTCGATTGTCTGTTTTGAAATTTACCGCTCATTATGCAGACATAATAAGGACATTATTGGGTTAAGTGAAGTTCGGGTTAAGTGAAACTCGAAGAACTGTACCGGCTTCTCATAGCTGAGCGGGATTTGTCTGTCCTAATGAGACCCTCAAAAAATAAAGCGGACGAGGTGGGATTGTAAATACACTGAGAAATAGAAGAAATCGCGTAGAAATTTTGCATCATTAGTGAAAGAGTCGCATTCGTATTCAAGCGAAGTAAGCTTTACAGGTAAACGATACTACAAACCTGCACACCAACACCTAGCTAGGATAATCAAGCCACGCACAGTTTTACAAAGACGTCGAAACAGCACTCAAGAAGGGAACACAGTTCACGACCATGATCGGAGGGGTTACCGCAAACGTTTGTGAGAAAATAAACGGGAGAGAGAGCGGTGGGAAACTTTTAAGTGGGCTCTCGAAAATTCGGGATAATACACTGGTTTCATTTGTGTACGGGAATAACCTGATGGCCATGACAACATTTCTCTACAAACGAAAGAATAGAAAATAGGCATTGCAAATGTCCAATGTTTCAACAAAGCTAAAGTTAACGTCATTTTAATTGACAAGCCAGATGTTATGCAGTACATAGAGGTGCTAGGCAAAATTTCTGGAAATGTGGATAGCACGGTTAGATGCGAAGTCCAAACCTCCAAACAAAAAGAGACTCCTGAAAACTTAGAGACCCACTGTAAAGTCAGAGCCAGGGCGCAAAAACTTTAGAACAGCCCTTCAAAAAAAATTGTGGCTCTAAACGAGGAGAACGCGGGTCCGTACGAACAGGCTAAATAACAACCTAACAAAGGCAATCAGATATTTGGCAAAAACTGTTCTAGAAGCAGCATGTATGAGGACGACAGTATTGTTACAAGTCATTCAGCTGAGTAACTACGACGAACCCAACACGTTTCTGGTCTTTACAAGGAAGACGAAGATCATATCGGATTGCGGCCTGTGTGGCTCTCTGCTGTAAATGCTGTAAATACTGTGAATACATTGTGTACTCTGCTGTTTTATCCTCGTAACATCTCTTGGTTGATGGTGCAGACTTTCTTCCCTCCTGCGCCCAGCTCTGCATCGTCTCTTCCTGGATGCAAGCGTCTAGATGGCGTACCAAGCTGTACCAACCATTACGCAACTACGCAGCGGGCGCACGTGTTGTGTGAATAGCATTGGCCATGATGGAATATTCTTGTTAGGGACCGGGGATCTGATTATTGTCCTTGTTGTTTTCCTTGAGCAGTTGCTCCGCTCTTGCTGAGGGGGTTGGATTACAGCTTGTATTAGGTGAGTCAGAGGGGATCATGGCCCAGGTGACTTGTGGTCTATGTGGGGATCGGTTTTTGCTCATTCTACTCCTGCGTTCCCTGGGTGCAGATGTTAGGTGCAAAGCATCTCTTGCTCTCGGCTTCGTCGTCCGTCGTCCGTCCATCCACCAGCCCAGGAAGAGACCGGCAACAATGCCGCTCCAGGAGCCCTTTAAGGGGAAGCGTGCTCGTCTCGTGCCGGCTCAGAAAGAAAACGGCAACACTGTCGCTCCAGCATCTCATGGTCGGGGCTATGTCCCTCCCTTGTTGTGGCGCCGTTCACTTCCCCAGTGCGCATGCTCGGCTCATCTCGGGCTGGCCCAGGGAGACACCGGTAACGCTGTAACACCATCTTCCCGTCGGGGAACCCTGAGTAGTATGCGAAACATTCATGGGCTCAACGCAATTTCCCATTTCGTAGTTCCGGTAAGTGAAAAGTGTAGTAGTTACCATGGAAACCCAACCGTAAATATAACGGTAGCTACGTACCTCAACCTAACGGAAACGACGAACTGAAAACTAATGGGTACTTGAATCGACCCCATGGCTGCTTTGCATACTACTCAGGGTTCCCCTACGGAAAGATGGTGTAATTTGTTTCTCTTCCTAACCTTTCACTCCTTTTCCTGCTTGATCTCCTTCCACGAGAGTGTGAGTCTTGGAATTTGGCAGGCCGGAGTCGGTGTTTGTTCCTACATTCCTTGCTCCCCGAAAGATGCGCTTCCGCACACTGCGCATCTCGGTTCACAATATTGGTTTGTGGACTGAAGTGGGCCACAGCGAGCACACATGGATGTGTGGAGGACGGTGCAACCATCCGTTCTATGCTTGGTGCTTCGGCATCGGCTGCAATAAAGGGCAGATTTCATAAAGTGGTAGCAGCGGAGATACCCTCCTTCGCGAAATATATACCGGGGTAGTCTTTTTCACAAAAAATGCAGAAGGGCTGAGTCGGATTTTCCCATTCTTCGAGCTTGGATGAGTGTGGCGTCGTGGCCGCAATTACTCGGAGCCGGTATCGAAGAGAAGCCACGAATAGCTCCACGTACCGAGTCGTGGGGAACGTTCATTATGCTCGCATGTCGTACACTTTGCCGCCGAGGTGAAGCACGGTGAGTGTGGCTTATTTCGCTTGCTTGTAGGTTTTTTGTGGTTTGCGTTCATACGAAGGGCTCTTAATGACTTTTATACAGTTTCCACGCGTATATTTTTACTAGTGCATGCTCCTAATCTGACTCTTCCCGCCATCCCTTTGTCGCCTTATTCTGGTACGTTTTTTCTGCTTGCTTTCTCACAAGAACCAGAGAAATTATGACCGCGCACATAAAAGGTTCAGAAACTGCGCGTCATACTAGTGTATGTGAATGGCGTTGTAAACTAGCAAAGGAGGAAGAGGTGTGCTGAAAAAGAAGGATGACTTACCTTGGATCCAGCTTGGGCCTCGTTATACCTTCGTTGAAAATCACCGCCTTTTTCTTTTTGATATACATTGAGGATGCCAAAATGCTGCACCTGCGCCGTTTTTATCAAATTCTTTATCCATTGACTGACATCCGGCTCCGCAGGCTGAGTTCTGTGGAATTTGCTGCATGCCGGACGATAGTTAGCATTAGTTGACAGACATACACGCTAGGAATGGACGTTTTTCTAGCCCTAAGAAACTATTTCTTGGTTTGAATGGAAAGAGCGATGTCCCAGGGTAAACCAAGTGGGGAGATGGTTTCCTTATTGTTGTTTCACGGGCCTAGTTCGGCTTCAATCCGCATGTCGTCCAAGAAGTCAATTATTGGCGCATTTTACAAAAGCCTGGCTTGACAACAGTAAGCGCTTCGCAATTTGCTTAGCTAATTTCGTCTTACGTTGCGTGCTGATCACTATGTATTGAATGCGCCAATGGTAAAGTCTGCTATGATATCTGTGTAATGCCGACCCATATTGGGGGCGTACACATCTACAATGAAAAGAAAGTCACAGCGTTTTTGCTGACACTGCAAGTGGGCTCTCGTTCCAAATGAAGTGTAGATACCGCTTTAGATACTTGGCCTCTGCATGGTAGCATTTCCTGACGTGAAAGAACTACTCTTTTTCAGTTCCACGACGATATTACTGTGACCGCACAACTCCTTCCCCTCTGATTATCCTGATAACGGCGAACAAGAGGGGTTTTAGGAAACATTCAGGGAGGGCATGATCATCAACTTTGCAATGTCTTTTGTCCTGTGAAGTGTTCGCGGTGCTTAACCAACACGTCATGAGGCGAGTTTCCGATCGTTGCCTGGAAGTTTGGAAGTGCAGTTTAACGTGGTCTCGTATTTTTGGTTTATTGATTGTGGTCGATCAGTTTTAAACGTGCGTTTGGAGGTGTAGCAATTGATTCCTTTGCTAAGTCTAAACTCAAACCATGTAAGAATGAAAGTCGAACCATCAATATATATATATATATATATATATATATATATATATTTATATTTATATATATATTTATATATATATACAGAAAGATAGGTCGGCAATCTACAACGCCAAAGGAGGCATAGGGGTGTGGTTAGGCTCTTTTGTTTTTTTTATTTGCTACAGTAATAAAGATGACATTTTTTAATTTAAATTTTCTTTCTTTCCTCCGAATATTTAAAAAAAATGTGACGAGGATCAAAGGAGGAACAGCATGAAAGGTGAGCGGGAAATCGAAGGGCGACAGTTACTCGGTAAATGTTGACGAATGACTCTCATCTATAGCCGACATTTGCAACGAAAGGAGCAGACACGTGGCCATATTCGTTTTATGAATTCCGTTATCCGTGCAACCGGTTCATGCGCAGCGGGAAAAATTGCTTGTAAGGAACGTGACACAATAGGAGTACCAATAGAGTACAAGGCGAGTTCGGCTATTAACATAAAAAGTCATTTAAAACAGTTTAGAAAAAAAACGCGCCTGTGCAAACATGTAACCCGCATCTGCGTTCACTCCCTTTACATATATGAGTGCCAGCAACGGTGCAACAAGGTAGGAATATACTTGCTCAGTCAGTGTCCTTTCCTTCTTAATGCAGCCGTTTAAATTTTTACCGTTTTTACACTAAAAAGCTAGCTCGTGCATGCACCTTTACCCTCATTTCTCGCTATGAAGAAATGCCTCTGCTGTTTGGTGGGTGTACATTTGCCCTATCTGAACTTTTGTTAAAATGCTGTGTACGTAAGAGACCAAAACCTTCTCTCTCAAGGGACATAGACATTGTTAGGGTACAGCACTTTTCCCACGTTATTTGTAGCGGCCAGGTTCGAAGCTCGCGAAGACAACATACATGTTAAGAAAAGTGCCATGCAGCAAGCGCGACGTGCACGAAAGAGTACAAGGCAGAGCGCGTCATAAACACTAAATCGGCATGCGAATTTTTGACCCTCGCGTTTGGAGCAGATCTCGGCCAAGGCCGTTATCTACCCCGGATATTGGTATTAGGAAAGCAAAGGTACTGCGTGACAACACCCTGAAAGGCGCATCTGCTCTATTCGTGACTATATAGACAAGGCTGTTGAGTAAAGTGCGTTGGTTTACGCTGAAGAATAAACATATTTTTTTTTCGCGTAGCTTCTGTGTACTCCGAATTCAGCTTTGTTTTGCGCAAACAATATGGTAAGGAGGAAAAAGTTCTCTGTGGAAAAAAGTTTTCAACACAAAAACCGTGCGTACATTTGCACTGCCTGTTTAAATTTCATGGAAACAGGCCTTATGAGCCAAAACTTCTGAGAGCCACTCAAATCAACTTAGGCGCTTCAACGGCAACAGTTGTACAACTTCTCCCGGCAAAATCTTTCACTGTTTTCTACTGAATCCTGTTTGCAACATTTCTTGCGGAACGGATGTCTCCCGCTACGATCCAACAGTACGCGTCAAGTGGTACACCAAGCACCGACTAACAATTTTCAGCGCATTCAGAGATTATCAGCGTGCGTGCACGCCTGCTACAAACGTCGTCGAAAGATATGTTCTGCCTCCCTTGCCATGTAATTTCCTCTCTTCTCACCCAGCCCGCTATAAACCGTGACGTACCTCTCAGGTGTGTGCCCACCAACGTTAAACGCAATAAACGTTTGCTGAATTAAACTTAATAATTGCGCGTTCGCCCTGCTGGCGCATCTCGTGTTTAATTGTAGCGCTGGTGCTCGAGCATCAGTTCGAGGTTCCAGCCATGAGCTGCAGGCTCGTTCGGAGCCAGTTTTCTTTTACTATTAGGTGGGTACAATGTTATACCGAAACACGTTTTTTCTTTTTCTTGTCGCAGAAGTTGTGCACGCGTCTCTTTTCAAATAAAAGAACACTGCTTGTGTCGGGTATGTGTCGGCCAAGCTATCCTGAGTGCTTTCGTTTTGTGAACGATGATGAAAAGTATGAAGTATGCTTCCAAGTTTAATGGTTCCGAAATATTTTGACTATATTGTTCCTTGGCAAAGACACGTACGTTGGAGCTATTTATAAGCCAGAATAAACTGGGAAGCACTGGATAAGGCAGCAGCGTGAGTTCGGGGCCAAGCGTTGTCGTTCTCGTCGTCTTCCATCATCGGCGCAGGCGCACACCGCATGTTTCGCAGCGAACAGGGATTACCCGTCACATGACCCCCGGCGGAAGCAGGCACCGTCTCGGTGCTTGTCTAAGGAGAACAGGTCTGCAGGGGTTAATATGGCTTGAGGGGGGCGACATGTACAACGCTTGTAGGCGGAACAGTAGAGGACGAGGCCCAAGTAGAAACGGTAGGAGCAACCTCATACGTCACATCTGTGACGCGACGCAACACTTTGTATGGACCAGAATAGGGTTGGAGCAGCTTTTCGGACAGGCCAACACGACGTGCGGGAGACTAGAGCAGGACGAGGGAGCCCAGAGTAAAGTGGACCGTGCGGTGACGTTCGTCGTACTGTGTCTTTTGTGAGACTTGCGAAGCAACGAGGTAGTCCCGAGCCAGTTTACGAGCTTGATGGACGCGAGTGATAGCATCGCGTGCGTACTCAGAGGAGCAGGTGGGAAGGAGCGAGTCCAAAGGCAAAGCCGGTTCACGGCCAAACAATAGATAAAATGGGAAGAAACCGGACGTGTAATGGCGGGAGGTGTTGTACGCGAAAGTTACGAATGGTAATGCAAGGTCCCAGTCTCGTTGATCAGAAGACACGTACATAGACAGCATGTTGGTCAGCGTCCGGTTTAAGCGTTCGGTGAGACCATTAGTTTGCGGGTGATAGGCCGTGGCGAGCTTGTGTTTTGTCGAGCAAGAGTGGAGGATGTTGTCGATAACTTTGGACAGAAAGTTTTTTCCGCGGTCAGTTAGAAGCTGGCGGGGAGCGCCGTGGTGCAGAAGGACGTCGTAGAGAACAAAGTCAGCGACGTCAGTCGCGCAGCTTGTTGTAAGGGCGCGGGTGATGGCGTACCGCTTCGTGTAATCTGTCGCAACGGTGACCCAGCGGTTTCCGACCAACGACAGCGGTAAGGGACCAAGTAAATCGAGACCCGCCCGGAAGAATGGCTCATGGGGAATGTCGATGGGTTGAACTTCTCCGGAAGGAAGTGTGGAAGGCTTTTTTTCGACGCTGGCAGCTGTCACACGAGGCAACGTAGCGGCGTACAGTTCGGTAAAGGCCAGGCCAGAAGAGCCTACGCCGCACTCGATCATAAGTTCTAGTTATCCTTAAGTGGCCGGCGGTGGGTACGTCGTGTAGCTGGTACAGGACGGTCGAACGCAGGTGGCTCGGCACAACGATGAGGAGGTACGGACCATCAGAACGGAAGTTTTGGCGGTATAAAACGCAATTTCGTAGGGTGAAGTTGCGCGTGCAAGAATCGGGTGATGAAGACGTCAGGCGTTGAATGAGGGAACGGAGCGACGGGTCACGGCGCTGCTCGTCACCGATGTGGAAAAAGTCAGATATTGCGAACACGCAAGCGACATCAGCAGGTGGGGTGGCCTCAGGGGGCTTAACAGGGTGACGTCAGAGGGTGTCAGCTTCTTTATGCAAGCGACCCGACTTATAGGTGACGGAAAACGTGTATTCCTGCAGACGTAATGCCCAGTGACCAAGCCGTCCATGGGGGTCTTTCAAGTTGGTAGAGCCAGCACAAGCGCACGGTGATCTGTGATGACTGTAAAATGTCTGCCGTACAAGGAGGAACGAAATTTTGCGAGGGCCCAGACAAGAGCAAGGCACTCGCACTCTGTAATTAAATAGTTGCGCTCGGACTTGGACAGCAAACGGCTGTAGTACGCAATCACGCGGTTTTGACCGGCTTGCGATTGGGCCAATACGGCGCCGATCCCGTGGCCGCTTGTGTCGGTACACACTTCGGTTGGAGCGGAAGCGAAGAAGTGTCCCAAAATTTGTGATGACGTTAGGAGGGAAATCAAAGTGCTGAATGCTTGGGCTTGATCGGGACCCCATGTAAAAGTGGCACCATTCTTCAAAAGTTCCGTGAGAGAACTAGCTACGTGTGCAAAATTTTCTATAAAACGGCGAAAATAGGAGCAAAGTCCGACAAAGCTGCGGACATCGTGAGTCGAGCGCGGCACGGGGAAATCGGTGACAGCTCGAACTTTGTCAGGGTCAGGCTGAACTCCAGAGGCATCGACCAGGTCTCCAAGAATAGTTATCTTGCGGTGGCCAAAGCGACACTTCTTCGAATTTAATTGGAGATCAGCGCGTCGAAATAGTTCAAGGATATCTGACAGGCGCCCCAGGTGTGTCTCAAATGTGGGTGAGAAGACGATGACGTCGTCTAGATAACATAAGCACGTGGTCCACTTAAAACCGCACAGAAGAGAGTCCATCATTCTGTAGAATGTGGTCAGAGCATTGCACAGACAAAATGGCATTACCCGGAATTGGTAAAGGCCATCAGGGGTCACGAATGCAGACTTTTCAAGGTCTTTTTCCTCAACGGCTATCTGCCAGTAACCAGGTCTGAGGTCAATCGACGAAAAGTGTCTGGCACCATGCAGGCAGTCGAGAGCGTCGTCAATGCGCGGAAGCGGATAGACATCTTTTCTCGTGATCTTGTTTAAATGCCGATAGTCCACGCAAAAACGCCACTCTTTCTTCTTGACTAAACGACAGGGGATGCCACGGACTAGAAGACGGTTCAATGGATGTCCTTGATGAGCTATTTCTCGACCTCTTGTTGGATCACGAGGCGTTGCATCACAGGAGGGGATGCAGCACTGCCTTCGCACCAGTGCTGCATCCCCAGTGATAATGCGGTGCTTCACAGCGTCTGTCGTACTCAGGGGACGGCTGCGTAAATCAGAGATATCTTTATGGGACGTCAAGATATAACAAAGAGCGTCGGCGTCCATTTTCGAAAGATCGGGTGCTATCATCGCTGCGACTTCATTCGCTGGGAGTGATGACTGCAGGGTGGGACCCAAACAAGGCGTCACGGGCTCTAACGGGGTAGTGGCGGTATGTGCTTCCAAAGGGCACAGTGATGAAAGTGCCATTCCTTTCGGTAAAACGTGAGGGAAGGAAGCGAGGTTGAGGAACGGGAGACAGGTCATGTTGTAAACAATTGTTACTATAGTGTGCGGCATAGTAACATTGCGTGTCAAAAGCTCATCCAGAATAGGTGAAATGACGTAGTCACCGTTTGCAACAGGGGATGACGGGGATAAGGAGATGTAGCTAACAGCGTTTGGGGGCAAACGAACGTGTTCGGTGTTGCAACAGCGAAGCTGGGTTGCGTCGGAAGAAGGAGGGAGAGGAAACTGGAGGCGGAGGAGTCCCGTAGAACAGTTGATAAGAGCGGTATGCTCAGAGAGAAAATGAAGGCCCAGAAGGAGGTCGTGAGGACACTGTTCGAGTATGGTAAACAGAACGGCTGTTTCTTGGTCAGCGATGCGTATGCGAGCTGTGCACATTCCGACGACCGGAGTCGTGCTGCTGTCGGCGACTTGAACTACACGGGGCGTTGTCGGCGTAAGTACTTTGTGGAGACGGCGACAAAGGCTCGAACTCATAACGGAAATCTGGGCACCCCTGTCAATAAGAGCTCGCACTACAACTCAATCGACAAGGACTTCAAGTAAATTGTGTATAGTCGGCAAAGTCACTAGAGAATTTACTGGCCGGGTCGTTGATGCAGCGTCACCTCCTTGAGCTGCATGAATTAGTGTTCCAGAAGGGGTCGAGAGTAATCGGCAATGGAGGAGGGGCGGCGAGGCTGCGGTGATCGGGACTGGCGGTGTTGCTGCGATGGCGATCGGTTCAATCTGGTGTTGGGACTGGTTGAGTTGGGCGGGTTGAAGTCAGTGCAAGAAGAAGCAGTTTTGCCGGTCAAGGGAGTAGCCAAAGGGTGGTCGAGGACTGTAGTTGGCGTAGCCGTTGCGGAAGGACGGGATCCTGCAGTTGCGACAGTACCGGGCAATGTGGCCGACTCCAGAGCAAGTGAAACAAATCGGTTTGTCGTCCGGGGTACGCCACTCAGCGAGGTTCCGGCGGGGGTAGCGTGGAGGAGGATGGTCGATTTTGGGACCGGGAGACGTAAAGTGTCATTTGAAAGTAGAGCCAATCACGCACGCACAGTGAAGGCCGAGGTGGGCTATTTCGTCGAGGACAATGGCTTGGATGGCGGAAACGGTGTGGAGCTCGTTCCGATCGGGCCCGTATGACACCGCAGTAGTAGAAGCCATATCCTCCAGTTCTCGGCGCACGATTTTCTTTATATCTGCCGACGGCGGAACGGGTCCTTGTAGGCGTGAAATACGGGCTGCTGGACTTCCATCTTCACATGAAGATGTGGCTGCTGTGTGCGGAAGCCTTGTGAAGTTGTGGGCGGTACGGCGTGCTTTGGCCTCTTCGAATCGGCGACATTCCGTAATGATGAACTCCACTGTGGCACATTCTTTGCACAATAGTAGCCCATATCTGCCCACGCTACTAATATGTCTTAACACCACGGCTCTCTTCGTCCCTTAATGATTTTCCGCTCCATTGCCCGCTGAGTCGTTCTCAATTTAAGTTGAACCCTCTTAGTGAGCCTCTAAGTTTCTCCGTAGGTGAGTACCGGTAAGATGCAGCGTCATACAATTTCTTCTTCAGGACTGGCTATTCATTCTCTGAGAATGTCTGCCATATCCATTCTGATCCTTCTTATTATCTCTGCCTCATGGTTGGGATGTCACAACTTGGCCTAAGTAGTCGCTTACCACTTCCACTGCCTCGCCGCCTATCTCAAACTGCTGTGCTGTCCCGAAGATCATTACTTTAGTTTCTGCATATTAATTTTCAGGCCCAAGTCGCCCAGTGCGGAAAGCATGGCAATTCGTCCCCCGAGTTACTTAGCAAGGCAACGTCATCAGCGTTACTGAGGTATTCTCTATTAACCCTTACTCCCACTGTTCCCAATCCAACGGAATACTTCTTGTAAGCATGCTGTGAATCATTGGAGAGATTGTGTCTCCTTGTCTGACACCCTTCCGTATTTTACTATGGAGGATGATGGTAGCTGTCCATTGTATATCCTCTAGTATTCTTATATATGCTCATCTACGTAATGCCTGAATGACTAGGGTTTCGACCGAGTCAAATGCTTTCTCATAATCTATGAACAGGGGTTCAGTATACTCAGCGCACTTCTCTATTACCTGATTGAGAATAATTGTTGTACGGAATGTTCTTTAGGTTGACTGAAATCTAAGGTTGCAGAAATTCGGTTGGCGATTATAAAGAGCAAGGTATTTACCTCTCAGTATGTGGCCTACTTTATCGGACTCCGCCATGGTACAGTCAGCCTTCGAGCAAAGGGCCAAGACGTCCTGGATATAGGCGACGTAAGATTCGGTCGACGTCTGGGCGCGCGATGCGAGCTCCTTTCGGGCAGCAAGCTGACGGCCGAGAGGTTTTCCGAATACATCTCGCAGCTTCGTTTGAACACTTCCCAACTGGTCATTTCGGTCTCGTGCGTCTCAAACCACATGCGCGCGGGACTTTCTCCTTTCAGGTAGGAAACCGCATTCACCAGCATGATGGTAGGGTCCCACCTGTTGTGAGCGCTGACACGCTCAAAGAGGCTGAGCCAGCCGTCGACATCACCGTCGTTTCTTCCGGTAACAGGCCAGGCTCCCGAGGATGAGACACGATGACGAGGGGTGTCGTCGACGCGGCCACTCCATCAGTCGGCATGGTTACACGAGGAACGGAGCGTCCACTACGAAGCTCCGTGGTGGGTGAAGCAGGTGGAGCACGCCCGGGCGAGGGTACGGGATGAGGTTTTGACTCGAACTCTGCAACCTCCACCAAGTATGTTACGTGGTAAAGACACCTATGTTAGAGCTATTTATAAGTCAGAATAAACTGGGAAGCACTGGATAACGCAGCAGCGTGAGTCCGGGGCCAAGCGTTGTCGTTCTCGTCGTCTTCCATCATCGGCGCAGGGCCCACGGCATGTTTGGCGTGAACAGGGATTGCCCCGCACAATATTAACGCCTCGTTCAAAATACTATGTTCAAGTATATGATCTTTAAAACTAGTCAAAGGCAAGTACCCTCCGTTCCTGCTTTCACGATTGATACCAATCTTATCGCTGCTTGTAACTCTGTGTCGTTTCTTGGCGTTTTACTGGACTCTAACCTAAAATTTAATTCTCATATCAACCATATCAAGAAAAAACTGCATACGGTATTAGGGCCGTAATTAAAGCTCGTACGTTTTTCTCACATGATGCGCTTTTATCACTTTACTTTTCTTTCGTTCATAGTCATGTAAATTACGGGATCGTAGCATGGGGCAACACCTATAATTGTCGTACATCATCAGCCCAACATATCCAAAATCAATCAATTCGCATTATCACCAGGAGCCATCCTCAGTCCAATTCCCAGGATTTATTGCGCCATTATAATGTGTTACCAATCAACAAGTTGTTTCAGTATAATTTAAGCATAATATTTTTTAAGTCTCTATGTTCGCAACTACATTTCAAATTTGTCGACCCAAAATTCTAATTAAACAAGAAAACCACTAGATTTGCCTCATATAACAATTTTCTGCTACCACGTGTTTTAACTAATTACGGCAAAATGACTTCAACTTTCACAGCCATATCAATTTGGAATAGTCTACCAGCTGCTGTTAAATCCACTAAATGCGTGTCTTCATTTAAATCATCCTTGAAAAACCATCTGTTGTCTTATTAATTGTGTTTCTATCGCTTATTCGTTTTCTTGTTAGTCTTTCCCATTGTATAATTGATATGACGACCTTGTACACCTACCTCGTGCTTTTTCTGCTTCTATGGTTTCCTCAAATTGTTGTAGTTCTTTTTATGTTGCAATTCCGATACATTTCCAATTGAAATTTTTTCTACTATTTATTGTTGTTTCGGATCATAATTGCTTGTCGCTGTTTATTGTTTGCTGCCTGAAATTTAATCAGTGATTACCCCTGTTGTTAACTTATCGAGGGTCCCGGCACAGTCTTCGACTTTGGGACCCTTGTCTGTAAAATTTTGTACTGTTGTAACACTTGCCTACTGCATTTTAATAAACTTCTTCATCTTCTTCTTCTTCTTCTTCTTCTATAGGCCGTCCTGCTGAAATGAGGAATAGATAAACAGATGGACAGACAACATTTATGCATGGATGCATGCATGCATACATACATACATACATACATACATACATACATGCATACATACATACATACATACATACATACATACATGCATACATACATACATACATACATACATACATACGCACGTACGTACGCACGTATATACATACATACATACACCAGACACAGGTAGACATACCAACCGAAATTCTCACGTTTAAGTCCACCAAAATTCTATAATATCTTCCAAGTCATAGTTGTCTTCTAAAATTCATTAAATAGGTAAAGTGCTGGAGTCTACATATTTCCAATATGAAAAGATCTATCTTGCCGCTGGAAGAAATATTGTTCCAGCGATGAATTTGTGTGCACAAATGGAGTGGACTTCAGTAGAATAATGTAAGCTTGCTCTTATCAAGCTGGCTTTCTCATATGCGTGCTCAACGGTGAAATGTGGCCTCCTACTGAGGGAGTACTGTTGCAGCCCCACTTTACACTATCCATAAGTGGCTCCTTTTTACCGAATCGTATACAGAACTTACCACGCCCGGCGTCTCTATCTTCCTCGCACTTGGCCTTACTGCGCGCTCTACCAACACCCTCTAAAAATGTCCATAATCTGAGTTGTTCCCGTGATCCCACACGAAAGGTCGCCTTAGTACAACTTAATAGCGCTGTTAAGGGCGGGTGTGGCACAGATGCACCATGCGGAAATATTTTGTCTTGGAACATTGACGCGATGAATATATACGAGAAAAATGTTTATTTACAAAATCTTGTTTTTGTGTGTGTCTGTGCTAGACCGGGTGCAGTGTATGTATTCGTTGTGAAGAGTTGCGGCTGTCTTTTTTTTACTTATCAGCAGCGTCAAAAAGTTTGTTGTTAAGTTTGCCACAAAAGTTCTTCAGCAAAAATTTCGTGAAGAACCGCAAGATGTGTTTTAGCACAGCTTCTCTCCTGTGACCATTCCAACAGGCGTCAAAATCAAATTGTTTTTCGATGCCAAGCAGTTGCAGATTCAGCTTCATGACGACTTGGAGCCCTTCGGGCATTAGAAGCACTTCTGGCGGCGTAGCGAGCGGATCTATAACAACGTAGCTGTGAGAAGCAGCGTTTACTGCAAATATCCATTGGTACACCCATCTCCTATGTTCAACTGCTTGAAGATATCGTAGTGGTAATGAGCGGCAGACGATGTCATCTTCTTGTTATCAGTCAATACGTCCCCTCATTTCTTGCAGTTGAACTTTTTGGGCACCCATAGACTGCGGATCCCTCAAATTGGATCAGGCTAGGAATGGCGTCCTGTACCTTCGACGCACTCTCACTGCTTACACGTATGTTGCAGCCGGAGAGCATTGCGCCGGACCGCTTCTATACACATTCCCGGTGCTGGTCAGCGGAAACCGTTGGCAAAGCCCGCAGCAGGCGGAGCTCTTTCCGCTTCATAAATCTTCCTCATGGAAACGTGGTACTGCGCACTTGTCATGTGTGTATGCTTCCTGAAGCGGCCTTCTAAGCAGTCGGTCTGAATCATTCCAAAAATGATAATGACATCTGAAGTTCGTATATGCTCCACCTGGCGATCTCCACAAGCACGTAGCCATCTACGCGTGGTGCTCCTTCGTCAGAGTACCTTTGTCGAGGCCTCTGCGTTCTCCTGCAGCCTTGTCCCAAGTGTCCACAAGAAGTCGATTTCTGGATCGTTATCAATACAAAACCCAGTTGTTGGAACTTGTCTCGTAGCCTGCTTCCCTTCAACGCAGTTTTTACGTTTGAAATTTTCCACCACCTGAGGACGATTTCAATGAAAGTAGAAGTGGTGTCAAAAGAGAAGAGGTCTTGCTTGGTTCCAAGAACAAGCCACACCTCAGGTAAAAAATCATTGAATATTTGGACCGTGAGCTTTTCTTTTTCTTTGTATCCTTCAATATTCCAAGAGTAGACCTGTTTTCTGGAAAGCCCATGCCAATGTTTCAACAGTTAATCGCACTATTTGCTGTGAAGGTCTCTAATTGCTGCAAGTGACGTTGATTGCATGCGCTCTGGTTGTGCCCGGTCTGTTTAAATTTCAGGGAAATGGAAGCAAATTTGGTCATTCTCGTGGTTCATCCAGTTAGTTCGTATGCATTCAAGTATGTTTACGGGGCCATGACGAAGAACAGCGGCCTTCAAGGGTGTGAAGGTTGTTTGCATTTTGAAGAAGGCGATTCGAAGAGGGAGGTCACTTTTTGATCAGAGAGCTGTTATTAGGACGCACACGACCCGGTAACCCAACTTTTTACTCCGCTAATCGCATTTTTCAGCGTATTCTATAGGGGCCCCGCGTCTAGATGGTGCACTGACACGATGCGCGCAACTTCTTTGAATTTTCACGGGAGGCTGCGCTCAATGAAAATGAGGGCACTGTTTGGAGTATCTTTTCGTTAAGCGCAACGCCCGTAATTTTACCTCCTTTACAATCAATGTTGGGTTTTGTGTGTATCTCGTCTACCATTACAGTGATGCCAAGCTACTTTTCGTTTAGGTAAGAACTGTTCTTGCCAAGTAACTTAGGAATGTTTTGCTGTAATGCTCGTGTTGAGGGCTCATATCACATTTCTTCATGTGATTGTCATAAGACCTGATTGTCATAAGACGTGGCAATGATGTTCCCATGGCTGCATATTTAAGCATGCGAATGGGAAGATATCGTGAAGAGATTGCAGAAAAACACCATGAAAATAGCACACTGCCGTCTGTATATGTCTTTGATATGTATAAAGTGACCTGCTTTTTCAGAAAAAGAGGGCAGTCAGCCCTATCTTCTGCATCAGACGTTAACAACTGATCGAGCAGTAAACAGCCTCAAAAATTTTGATGAATAAGTAGGACTTTGGTCACCCTGCCACTTCTCGATCCCTTCAGGAGTTCCCTGATATTCCTTTTACTGACAGTAGTTTCGGGAACGCAGAGATTTGCGCTTAGCGTTTTTATGGCCGTTTTTACTAAATGTGCGTCACAATCAAGTCGCCTGTCACAATGAATATTTTCACCACGGCGCTTCAACATCGTCGATGTATATCAGCAGAAGCCTTTAATTTTCCTCGATTACGTGCCATAGCTTCATGCTTTGCCTCCTCGAGTTTCTGGTTAGTCCGCTTAAGTAATTACCTTTCCCCTCAGAACGAGCACAGTCAAGCGCCTCGTTGGATTCAGCGATGGATTTGTCAGGGTGGCATTATCCACGACATGCCACTTGAAGTCCGCTCCTTCCCTCTTCGTAGCTTCCCTAATAATGTAGCCTTCACCATTCGGGAACTTCGAAGATGCAGCGTCCGGGCGAAGGCGCACATAAGCTAGCGGCACTGTGATGGTGCGGCCAGTTTCTTGATCTGTATGCTTAGTTACTCGAATAATAACCTCATCCGCGAAGTGAAGTTCACGTAACTAGAAAAAAAGTTTAGCTCCAATAAGAAAACCCGTCCTTTCTTGACATACAAAACTGCAGCTTGTGAGCCAGTTACACGTGCATGTGTATCCTCTTGCAATGAACGGGCAATTCTGTGCCACAATTAAAGAAGCTTAAGCAGGAATTACCGGTGGAAGAGCGGTTTTTTCGGGGCACCGCGCGTATCCAGGCATTCCTCAGCCTTTCCTCCCTCGAGGACGTGAGAACGTGAACACGTGCACTTTCGTGTTGCGGGTGTCGTTGCCTTGATAACGTGGTACAAAACACTTGTACGCCATGTCAGCCTCCTTACTTTGACACTGCAGTCGCAGACTCAAAAGCACTCACAAGAACGCGCAAAAAACGCGGCGGTTTCGCTCCGGTAATTTGGGATATGCAAAGCAAAAGCATGGCTGAGTCTGGTTAAGTTTTGGTTTTGCTTGATTAACTTTGATTCAGCTGTATTGCCGACCAAATCTCAAAGCCGTTTGGTTCCGTGACGCGCTCACAGAAGGATGCCGAGCAAACGCGGCGTTCATTCATGGCGAACGCACCGCTCCTCTTCGCCGGGAGGGAGACGAGTCAGGTTGCCTGGAACGACCCCGCACCGCATGCATGGGAGGCTGCGGTAGTGGTTGGCTGTCTCGGACGCAGCGGTGGTGGCGACCGCTATCGGCACCCGCAGGGGCCAAGAGCGGGCCCGGCGAATCACGCGAAGCGCTTCGATGCGTTTGTCGCCGGGGGCGTCTCTCCTGTCCGAAGGTGATTTGTGCACCCTCCACGAAACCACTCGACGAAAGTAGTAAAGCTTTGCTTTAAAATGAGCTACGCTACGGCGAAGATATGCACGTTCAGAAAGACGCGCCAGGGAATGCCCAAACGGTGGGGCAGTACGGTAACCATGCAGCCGGGCGTGCCGTGCTGCGAAATCACCGTCAATGGTGCGCAGGAGAACGAAGCCGCTGAGCTCGTCAACCGCCCTGAGCAGCCGTCCAATGAGCTGAAGCAACGCGATTCCAAAAGGCGCAGTACTGAGTTCTTCTCCGGTTTAGTTGGTCTTGGCTCTAAAACAGCAATCTGTGCGCCGCACAGGTGGCGGCTGAAGAGCCTCCGCCGTAATTGGCGTTGGCCCGCTAGAATAGAATCTAGCGGCCTCATCCCACTAATCGCGAGTCCTTAATCTTAACGCAGAGATAGCTCCACTGTCCTTAAAGTTCAGTTTAACAAATCCCCAGTACAGCTGAAGGTAAAAGCTTTAAATTATACCCGAGCCCCAGCTGAGCAGGGAGCCAGCTTCGCTGAATTATTGTCTTCCTATAGCGAAAAACCCGTATATTTTGCGGTTTATGTCATTTCTTCGTGCGAAATACTTTGACCGGAAGTCTGCCCGCACATCACATGATAGCTTCTCCAGAATCTCTCCGTTGCTAGTTTCATTGTGTTCTTCTGACGTCAGCGATATGACACGCGATATGAAGTAAGCGCAGCCTGCCACAGTCGAACTCTAGTTCCGTGTCTTGCACGTGTGCCTATGTAGCGTGGTGGCAACACACAAAACTCCATCTGAAGACTCGGGCTTTATTCTCTTAGTAATAATGCACCCACTTGTTTTGAAACCACTTGATTTACTTGCAGTGACACTTTATTTATGTACTCATAGTTACGGAATAAATTTATGACAGTGCTTAGGACCCTAGCCATTTGACTAGTAGCGGGTCGAATGCAAAATACGATATATTTGTAGGGACAGAAAGTATATTCCTTAACAAATTCCACGAAAATGAACATCTCATAAAATGAAACACAAAAGAACCCAGCACCACCTATCATTTTACGTCATATGATAAAATAGAATATTCAATATATTCATAAGTTCCCACAGACTACACTATCATCATTTATTTCTGTTTAATTCAGGGAGTTTGAGAGCTTGATGGAAATTAAATTTATTCTTGACGTTATAGGGCATACTGTTTCATAAATCTGTGCAAAATAATTGGGTTTAATCTTCGTCAGTAGCTGTTAGGACAACTGGTTGAATAAATCGGTTATTAGTGCCAGGTCTGGTCGTACCACGAGCAGGAGAGAAGAAAGAAGGACGTAAACGCCTGGAGGTTAACCAAGTGCGGAGCCCGGTTCGCTACCATCGAGTGGGAGAGTGGGGTTCTGGGGTTAAAAGGGAGGGAAAGAGAAAGAAAGAAATAGGAGCGCAAGACGGTAATTATAGTCCCGTTAGGCCCTACAGTCGTTCACTCAAAGTTGTTTCGCTCAGAAAACGTAGAAGTGCTTGCGTCGCCCTCTACAAAATCAATGGTAGATTCCGATGACCAAGGTTAGTTTCGATTGTAAATCGTCGAGTGTAAAATCAGCTGAGCACGCTGGCAAGCATGCTTCTGGCCGAGAAGTATTTCGGGCAGCAACACCGCACATGAGTTATTGTCTCTTCCCCCCTACGGGCGCCGCAGCGGGCGCTGCTGGTCATCCCCGCGTAAAAGAAGTAGGCTTTCGTAAAGGCCACTCCTAACCACCGTCGGCAAAGCAAAGTCGACTGGGGTCGACACAAACAATGCACTTAGATACAGAAACGGGGATTTGAAAAGTCGGGTGTGTTCTATTGCTTCATGTTAATCCTACGTACAAAGGAACGAAGCGTCCTCGCGCAATCGTTGTTGAAAGCTGAAGTAGATATACATATAGTAAAGAGTAGCGAATCGCTATTTTGTGCCAAGTGTTGAAATTTTTGTGGAATTTTTTGCTTGAACCCCGGGGTAAAGGGTGATATTCGTGTCTAATGAAAAACAGTTCTGGTAGGTTCATTATTATTTTAAAAATTTATGATTCGCAGGGCGCGTTAATCTATGAGAGTGACCTCTTAGTATAAAAATTCAATCAACTTTACCGACTTCAACATACAAATTAACCCAACTTGGAGTCTTGACAGCGGGCGGGATTTTGTGCTGACCAACTATGAACCACCTTTTCGTAAACGATGGATTAAAATTTTCCTCAAAAACGAGGCGTAGCTGGATCTTCCACAGCCTTATCCCACAACAAATGGTGCTGGGCTATGAAAGTAAAAAATAAGCAGTTCGGATTCCCGTCAAATTACGTCAGGTTCTTGTAATAGCTTTTATTTATCGGTGGTTGTGAAGGGGAATTTCGGAAAATCGGGTCGCGATAAAAATTAAAAAGTTGTTTTCATTCAATACGTATGTCCCATGATTTTTGTCGCATTTGTGTTGTATTGTGAATATTCCCTTCAAGCCAATTTTTCCGAGGCAAGGTGGATGAAATGATCGTAATACCTGTTTTTCCTTCACTTCTTTGTACCGCCTTTAGAACGCTTCTTTATCTAACTTTATTTCAGACTACAGAACGATCACTTTGCAAGCCAAAGAATGTCGTTTTGTTGCAACAACGCAAATGCAGCTATTGGCTGTGTCTTAGAGCTGTCAGGAAGATTTGAGACCTTTTAGAAGGAATATGGACAAGTGACACAACTAAAATCCCTATTTCATCCATCAAAATGCACCTGCTACCAAAAAAAGACGAAACATTGAACAGCCAACTTAGCAGTGACGGCAAAGAGCTTGGCCAAACTGTAAGTGGTATACATGGGCTCGATGAAAGTCCGTGTCGAAATGTTGCCTGTTCATTGTCGAGTGGAGCAAACAAGTTAGGTTAAGGGTAGTTTACACTTGGGGACACCGTGAAAAACATTTTCATATGAAATTTCTCTGCGCGTATTCTTATCAAAATACACCAATACTGCATTGTAACACTGAACCGACACTGCACTAAGAGAAGCTTCGAAAAGACGAGATCGCCGCTACTGGCGTATTCTTTTCTTGCTACAGGAAGAGAACGCGAGAGGAGAATAAAAAAGCAAAAAATGCTTCCAAAGAATAATACTTGTGTTATGTTCTTTTTTTGCGGTTTTTTTTTTTCATTTTAACCTCCGCCAAGTCAGCAGATGTTTACACTAAGTGTGTTAAGCTACTTCGCATTACATTTACTCATGTCTGTCGCCTAAAACCAGAACCGGCTGGGAGAAAATAAATGAATCTACTTGGGCTTGTGCGGCCACCAAACCATGGTACCTAGACTCTAATCCGAGTACATTACACGCCCCAATACCAGAACGTTACCAGTAATAAACCGACAGTTCACCTTCTGTTCGCTGGGGGCCGGTGCACGTAACTGCACGGTAGTAGAACAAGTGCATGCCTACCAAAGAACTTGTTCCTGTGACACTATCACTTGAACAGTATTTGTTCGGCCTGCCAAAGTGCACTAAAACGTAAATACACGAAGCGAACATATAGCCACTCGCAAAGTGTCTCTACGATTGCGCTTTTAAAATGACCTAAGCGTGCTAACGGCCCCAATAATTTCTCATGTCACTGGCTGAACAGTCGCACCGCCATCAATATAAGGAGGGAAATCACACCAGTAAGGCATGTGCAGTCACCGTGGTGCCGTAAACGCCGCTGCTCAAGAAATCTTGTATTTTCGCCCGTATAACGCGCGCCAAAAGTGCCAAAATATCAGTGGCAAATAGGGGTACGAATAATACGCGGGAATGTTTATTTAGGGCAGCTTCACGGCAATGCGCCTTGTGCTGTGAAGCTCCTACTCCGTAACACTGGCTAAGCTTTCCATTGCAGCCATTGCGCAAAACAAAGAACAAAGAAAAAAAATTACACCATCTTCCCGTGGGGAACCCTGATGAGGATGCGAAGCATCGTGGCGGTTCCGTGTGGTTCCATTGTGTTGCCGTTACGTTGAGTGGTCTGGTTTTTACTAGCGCCAGAGGGAGTTCCGCGTCCGGGTCCAAACCGGTGGCAAAGGCACGCAAGTGCTGTTGTGTTACGGTGAGTAGGCGGTGGTTCTCGAGGCGCCGAAACTCGTCCATTATGTTCTTGTCGATGTTGCCTCTGTGGTAGAATCGGTAGTCTCCGTCAGCTTTGGTAAGGTAAAGGTTGTTGACATTGGTGCACCGGCTGAGAGCAATGTACACGCAGCTTTGTCTTCTCGTTCTTCTTCTTCGGCGGTTTTCCTACGGGAAGATAACGACGGGGGTTGAACGCGAACCTATCGCGCTATGGATTCTTTGGTTCGCCAATCCCTAGGGGCACCCTGCCACAATCAGCATCAGAGGCGCTGCGGACGGGGCTGGCTGAGCTGCAAGCGCGTGGTACTTCCCGCCACAGCTTTCCCACGGGAAATTCAGCATCCCCCTCTATAGTTTCCGTTCGTCGTTTCCGTTGACGTTCAGCTTCGCGTGCCTTCGTTGTATCAGTAGCTTCTTGACGTAGTTTGAATGAGTCAAGGTCATAAGGCGCGTTCGTAGCACTTGCTCCTGTCCCGGATTTGTAGCGTAGTGGGAAGAGCACCGCGTACCTCCCGTTGCGGCCAGGGAGTCGTGGGATCGTAACCGGGCGCCGCTAACTATTTCTTTTTTTTATAGTGTAGTATTGCGGAGCTGTGGTTGTGTAAGGAGGAGAGTTCCGCATGCGCAGTGAGCATGTGGACGGCGCCGAAATCAATGACGCAGGACCAGGCTAGCCTAAGAAATGATCCGCATTTAAAAACAAGGACGAGCGCACTCAAGCGGAATTTCATTCGTGAATTGGGATTTTCGCCTTGCAGTCAGTGAATTCTACCTGCTAAATATACGCTCTTTCTATGTACGCGTTATGTTAGTGTTGCTTGAGCAGTAGCTCTGGTGAGGCCTTTCATGTATGAAATGTACGGGCAGTACGCGTTGATTTTTTTCTATACCTGCGGGCTGAAAGTTGAGGCGCGGATTACATAAAGCGGTGGGTTATCCGAGCAAAAATACGGTATGTCGTTTTCTCTAGGTTTCGTTGTGCGCGTAGTTTAATTTGGACATGCTCTCAGAAGCTCAGAGTAGTTATAAATCTCTGCTGTGGATCCTACCGTCGCCGAGTGGAATGGCATAAATTTCCTTTCTCTCAGTTTAAACACAGAGAAAACCACTGAAGGAAAAGAAGGGTTCAGGCTAGGTTTATTAATTTTAACCGGAGCGTGCCTAGGACGGTATAAATGAAGAGCCAACACACACCTTGCGCTGACTGCAAATGAAAGCGTTTACATGTAGGAAGCAATAGAAACAGGAAGCCTGCTCCACGACGAAAGCTGACAACGGAAAGACGCACCATATTTACAAAACATTAATAAGCTCGTCGTCCCGATACCGGTAACGAGAGTACGCTAGCTCCACTTAAGAAGTTTCTGTTGAGTAAACAGCGCTTTTTTCAGACAAGACAACAGACGGGGCGCTGTCACCGTCAGTACTACTCTTGTGGTTTGCGTAGTATAACTATTCGGCTAGTGCATGGGTGCGTGCGCAGGTGTGGTGTGTGCGTGTGTGTGTGCATTTTGTATGCATGTGTGTGCGTAAGTGTGTATGCATGAATATGCGTTCGTGTGTGTGTGCGTGGGTGTGTGTGTGTGAGAGAGAGAGAGAGTGCGCGCTTGTGTGTGTGATGGTGTGTGAGCGTATGTGTGAGCGTATGTGTGCGCGCTTGTGTGCATGTGTGTGTGAGCGAGGGTGTGTCGCGTGCAGCATCCTTCGCTGCAGCGTCATACGCCGTATGGATACACACCTGAACGACCGCCGCTAGGTTACCGTGTCATGCCATACGCGACTTCGTTACACGGGAAACGGACCACCTTGCGCTTTCCGTGTGACGTTATTAGCACGCAAGAATGGTTACGACAACACGTTCGCTGATACCTCCTGGAATTCGGCCTTTTTTTGGATTACCAGGTCGCATCGGCGCCTTTCGAGCAGTCTCCATAATCGGGGAGCAGAGCAGAGGGGTTGCGAGGATGATTCGAGCGGCGCACGCACCCCACCAGGCCGAGCCGTACATCCGCGCCAAAAATCGGCCATGCTGGTAAAACACGAATGCTAGTCATTGCCTCAGAAATCGGCTCGCTTCAAAGACTCCACATAATTATGTACTTGGTGTATTTACCCTACGCCGTTACTCAGAAGCGTTGGAAAACAACACCATGCTAATGCTGCCCTTACACCCTTCACATTGCGCAAATGGTTCCACTATCAGTCTTAAATCTCAACATGCTGTTCCTTATTTCATCCAAATTCATGAGACCTCAGTCCTAACTTGGCACTGCGCAGCTTTTGCATTTTCTCGTTTTTCTCTGCTCTGAGATGTGCCTCCTAGTTTCTTTTCACTTGTTCACCTGTTTTCTGGTGTCCCCCTTACTAATACCCTAATGCTCTACATGTACTAAGTGTTTTTGAATTAGGAGTTGACTAGCAAGACTAGCGTGGGGGGGGGGATTGATACTTCCCCTATCAATGTATATCGCTTCCCCATCAAAGAGAGTTTATTCAAATTCCACTTCCTCTACCAGCACCCATGAGGCTCCTGCCATCGGTTCGGTCTGATTTAGACACAGTAACAGTACAAAGTATCCCATTTTCATCAAAGTCGAACAGAGTGCCGGACATATGGGAAAAACATATTAGGTAACTTCACGTTTTACTGTGTCTTGCTGCATCCGCAGACTCAAAACGAGCTGTGGTGCAGTTGTCAGTCTAATTAAACTAAATTTCCGCAGCAGTATTACAAAAAGCTGACTCACAAATATTTTACTTTTCCGGGTCTACAAGTGTCCACAAGTTCAGGACTGAAAAACTGGTGCTAAAGAACATGATAATCGAGTTGGTTAGAACCACTGAACCGCAACCAATATCTTACTTCTGTTTATATAATGGTGCTCCCTTGTGTATTTTGAGCCTTGTTAATGCGTCAGAAGCTCTCGAATGTCTTTGTCAAATATCTGTGGTCTCCCAATTACATATTCTTGTGTTTCATTTATTTGCGGCTTTCATAGCACTGCGCTGCCCTTCGTAAGATTCGTTTTATTTGGAGCAATCATCACAGTGCATAATTGGCATTGAAATGACCACTATGCCACTACATTTCCAAGCAAATAAGAATAAAGCTTAGTTATAAGTAATTATTACTGGCATTTATGTAGATGTCTCCACATTGGTTGAAAGTTTTACTGCGTTTATTTTACTATTGTCGACTATGTTTGTCGCTGGCTTGCTTCGCAGCAAAAGAGAGCCTTGAGGTCACTGGGAAACGTTTATGTTCAGTAAAAATTGAACCGAGCGCGCCGATACAGCCTTGAGAGCAGTGACAACTATTCGGGAGGGCAAGGCTCCAAGTGTTGTTCTTACTCTCTCGCGCATGCTCGACGGAACAGTGTCCGCAGACGCGCAGCTCACAATCAGTTGCCAGGTTTTAATCCGTAGGGTGCCCGACGTCAGGCTCTTGGCTTCGTGCAAGCGGGCCGGTATTCTCTCTTGCTTCGAGCCCCACCAGCCCTTGCGTGCAAATAGTTCGGAGGTAAGAACGGTCGGCATTAGCGCAAAAGCTGAGTCGACAAACGGACGCTGAAAACACGGAGAAACCTAGCTGAACGTTGGTGTCTCAGCGCACATGAATGTGGTCTAAATGCGTCCCCGAGAATCAGGTGACCGAATTCACAATGGAGAACAGACTCTACGTCACCAATTCTTTCAAATAGATAGGCAATAAAATTGTCATTTTCTCGACGCGTTTTGTCACTTCAGTATTTCTAGGGCTACCAATGTTCTATGTGCCTCTAACAGGGAGGCACAAGTGACTCTTCTATCATGTCGAGCTTAATCGCTCGAAAGTGACGATCAAGTGCGTCCATAGTTTTTCTGAATAAACATGCGTGCAAATATATTCCCAGTTGTTATAACGCCGAGGTAACAACTCAGGTACGTTGGCGTTCACATTCTATTGGCCGCTTTGCCTCCCGCTACAAAGCCATCGTTAATATGTTATGGATGCAACCAATGCCATACAACCAATTGGGCGTTTGGCGAACACATTCATAGCACAGAACACAAAGTCGCTCACACTGAGTCCGCTCTGCAAATTTTCGGACGCGGTTCTCAAAACAACTGCCTCTGAAGCGGACTTTGCCCACTCACCTGCCGTCAAAGGACGCCCCACATGTGCCTGTCGTGTAGTTTGCGCAAGCCTTGAGGAAAGCCTCAAAGCTTCCGTTATCGTCAACGGGGACGACGGGCTGGCCGGATTTTTTCGCCGCTTTGACATGCACGTAGGTGTAAATCAGGATGTCACATATCCCGTCCGGAGGAAACGACGTCTCTCTCCGAACTCCACCGTCGACAGAGCATAGCAGTGGCGGATAATCTCCGGTAAATTCTGCGAAAATGTTTCAAGTGAAACGCCTAGAGGAGACGAAATTCGTAGCTGCGGAGTAATACCAATAAAAACACTCCTGCACACTGTAACAATATATATACTGCCTCTAAGGAAATATTAGCGCGATCCTGCCACGCCGGCGCAAACGATATTTAATGGTGGCTTCACTCTATTTTCGTTACTACAAGTTAGTGATCGTGAGTAATTGTGCTTTGAATGCGATAAGCGCTGCCGGAAGAATCGTCCAAATGACGCTGCCGTGTGTCTGCGCCGTTGCCCGCTATGTGCTTGTTTTTGCCATCTGTGAAGAGGAGATCTATCGACATGCACCAAGTATTGCTGCTTGGTTTCGCATTTAAGAACTCAAACACAATCAGAGAATTCTTTTTACAAGATTCATTCTAATTTCTATGCTCGACAAGAACAGATCCGCGGCACCACGCCAGTACTCACACATCTCCATGCTTAAAGCAACCTCTGGAGATCTATCCCGCTTTCCGCTCTATTTAGCAGTGGGTTCAGTGTTGCTACCGCGAATACGCTAACGGGAAAGAAAAACGCCACTGTTGTTCAGTAGAAGGTCCCCGCGATACTCAACGGCCACATGAACTACTCTCGTGCATATCAGAGAACCGGGCCTTTGATTCCCTTCGTCACGTTTTCTTGTTCGAGAAAAGTGTGAAAAAATGGCTCATCTCCCCGCGAGGGGGACTCGAGTAAATGCCTCGCATAGGGGGTGGGTGTATTGCGTTAAGGTTTAGTAGTTTGGGGAGTTGGTGGTAGTGAATGCGTTTTATCAGCAGCTTCTTGACGTAGTTTGAATGAGTCAAGGATATAAGGCGCGTTCGTAGCCTTTGATTCTGTGTCGGTTTTGTGGCGCAGTGGGGAGAGCACCATGTACCTCGGGTTCCGCCCACAGGTAGTCAATGCGTTGTATCAGCAGCTTCTTGACGTAGTTTGAATGAGTCAAGGATATAAGGCGCGTTCGTAGCCTCAGATTCTGTGTTGACTTTGTGGCGCAGTGGGAAGAGCACCATGTACCTTGCGTTCCGCCCGCAGGGTCCTGGGACGTAAACCAGGCGCCGGTAAGTATTATTTTCTTATATAGTGTAGGGGGAGGGGTGCGGACCTGTTGTTGAGAGCGAGGAGGGTACCGTGATGCGGGAGAGGAGGAGTGGGGGAGAGGGCGCACCTGCGCGCTGAGCTGTTGCGGACGCATGGCGGATGCTACATGTGAGTAAAGAAATGCTCTGCATTTAAAACACGCTCAAAGGTGCCATAATCTCGCTGTACTTTAGTCCTCACATGCGCGTTCGAACGCAACTGTTCCTCTTAAAAAGTGAGGTGGGCATTTTCAGAACCAATGGGCGATCTTCCATTCCCGCTTTACTGCAATAACGGTACCCAGATTTCCTTACCAAACAGGGATGTTCAGCGTTCCGAATATAAGAAATATATTTGTCATTGTGTCAAATAGTGTCCACTAGCTACAGACGTTTACCCCAAAGAAGTCCACAAAATGCTTGAAAATATATTCCCGTATCGTTCATGTTTTTGGGCATTACTATATTTGTTCCTGTTTTGCGGCAGATGTCTATACGCTGCAAATTTCCGTATTGGCTCATTCAAATCGATATTTTTGCTTATTTATTTTTATAATTGTGCGGGTCCGTCTATATTCCCGTATCGTTCATGTTTTTGGGCATTATGATTTTTGTTCCTGTTTTGCGGCGGATGTCTATACGCTTAAAATTTCCGTATTGGCTCATTCAAATCGGTATTTTTGTTTATTTATTTCTATAATTGTGCGGGTCCGTCTATTCGAGTTACGTTCAACCAATTATATCAACTCCCGCTATTACAACTATTAAATTGGTTAACTTCACCAATAATGCCATTTTGTGCAAATTCAGGACAACATCGGTTATAAGTTCTGCGAGTGCTCAGCAAAGAGCATTACTCAATAAAAGAAATTACATTCTGAGTACTGCAGTTGTCAGTTCGATTTTCTAAAATTCCTTCCGAGCACGTAATTACGCATGTAGAGCTGCTATTTCCACGATTTTGCACAGCTCTGCTAATATTATTGTCATCAACATCACTACATCTATTAACAGCACAGAATAAAGCCTTTGTGAGACCACAACCCTATTCCAACTAATTCAGGTTACTGCGGGAACACGGCATGAATGTCCGGTAACGGCATTCAATCAAGCAATATTAGAATTCTTTTATCGCGCATGTCTAAAAACGTGTTAAACTAGCTGCCATTATATTTCTTCGGAGCAATTGTTCCTCGATGAATTTATTAGATTCCTCCAATAACCTCCATTTTCTGGACAAAATCATTTGTGCTTTGTGGCTTGTTAGACCGACCGGGCGCTGCATATATTCAGACGCAGAACAAAACTCACTAGTCGTGGGGCCGGCGTGCGTACTGGTGGTGGTTTTCGTGGTCGTGGTGATCGTAAACTTTGGAGTTATTGCTGTCGTAGTGGTCGCGGTGGTGGTGGGGGTAAGGGTGGTAGGTGGTGGTGGTTAGTAGTAGTAGTAGTAGAAGCTGACGGTAGAGGGCTGGTGACAGGTGGCCAAGTTCGGTCAGGCAAGATTACGGATGGAGAGGCTGTAGCAGAGGAAGCAGGTACAGAGGAGGCACTGGGTTCCTCAGTGTTTGGAGGAGGCACAGTGATGGGGGAGGGCAGCACCGGAAGAGGTCCACGTCCACTTGCGCCATCGGCTTCATTCTGGCCCTCGTCCGGTCCCCCGGTCCCGCCTGTGCAAGGAATGGTTTTATCGTGAATAGTATTTTAAAAAATTTGGCGCGTATTTCCTAACTTTCCCGCGAAAGTCGCCGAAAGGGACTACTTTTCCACCGCCCCTTCCACATTACTACGTCTCTTGTCTCCCGCCCACCTCTCACGCTCTTCATCTCCCGTCTCACTCAACTCACGATAAACACGGTGGAATGTTTGCTTAAGTCAATTAAATTTCCCCCGCTTTCAACTGGCCCCGCGCCATCTATTGGAACCTTCCGTTACTCTAGGAACTGGGATGCACCTGCCTGGGTGTTACAAGGTATTAGCTCGGGCGCGAGCTCTTTTTCTTGATCCGCAATACCGTTTCCAAGTGTATGTATTTATTCGGCATAGATAGAACCAAGGTCGCCTCTATTTTGAATTCAAAAGCGTCAACACCAATTATGTATTCATGTTTCTCCTCAAATATAAATAACGAATTTTGGTTAATACTTGTGACAGGTATGAAATATGGCACCGGGCTCATTTTTCTGCGAAGTTTTTCCACACAAAGTAATCGATTAAAATTTTTTTTTCGTCTGTATTAGTAGAGGAACAGAGAGATAGACAGGCGGACATACAGCCATACTCAGAGACCAAACTTTTCGGGTTATAGTAGCCCAGAAAATGCGGTCGCTTTGCCTACGAACCCATATTCGTACGTATTCTTTTCTGCACTGTCGAATGATCCTGCTAGCCGGAAACGGCGCACCCCCTCCGTATTTTGTTTGTTCGTATAACCAGTTGTAGAGATTAGTGTAGAAATGTTTTGTGGTTTCTGCGTGTCCTTGCGATTTCGTGCAGATCCGTACTGTGAGCCAGAACATTACGTGACGTTGCTTCCGACGTAGTTTAACACATGGAGCAACAAGACACCTGCGAACAAAACAGCTGCAAGCAGCAAGCAACAACACACCAATAAGCAAAACAAACAGGCAAAACAAAACAACCAACAAGAAACAGAACAGTTGCGCATGGTTTGAAGGGCGGGATCATTATATCGGCCTGCTGCATAATCCGAACGGGAAGACGACACGGGAATAGTGAGAAACGAAACTCATGCACCCAATCTGGCACGGTACTGTTCGGAAGGTGGCCACACCACAAATAAATAGTTCGTCTTCCGCCTTGATTTTCGCTTTTAGGCATTTGTTGCTCTAAAGGCCTGTAGCGGCAATTGATATGTATATTTTTTCGCAGCACGCCAAACACCTTGCCCGCAGGCCGAGTTTATAACCCGATAAACATTTTAAAAGGCGTTTCAGAATACACTCCCCTACTTCAAAGGAGGCTTTCCTACAGTCCGAATGGAGCCACTCTAACTTCAGAAGAACAGTGATACCCACCTTATCATCTATACCTTTCATACCCACCTTATCATTCACATTGTGATACCTTATCATTGATGAGTACGGTAAACATAGACGGTTACCTCATACTCTCGAAACCCCTTGATTCAAACGTTCAGCGGTAAAGTGCACTGAGTTAACCGCTAGCCTGTTTCCAAACGCTTCACTGCACGGCGCCCTAGGTGACACGTCTGAGGTCACTGCGCGTGCTATGCTACTGAGCTGCTGCTAAGACGGTCCCGCTATTCGAGCTTGGCGGAATCGAGGTAGAGTTCTAGGTACTTTCAATGACGTGCTGGGTTTGAACCTCAGCGAGTATGCTTTACATTTTATTAATTTTCACCCAACACAAATTTTTTCAATGCGGAAGATTTAGATCGTTATGTTGTTTTATATTATAAATGGTGATTTATGTTGTTTAAGGGCGCTTTTGGTTCTGGGCGCAGCACAGCCATGTTTAATTCACGTTCTGTATCGCGCGAAGACATGTGACGTAGACGCTGTGCACCGATGCGTTTGGAAATACGTTACCCGACACTAAAGTTTACTGCGGTAGCTGAGTACGTGCGCGGAAGTGCAGTGCACTTTAGGGGTTGGCCTTCTCGTCTAGCTCGCCCGCTGGACCCAAGTAGAGCCATACGGCGTTCCGTCGTAGCGGCTGTCGTCGCGGCGTAACTCACATGTTTCGAAAGCCAAGCGGTTTATATAGTTAAAAGCGTTCAAAACTCGCGAACTGCTGGCGCTTGTAATTGTTGACAAGCGCCAGCAGTTGTTTAGCTGCTCCCCGTTGTTTAGCGCTAAGAAAACTCTAGGTACACTTGAGGCAAAATATACGTAAGTAAGCGGCAGCGCCCGCGTTGATTTAGGAACATTCGTTGGGTTGTTTTTTACAAAGCGAAAAAAGTGGAAGTGCAACGCGGGCACTTGCGGGAGGAAAAGCAAGGGCAAAGAGAATAGCGCTCCCGCTGGCGCAGTTTCAGGCGGGGGGCGCGCGAGCAATGCGAAGCGGGAAATTTGAATTGGATTTGGTGGTAGCAGTGAGTGAATAACAGCGCTACGGTATATTATGGCAAATTACTGCCCTGCGGTTCTGCCAGCCTACACATTGAGTGGAATGACTTTGTTTTTTTAGGCAAAAAGAAACCGCGTACACCAAAGCGAATTAGAAACAGTGTTTGTGTATCCGAATGGCTGAGATACTTTGATTTTCCTCGCGATGTCGAATGGCTTTCTAATGTTACCGCTTGGGACCTTTGGCGTTGCCACCCGATGTTAGGATTTTCACCGTGGTGGACCTGTGCGCCGCTGCTCATTCGCGAAACGTGCAGCGGGATAGTTGACGACGATGGTCGATTTCGATACTTCCTCTTCTGCTCCCCTGCTCCCCTGACCTGGTGCACAACCGCAACTTGATACCGGCGACGTTAAGCTAACGCCATGGGATGCCTCGTCATATAGCACGGCTTGGACAAATACAACACCCTATGAGGATCCGTTTTAACTAGAATAGTTTTCCTGAGCTAGTTAAAGGGGTCACGCAACCAGAATACAAGTTTGTTTGATTCAAAACATTTCATATTTAGTTGTGGCCCCAGGCAAATTACGATATTAAAATGACGCTTTATTTTCATAGGAATTAAACAATCCCAGCCATAACTTTCATTCTGTTTCGCGAAGTCTCTGATTACTTACAAAGGTGTACGAGCGGACGGTAGTGCGCTGTTTAGTCAGGAGCGAACTGCGAAACATCTTGTTAACCGTTAGTTATCCTAGATGGCGCCAGCTTAATATGAGAACCGTTGTCCGCACTCGCTTTGTTTATGACCGTAATTGCACCTCACTTGTTTTTGTCACGGTTGGTTGTAGTCATTTCATAAAACAATGGGTATGCGCGAAGAGCGGGGTGACGTAAGACGATGGCGCTTACGCAATTCGGCCAGTATCGTGTGAGACCACACCGAAGAGGCGAACTGCTGTGCAGCTAAAACACTCACAGTGCGCGTAGTTCCAACAGCAGCACGCACCGGTGCTTCTAATTTTACGTGTGTTTTTTTTAACTGCAGTAGATTCCCCACTATTCTTACTGCTATATGTAGAATATATAAAAAAATAACTGGAAATATCTGGTTCTGCTAACTTATTATCCCGGTCCAACTAACCATAGCTTTTGCCGGCCTGAGGATATCAGCTTCCCATAATTAGTCATATGTTCTTGTGCGGAAAATGAACGAGTGGGCTGCACGGCCATCCTGTTTTCCTAATTGCATAGCCTTTCTGAGTAAATATAGCGTCGAAAGTAGAGTTTATGTTATTCTAACCAGGTAATGTTTCGAAATAACCAAACTTGTGTTTTGGCTGCCTGGCCCTTTTAAACCAGCAAATTTGGTCTGTTCATCCGTCCGTCCGTCCGTCCGACCGTCCCTCCATCCGTCCCTCCGTCCGTCCGTCCGCCTACCCGTCTGTATGTCTGTCTGTCTGTCTGTCTGTCTGTCTGTCTGTCTGTCTGTCTGTCTGTCCAAACGCGGTACCTTACTTCGTACCTGTCACCACTGCTGAGCAAAAAGAAAACATTGGTCATGTTGTCACGGGCTCTTGTAGCTTTGCGAAGGACCCCAGTGACGTAGCCGCGATTTGCCTTGTATTCAACTCCGGCCAATCTCTCCTGTAGGGATATGCAACATGGCACTGATCGGAAACCAAACCAGTACGTAGCCTTTGGACAGAAGACGACAATTCTCAGAGCTGTGCAGACGCGCACTGGGCCTCGGACATTGGAGCTAGCCTAACTACCAGTTGGTATATACCCAATTACATAATTTATTGCAAGCAGTCCGTTTGCTGCCACATAATATTTTAGGCAAAACATCCGCCCGCTGCAAAACATAGTTAATTTTTTTGAAAATAGACTTGCACTGTATGTTTTCGTTAGCCAAAAAATGACTCCTAGAGGTGATTGTTTTGGAACAAAAATAATAATAAAGGATGGGGATGGAGCCTAAGCATCTTCCCAGCATTGAAGGTGCATTCCGAGTCCATTACTAACGAAAGTCTCTAATATGGTGAGCGAGCATTCGGACAGGACAATTTGAAATGACTCTAGCGGTGTCTACTGTGCCTTTGTAGGCGGATGTGAATAGGATGGGAGGAACGTGATAGTGGTACTGGAAGGGAGAACAGATATTTACGTGTACGGGGAGTATGGAATTTTTATTTCACTGTTGAACGTTTCCAGCATATACGCTGAATAATTTTGTTACGGACGCCATTTTACGGATGCGTCATTTGGGGATTTCGCCTTGAAATTAAGCCGGACTGATACGTTAGTGGTCACCGTGTACCTACACGTAAAACCTTAAAAGAAAATGAAAGCTTTGCTGGAGTTGAGCGCAAAATGAAAAAAATATTGAAAGTTTAAAATTATTCCTCTCATTGGTAAATTGTGGCGTAATAGCAAGAAGGTTCCTGACTGGCTTGGTGTGCAAGGTAAGCCTTTTGACTTACGCCCATGATGTTCATAGTGCGCGCAACCCGATACAGAGGATAATCAATAGACCCCAAATCTGTGTGCAGTTACTGGAATTGTGAGATACAATACACGTGATTGAAATAAAGCAAGATTTATATAGGTCAAACACGCCGATATGTAAATTGTAAAAATGTCCCAAAAGTCCAAGCTGGCCGCCTCGTAAAAAGCTGACAATCTAACATCTCTCGCTCGTCCAGAAATTCGCGCGCCCGTCTCAACAATGGGAATGTTATAGGCAGAGGCTAACAGAAACATTGAAATTGCTGGGGCATTTGAAATTACGGAAAGGCAACTTCATCTGGGCTGCTTTATTTCCTTTCATGCATATAATTTCGCATTACTTGCAGAGGTCGCCGGGCGAGAGGGCAAGAATGGAAAAATGAGAAGGTTTTTATCAGCTAAGACCATTTCTCTTCCGTTGGTTATATTTCACTTTAAGGACGCGTTCATTCTCGCTTTTGTGTCGTAGTCACTGAGTAGGATTTCTTTTCTCGCTTTGATGTCTGCAAATTTGATTATCGCGGTTTTTCCGGAACCACTGCACAGCAATCACTGCAGCACTCACAGCAAAACAGCTGCCATTTGGCACAAATTCGAACTCTGTGCTGGGATGTGCCACAAATACAGGAGAGGAACACGAAATTCAATACCAATATGATGCCGTGATCAGTACCAATGGTACATTCCACAAATGAAGACCGTTTGGGAAGTAATACGTCGAAATACCAAAAAAAAACAAATATTGGTGTGCCGAAAGCGAACCAGTATATGTGGGTTTTTATTTTTACATTATACAAATTAGTTCTTTGAAAACGAAGTATGTTTCGTTTATTACCTCTGTTCAATTATTTTAAAAACAATTGTCATTCTTGATCTACTTAAACCCAAACATTTTCGTCTGTCTATATGTCTGTCCGTCTGTCTGCCGTCTGTCGGTCTGTGACTCGATTGAGCCAGCCGGACAAAGCTAATCAGAAGGTGCGCAATGTATTATATGTTGACAGCCAAGTCAGAACATCTAGGTGCGGTGCCATAAATGATACGTCTCAAGCTGGTTAAACAAGAACAGGATATTACGCAAATATAAGGCATAAAGTCAATACATAAGGGTTATTTGCAGTGTCGTTTTATTCAAATATCATGGATGCTTGGTTTGAGCGATAGCAAATGAAATACTACATCAACTGCCGAAAATCGTCGCCTGCTGTTTCCCGCGCCACTACAGCTCCTGGCGTCATTGAAGAAATGAAACAGCAGCATCAACGAAAGGTTCCCCCTCTTCCTCTTTAAAAGATAATGTGTCGTACACTCTCACCTTCAGTGGCACTGAAGCCGACGAACACGAGGAAGCCAACAGCGACCATGACAGCGGCGAGACCGCACAGGACCATAAGCATCCGCAGGGAGTATGAGCAGTCTCCCTCTTCGTCACTGCAATGAACGCGGGCTTGTTAGTAGGTCCCCCCCTTTAGGTGGAATATGGCATCATTCCTCTAGAAGTGTTTTATTAGCGGAAACAATAAGGCTGAAATACAATACCGTTAAGTTCGTCCACGGATAAAGGAAAGCCAACACACTTGTGATGCAGGTGGGCAACCATTCGTGACCATACGGGACTATGGGTGGTCCGCTACAAATAGTAGTGGCAGGATTGAAACCTTAAATGAACTATGACGGCCAAAGCTACTACGTCGTCATGGAGTACCATGGCAAGAAAGGGTTCTTGCAATTATTAGGTCGTTAGTGTCAAAAACTGAAAGAATTCCTACGGCTATTGTCAGACTCACACAAGCAGTGATCTAGTAATATTTCAATTATCTGAACCATTGTGCGAGTGGTAGCAGCCGTGGAGTGCCTTCGTCCGCCTTGTTTAACTGCCTTTTACCGCATGCTATATTATGTAATTTTGACAAATTCGCCGCTGTATGCAATGCAGTTGCAACTCGCGACACGCCCCTTTCGTTTTACTCCTTATCCACGGAGCACGCACGCTTGCCCCGGAGTCCTCGCGCTTTAGGACATGCATTTAATACCGGCGTACAAACCTCCAACGGAGAAGCAAAAGTAACGATGCTTTGCAAGGACAAAGCTAGAAAGAGTGCAAAAAAAGTCTATTCGTTTTATTTATAACAGCTTCAGACGCACTTCAATTACGGAACTTTCAACTCGAGCTAATCTACCAACACTAACAGAAAGAAACCGCTTATCTTGACTAAAATTTCTATATCAACTAGTAAAAGGATATTACAAGACAGACGTTTCTGAAGTTCTTTCATTTTCGTCCGGGTATGCAAATCGACCAAGGCATGAGCGCACAATAACACCTTATGCAACCCTTAACAACTGGTTTAAATATTCCTTAGTTCCAAGAACTATAAACGACTGGAACAAACTAACCAACAGCGAAGTTTTACAGCCATCCTTAACATTGTTTTCTTCTAGCCTCACCACAAGTGTTTAAAATAACATGCCAATTAATCTCTGTCCCCACGAACGTTGGAACTTTCTTGTATATTTTGAGTTGCTTTGTGCGTAGTTTTGTATCTATGTTTTTTTATCTGCCTGCTTTGAAAATTTGTTTGTTTGCATATTGAGCATTCATGTAATTCATGTAACCCACTCTGCGAAAATCCCTAGTAGGGATTGCAGTATTCATAAATAAATAATAAATAAATAAATACCTTGTGGACAAGGGCAAGTGAATTTCATTTAGGTCAAGGAAGGCTTTTCAGCAGGGGTGAAGTGAGAGGGGGATGGGGGCGTGATAAGGTGGGAAAGAACTAAATTTTTTTAATCTGTACTTTTTCTGCCCCTCTTTTCAGGACTTTTTTAAAATGCTATATGCACATCGCATCAATATATTCAAGGAGTACTGACACGAATCTTCAGAGCTGAGGTAACTATATAAAACGCTTCCTCTTTATCAAGAGATATCTCCCAGCAAGTTTCAACAGCAACCGTTAAGCGAAACATGTTTAAAATCAATTTTTTTCTTCGCCCGCACGAGACAGCCTTGAGCGGACCGACATGACTACATCTGCTACTTGCCCCACTCTGCCGAAGTCGGGGCACACGTGACGAAGCCGACGCGCTCGCTGTGGTTGGTGCGCGTTGCTCGCGCGTGTGTACACGTCATGGTTTTGGGACTGACGTCATGCTGCCCGGGCCTGTGGGGATGGCGAAGACCTCGGCCGGTCTGGGCGCGCGCGTTCGCTCGCTGGCGTGCGCTTCCAGAGCGGCAGTAATACGGCAGGACTGGTGACGTCACGTGATACCTCCGGTCATGGCGGCCGTTCGGCGTTCGTTTTGTCGAAACCGAAACTGACACGAATAAACGACGCCGTAAATAAATGTTTACTCAGCGCTCAATCTTCTAATCTGTCATTTTATGATTAGTGGGCTGGTAGGCACGCATAACAGCGAAAAAAAACGCAACACAAACATTTCCTGTCAGTACTTCGCTAAAAGGTAAAAATGATTTAAACAAGTTGTGGGTTCTTTGACAAAACATTCTATCCGTGGTGGAAAGCATTTATTTTGCTTTTAGTGCGAGTTTTTCTATGTGAGCAAAACTTGCTATTTGTACAAAATATAGTCGCCGGGTAGCATCTGTGCTGGTATTAAATTGTAAATATGATAATGAAACCAAGAACTGGTTCTTCGATTTTATTGTATCAAAATAATGACGAACATAGTGTTCGGGAACAGATTATCTTTGAATTTCTATTTCAACTCGCGATGAACACACCGAGTGAAAAGTATTTCTGGCTACGCTGGTGGTATTTGGAAGTTGCTACTTAGGAACGTATAGCCTCTTACATTGCCATTAAGGGGTTTGCTCTATTATCTTGCAGTCCTCGCAAGTTAAAAATGCAATGTATGCGTAAAACATTGGGCGTGTGTTGGCAGAAAGGAGCGGGTAATTGGTGATGTCACTTAAGCAAGTTGGACAGTGTCGTCTCAGACAAGCCAAACGCGGCAGGCGGCTGGAGAAGGGCGCGCTTGGCCGGAATCGTTGCGGCCTCGTCACTTAAATGTTGACGTGTTTGTTCTGGCTTTCATTATTTCGCCTTAACTATTGGGATTATAAGAACAATATTTACTACAATAAAGCGCCGATAGCTAACTCTGTAAGCCTAAACTCAATGTTTTATTCCCGTATGGTTTTGACGGCCTGGCGCAGCTGATTACATACGTTAACCACACACACACACAAACACACAAACAAAACGAAACAGAAACGTCCAGGAACGTTGTCTGGGCCGAAAGGAAGCGCGGTGAAGAAGATTAAACTTTCTATGCTAAGCGCTGTATTACAATTCGCCAAATTGAAATATCGCCCCAATTTTTCATTAGATCGCCGAGCACATTATCTGATAGGACAAAATCATGCTGCTGAGTAGTGTAGCTGCAAGAAGCCAAATCGGATTCCATAACAAACTTCGGACAGTAGCCGAACACCCTGGGGGGATTTATTAATTTTTGTTTTAGCCGGCCCACAAAGAAAGAGGGGAGTGCGGTACTTACGCTTCATAACAAATGTACACCGTTTTTTACTGCAGTCGCAAATACCTCGTAGACAAAAGTGAGAGCAAAACCATTTCAGCAAGTTCCTATTTCTTTTGCTTAGGTAGAGCAGCAATGCTAACCTCCGTGCACTTCTTGACCACCATATACCAGGCCTGGAATGCCCTGTAGGCTGCATTTTTAAAAATGTGATATGAAAAGTTGTGAAAAACGTATCAGTGGTTCCTTATTGCGAAAATTGGCCAGATCAACTGCGGGCGATATCTTCCCTCTGTTTGCTCACGGGCTCGAATGGCGTGGTATTGGGAATATATTCGAGTGCACTAAGCTTCTACATTCACACTGTATTATTCAGAGTTTTCTCACTTGGTGACAGGGAAAGCGTCACCAAATTTTTTTATACCCAGCCAATGCGGCGACTGCAATATGTTGCTTTCACCGATCCGCAACGACTCTGTCACTATAACTAATTCATCAGCCGAACAGGAATGCAGAGGCATACCTTTGTTATTGCACCCGCGAATTACAATGTGCCTAAAGAGTCACTCCTTTCAAAGAAAGCTGAAGGTAGTTAGAAGATGCTGTGATGAGCGGTTGGTGTTTCGCCAAACAAAGCTTTTCAAACAGAGCTTAGTGAGTTCCGAGCTCTATTACAATACCGATTTCGATATACGAACGAGGGGCAATTGTGTTGCCATACTGAAATTATGTTGATTTCTGTGATGTAACCCCATTCCTGAAAGCGGTTTTAAATTTGCTAGCTATTAAAATTACAAGTTCGAAACGTAACTAAGGGCCTCCTCGATGCACTACTGTACGACTGCACAAATAATACACATTCATCACGAAAGAGGGATAATTTGAGCATGAAGACAGCGCTCGTGTTGTCTCCGTCTCTCCTTCCGTCGTCAGATATGCGCGCTGTTGACCTTGTCACCACCCAGCGAAACATGGCTCTGTACGGCAAGATTAATTTGTAGAGTTCGCGCCCCAAACGTGATCCCGGACCGGATGGGTAACAGCGCTACAGAAGTGCATTTATTGCAGTTAAACTCAGCTTTGTTAATTAACAAGCACACTTACTCTCCTTCGGTCACTGAAAAATAAAAGGAGGGATATGTAGGTGTTTATTGTTTTAATACTGGTGCTATTTAGATTCGGACGATCATATATGCAACACGACAAATACGAAATTACACGTTTTGTCAGTGTTTACAAATAACTTTACAAACTCTTATTCAAATTTTTTGCAAATGGAATGAAATTTATAATAGGTTCAGTGCGAATCAATAAATTATTATTGATTGGCTGATTAGGAGATTTTGAGGGAGGTAATATGGACGGCCATAGTTGGAAGGCATGGCAACCGAGTTTGGAAGCTCGGTAAAGTGTTTTTATCATAACAATTGTGTCGCGTTGCACAAGATAATTATATAGACTTCCCTTCAGTTTCTTTAGGCCGAAGCCAGCAGAAGAATCATATGTTGGAGCACAGCGCTTGCGTACAGCTGTATTCCATGCTTTTACCTCTATCTTGCCCTTAAACGTCTTACTACGGGGTGTACTTTTTGGAGAACTAGAAAATTAAAGTGACCAGTTGTGCAAATTACTTTTAAATGAAAGTCAGTGTGAGTCATCATTTTAATCAGTGTTGGGAAATTGAGGCGTTAGAATCAGTTTTGGAAATAAATATTTTTGTTGATTTGCATACATACGCTAATATTTCTATCCGAAGTATTTAGATGTTTGATTGGGGGCATAAACTATCGCGTGGCATCCTTTTTTATTTTAGCTTATATATCTATGTGTGAACAATAAGTACTTCCAAATTAGTGCATCCGGATTCACACGATTCGGGCGGGGCAAGCCACTTTGATGATGCAAGTCACATTAACAATTTCCAAACACTTACTTGGAGCCCTTCGAGCCGTCTCGATACTTCTATACTCGGTGGATGGCTCTGAAAGAAAAGAGGAAGTCACTTGGGCGAGGCAAGTCGGATTGACAATTCCCAAACATTTACTTGGAGGCGTCTCTATACTGCTTTACTCGGAGATTACCTCTAAAGGAAAATTAAAATAACCAAGGAGTCCTTCCGAAACACGCAGTCTGGGATGATAATTTTTGTTTAATGTTGCGAATATCTTCTTTCAGGTACACACAACTGTGGCTGTTTTATGCTCGTCTCTGAGTACAGTTGTGCAAGCCAGTCACATTGAAAATTTCTAAACACTTACTGGGAGACGTCCCGTCATTGTTTTGCGGCGTGTATCCCCCTGAAAGAAAAAAACACAAAGAATGAATACACCGAGTAGTTCTCGAGAGTACGCAACTTACAGTAACACCTTTTGCAGAGGTTACCAACGTGCCGATGGGCGTGAGCAATTTTCAAATACTTACCAGGTGATGCTTCTTCATTGTATTGCGAGACTTCCCAAGACATCTCTGAAAGAAAAAAAATAGGTGCAGAGAAATTTACGTTTACTTCTTAAGATGTACAACGTGGTAGCGTACTTAGAAGCCGAAGGAGCGTTGTGAAGCGGAGTTGCATGCTGTGCTTATATGATTTCTGCTTTTCAAGCACACAAGGTCAGCTAATACAGCAACAGTAGCTTCAACGGTTTTCAGTCGCCGTGGCACAATAAAGCCGGACGACACCTACGCCCCTGTGGCTTAAGATGTGGGAGGGAAATGTTGGGGCTGCTTAATATTGCTCGATTTCAGTGAAAGTGTAAGTGGTTTAAAGTGCTTATTTTCTCATGACGTTTTGGATTTTGCTCAGGGACGATTGAAAGCGAACACCCGTGTTCATTAAAAAAACCGAGGAAGTTTGAGCAGAGGGGGTCGCAAGTAGAGAGCCGTGATAACGCGACTCGTTCCCTGCCCTCTCATTCATCTGAGGCTGATCCTGATGTGACGAGCTGGTAAAAGCTGCCTCCCATACGCCTTTGAAGAAGCGGAGTGGGTAACGTTTCAGTTATTCTCCTTTGGGCTTACACTTGGACGTGGCCAGGGCGCGTGGAAGAGGGTGCATGTTTTCCTTATTTAGGGCAGCGTTCACCTAATGTGGGATGTTATGCACGAAGCATCCCCGCCCGTCTAGATTTTAGAAAGTAGACATTCGCGGAGCTTTCGAATCTTCAGCCTTCAGAGCACCTTGCGGCACGCGAAGGATCGTGTTTCAAGGCATAGAAGGAGGGAACGTTCTCCATCTCTTTCGAGATAGGGCGTGTAGCATTTGTGTCGAAAGGATCACGGCATGTAATTTCACGGGCTCATAGGCGTGCGACGGGGGCGAAGTCGTACCGCAGCGCCCTCAATACCCCCCCCCCCCCCCCCCCCCACCCTTGCAAGCGCTTGCTGTTTAAAGGGGCCCTAAACAGGGTTTTAAAGGTTGAGATTTTACGTGCGCAATCATCGGAGTACTATCCAAAGAACATCCTGTCGCAAAAATGATTTAAAAGCGTCCAGTATTAGCCGAGCTATCGTTCATTGAAAAGGGCCCGCAACAAGGCCTGGCGCATTCCCTCTTTAACCGCTCCTCCAAAGCACTGTGGAAGCGGAGACGCCACCGACCAGGCGCAAGACCTGATCGGCGACACCTAGAGAAACAGGGTTGCGTCGAGAAGCGCGCAGCCATTGGCTCCGCTCGGCGGTACGTCACGCTTGTAGCAGACGACGGCCAAGCTCCGCCTACTACCGCTCAGCAGTGTCGGTCGGTGGCCGGTCCGCATCAAACGGCTCCTCGCGCCGGCCGTGCTCGCGTCGGCGGAAACGAGCGCAAACGAGCGTTTGAAGGCAAGATAGGGGACTTCCTAACTCCACATGCTCGCTAACGACAATAATTGAAGATTGCCACCGACGACTATAGCGGCTGGCTAGCGGCTCGCTAGCGTTAGCGTTTCGCGGTGAACTCGTCCCACCGAGGTCGGTGAAAAGGCTTAGCATCGCCGTAGTTATCCAGACACTGCTTTGCGAGGCCGCGACGACGACGACCCTCCGCGCAATCTTTCACTGCACTATCACCCCCTTTCGCGTATTTGCAAACTGATTTTCAGCAATAATCCCGCACTGGCGGGCGGTGACAAGTTTTAGCTGCTGCGGTGTATGCGTTATTGTGCGTACACCGCAGAGTGGGCTGCTTGCCGACCGAGCAGGCAGATGCTTGCCGCGGTCGCCCTTGTAGCGGCCGTTTGTGCCCGCAGAGATTTTCCGTGTTTTTCAGCGTTATTAATACCTTGTAAACGACTACAAACTCAGCTACGCTCGTGTAACGGATGGCGACGATAAACATTCGTCCGTGCCACCCGTGCAGGACGAATACGCCGTGCCGCCGGTGCAGGAGCGCTGCGCGCAACCGCGTTTCTCCCAGAGTCGGGAACGCTGTCTGGCTACAGCACTTAACGGGGCCCACCAATAGCGCAGCCGTACTGTTGAGAACTTCGTGCGTCAGACGGGTGCGTCACAACCGCTCTGTCACACGTCACAGCGCGCAAGTGTGGCGGCAAGGAAGCGGTAGGTGAGCAAGGAAGAAAGAAAGCATCTTTGTTGCGTGTTTGTGCGGCCCGTGCTTTACGCAGAGGTGTAATATTTGGTATACATTGTCGCGAAGGGGTACTCTAGCGATTGCGCGATTGAAATGGCGACCTTCAGAAAACCTATTTAGGGCCCCTTTAAAGGCGCGAGAATTTATAATGTTGTATGGTCTATTCTGAAACTCTTTTTACAGGGCTGTATTGCTCGGAGCTACGCACGCCATTTCCGAGGAAAAGTAAACAGAGAAAAAACCCCGCATTAGATAAAAACTATACAATTTAGGTGGTAACGTGTTTCTCGCAGCGGCCTGTTTTTGGTACCCGCCTTTCCGGTGATGAAAGAAAACAGATTTTAGCAAGCAACACGGGGGTTCTTCTGCTGCTGTAATCTCGAAAACACACGCATGGTCATAACCCTACGGGACAGGTTCATTTGAGTAATGGTATGGGGCAGGTTTGGCGGCCCCCTGAAATGATAAGTGCGGGGTACACCGCCCCCCGTCCTGCATTGGCTTTGCGCCACCAATGCACATTGTTCTTGGTCACCGCCCTTAATACCTCTTTTACCCTCGCGTCAGGTGCCCCCGGGATCCGGACAGTTTATCGAACGCCGTTTTATCGAATGCCATTTTATCGAAGCCGTTTTATCGAACGCCGTTTTATCGAACGCCGTTTTATTGACGCCGTTTTATCGAAAGTGTTTTTCCCAGCCTTACTGTTTTTTTTTGTTTTGTTTATTTCATTACTTTATCACCTTCAACCACGTTCACTGCATTTGTCCTTCCGCCACGTGGGGCGCAAACTTTGTCTTCACAACTTTGGGATTTCTTTATTCCTACATTTTCATGCACACGAAGTTGCTGGGGGTCACTGAACCTCCGGAACGTTCTGCCCGCACCTTTCTGCACGTGTTTTCCGCCCACACCCTTTCCTCTTTCATCTTTTTTTGAGCCACCTACTTTTTATTTTAGGGGATGTCTCTATTCATAGTGCTGTGTACGTGGTACGCCTGTGTCAGAATGGCGCTTCCAGAAACACGTTCACAGGCTAAATACAAGGTTGAAGATAGTATCTCCCTGTTCTTGGGATGTTGTTTCCCACAACTTGGTTTTGGTTCCACTTATGCTACCATTTCGAGAAGTCCTTCCCAATTGGTTCCATGTGTACAGCGCCAAAGCGCCGCATGAATAAAGTTCCCCCCACCCCAACTATCACCACTATTGCTCCGATTCCCCCTCCGATTGCTCCGATCCCCCGAACATTCACTTAGCACTAATCTATTCATAGTTCTTTAAACCATATCTTTACAAGATGGAAACAATGCGGCCAGATGGTCACGGTCGGAATCGCGAAGAAACCACGTGGCCAGACTTATTGGGGAAGGACAAGGCTCCGGACCACGCGACCATGAAGGGGTGGGCAGGGTATGTATGTTGGGATTTTTTGTCCACATTCTAGTAAAAATCTAGTTGACACCAACGCTGTGAGTTCAAATGGAGCTTACGAAAACTGTACGTGGAAAGGAAACGCTCTGTGCTAATGGGTACGGCTATATTGTGGACAAGAAGGTGAACGCCAGATATTACTTGAAATGTGAGCGTTACAAAGAGTTTGGCGGTCGGATGGTGACCCTATACGACGGCGAAAGAGGTCAGCACACCGAGAAAGGACGAAAGGAACACAACCATCTTCCGGACGCTACGAGGGCCGAGGTGTTACGGGCCAAAGAAACCATCAAAAGCAGGGCCGTGGCTTCTGCAGCTCCTCCAGAGCAAATTATCCAGGTAACAAGTCTTTATGCTGTGCTCTGTTAGATGTAACTAATGTTGTTTGTGTTTTTCAGAATGTTTCCACCTCAATGTCAGCGGATGGACGCCAATCTCTGAGATGCCTAGACACACTGCGTAAAGTGATAGGCCGTGATCGCGCCGCACACTTTCCTCCCGAGCCTGCTGATTTGAGCACTGTAACGGTTCCGGGTACATTTAAAATGATCGCCCACAAGACCTTTTTGCAGTATGATGGGGTCTCCACTGACAGAACGAGGCTCCTTCTTTTCGTGACGTTTGAGGTGCTGAAGCACTTTGAAGACGTATGTACCAGTTCTCTTGCACTTGCACTTTCTTTTATGGTTTTCAACTTTTTTTGCTTTTTTCAGTCCCCTACCATGCTCTGTGACGGAACATTTAAAACAGTGCCGAGACTGTTTTATCAGCTTTACACCTTTCATGGTGTAAAGAAAATTGCTGACCGGGCGGTTTCGTTCCCATTCGCATACGCTCTGATGTCGTCGAAGACTGAGGAAGCCTACACTCATTAATTTACAGTGAGTACCTCCCACTCTTTCATTATTTTCAATAGTCTCGGCTGCTTAGGTCTCATTTTGTTAATTACTTTTCCGCATTTTAATGCACTCAGGTAATCGTCGAAGCTGCCAGCCGCCACGGATTTGTTCTCTCACCAGGCTTCGTAATCATGGATTTTGAAGCGGCGGCAATCAGCGCTGGATGGCGAATTTTCAAGGACAGCGCACACCATGGATGTTTTTCCACTTGTCGCAGAGTGTTTTCAGGAGAGTGGAGAAAGTCGGCCTCCAAAGCTTATATGCAAGCGATGGCAACTTTTCAAGCAACGTGCGTCAATTGCGCGCTTTGGCGTCCCTGCCGCCCCACAGGATCCGTAGTGTAAGTAACGCCACCAGTTATAATGTGGGTCGCAAAAAGCTTACTACTTTCTTTTTCCCTTTTTCAGGGGTATGATGAAATAAAAACGAACTTCCCACCATCAGCGTCAGGCCTCTTGGAATGGTTCGAGAAGAACTACGTGGTAGGAAAACCGCGCCAACTTCCTTGCGGCATCGTCATCCGGGCGCCACCACGGTTTCCCCCTGACCTCTGGTCTGTTGACCACCTCATCGCAGAAGGACAACCTCGTGGGAACAATGCTACCGAGGGGTGGTACAGCCGTCTCTTGAAGGTTTTCGGTGCTGCCCACCCCGGCTTCTGGCGCTTCTTGTGCACGCAGCAGCGCGAAGAGGCGGCAACGAGCGACCGACTGGAGGCATGCTTACGCGACCAGCAAGCAGGTAGGCAGAAGAAGGCACTTCGACCGAGGGAAGAAAAGCTGATGCGTCTCTGCGGAAATCGGCGACACATGGCGACCAGCGACTTCCTCCGAGCTGTTGCCCACAACATAAAAAAACTGATCATGGGGTCTTACGTCGAGCAGAATATTGTTTCTGTACTTTTATGGTTGCTTTCACGTCTCCACAATAAAACTTTTCACAGAGATACTATTTAGTATCCCCTGTTTTCCTTTGCTGGGTTAGGAAGGATTCTCTACGAACGCACAGATAGTGCGTAGCTTACCAAGCGTGCTCATTGTAACGGCAAGTCTATCAGATATTATAACGTCGAATAAGCACAGACCAGAGGATGGTCAAAATATACAAAATTATTGTTTCGTTTGCACCGGGCCCTCTAGAGATTGATATTAGCCTAATAAACTCATACACACCTGATACATAAGCACGGGGTTAAGGGTGGTCTTTATGCACTATTTTGGTAATAATACAAAAATCGAGCTTACGCCCTTGAGCACTATCAACGATCGTACGAACGAAAAACGGTTGTCGTAAAGCAACAAAACCGCACAAAACATTGCAGGTTGTATTTGAGTCTTATTTGGTGTAACGCACAGCAAATACATGATCGTAGAAAAATATATCCGAATATGGTTACTTCCAATTTGACCAAATAAACACTGAAAAAGACCTCGAACTTAGCGAAATCCTACTTTCGATAAAACGGCCGTAGGTGGTTTGATAAAACGGCATTCGATAAAACGGCGTTCGATAACGCCATTTTTTCGATAAAACGGCGTTCGATTAAACGGTGTTCGATAAACTGTCTGGGAACCGAGCGCTGACGGTCATCCACGCGTGTGAGATTTACGTTGAGAAGCTGCGTCCTTCCTAGGTGGGTTGCGCTAAGGTGGATCTCTCTCAAGAGATTTGCAAAAAGTGCTCCATATAAAACTAGACGATCGACTACGTGAAGATGAGTCGGATCAGTGCTTCATGTTTTCGGTCCGCGCTGACTTGAATCCGGCCGCCGGATACAAACGCCCGCTGGCACCCATCTGTTCCTCTGTACAATCGGAACCTTTCATTTGCCTTCGCCTTTCCCGCGATCTGCACAGATTTGAAAAAGAGAACGCATTTCTGTTATTGCCACAAGCAGCGATTTGGACCACCCCTTTTTCTAGCCGCTCAAAATCGTAAAGGCGAAAGGAGAAAAGAACATTGACCTACTGCTTGTCAACGATAACTTTGTCGTAGTTACTGTCTCCGCCCTGTTTTAATACCCCCCTCGCTGGGGAAACGCGGCAAGCGCTCCTTGCACACCATAGAGGACAGGCATGTCAGGTAATCTAGGGAAGAGATGACAGCGAAAATTATTTAACCTCATCCGGGTAAATTTCTCAAATTTGACGGCCCGTGCTAGACTGAGCCATTTCCAGTTTTTGGCGTATCCGACATTTGAGGTTGCCTTAGAATAGAGGTGGCAGGTTGCCCTTTAGCGTGTGGACCAGTGGGGGCGAATTGGTTGATGAGTCGCTCAACCAAGGCCCTGACTGCGCCCAACGGGTCTAGGAGAACTCGTCAAAAGTGGACTCGTCGCAGCCAACTCGTCATAGGTTACTTCGTCACATAAGGCAAGTCGTCATAGGCCATCTCGCACTTGGGAAACTCGTAACCTAGGGCAACTGGACACTCGGCCAACTCGTCACAATTTACGTTTTTCGTTTATCATGTTCAAATGAAAGAGTACACAAGCTTGTATAATTCTCATGTTATGCGTAAACATTCTTACACTCCTCCTTTTTCATTACCCTTAATGTTTCCTTTGTTGCCTTCGAGGAACGCGCCAGCCAGACAGCGTATCGTATTTTTTTCTTTGTCCAGCTAATGACGTGAGTCTTTTATAAGATTTAGTGTGCCCGTTTGTTTTTTCCAACACATTTTTTTTTGGCAATTAAGTGACGGCGCTGTATTGGGATATGGATTTTGTTCTGTGTTTCTGCTTTTTAGTATTTTGATCTTTTGTTTTCATGCCTGATGGCAAACGATTATTGTCAAGCTGGGTAACTTTCGTTTAGTTAGTTTTCATATCATCTATATATGGAAGCAAAAGTCAAGGCTGGACTTAAAGGTTGACCACCCCCCCACACACACACTCACACAAAAAAGTTTGACGAATATTTTTTAGAAGGAGAAGAAAAGCAAAAAAAGAAACCGGATGTTGTGCTCAAACCGAAAAGCCAATTTCAACCACCACCTGCAAACAAACAAGAAGCCACCATTTTGCCCTATTTATAGATAAATACACAAGCAGGCAAAAAGCTTCAAATGATAACGCCAAAAGAAAAAAAAGAAAAGAAAGAAAAGAAAACGCGAAAGAAAGAAAAAGTCTACCCCTCTCCAGAGAAAAAGTGTGACGAATATTTTTTGGAAGGAGAAGAAAAAAAATAAACCTGAAAAGAGACCCCTCAACAAGTAAAAACATGTGAATTTTTTTCGCAACAAGAAGGGAAATAAGAAGGGGACAGAGGAATATGTGTTAAAATAGAAAGCCATTTCAACCACCGCCTGCAATCTAACAAAAGCAGAGAACCCCCGAACTCTGAAGAGGTCAACCTGGGAGTAATTGTAAGATTAGAAGACACTAACGGCCTCTCCCAATTTCCTGGACATCGGCCAAAAACAGAACCGCGCGACGACTTTTCTTATCGCGAGAAGGTCAGTGCTACCCCTTTTCCTAGTACGGCATCACCTAGAACGAGATGCATTCTTTGACCAGCTTCCCTATGACCAGTTTTCCTAGGACCAGTTGGCTGTTACGAGTGGGCCGGTTCCCGCGCCCAACAATTCATTCAGAAACTCAATTGAATAGCCAAAATTGTCCCCCAATAAGTCAATGCGCCCAATCGCCCCATGCAGATGACTTCTTCAGATGGCGAACCACATTGAGCGCTCTGCAAGGCATGGTTCGCCAAGAAATAAAGGCTCGGGATTAGGGTTGAGGCTAAGGTTCAAGGGTTAAAAATGGGATTAAACTGATGACGCTGTGTGCCTCACATTAGTCTTGGGTTTTTGTTGCGCTCTAGTATTACTATGGATTACAAAATCACCAAATGCTTCACTCTGCTCATGGTTAGGATTCGTGAAGATGTCACGAAGCCTTCGGAGCAAGCCTGTGCCATTGATGAAAAAGCTCTGGCAGCGCTTTTATCTCTTTTAAAGAACTTTTACATGTCTGCCAGACATCTAAAAGCTCGCACAATCAAAGATTCCATCTTGCTCTCGTCTGTCATTCTGCACCACCGCGATCTCTCTTACTGTTGCAAGATTAGCCTGGTAGCGAGCAGGTGTCCCACTTCGACGAGGTACGCATCAGTCCGTTGGACGCGCTAGCACAAATTTTGACGAGCTAGCAGAAAATGTAAAGTATAAAAGGAGCCAATTCTTCAACTGACATAGACCAGCGTATCCCCCTATTAAGGACAGGAATTATATCTGCTCCGCTGACCCGTGCCACCCTTCGCGGCAGAATGAACCGACACCGCCATCCGTTGTATGATTAACAATCGGCTCCGGACAAACATTTGTCCGCGAATGCAAACGCGAACGCGCAACGTGTGTTCTAAGAATTAATCTGCGGTATGCTTGGTTATCACAGTGATTTCGATATGGAGGTCGATTGCCTCCAGTGAGGTGATGTCATGGTGAACTTCCGGCTGGGACTTACAGTGCACACTGCCCCCTTCCCTTACATTTTACTAGCTTGTCATCACTCGGCTGGGCGTGCGCACTAAAAATATTCCCCGTTCAATCGGAGCTATTATCGGACCCGAACGAATTTCGCTGCGAAGCAGTATACCTGTAACCCGTCAAAGTAATTTTCGTAGCCGCGTCAGCAGAAAACGCCCACGCTACTACTGGTAAACACAAACATCTTATGCAACTACTGGCTGCTGGCTACAACCAGGCTACAAGCACAAACAAGTTGCACCACCAGGGATCGAACCTAGGCCCGAAGAGATGCGGAGCGACAGCCCGTCCTCTTATCGACTATGCGACGCCTACACGTGGAGACAGGGAGACAGACGGTCGTTTGGATTGAGTGCCTGTGGAGGGGGAGGGTGCTATTTGGAGGCAACACATGAAACATACAGGCCGATTGAAGGCCGTGTACGGTAACCCGGCCGTGGCGGCCGCTTTTCTGATGGAGGCGAAAAGCAAAAACGCCCGTGTGTACGAGATTTCGGCGCACGTAAAAGATCCCCAGGTGGTCGAAATTAATCCGGAGCCCTCCACTACGGCGCGCCTCATCGCCTGCGTTGCGTCGGCGCGTTAAACCCCCACAATCAATCATCAACTGGCAAGCCTAAAGCGATCCATATTTTGTCTTTACGACAATTCGGCCGTGCGCATCGGCGACTTCGCTACCTCGGAGCCGCACACTGCATATGCACATGTGACTGGCCCACTTGTAGATAAGATCAGTTAGTACGTGCAAAAAAATAGTTTACGGAAGGTAATTTTGGTAATAAGGAGTAAATATCTCCCACAGTATTTAGGCGCAGACCGCAAAACCGAAGTACGGCGAGCACTCTCCAACAGTACGAAATCACAGTCGCAGACGTGCACACATTTGCAATCGGGTTTTCTACCCGAAGAAGCGGAGTTGAGGGCGATGAGATATCGGGGGAGGGGGGTTTGGGAAACTTGCTGCGCTAGCGTTATGCAAAACGTTTCAGTTTTCCGGCCTGACATTTTGAATAACAGCTAGCGAGCAAACTCCATTTCAGAAGACACGCAATGGGGGCCTCTGTCTAGTACACAGGTTATATCTCGAGAATGAGCTATTTTTGCGGTGGCGTTTTTGTATCGGTTGTCCCGCACACTCCACCAACGTTGCGGGTTCGATTCCCGGTGGTGTGTGCTTATTTTGTATGCGGGTTTTAAAGTGGCGTGGTTTTCATATCCTGTCCAGGAATCTTAGTTTGCGTCATTTTATGACGCAAGTACCTTTGTTATGGAAAATCTTCTTCGATGCGGCAAGAGGCTTTTTGAAGTCAAAGCAATCCATTTTTTTATTTTTTAAATGGGCTTCTCGAAAATACCTTACCATGGTGACACTGTAAGGCGTTCTCTATTACAGGAGCTTCTATAACCGCTGACGTGCGGCCTAATTTATCTTTATAGACAAAGGCTACGTGCTACCAGAGTCCTTCAATGCTTGAAGGACTCTGGTGCTACTGAGCACTTTTCGTATATGGTTCATCCACAACATCCGATATTAAACACAGCTGTTTCCCTTCCATATCCGCGAAGCTGCACAAAGCGGAGGAGTACACACAGTATAAGCAGTAAACACCCATGTACGCGCGGACAGCTTCAGTCGCGGCAGCAGCGACGCGATACTCAATGCTTGGTTAGAGCGGACAGGCAAGGCGGCGGGAGAGGAGTGCGTCGTCGCGCGGTTGTCGGCGTGTTGTGGTAAGCGTTTGTCAAGCGCGGTGCGGCAAGCGACAGCGGGCAGACACCAACGTCTCGCCGATTTCCCAACGACGTAGATTGTTGGCCGACGGCGAGCGTCGTGGCGGTGTAACATGGCCGCTGACAGCTCGCTGACACGGTGTTGGCTGAACGAATCGGCCGACAGTCCGGCTAGTATCACAACTCCTGAATATGTACGTCTAACAGACGATAACAATGCCTGAGGTGCTGATGACAGCCACTACAAATGAAAATGCGCGCTGCAGCTACGCGTCTTGAAGTTTGCTGTTGCTCTCAGTACTTATTTTATTGCGTACAGAGGCTACGACACTGCTAAACCTGCGGTAAGACCCGGCTGCATTGGCGCAGTCACGATGAAATAGCAACGAAAACTTGAGAAACCAGGAGTAGCAACGCCGGACGTGGTTTCGCCTATGAAGGACAATATGGTCTGCCAATTATCCACTCCCACAGATAACGCCTTTCACATCGATACCCATAGTTATTTACAGGTGTTACGAACATTAGTTATATACTTCGTTGACGCTAATGTGTACCGAAACAAATAAGCCGTCCGATCACACACCGGCCCATCGTAACTAGTCGACGAGTTGATTGTTCTATACGACAAAAACTGCGGTTGTGGGGCTGTACTTAAAATCCTGAACGTATGTAAATTCTGAAACAGGCGAAATTGAAACGTCACGTTGTGCAAAGTATCCCGCGCATTACACTTAATACACATTTTTTACCGAAGCTCCTGTCTGGTTGGGTGGCCTCGAGTTGGCGTATTTTGTTTGTGTTGCGGGAGTCCATAGTTTGGTTCGTTCGGGGTGGCTGTTTTTTTTTGCCTGTCTCTCTACCAGCAGTTTGTCTTTCCGGAGTAACGGACTTGACCACGTGTATTACGGAGTAACCGTCTGCTCGCGCACATTTAGTCCCCAAAAGGTTCAACGATTGTGGCGAAGTCCGTTAGTCCCCCAGAATAGAAATTCTTGGCTCTTTCCCGTAAGAGAAAAGAGCGAAATTGGAAACAACACGATTCTCGCATTCGTAGAACTCAAGCCAAAATTATAGAGTCTAAATATAGGATTACTAACCATTCATAATAACGAAAAGGTATGAAAAAAAGGCGCTGCTGGAAGGCTGACGTTTAATATGTAAGTAAACTGCTTGCAAAAGACCAACCACCTTCGAGGGGTCCAGGGGAGCGTCCTAAGAAAACAACAATGCAAATTTATCTTAACAGAAAATCAGACTCAATGTGTTAGTAATCGAAGGTCTATTCTGAGTGACGCAAGAACGAGTTTTACCTTTGGTTACAACTCTCACATCTGATGTGCGTATACATGTACGAAGACGTTAACGTTAATATTGTAACTATTGCATAAAATGTAAACACTGCAGCTAAACTTTGCACACTTGGGAACAAATGAAACGCGATCACGAAAATATAATCTGGACCACACAAAAAGAGCTGTTTCTCTCCATGCCGGTCAAATTGACACGCTGCTACATTACGGTACTAAAGTGGCGAAATGGGGCTTTGCAAACATACCTTTAGCGCACCATCAAGGGACCAAACCGAACTGTGTTTTCCAATTTTACGAGTTCTGGTTTATATCTTTGTGATTGCATTTCATTTGTCCGTGGCTGCACATTTACTTAGTGCATATTACGATGAACCGAAAACAACAAAAAATCCTTTTTTGCACGTCTATGTTTTGATTGATTGCATTGTAGGGCAAAATGCATTTTGCATAAAATTGCATTTTTATTTTCATTGCCTTTCACGCAAAGGCCCTGAATGCTTGAGAGTAAAGGTTAGTTGGAGCGCTGTAACAGAAGCTTGTAATTATTATTCATCCGAATTACGAGGTACACAGAAACATCAGCCATGCCTTATCTACGGAGCGCTGCGCAGCTGGGGTCGTGTTCTACGCCCTGTTGTCATTCCATGTAAAACCCGCGAGGCGGCGCCTATTCCGGGAAGTAAACGAGTAGTGACCATGTGTCGTGATGGGATTGCGCTATGCGTTGCTACGTGTAACCACGGATGCGCCTCGTGTGCAGCGAGAGTCGTTCATGTCTCTCGCTTTTTTCCAGGGGAGAGGGATTCTGATTTTTCTTCAATGAAACATATTGTAAAACGAAAACCTGCCCCTTTTTGAAGCAAATCTACGCGGTGCGTCTCATGAATAGTTAGTCCACTTCGCTAAATTTGACGGCGTAAAATTAAAATAACAGTTTCCGAAGATTTGTGCTACGGGGATAAATATCATTTGTGTATGTGAAACATATATTTCGCACTTTCCTTCTATGAAACACGGCGGGCCATCAAGGATAAGGCAAACACCAGTACCTGCGTGCAGTGATGCCACTGTGATTCCCAACAATTTGTAATTAGCCGCTCATATTCCGGCATGCAGAGCAGGCTATAAACATCATCGTCCATGTTAATGTTGGGGCGCAGAAATTACGTCCAATGCTTTTAACATGAGCAAGACCTCGCCCGCGTGGCGCAGTCGAAATGACGTCGTCGGCCTCACAACGCGGGGACCTGGGTTAGATCACAACAAGGGGAAGGGTTTTTCTTTGCGCAGCTTCTGCTCTCGCGTAGCGGAGAAGTCTTCCAACGTCGTAGGTCAGGTGAACGAATGAATAGTCAGTTACTTGGGATGGTGTAAAGAAAAAGGTGCACCTCGCTGACCCCCCGCAAGATGGCGCTGTTTTCATCGCGGAATCGAAAAGTACCTTCGACCCGCAAAGGGCGGCCGGAAGGTGAGCTTCTCCCTCTCGTTTATAGGTAGCACCACTCGGTATTGATGCTGATGATGATGATGATAATTGGAAGTAAAGTTACGCCCACCCGCGAGTTGTTCTAAATCTCCCGGGCACGTCCGGGAAGCAACGCGGAAGGTCAATGACTATGATTCCTGTGACGTAGCATTTTAGTGTGACGCAGGAGGTGACGTGGGACTCATGGTGACCTATCTTTATGCTACTGAGACGTACGCTACAGGGGCTTTCCGGAGTTCCCCTGTGCACCGAAAGGACGATTCTGCAATCTGATAATTCTGGCTCAATTGCCACATGCTACCCCCTCGCCTGGAGAGCTACTTTTTCCTGCCATGCAGCCTCGGCCCCACCAGTCCCCTACTCCCGGTGGTAGAATTGCCGCCACAAGCTACGCGACGGTCTCGACCTAGCGCGCATGGGGCGCACCCATAGATCCTTTCGCAAGAGAGCGCTGACCACCGAATTCGTTTTAGAGCGCAGCCCATTTCTTGGCAGTCTACTGCTGAGACGTGTTGACGGCGTAACCGAGTGAACGAAGAGAAGACCGACGAGTGTAAGGAAAAGCCAACGATGAAAGAAAGTAAAGGAGGAGAGTGTCGCGAAATTGGGAGGACAGTTTTTGTAGAAAACGTTTATTTCACATTTTGGTGCCAGGCGGTTCACCGTGCCGAGGCATCCAGCGCTCTCCAAAAGTGTGCAGTGTTCGAGGGGACGAGTCAGCAAGCTGTGCCCGCATGAGGCGCTCGACGACACGATGCTTGGGGAAAATGTGATGGGGGCGTGCGCTGTGACTATGACGTGCGTTCGCTTCATACTACGCAGTTAGCCGTCCCTTCCTGAGGCGCACTTCACGCCGCCGACGCAGAGGCTCATCATCACTGCATTCTGAAGAAAGCACAATTGAGTGCTGCCTCGGCGCACAGCTGCTGCACCGAAATATTGTATTAGGGAGTATCGTAATCACCAGACATTTTTTTTTTCATACCTCCAGTTTCCCGTCTGTATCTTTGGCTATTTTTCACCATCGCCGTTGTCAGCAATACATATACGCTATTTACCTAGACGTGTTCCCCTTCCTATGTACTTACAGTTATGAAATCAGTCCGCAAGGCCGGCAAGCGTGCAATCGTCCTTCTCTAACCCTCACACTGAACATCATTCTTTGGCGGTTTTCCTTCATTATGGCTTTTTTTTCTTTGCTTTGAGAGTCCTACTTATCTGCTGTCACGCAAACGCGCTTTGCTAGTTGTGCATTTACCCCGCTCAAATGGCCTGATTAGTGTTTAACATGCTTCTCTAACACGTTTCCATGTCAAATGACCCAACGTATTTACTTAAGGTTCACCTCGTGTTAGCTAGAGTGAAGGGTTGGCCTTGGTGCAGAGCATGCGTGCTGGACTCCCATTAGAATCACGACGTTTAGAATCAAGGACCAAACTATCTTTTTAGACATTTATTACGTTTCTCTTTTGGACTATCCTTTCATACCTGACGCCGGACGGCGCATTTTTGTGTCAGGAGAAATTTGCTGTCTTTGCACAAAACGCAGTAGAGGAAAGTAAACTTTCACAATAGAACGGCACCTTTTGATGGTGACGGCGCAAGAAAAAAAGAAACGCTTCCCGCATCGGAATCTAACCTCGGCGCCTTGCTTGTGAAGGTGATGTTTACCTGATTGCTCAGCTTCGCTACGGTCGTAGATGAGGGGAGCTACACACTAAACATTGTAGGGTATATTGTTTTCAAACAAACATCGAATACCCCGATGTGTAATGGCAGTGATGGTCAAAAGAAAACGATGGGTGGAGGGAGAGGTCAGTTTTCTGGTGAGGGATTCGTTCGCTGTTTGCTGAATTTGGGCTCTGACTTACAGGCAGTTTGCAGTTTGATCGTCGACATCTAGACTTCAACTTTCGGGTGGTTTGCACTTTCACTGTTAATGATTCGAGATCGACTGTAGTGCCTTTTACTTTGGCACTTCGCCACTTCATTTTCACAAACTCGAACGTTCTACATTTGAACCATCGTCGCAGTTATACGGAGTGTATTTGAACTGCTTTTTTTAAGTTACAGAACTACTGCACCAAGCGGTGCCACTGACAAATTGAAACTGTTGTAAATCTGAACCAGATGTATCGCCTAAGCTTAACCATAGCGACGACTCCGCCTGAATCTGGGTTCACAAATTTAATGGTTTGGTGGGTACGTAACGTGAGATATTAGCAGTTAGTAAATGTCTGAAAGGCTTCCTCTCAAACCAACAATCATTGATTACCTGGAGCTGGGTCACCAGTTCTAGGTAGCGGGGCAGATGAATGCGCTTCGTATTTCTGCTTTCTGAATCCGCCAAATGTTAGAAATCATGGAGCCTTGCACCTAACGACGAAGATGGTTGAACGCGAAGCTTTCTCATGATGGATAATTGTGCTGGACAATCCCACACTGCGAGTATGTGCTACTCTGGAAGTACGCACCACTTTCCTGGAATACCCACTGCAACTCTTGGGTGTTCGCTGCGTAGGCATGATGTGTGGGTTGGGGCTGTACGGGCGCGAATCGCACCTGCGGCTTGGCGTTCGCTTCGACAATGTCGAAACGGAGCAATCGGATAGACGCCGGATTTACAACGCGAGGGACCCACTTGAAGTTCCGACCACGCAAAGGCGTGTTTTTCTTTCACTTTCGCCCACGATCATTCATCTTCATCGTCAGAGAACATTGGCTTTCATGCACGGCTTATTGGCATACAACGGCATCAGTGAGTACACTAAAATTTCGCGTTAGTAGCACCTAGCGTGAGCAATTGCGTGTTGCATAAGAGCTGGCTTTTTAACGGCGTTGAGCCTGTTATCAAAATGTGCGTCGGTGAAAATCCCGTAGCGCCATCTTGCGGCGTACGCCGAAATGCCGGTGATATCGTAGGGCACAGCCCCAACAGATAGGTTGCAATAAGGAGTGCGAAGTTCTGTCATCCCGCAGGCAGAGTTGAGGGGTTCGGTGCCGTCCTTACTAGGATGTGATGCCTCGTAGCGAAAGGTAGTGCAACACGAATGGGTCCCGCTATCAACGCTTAAAGCGGGTTTTCATCCTACTCGTCATTTTTGCATCTGAACAGTCGGCGCAAGCAAAAATTGACTGAAATAAGTAACAACAAAAGCATGAAACCGAAAAGGTCTGTCCAGTAAAGCACAGTCGATGTTTGACCTGTATGCGGCGGACCGATACGAAAATCCGAGAACGGTGCGCCTTAGGATTGCAACCGGGCCCAGTGGAACTTCGAGCGCCTCTTCCCTCATGCGTTAGTGAACAGAGCAACATCTACACGATACATTTAAAATACGAACATCTTGATACTAGGCCAGTTATAATATACTAGCTGACTTGATCCATGGCAAAGCCTCATGTAAATTGTTCGGTTTGTGCATTCTTTTCAGCTACGCTAAGCACACCACGGTTAACTCTTGTGTCTAAAACCCCTTCCGAGCCACTCCACCCGGCAAGGAACAAAAGAAAATCAGCTCACCGGCGTCTAATGCGTGATGACCCTCTGGGTTGCGAGCAAATAACGGCGAAGGCGGCGAAACTGCGGAGGGCTTTCCCGTTCGTCGAGCTCCGAATCTTCCGTTCAAATGTGAAGTCCCCGTTCGTTGTGGTGGTGCCACCATGTGAAAGGGACCTGCACTCATTTATGGGGAATTAGCCCTACATTAAAATATTCATAAATGAATTACCCACACGTTTGGAAGGCAAAATAAATTTAACAGCCGAAAGGAGCAAACTAAGTATGGAGATCAAACAAAAAACTCATTGGGGCGCTGATGTCGTAGTAATTTCTTTCAGGTTAACAGCTTGGTAATACTTACCAAATACTGGAGTGCAGCTGTATCTTTTTTGGATGGTTTTCGTCTCTCTGGTTCCTTCTTTTGACGTGAATTACGTCAACACACTCCTTTGAAGAGGCACCATTAGCACTTACTTCGCTTTCGTTTAATCCTCTGTTTTTTTCTTGCAGGGATTTTCAAGCAAATTACTTTGCCAAGAAGACTCGCGACATTCGAAGTCATTGCCCACACAGAATTAGATTGCTTTCAGTGTGGGGTAACACTGGTCTGCTCAAGCTCCGTGACGTGGAGTTTTCGCGTGGTAGTATGCCTGCGCTACAGGTACTATGCTAACGTTTGGTTTAACACTGGAGTCATGCTGGTGTAACGTGGTGGTTATGCTTTGGGCGGTTGCTCAATAGACCCCGGAGTAATGTCCATCCGAATCTAAATATGTTTTTACTAATTGCAGAGCCGGTCGTTTCCTCTAATGCACAAGCACCCCTTGATTGTTTACCACAATGGTACTATTAAAGGGTGCGCCTTCAAAAATAAACTCGGCGGATGAATGTATGCGGTTCCTGCGAATAAAATGAGCCCTAATAAATATTTTTAAAACAGAAAAATTACACCATCTTCTCGTAGGGAACCCTGAGTAGGGTGCGAAGCAGGCACGGGGTCGATTCAAGGGCCCGTCAGTTTTCAGTTCGTCGTTTCCGCGAGGTTGAGGTACGTAGCTACCGTTATGTTTACCGTGTGGTTTCCATTGTAACTCTCACACTTTTCACTTACCGCAACTACGACATGGGAAATTGCGTTGACCACATGCCTGTTTCGCATACTACTCAGGGTTCCCCTACGGGAAGATGGTGTATTTTATTGGAGGGGGGTGCGGGATGTTAGGGTGAAGAGGCATTCAAGAGAGAGAGAGAGAGAGAGAGAGAAAGACGTTGTACGTGCTGTGAGTTTGTCTTTATGCATTATTATCATCATGTTCAACGTAGGTGACGTCGAGCTGTGGTTGGCATTCCGCCTTGATTATGACCGCCTTATGGTCTGTGTAATGTAAAGTCAAGGGCTGTCATAGTGGATGAACCCTAAATTTGCTGACGATGAGGTCGATGGACGTTTCTCGGATGGTTGTGGGCTGCTTGTAATCACGGGCCGCCGAGACTCGCCGACGGACGCCGCTGCAGACGACAATGAAACGCCGAAGGCGCGTGAAGCGTGCTCGTCTTGTGCCGGCCCAGGAAGACACCGGCAACACTGTCGCTCCAGGAGCCGTAGAAGGCACCGGGTGTTCGGCAAGCCGAGCATGCGCAGTGGAGGTGTGGACGGGGCAACAACAACGACAACGACAAGGGATGGACATAGCCCCGACCATGAGATGCTTTGCACCTAGTAAATATATATTTCTGTTTTTCTTGAAGCGCCAACTCCAGGTTCAGAAACAGAAAGTGGCCGCGTACATGTTTTCGTCGTTGCACAAAACGTTGATAAGCGAGAGCGTTTTTTTCGCCACGCTTTACAACTCAATCTCCTCCTCTGGACAAACATGCTTCTCTTGAGCACTCCTGCCGTATTCCCTAGCAGTTCTGCCAGAGGTTTCATATCACACCACAAGAAGCTCTTGTGACCACATAATTTTTCAATCATTTACACGTGACGGTTATGGACACACCAAAACCAACGCTAAGAGGAAAGTGATCCGAGTACGGCGTGTAGAAAAGGTAATGGTCGTCGTGTTGAGCCCCTTAGCTACAGAAGCTTGTTACTAATACCTTATACCCCCTAAACTGTTTATTTTAGGCGAACGTAATGGTGAAAGCCTTAACTGCCAAATTGTGCAATATAATTGTTCGTCATTTGAGAATGGAGATGAGGTTGGCCTGGGAATCTGTTTTGGTAACCCACCATTCCACCAGCATTCCCATGACATTTTAAATATTTTCTGAACGGCCCGAGCCCGCCGCTTCCACCGCACCGCGGAATCGGCGTGACGTTGATGGTTGCACTTGGCGTCGCTGTCCCTACCTGCTTTCTGGGTCCCCGGATGAACGCGCGCACGAAGGTTCTCGCTCTCAAACCGCTCCCTGGGTGACGTGGTGGCAGGAGTCACGTCCGCATGCACGCGGCGTCGTTCTTAGTAGCAACGTGCGCTAAATTCTACTCTGTTCTCTACTTTTTCTTTTTTCTAGCTAAAAACTATATGTCTTACAATCCCATGGCCGTTGGCGCGTTTTGGTGTGGGAGACCCCAGCGTTCCCTTTCTGTTTGTAGCAGGCGCCCCTTGTACTTTGTTTCCTTCACGCATCCGCTCTACACTTTGAAGGATTTCTTCCTCTCTTACAGATGGTTCGCTCTAGCCGTAGACCGCCTCATGGTAAAAACCACTGCTGTTGTATTGGTCCGATATAAAAATTGCGTGCCATTGTAAGGGTAGGTAAAACGCGTTTGAGTTCACATGGGGTTTTAACCTGGTTTACCAAAGAAAGAGCCCAGTGCGCAATGCATTACCGCTGAGCTTTGTACGGACCCTGCAAGTTGATAAAAAGGTATTAAAGTCAACACGTGCTAATGTCAACACGGAAAGCTCCAAGTTGTATAAACAAGATCCAATAGGGCCATTCTCTCGTTCGTGGAAGCACCGTCATTGTTTGGCGAATGCTATGTTTTCCATCATAGGGAACACTAATGCATGCAGCTCTTCAACGGCTGCGGCATTTTCACCCTTAGTGAGCCACCCTTGTAAAAGCCTTTAATGGAATCTTACAAGCTGAACATACGGTAGAGTTACGTATGAACATACGAACTGTCCCCAGTCAATGCCTGCGTGTTCGGTTTTCGTCGGCATGTGTTTTTCAGTCATTGTGACGTTGCGAAGTGGTAAGAACCTGGTCCAGAAAATTGCTATTACCGCCCGGCTGCCCATCTTGGTCAGCTGTACGCACGTGCCATAAACCACGACTCGTTTCGTGGAAGTACGATGCATAGAAATTGCATTCGATCTTTCTGCATCTTCTGTGGCGAAAGCTTTTCCTCTGGCTAGGTTTGCCATTGAGCCTTCAGGTGATGTCGACTATAACAGAAAACCCAGCGAGCCGCACTAATCCACATGATTTGGGCTTGTGATGCTCAGCCAGAAACTCTACGAACATGCTTACGAATTACCAGTGCGGACCAGTGGAGACGTGTTTACTTAGCTCCAACCCCAAAATACAGACCAAGGTCGTCAACTGGCCGAAGATGCCACTCGCGCTCATGGGCTGCCGGCAGCCATTTGAGGGGTGGAAATTCATGAAGGCTCCCACGTTTCCTTCTTCCTTTCTCCCAGTTTTGGCCAAAACAGAGTTATCATCATCACCAACGTCCACATTGGACTCACTGCAGAGACGTTTTTCCAGAATCAGTGCCCACGCGGCTTCTTCTCTGCATCCACAAAACCTGAAGGCCAAAAAATACTACGAAAGAAATTTTGACGCATGCTTTTTCCTTTGTTCTTCATCGTGCTCTAAAATTCTGTGGAAAGCCGCTGGAAATTGACCTCACCTAAATTGTTTCTTCGAGTTTTTACGTACTGCTTGCTACAGTGTATGGTAAAGGCTTGTTCCTGTTTATTTTTTTCTCGTCGATTCCATAGAAAAAAACGCAAGGAGTATCTTTTTCAGTTATATTGTTTCTGACGTACGCGCCATGCCGAAGGTGTAGAATGACATGAAACGCGTTGGCGGAAGGTTAGCAGCTCTTTTTGCGAACGACATCTTGGTGCGCATTTTGTGGAAGCCCTCCGGGTCCGTGCTTTCACCAACCACTCCGATTTACGATTTGCCTTAACTTGAAGCACATTATCGATCCTACAGAAGGTTTGCCCCTGGCCCAGGCTGAGTGGGAAACGTCTGAGCAGAACGGACAAAAAAAGGCGAAATGACAACGACGGTAGGCCGAGAAAATGCCTATACTGCAGGGAAATGTGTACGAAAGCAGCACAAGCCTGTGGGACGATGTCCGAAAGAACTGAAAAAACCCAAACAAGCAAGAAAGTGGTATGGAGGGCAAAACAAAGAATTGACTTTTTTTATTATCGTGCCAAAATATTTCATCATTCTTCGAGAAAGTTTCCACGAAGTGGCGTACCCTGGTGGGCACCAGAAGTCATTTAAAAATGGTGCCACATTCACCGCCATATGGCCTCGCCATGTCACTGGAAGTTTCGTTTACGGGCAACGGTATTTTGATTGATATTTTTCTTTGAGATTGCTAATACCGCTCATTTTGATGACAACTTAAAAATATAGCAACTTAAAAACGCAAACACGAAAGCTGCCTTTGGAAAAAAAATGCTTCTCGTGGGGATAATCAAACCGGGATTTCTCGAATTATGAAACCTGCGTTAACCCGATTGAGATATCTTCGCATTCCAGGCGCAAAGCTTTTACTTTGGGTGATTCGTAACGTTAAGTTTGGACTTGGCCACCGGTTCTTAAGCGTGCTAACGCAGTACACTTTGGGAGACATGTGAAAGGCGCTGCACCACTCTGCCGTTGCGCTGTTAAAAATACCGAGCGAAGAAATGTCCAGCGCACATGAGCGTATGCCTCACTCAAGTTGAGACCGTAATTACTGACTCTCAACAGGCTTGTCGCAACTTTTCCTGCGGGAGAATACACAAAACTGCACTTAAAATACTTCAACAGAAGCCACTAAGAAGACCCGCCAAGATAATCTGGGCGCCTGCGCACATTGGACTTTCAGGGAACGAGATTGCCCATCTCACAGCTCGAGAATTGACAGGCCGAGCACCTGAAGAAGAAGATCTGCGTCCGCTTCCTCTAGTCTCATTTTATGAGATTACCACAAACTATCGGCTACAAAGACAAACGTACGCCCCACTGCAATAACAACTACCCAAGGGCCACGATAGAATACTTCGTGCCCTGCAAACTAATACTTACCCCCACCCTAGCAGAAACCACTACATAGCCCCCACCCTGTATCCCAGTTTGTGCCGCTTCTGCGGGGAGTCTGGAACACTTTTTCGTATGGTCGGCGGCTGTACACAAAGCCCACTTGACCCGCCCAATCCCTTCCACACTCATGAGCTTTCGGAGAGCGCCTTGGCCAGCTCTTCCCTCGACGTCCAACGCAAGTTGTGCAGAGGGCAGAAGACGCGGCCCGTGCAAATGGACTCCTGGAATGAGGAGGTCACCCTAAAGACTCTTTACTAAGAAACAATAAACATGTTTATTTTCTCTCTCTCGTGAGTAGCGCGTAGCTTGCTTCACGGAGGGGTTTGCAAAAAGAAAAAGAAAAAAATACCGAGCATGCGTAATCGGGCGACTCGTGAGGAGAGCCCGGGATTATCCAACTCCACATTCGAGAACTTTCTGCCCACCATTCGTGGCGTGATCGCCACCGCACTGTTCTCCTTGCCAGTTCATGCTGAGTTCGCGAAAAAGGTTTCCGCCACCTCTAGCCCGTTCTAACGGAGTTAACTTCGTGAGTGATGTAAAAACGCGCGGATCAAACGATCCTGGCCGTCCTGTCACGGAAATTTTACATCGGCACGTTCGAAAAAATTATTTTTCAGGTGCAACAGCGTGGTGCCCACAGAAGGAAGAAAAGCCAGGAACTCTGCTGTTCCTCGAGCATAGCACCACTTGTGGAAGCTGTGCCATGTTTTAACTTGGCTGTGTGGTGCCTTCAGTAATTTGCCAAACACACCCTGCAGCTGTGACAGGGTAAATAGACAAGGTTCTAATTAGGCACACAATACTTTGAGTTATTTCTTACAAGGAGCCTTTTGTTTCGTTTCTGCTTAAAATCTAGACTGTTCTTGGTTTATGAGACCCTCACCATAATCGTCTGCCAGCTGTTTTTGATATTGGGTTCCACCATTATTAGGATGATAAAGCCGCTTGTGTGTGAGACGTCAGTTGCGGGCACGGCTTGCTGCTGATTGCAGAGCATCCTACCGTGTAAAGAGCGAAGAACCAACTTGAGTACACCGGCTGAGCGTCTGCTGAAGTTAGGTGTCTTTTCGTACTACCATTCTGTGGTACTACCATTCTGTCCTCTCCACATGTTGGTTCATGCGGCACGTATTTCGTATTTAGGCAAACCATCCGGTCTGCCTGTCTCAGTAGTAGCTTCCAGTTGTCCGCGACGACGTAATTCGGCGGGCGCTTGAGGAGCACGGCTGATAAAAGACGGCTAACAGCCAGGCGAAAACTTCAAAATGAACCGAATAACGCTATGGCCTTTAAAAAATCCGGGAATCTTGCACTCACGCGCAAGACTTGAATGGCGAAGCTGTTTTACGTGATCATCGGCCGGCACAATGTTTAGTTTTAGTATCGCGGCGTCGTGGTTGACGTTGGCTGCAGGGCATATTAATGACCTTATGCTGAGCAAGGCCACACTGACTTCGCCGTTTTGGTCGACGTATTCCTACGCCACGCTGCAAGCGTGGAATACCTTTCCTAGCGGATACTTTGCACGCCGATTCTCTCGAAGCGCGGCTCCTTTCTCGGCCGCGCAAACTATCCGCTGCCTGGCCGTATGGAGTGCATGACCACCTGCAGCACCTTCGACATGCAAGCCGCGGCTCTTCTATAGTACAGAGTGCGTGCGCACGACGATGCGAGAACGAACGAACAAGCGGCGTACGCTATTACGGGTCTTTTTCAAAGTGTTGCCACGAAGCGCTGGCAGAATTTTTGTGGCCAAGTTTGGCCAATCGCTCTGTGTTGGTATGCTTGAGTTGACGAACCTGAGCACGAGGCACGCCGCGAACGCTGGAGTTTTGTGGGCAACTGGGTAATCACCTCAAATTGTTATGCTTAGCTTGACGAACGTGCGCTCTAAGAACGCATGCATGAGCGTTCGGCCTTTTCCTCGCATTTTCTCTTAACACCATTCATTAACGGTTATCTCCACAGCTTCGCTGTTAAAAACACCCGGAAGCTCAAACTTGCGAATAGCGCAACTGACAAAACAACCTGAGAAATACGCAGCCACTTTCAGGAGGCAAAATTAGAACCATTTCTGCGAGGAATTACAAGCCACTTGAAATAATCGCCGCACCAAGTTTCCTGCTCCGGTTTATTACTCGCACCCATGGAAAGTAAAAGAGCCCCAACAACCTACACACCAGGCACAACCTACACCGGCTCAACCACAGCTACACGAGCACAGATGGACTACTCCCGAAATCACTGAACACCGTATCGGCTGCTTTTGGCCTCCTTCCTCAACCGCTGGCATACCTGAATAAGCTGGAATACCTATCCTAAATCTTGGCTCTGCTTTCACCACGATAGAAGTTCTCGTGGCGCCCGCAACCTGACGCGCAATACCAAGCAACGGCACGTTCAAATGAGATGTAACGCATCCCGAAACCTTGATTACAAAACGATTGTCAGTCTCCTCCAATACAGCAATGAAAGCACCGAGGTAAGGAAATTACCGGGTCAGTGGAAACACGCAGGCGTCCCCATGTTACAAATCAGGCAAGCGCATTAACCTCCGCAAATTAAAGCGTCTCCCTTACATTTTGCATGGGCGAACCTGATGAGTACATGGCGCACAACAGACTATCGGCGCACTTAGTAGACGACTACTACCCGCACACCATGTGGGCTTTCTCCCCGAGATGTAAAAACAGGACCCCCTCTTGAAATTAAGAAAACATGTAATAAAATTGTAGCAGTCGGCACAAGAGTGCTCTTCTTGCACTTGACGTCAACGGTACATTCGACAATGGCACATCTGAAGATATACTGGAAGGCCTGCAATCTACCTAGTCTAAAGAGAAAATATACCCTTGTCTCACCAACCGACTGGACACGAATCGCTGAGGGCGCCTCTGTACGGACATACTAAAAAAATAATCAAAACGCACCTGCCAGAAGGTTTTGTCATTTCTGTGATGCTTTTATTCGCCACGGCTGAACGATATATCAGGAATCATCCGTGGTCCGGGGCCAATTTCGGTGGACATTCTAAAAGCTTCTAAAGCCTGAAACCACGTGGCGTGCAGAAATAAAGCCCTTTTTTTTCTTTTTCCTCCACGCCGAGTAAGGAGAGGGGTTCCGTCAAGTTCTGTTAAGCCGAACTGCAGTACTGTCAAGCCGCTTCTGCAACGAGCCCGAAAGGTGCCCAGTGGAGCTCGGGGAATTATGAAAAAGACGCAAATAAGGAGGCGTAACCGCTAAAACGCCCGCAATAAACCAACTTTGCGTCTGTACCGTATATACCAACGTATGGGCGCTCGCGGGCCGCGCGCACGAGTGCGACGTTCGGTCCATGAATGAGCATTTTAGCGTTATAGATGTATCCATTAAAACAGTGGCCTTAAGAATACGCTCCTTGCGGTGTTAAATGTTTCAGACGTTAGCGCATTTGAATTGAGCTAAATGTGTGCATGTGAAGTGCTCCACCTGCACATATCGATTGTAAGCGAGCTTTAACAGCTGTTACTGCAGTCGCGTTTATTTTACGCAGTAGGTTTTCAGTGAGTAGTAAAACTGCTCTTGAAGTGAAACTATCCCAACTCTTTGCTTTACGGCAATGCGAAACTTCGGCACACACTCGTGACTTGCAGTTCGTAGGTAAATGTGCCCGCGGAAATACAAAGCTAGACAGGCAACCTTTAAAGGGACCGTGTCACACTGTTTGATACTTTTTTTATCATAAAGGGTTGCCTGTTGTACACTGCATTTTCCCTAAGATAACCGTTGAGGGTATATACTGGTTAGAGGAACCGCCTGGAATGCAAGCAAGCAAGAAACCAAGCAAGGACGCTTTCACTGTTAGCATTGGCTGCGTAGCCTCAATTCCTTGTTGTCCAAATATATCCGTTCGTTTGATGGCCTCTGTTGATGAGAAACGCCTTTTTACATCCGAATATTTGGCACCAGTTAAAATTTTTCAAATGTGATAGCAGTTCACCGATTTATGATTGGAAACCAAATAATCCTCATGGGATTTCGGGTAGGATGCTGGGCAGGTCGCGAGCTGGTTCGGGCAGGTCGCGATATGAAACCGCTGGAGAACGTTTTCTATCTGTGATGATCATTTCTGCAAAATTTTGTGCAATGCTAGGGAGATGGGCGCTTCTTCGGGGAGGTCGCGATATGAAACCGCTGGAGAAGGTTCTACATGCTTCTTGGCTGTGTGTGATGATCATTTCTGCAAAGGTTTGTGCAATGGCTAGGGAGATGGACGCATCTTCCTTCTGTAAAGAGCGGATGGTGCGAATTTCTGCGGTTATGGAAGGTCCTCGGTTGTGGAAACCACAGTGGTTAGCTTTTCACCCGAAAAGAACGCCGTGTCTGTAAGCACGTGGCAGAGTTTTCACCTGATTGTTTAGGGATCACATCGAGTGGGGCTTCTATACCAGCCTCGTGATGTGTCGGATGCGTGTTTTGTGGCATTGTGGCCCCTCCATTAAACTTCTGAATTTCACGGGGAAGCTCAGTCGCATCTGCCTGGGGGTGTTTCAGCGGAGAGCGCAGGCACAGTTGAGACATATTCGTTCTACCCGAAGAAGCAGATCAGAGACGTAAGAGCTGGAATAAATGGTGGACTTGTGCCTAAGGTGAATTGAACTACCAACCTCCAGAGTTTCTGCGTTGAGGGGCCAATAGGTAGTCCCAATGCTAGCTGGTTCGCCTTGCGTATCGGGTTTTCACCTTGCTTTTTTAGGCCTCGACGGGTATGGCGCAGGGGAGAAAGTAAGTGACACTAGGTATGGAAAAAGCTCGAACCAGCATGGGTGCTGACGTTTCGGCTGGAAGCCGAAACGTCAGTACGTTTTGTTAAGACTGATCGGCGTCATTTTTTGTTACTATTTTACCTTCCCGGCCAGACAGGATTCCGTGATTCTGTCGACTTCATCACCCTTTGCTCAAGGAATCAAAAAGTCTCTCTATCTGTCTCTATCTGTCGCTCTATCACTAAGTATGGCTGGCAACGAATTAGCCTTGCGCTCTTAGCCCCTTCACGCCTGAGAATATATGGTAATCGTACGTCCATGATTACAGCGGTCTAAAGCAGATGACTGACTCTCCGGGAACAATAATTGTGGTTGTTGCCAGAACACGTTTGGGAAAATAATATGAAAATGATATAGCACTCTTCCAAACTACGGAGTTTGCGACAGGCCGTGTAATTTACGAATACACCCCCTGTACTGTACTTCATGTAAGCAAAGCAACAACTGCCGAGCGGTAACGCACCGCTGCAGGACCCGTAGGCCTTGGGTTCCGTAAATATTACTCAAAACCAAATGTCTGATGAAATGATCCCCTTTATTTTCACGACGTTCCCGTGCTACGAAACATAATGAGGCCTACAATAGGAAAAGTGTAACAGGCACCCTATCGGCATTGATTGATTGAGTGAGTGAGTGAGTGAGTGAGTGAGTGAGTGAGTGAGTGAGTGAGTGAGTGAGTGAGTGAGTGAGTGAGTGAGTGAGTGAGTGAGTGAGTGAGTGAGTGAGTGAGTGAGTGAGTGAGTGAGTGAGTGAGTGAGTGCACAAAACGTTTAGTGCAGTCTAGGTAAATGAACAAAAAAATCAAAGCCTATTTATTGAGAAAGACGGTTAGAACGCCAAGCTTTCTCCCGTGCTATCCGCGTTGAAGTTCACAAGCCAGACCTTCTTCAACCGTGTCGGACTAGCGTAGAGGGATAGGCGTCGGCATCATAACGCGAGGGACCCAAGGTTGACGGCGACCACACCAGAAGCGGTTATTTTCTTGAGGTGCTTGATGTACTTTCTCTTATCAACATCATCGTTTTGTGAAACCAATTGTGTAGAGTTGGCTTTCCCGCATTGCATTTTACTCGGTCTAAAGGTGACATCAGTGAGGCGGAGAGAGCTTAGTTAAAAATTAAGGAAGCTCACGCTAAGGTGAAGAATTCAACAGTGCGCAACAGTAGCGTTTTTCCTCATGTTCGCCTCAGGATGTTGATTAAGCCTCGCCGCTGTACGAGGGACCACAGCCGGATCTTGATCTTCTTGTGTTGCAAACGAATCTGCGCCGCACGTGACCTCGTGGCCTTCCTTCATGGCGCGCTTATCGCTGCAGCGGCGGCCCTTTCGACTTCCTCCGGCACGTCCTGCACGCGGACAATGCGTGCGCCTCCTTTCCATCCTCGCCTATCTCCCTCAACCGCCCCCCCCGCACCCCCCCATTGAGGTGCTACTCCTCGCCGGGCGCTTGCGGTACGGGGTGTGGTTTGACCTCCAGCGCTGAAGGGCAAACCTGGTCACCCCACGACGACTGCCATAGGTTGCGTAGTGTAGCTGAGAGAAGATAAGTGTGGCTGGACTTCTCTTACTCCAGAAAGGGGTGAGCGGCCGTCACTGCTAGGTCGTGTGCTCTCAAATATTCCTCAACTTTGAATTGCAAACTGGTTATTTTCCTCTCTCACTGCTCCATGGTCGGGAATGAAAGCCACTGAAAGCAAAAAATTCTCATCATCATCATCACCAGCCTATTTATGTAATCTTCTGGACGACATCATCTTGAGGCGTACAACCAATTTTTGTGCAAAGCCAAACCAACATTTACGCACAACATTTCTATTTTCCCACTCAAACCTGAACTCAAAACTCGCAAGGCATTCATCAACATCCTTAGTCTTCCCTCAACCTCCACCACGCGGGACGACGAGATGGATACCGAATCGCCCTCTACACCGAAATCAGAACCCAAATCCCTCAGGCCCTCGACTAACACCACTTCTCCTCCGCCTCCTCCTTCTACTCCCTCGCCTCCTTCTCCCGCAACCTCCACCTCGCGCGATAATGCAACGATACCGAATCGCACCCTGCCAAGCGACGCGCGCCCCTCTCTTCCAAACCCCCACAAGAATACATCACTAAAGAGGAGATTGAATCACATATGCGAGAACTCCGTGCAAATCTAGCCGAAATGGTAGCTAAACAATTAAAACCTTCTGTCGAACTAGTAGCGACGCTCCGCTCTCAGATAACAGACTTCAATGCTCAAATGACTGTATTTGAAGCCGAGTGTTCACGACCAATCCGCATTATTCAAAAAATCTTTCAAACCCCACTACCGACCCAAAACCCCCGCAGATTCTGATAATAGAGGTACACAACATTATTATCTCGCAGTGGAATAGCCGGGGATATCGCCGCAAATGTGGCAATCTCCAGCACCACATAGACTATAAAACCTTAGGCCCACCCCCAGATGTCAATTGCCTGCAGGAAACGGGCTGCGTAGCGAAATTATCAGGATACAAATCCTTTCCAAACAGTGACCCCCGACATCGCCAAACGACCATCCTCGTCCATCGTAACCTCCCTGTAATACAACACCAGCTTCACCTTCCCACACACATCGACCATGTTTTCATCGAGCTCATTCCTAGATACCAGTAAACGACAAGAGAGTGTGTTCACATTAAACCTATATATAGCAGCCACCGATACAACATGGTTTCCACGTACTCATTAAACAAGCGATCACTCTGGCAGGCAGACATCCCCTCGTAGTAGGAGGTGATTTTAACGCTCACCACCCCGTCTGGGGCTACCGAAGAGAAAATGTCAAAGGGCGCCGTCTCAGGTTAGACTGACAAAAGGAAGGTCTCACCTTACTCACATAACCCGCACACCCAACTCGCTGAGGAAATACCATTTGCAATGACATATCTCCCGACCTCACCTACACACAAAAAAAAATCACTCATCCCTATCCTATCTGGTCTAACACGCAAGCCGATCTAGGCGGCGACCATAAAGTTATTAAAATTGAAATGGCCAACCATCAATAAGACCCAATCAAAATAAGCAGGCGCGAATAATACACTGGGACACATTCATGGCACATAAAACCCGACATCAAACCCCCACCGCACCTGTTACCATCGCACCTCGCAACGTGGAAAGAAGCTCTACACGAACGGTTACGCAACTCTTCACAAACAGTAGACATACCAGCAGAGTCCCCAGAACCTGACTGCAAACTCGCCCACATGTGGCAAGAACGGGTAGTCTCAGAAAACGCCTCTCTAAACAGCGACAGAATCGAACCCTTCGAAGGAGAATAGCTGCTCTCGACCGCCACTTTAAAAAATACACGCTCCAGCTCCTCAGTCATAACTGGCATTGCGCATGCGAGGCTTTTAATTCCCACTTCAACCTTTCGCAAACGTGGAACATTCTCAAACACGACCCCTTTTCCACACGCACCACACGACGCCAACTCGCATCTTACATCATATATGAATTATGAATTCACTGGTACTGACACCGAACTCCTCGATTATATTCAGAATAAATACGCTCCTGCTTTCCCCACCTTAACTCATTCAAGTTACTGTGGGGATCCCAACCCAGAGCTGGATGCACCCATAACGGAGGCGGAGGTGCGCGCCGCCATGCCAACACCTTAAAACCAAATCGTCTCTCAGCCCCGACAAAATAACTAACAAGCTGCTTCGAAACCTCGACGACCCTAACATCCCCGACCTGCCTACACTTTTCAACGAATGTTGGGAGAAGGATGAACTCCAGTCTTAATGGAAGACAGCCAAAACCTGTTCTTATTCCCAAACCGGGGAAGCAGCCACCCGTCGATCACCTCCGACCTATATCGTTAACATCTGTCCTGGACAAGCTCTTAGAGAACGTCGTTCTCACCTGGCTGAACAGTCACACCGAAAAGCACCACCTGATCCTCTCACTTCATGCTGGGGTTCCCACCTCAGCTGTCTACTCTGGACGTCATGCTACAACTAAAAGAGCACGTAGTATACGCTCGATTCAGTTCCACACATAACACCAAGGCGATGTTTGGCATCAATTTACCACGAGCGTTCGACTCAGTTAGCCACTCGGTAATCCTGGAAGCAGTAGCCAGCCGCCGCGTTGGCTGAGTGGCTAAGGCGTTGTGCTGCTGAGCACGAGGTCACGGGTTTCATTCCCGGTCGCGGAGGCCGCTTTTCTGATGGAGGCAAAAAGCAAAAACGCCCGCGTGCATGATATTTCGGCGCACGTTAAAGATCCTCACTTAGTCAAAATTAATGCGGAGCCCTTCACTACGGCGCGCCTCATCGCCTGCGTTACGTCGGCGGGTTAAACCCCACAATCAGTCATTCAATCAATGGAAGGAGTAGCCGCGGCTTGACTCGGTGCCCGAGCATAGAACTACATTTGTAATTTCCTCACGGGTCGAAAAGCCACACTTACCATTTGACAATTGGCTACACCTCCAATTCCTCTCGGTAGCAAAGGTACCGCCCAAGGATCGGTTCTTTCCCCTTTCCTTTTAATCTCGCCCTACGAGGTCTACTCCCGCGCCTCGGCGCCATTCCAGACCTACACCACAGCATATGCGCCGACGACATCACGGTGTGGGTTGCTAGACGATCTGATGGTCACATCCAAGATACCCTCCAAACGGCAACTGATGTCGTCGAAGCGTATGCTGCCTCTCCTTGTCTGTCGTGCTCCCCAACAAAATAAGAGCTTGTTCTATACAGACCTGCAAGACCCGGAAAACAACCACCTTCTCCACTCCCCCTCATCCAAATAACTACGTCTAACGGCCAACCGATGGCAATAGTTGACTGCATCAAGATCACTCCGTATACAGGCAAACGAATATAATGTAGATACTCCCCGTGCCATAGAAAAAGGGTTTTTGTTTACCATACTACACGACTCATCTCTTGCAGAACTAAAAAACATGGAGGAGTGAAAGCAAACAATTAATACGACTCGTACAAGCCTCCGTCATCAGTCGGGTAGCATACGTCAAACCCCTTCCTAAACCTTAAAGTCAGCGAAACGAACAAAATTGAAGCTATGTACGTAAATCTTACAAACAGGCCCAAGGTCTCCCCGTTTAAGTCTAAACAGACAAACTATTCTGGCTGGGTCTGCACAATACACTAGAGAAAATTATCGAAGCCCAACGAATCTCGCAACTTGAGTGACTCACGATGAGCGACACTGGTCGCCACATGCTTCAGAGTCTTGGCCACAGTCAGCCAACTATATCTGACACCCACGTCGAAATTCCTTCAGTCATTCGACACCAACTGGTCATCCACCCCCTCCCTAAACACATGCACCCGATTCATAACGAGGAGAGACGCCGAGCGAGAGCACAGGCTTTACACAAGCAACACCCCTCCAACCCACAAGTAACCTAAGTGGACGCTGCAAAATACCCAGGACGCGAAGCCATGGCGGCGGTCGTAGTTGATTCATCTCACGGAACACTAGCCGCCCTCTCCTTCCCTACTCAATTTCGACCGTAGGAGAAGAAATGGCTATCGCTCTTGCCATTATTTCCAGCCCTAAGATTACTCTATATTAGGTTACTACAGATCGGCCATTACCAATTACTCCAACGGGCGAGTTGACCCCCGAACCTTACGCCTATTCCTGCAGGCACGCCAATTTCCGAAACAAAAAATATATATTGTTTGGAACGGGGTCACTCCGAAGTCCCAGGAAATGAATTGTCATACAAGGTTAAGAGAACTAGTAATCCGAGAGCCCAGTGGCGCTGCAGAATCTCTTCAACCGTTCTCCCATAGGGACCGCATCTTGACCTACCGATTGGTACTCGATCACTACCGACTGTCCAGTGCTCGCTTCCCACCACCCGACCCCTCCCGCTGCCGCCGCTACGCTGTTGTATGGTGCCCAACTTAAAACATCCGCATTTCCCACCCCTGCCCTCCTATCACTGCACTACCACGAGTTGCACTGTAACCGAGGCCCTCTTTGCCATAAATACGCAGACCTACGACATGTGATTTGGTCCTGTGAAGAAATACCCCTTCAAACTCTTAAAAGCTCACCATTTTATTACAAATTACGATTAAGGAGCAGTGGGAGGGCGCGATGCTCAGCACAGACCCTATCTCCCAGGTCTCACTAGCCCAGATGGCCGAAGACGCCGAAGAGATCTACATGAATCCTGCCGTCGTCGGAAGAACACTGAAGTCGACCTGAAAATGGTCCCACCCATGGCAACAATGAAGTTTAATCTGACCTGATCTGATCCAGTGTGTCAATTATGTTCCCATACTTTTAGTAGACTCTGTCGCTAGTAAATATATATTTAGACAAAGCACACTTTGAGTGATTTCTCAACAATATTTAATAAAAGCAATAAAGGAAAGTCTAGCCTGTCGGGGCCACGTTTTGAGATTTTTCGGCCCATTATAGGCGTTTTCACCACTAAAATTGCTTTTGAAGGGGCTGTTTCCCCACCTCATCTTCCCCGCTGATTTACTGACGTCGAGTCTAACAAATTACCGAATTGCAGGAAGTGTAAACGATATGTTGCCAACAACACTACCGTTGCTGACAATGTATTTAGAGTTTTAATCTAATATACACTACAGGGAAGAGCCGAACTTCAACAAGCACCCGCGCAAGGACCATGGAGACGCGTTTCATGTTTTTTCGGCATAAGAAAACAAGACAAGAAAGTCGTCTATGGATGACCAATCACAGTATTGTTGTAATACAAACATCAAACGTGTTACGATAGTATGAATGCGCAGTTCTGAAAAAATGAAGTTTCGGTAATTTGCTGAAAGCGTCGTGCAAGACAAGCAAGAAAACATCTTCCCTAGTTAATAGCGGCAAAATCGCATTTTTCGGCGGATGACTTGGTTTTCGCGCCAACAATTCGCAAATAACACACATACAAAACTGCCCCTAAACGCAGTACACAGACGCTGCTCTGCACAGACGGCGCTGTAGGTACGAGAGTGCTGTGAACTTAGTGTCAGCCACCGACTCCTTGCGCTCTTTTCTAGTACCACGTGAATTCTCCCTTTACCCCAATCCCTCTCACCACGCCCCTTTTTGATCAAGGGTGCGATTAGAAGCTTTCACTTCGGAACCGCCCGAGGCGCTGGGTTACATTGACGTAACAAAGGGTTTCCAGAGCAACAGAGCTTTCGATCTGGAAATGTTACCGTTGATTTAGAGTTTTTGTTCAGGAGGGGTAAAAACACTGTTGAAAGGAGAGCGAAGTAGGAGCATAAAATATGGCTTCCTCCACTATGACACAGCACATTTACAGAAGTATTTTCTCTAATATATATTTGTACAAACTTCAATTGCAATAAAAGTTTCGAAGGCTGGCGCATTATTAAAACTCAACTCGAAGCCCCTGAGACGCAATTTGACCAGTTCTTTGACGGCCGCAATCACCTCACGGTAAAAGAGACTGTTGGGCAAGTTTTGGGGCAGGTTGGGCGAGTTCTTCTGCCACCACTTCAACTGGGTGCTTGTTGAAGTGGCGGCAGAAGAGAAAACATCTCACTGTGTTTTCTGTTCTTCCGCCACTTGCAGACGAAGGAAATCCTAAATCACCCTTATAGTCAAATGATAAATTAGATGCGGGAAACAGTACAGTAAAGCCGCAAGTATTAGCCTTTGTCCCGTCACTGTCGCGTTAAACATCAAAAGAACGGGAAAACCCTGAAGGCGCTGTAAAACAATTTTATTAGTTGTGTAGTTCAATCGTTACGATTACAGTTTCCTGTCGCCTATGCTGGTGGGCAGGCCATCGACTGCGGCGACATAGCGGGAATCCACACCATTGCTCATGTGGTTGAATTATTTCCTCGGCGTTTCGGCGTCTTGTGGCGCAACTTGTTCTTTATCTTCGCCTTTTTATGATTTGTCTTTGTATGCGAGCGAGGGTGCCGCGTGTGTTCCTCGGTGGTCTCCGAATGGCCCTCAACGGTGCCGTCACCGTCTGTGTCCTCCGGCTCAAGGCTGAAGATAGTGGCTGTGCTGCCTCGGTTGCTGGTGACAATAAAAAAGAGTACAAAGGGTACGCTTACGACATGAACATGAGACTCGTAAACGCGGAATATACACACCTGTAACATCTGTAAACGGTTGCTGTAAGCTAACCATGTTCGAAGAAGTAAGAAAGGATTTAAACGGGCACTAAAGGCAATCGCTAAATTCTTTTGAAATGAATGTATCACCATTTTCGCCATTTAAGGAGCTGGTTATAGCCATTTTAGCATCGTTGCGGTGACAAAAGATGCATTGAAAGAGTACTCACACGAAATGTTCCTGTTTTAATTTTTTCGCTGTATTGGTGCCAGGCGGAACTATAATCAAAGCTTGTTACCATAATGGTCGACCGCAGCCTAAATAACCATCTACAGCCTCGTTTATTTCTTTCAGATTAAGTTTTGGGCGTTGACCTCACCAAAACTAAAGTGACCTCCCAGACAGGACGGCTCCCTTGACATCACTCTTCTAGGCGCACCAAGGTTGGTCTGGACGCGGGTGCTCACTCGCTCGCTCAACCGGTATGGACATACCGATGGTGGTCGCAATAGTCGGCCCCTCATGGCGTCAGTGACTAAACTGTGACGGGACAGACAAGACGAAGCAGCGCGCGTCAACAGCCGCTACCCGTTTTGCTGGGCTCTTGAGCCATGACTACGGTACTGTAAACGAGGCGCATGGTCCAGCACCCAATGCTTAAAGCTGATGCGTATATCAGAAGGGTATCCGTTTTTGGCTTTGCGATGCACGTAATTTTGAAATTGCTTCAAAATATGTTATAGTGAACTGCTGCTGTTGAAACTTCCTGTCAATATCTTTATACACGAAGGAAGCTTTTACATAGTTATCTCAGCTTTCATGTTTTGTGTCAGAGCTACTCTAATACCTGAAGAATCACTAATCAAACAAGGTACTTTCATTCCTCATTTAGCTCTAAGGGATTCGGTGGCGCAAACAGCGGTTGCTGCCAGCGCCATCATAAACCGGAGGCTAGCGAATCAGCGGTAAAAAATAGCTTTATAGATGCAACGGAAAACCATACTAACACGTACTGAGCTGCTTTGCATTTCCGAATAGCCCCGGCGTTTACTGCTCTTGATTACTAGGCAAAATGTTTCCAATGAAACCCGTGACCTGTGTTGTACGCTTTGTTAGAGAAAAGCATATTGTTTTTTAGACCACGCGATAGTTGGAGTGTTGGTCTCGAACCAACCCCTTATGCGCAGCACACTCAGTCTCGAATAGCGGAGTCGCCCCAAGTCATTTGCGGCGGCTCCGCTATGCTCCAACTTGTCATTTGGGGTCTTCCCGTAATCTATCGGCGGCGTTTTCATGATATTGTTTCTAGCAACCATGTTTGTTTTTTAGTGTTCGAACATGACACCACAAAATATTCCCGATTAGATTTTCTGAACGGGTGAAGGCGTATTGTTAAAATATAAGTAACACAATTTAACCACGTCTGGTGTAATCAACGCGGTATACCTGTGTACGGTGAAACCTGTCTTCATTTTTTAGCTATTGGCTATCCTGTTTCAGAAAATGTACGCGTAAAATGGAATATTTGTGTCCTCAATGATATAATCTACCGATCTAGGATGACTTGTGCTTTGTATACAATGTCTGTTTAAAGGCCACAAGCTATGCCACGTACACAAATATTCCGGTCGACTACACTTTACACCATGTCTATGGGGGCCACAAAAAATTTGGAATTAACCGAACATCCAATTAATAATAAAGCACAAGAACACGTCTCCCTTCTTCATTTTGTTTAGAATCTTGACTTTCTTCGTCAGTATGAGTGTGTTTTCCCCTTTCTGTTCAGACTTATATTTACATAAAAGCCCGAGGAGTCCCATATGTAGACTGCTCACACAGCGCTCAGCGCAAAAAAGACTGTGCAGGACCTAAAAATAGGGAGGCGTATCGTGGCGCGATTCTTAGCTGAGCTGTGGCTTTGCGTTTGTGCACTACCGCAGAGGGGACGGCGCAGTTACAGTGCAAAGTACGGCGCTGTTTTGGTGCTTAAAATTGGTTCTCCAAATATCACGGTTACCTTGGCGCTTTTTATACGAACGCCCATCCAACTAGTCGATATATTGGGCTTTTGTATGAAATAATTCATTGATAAACTCTTGAAATGCGTGTAAAATTGGTGGTACCAAACATCTATTCCAGTTTTTCCGAAATGCCAGTAAGGGAGTTCTAATTATCTAGAGTTGGCTGTGTAGCAAATGAACGCCCAACTGGGCAGCTTCAAACAAGTTATTTAGCAAAGCGCGATCTGACATTAACGCTCTATATGCTCTAACGACTCAAGATGCGCTCGGAGCTTTGTATTACGTCCATCATACGACGTACCTCACACGTCCCTACGGGGCAATATTCCGGAACTGCCGTAACTCTGTATATTCATACAGTTCTCCACATAATCATCTCACGTCTCTCCGCTTATGCTTTTCTTCTCCCCATCCAAAACCATAGCGCAGCCTTGCAGACCACCCCCACTCCTCCCCGTCTGACAACGCTAAGCCCTTCCTCAGGACTACTTCTGTATTTGCGTCTATAAAAAAGTTAATTTCTCCCATTTAACGATATTCTCTCTCTGTATACGCAATTGAGAAACTAAGTGCACGCTTTGACAATTTTTTCTTGGCCAAACCTTGGCCCTCTCGACCCCACACAATTCAAAGAATAATCTTTACCTCAAAATGTGACAAATTTATTTCATGATTGTTGTTTTCTCTACCTTTCCGGCATAAAAGCTTCAGCCTCAATATCGACGTAAGCGTCTACATTGAATTTTTTGCAGCCTGCGCACTGTCGGCTTGGTCTAGAAAACTTTAGCAAAGGCTGTACACTCTGCTACCCAAATTGCATCCCACAAACGAACTGATTACATTAACTTTACGTTACAAGATATATAATCCTCGTACGCAACAGCACGTGCAAATCGGTGCTCTCTTTGGCTGCTTGTTGGTTTCAGCGCGTACTGGCCTTCATTGGCTTGTGATTTGCCGATGAGCCTTACCGTTGTTTTGCGTTATCATCGCGCAGTTCTGCCGTTAATTCTTGTTGTCGCGTTAATCATTTGCTTAACCGTTGCATCGTGTCCCATCTACGAGACAGCAAGCTTTCTCCAGCAAAGAATTTCCATTACCTAAAACTGCGTTTGACGAAAGCTATAGGCGTGCTGAAGCTCTCATCTCGAAGAAAGGAGAACGCATAAACGTAAAATTGCGAAGGAGAATGACATGCAAATGCCGGAAGTGTTCCAAAAATTTTGAGCGTCAGTCTGTTCCTATACGTATGCGCATTAAATCTGTAAGATTACTTCTACAGAAGTGTAACGTTATTGCCATACTTCGCCCCGAACAGACAAGAAATGGGCGGCTCGAGATAGAAATCAAGCACAACTAGCACAAATAAGGAAAGTACAGCACTTCTGATATTCCATATTCTCCTTTTATTAACCTGAGGTAGAAAGAGACATTTAAATTAAAGAAAAATAACTCCCCTGCTTAAACAAAAGGTATACGTTTCCAGCTAAGTAAAGTCAGTTCTCTCGTCATAAACCATGCAGGCTTTTTTGGTATTACTCCGATAATACCATCCTCTGGTGATTCCGGGGAATTTCAGTCTTCGTGCAATGCGTAACTGGCGCACTGCTAGAACTCATCCGGAATAAACCTGGATCACTGACATAAGCAAATCCCCGCCTTTTCCACCACAAATTGCTGCCACCACAGCGTCCAGTCTATGCCTGTAAAATTGCTCTTCTCGACATTTTTTTTTTAATTTCTCGGGCTAGCCGTTACAAAGGTGCAATTATTCAATGAATCAGTTAAGATAGCAGTACATATTTCAAACAATTTTTTTCGCACCAATTTCTCTATGACGACGTTGATGACACAAAGTGCACACCGATCGGTAGCCTTCCCTAAACACTCTTACTTCTCCAGACTGTTTGAAATGTAGGCTATTACTTATGCTGTTCTCGGATTGTTTCTTATACGCAAAGCGAGTACGAGGTCGGGGGTTCGATTCCCAGCCGCGGCGGCCGCTTTTCTAATGAAGCCGAAAAGCAAAAACCTCCGTGTGTACGAGATTACGGCACACGTTAAAGATTCCCATGTGTTCAAGGTTAATTCGGAGCCCTCCACTACGGCGCGCCTCATCGTCTGCGTTGCCTCAGCACGTTAAACCCTACAATCAATCAATCAATCAATCAATCAATCAATCAATCAATCAATCAATCAATCATCAATCAATCAATCAATCAATCAATCAATCAATCAATCAATCAATCAATCAATCAATCAATCAATCAATCAATCGATCGATCAATTAGGCAATCAATCAATAAATTAATCTTATACGCAAAGCAGAAAGCTGAGGTCTACTCCAACTGCTAACGTATTATCCGCGTGATCATGAACCCGAATTCACAACCAGGCTTTAAAGTGCTATTGTCCCACGAACCATTGAACAAAAATTGTACATGTGACTGCGCCCATTGAACGCAAGAATTTTTCTCACTCCCTCACCTGTGGAGTTTACGTTCAATCAGTAGTTGCAAAGTTCTCCCCAAGCTCAAAGTTTTACCCATTTGTACACGTATACGTATCCATACCTTGCTGTTGCTAGCTTAGTCTGGTTGAGTTCGAGCCAACGTGTGCTGTCCTCGTCGGGTATATGTAACACGATGGTTGCCTCCTCGATGCGTCGCTGTGCCACCTGGTGAGTACGCTCCCTCGTCTCGAGCGTGGTGTACGTACTTCCTGTCACGACGCACACGACCGAAAAAGCCAGCACGAGTCCGTAGAAACGCCACGGCGGAGGAGGCACCTGCGCCGTCCAGTCAATGACAGGACGGGCAGGTCTCACGGCCTCCGGTTGGTCTCCCTGATCTGTGAAAGCCGTCGCAAAAGTTTTAACCTACAAGGTCCCCTAGTGAATTTCGCGAAGTGTATTACAGTAGACCACCAAAGATCGCGCGAAGCTGTTCACAAAATGGCTGCGTATGTGCTTCGTACGCTTCAAATGTAAAAAAATATGGTTCCGTTGGGGTCTTGTACTCTAACACGCTCTCCTTTATCCCTTCAAGCTGTTCCGTCAGCTGTAGTGGAAAGAACTTTTAGTTTGAACAGTACCAACAAAGGATAGAAAGACAACAATATTGCGCCTCTTCAAAGTGGAAAGCGCCTATAATTTGAGTAGCAAGAAGGGTTAGAAAGACAACAAGATTGCTGCTGTTCAAAGTATAAGGGCTTTCCACTCCAGCAATGCAGCCCTAAGTAGCCTTTTCATGTGCCCTGTTAAGGTTAATCCTTCCGTAATACTTGTGAATGTCCCATTATTGATAGAGTGCCAATTTTACCACTTCAATTTTTCTGCGTCAGCACAGCACGGACAATGTTATAGGCAGTCTCGGGCAGTAACTAGTTAATAATAACGCGTTACCGGTAACTAGTTACTTTTTTCAGTAACTTGTAACTGTAACTAGTTGCTTTTAAGTTAGAGGAATTTTTAACTATAACACTGTTACTTTTTTGTGGAGTAACTGTAACGAGAAATATCGTTACAGTTACTTTGCTTCCATAAAAAAATTATCCAACAGCAACACTCATTACGACCGATGTACAGTTTGCGCGTTTCACTTTTCCGGCCTTTCTTCTGAAAACCTTTGTCTACTTCATCTATGCCAGCTCACTCCTTTTGCATGGGTGAAAAACATCTGGACTAGAAATGTTTAGGCGTGGACGTGTGAGTGGTGTCCCGCGGCGTCTACTAAGGGGTCGAAGTTTCTAAGTCTAAGCTGCAGTATTTTCCTCAGCAGCGCGACATCGCTCTCACCCAGGCCATAAATAACGCTGCGACACGTGCCTAAGCACACGCGGATGCATGTTGACACGCCAGAACCTATAGTGCGACGCGCGGCTGCACCATTTTCGCCACATCTGGAGTGCGGTAAAAGTGTTTGACACAAAGGCGAACAGGAAAACAAACACCCAAAAACGCTGCACAACGCACTGAAACCTTTGCACTTTCGCGGAAGCCTGGAAAACTCCAGTCAGGGGGTGGCTTTCTCATTAGCGACGTGCAGCCCTGTTTGCAGGGCCCTAAAAATCCGCGAGGAGTCATCCGGCGACCTTGCACTCGTCCAGCCCTGTGCGAAATGTAGAGTGTTCGATTCACAAGTCGCAGTTGCTTGCGACCATTATGCGCTTTAGAGACCCCTGGCCGTATTTGGGACCACGCGTTTGGGACCCCTGGTCTAGAGGCTTCATCGAGCTGTCGACAGTGCTCGAACGAGGTCGAGGAAGTAATACATTTCATGCCTCTCCGCACACACGACCACCCCAACGATGGGGGCCCCCGACTGCCCTCACGCCAGCCAGCATCTTGGCCGGCAGACGTCTGACGACACAGCCACTGCCCGAAGAAATGATCTTGGAAAGCCTCGCGACTTCGTTTCGAGGGCTGTGGCCGAAACGAAAACAGGAGCTACATCTGCTTCTGAATGTAGGGTGCAAGGAATACTTGGGCGAGCTTGGATCGGCCTACGCCTCAACGCAAACGAATGGAGGGGTTCGTGCGATCTGTGACGTGATTTGTATGGAATGCTGGTATTGTGAGAGCAGTGTTTTCCGGTCGAGACAGCTAAATGCGCCTTGTGAGGGCACGGGGAAGGAGTTGAAGGCGGCAAAACAGTAAGGCGTTCATTTCAGTTTGTATTCCCTTTGGAAATATCTTGTCTCATTCCGGGCATGGGGGTTGCTGGGGGTTGCGGCGGAAGAACGACTCCGAGGGCCCACGGACAAACGTCGCTTCGGCAACGGCTCAAATTGGTCTCCGTCTCCGGCCACCAGTACGAAATAAAAAAGCTAACAAAGCGCTTTTTTTAGTATCTTTCAAAAACAACCCCGACAACCGATGTACTCCCACGTCCGTCTCCCTTTTTCCTCCAAGGGCCTCCCGTCGGTTGTAGGCGAAAATAAATTAAGTTGACATTGAAAGATTGTTTCGGCTGTGTTGTACTCCAGCTCAAGATAGTATAAGTTCGGTTTCCGAGATTCCAACTTGAAAAAACAACTAATTCTATGCTACAATGGTGTTTGCAAATAAATTTGTTACAGCGAGAGCGCAGCAACAAAAAAATGAAGTTCCTTATGATGTATAAAAAAATTAGGTGTACACAACGATTGTTGGTTTGGGCACGAGTGTGCATCATTCTAGATTCCCTCTTGCAGGCTTTGATTGATTTGATTTGATTGTGGGGTTTAACGCGCCGACGTAACGCAGGCGATGAGGCGTGCCGTAGTGGAGGGCTCCGGATTAATTTTGACCACCTGGGGATCTTTATCGTGCGCCGAAATCTCGTACACACGGGCGTTTTTGCTTTTCGCCTCTAGAAAAGCGGCCGCCGCGGCCGGGAATCGAACCCGCGACCTCGTGCTCAGCAGCGCAACGCCTTAGCCACTGAGCCACCGCGGCGGGTGTCTTGTTGGCTTTACTAAGTGTACTTTTTACTACCAGCATGCCTTCGTACGCTTCTAATCAGCCGAGACTTTTTAGCTATTACTTAGTTTTATACAGTAATAGAAAAGAAACGACGTTACTTTTTTGCAGCAACTGTAACTGTAACTAGTTTCTTTTGGAAAATGTAACTGTAACTGTAACAGAGTTACCTTTTTGGGTTAGGTAACTGTAACTGTAACCCTGTTACTTTTTTTTGGTAACGTGCCCATGAATGGTTATAGGAAAATGGGCAACTGATGTTTCACTTGCGAGAAGATTGCGATGGCTCGGCGTTAAGAAAATTCAGTGGTCGCGTGTGCGCTGCAAACTCCTGCGGGGTAACCCAATGCTGATGCTGGAATGAGGCACGTTGGGGAGGAGTTAAAAGTAAGGGGAGAAAAATTGGTTGCGTTGAAGGGGCCGTAGCAGCACCTTCGGATTTACTGGCACTGGTAAGTAGAAAAGGGACATAGCAGGGAGCGACACACACGGGTAAACACACTGGCTGCACGCTACAGCTTCTCTGTTTAACCGTCTGTGCTAACTGCATTAATGTATTTTACCACCTTATTTTTTTTTCCTTTCCAATTCGAAAATTATCTATTGTGTATTCTTATGAAAAGAGCATCCGTATGCCAAGAAAGTGCGGACAGTCAGATGCAAACATGACTGATGTTTCTTTTAGGCTGCATAGTGTGCTTCTAAATGATCCGTGCCAAAGGTTTTTAGTAGTTTCGGATGTCTTCATTATACAAACTCTTTTTGAACACATAATTCAACTTTTGTCGAAGATGGTTGGGCGAGGCTACGGAGAATATAGACAAACTAGCCAAACATTTTGTGTTTTGTTAGCCCAAGTATGATAGTCTCTATCAAAATCGATGAGACTCTAAACGATGCATCAGCGCACTCCGGTTTAGGCGAGTATTGTTCAAATAATTTCGGAAAGTAGCAGCACAATTTGTAAAGTGCATTTCTGGCAACCAAAACACGAGTCGCTTCCCCTCTCTTTCAAATATGGATAGAGAGGTGTAAGCGGTGGTGCTCATGAAAATACTTTTCCTCACTTCAGAACACCGATGGGATGACCTTAGTGAAGGGCGCCCTGCCAGCCGGAAAGAAACGGGCCATGAACACGACGAACGTTCTGCGGCGAGGCTAAGCACATCCTATTTTGTGAGAACTGAGCGAGACCCCGTGCCTCTTTCTCTCGCATGACCCCGCAAGTTGCCCCACCTTGTCCCTCGGTTGCCGTGTGAGGGGCCGCGATCGACCATGCGTTGCTGCTGTAACTGGTGCTAGATTCTCCCCTCCCCCATCTCCCCAAGAGAGGTGTGATAGTGACGAACGGAAAAGTCGTGAGGAGTTTTACTGGACACGGAGGCTTGGCCGTGTCCAACGGTGGGGAGCAGGGTCGAATGAAGTGACTTAGGGCGGCTCATGAACTGTGGGTTATAGACTTTCAATGAGCACAGTGTCTTGGGAGCCATTGCTGTCCAGTGCGTATGTCGTGGCGTGGTGGTGAATTAAAGGGTAGCGAACAAGGTAATGAGGCCGCAGTGGTCCACGTACTGGTCCGCAGCGGCCGAAAAGATTCGTGCTCTTTAGAGATATGGATGCACGTAAGAAGTGTTGTGTGGGGAGGCGCGTGGACTGAGGGGTAAAGTGCCGAAAAACCGCTCGTTGTTTGTCGACGTAGTCACTGGGACAATCAGGTTGCGAAGGCTCGTCAAACAAGTTCCGTGGCAAACGCGGACATGTTTGACGTACGAGCTCGGCAGACGTGTACGATAGGTCCACTTCGTATTCGCACCGGATTCCTAAGAGCGTCAGAGGTAATAGTTTGACCCTCTCGGTTGGGAAGCCGTGCGCAGTCAGTGAAGCCTGGATGCATCGATAGAATGTTCCTTGAGGCCGTTCGACAGCGGAGGGTAGGCAGCTGTTCGGAGACTAGTCGTGACGGCAAGATGTAGTGGTTTTGTGAACACGGGCGACTCGAACTGCCGAAACACCACTTACAACCGGCAGTAGCCGCTCGAGCCGCTGCTGCAATAAAATTGAGCAAAGGCTCACGCCATCATAGGCGATGCTCATCCCGATCTTGAAGTAGAGAGTCAGGCGAATTCATCTGGTGTAGCTTTTTAACCAGCCGCTCACCAGGAAAGATGCCATCTCAAAAGTTATCACTTCTCGCGAGTCGCCCGCATCATCTTTGAAATACGCGCCCCCAAGTTTTTCTCTCTCTGTATGTGTGCAACAACTTGCCAGCTTTTGTGCGATTGATATCGGCTAAAATACTATGTATTCATTGTGCTTTCGTGCAACACGGGCACTCAAAATGATGAACTTCTGGTAAGATAAAAACGAACCATGCTTCATCTCCCAAATAAGTATAACGGAAAACAGTTAGCAAGGTTCTTGATTATCTCACGTTTCGTATTAGTGTTAAAACGTATAATCGATCTCGCACACCACATTTAGCGTCAATGTGCTGCCAGCGAAATATTCGCAACAATTGCGTTCGCTTATTTCGAGTGAACAAAACTAAAATGGTTGACCGACCGAAGCTACCGTTTAATTACTGCGCATCCGAACTTTCTGGGATATTGTATCCGGCAGCCTGTACGAGCTGAAACTGCACTTGGATGTTTTTCATTCAATTCGATTTTCCCGCTTTCGCACTGCCAGGGCACGATTTGTTAGGGGCTCTTTTTACAATTGCGGTTTTTGCGGAGACACATGCCCCTTGCTCTAGCGCGAGATATGCTGGGATTTTCAGCTGAAGATGTACTTTCCAACAAGTGTTTTTGTTTACAATCACAATAATTATGCCTGCGTATGTTTCTAATTGAAAGACAAGTGGAAATATTATTTAGTTTTCGTTAGCCTCAAATTTGCCTCCTGTTTCCACTTTTGAGCGTCCTTTATGTTTACCCTCAAATTTAGCTAATTTTTTTTTTGGTTGAGCAATACTGGCACTTGTGAAGTTGGTTCCCAAATTCTTAATTGTATAAATATTTTCAGTATGTGAAGGTCTTGTGTAAGAATTTTTCAACTTTGTGACGGGCGGCTAAATGGAGGGACAGAACAGACAGACAGACAGACAGACAGACAGACAGACAGACAGACTATTTTGGTACAGAGATCTCGAAGAAGATGGCAACTTTGTAAAGGAAATATCTGTACGAGGCGGACTCGATCCCCACGCTTCGTACCGCAGAACTAAGACGGCATTTTAAACCTTTACGCTCTGATGCGCGCCAGCCTGGGGTAAAATTTGTATGCCATCACACAGTACTCAATTAATGCAATCACAGCTGTGCTGTACCGTCGTCGGACGGTGCTTTAGGCACTGCGGTTGAGGAAGCGGAAACTAACAGGGCAACCAAACGATCTTGCACATCGTTGCATCCTGTCTACCATCAAGTGTGGCATGGAACCTCCAGATGAGTTGGTTCAGCAGAGCGGTCACACTACAGGAAGAAAGTGAAAGCTCTAATATATACTGAGGAGGTTAGCCCCACAAACAGGCGGCTCCTGCTACGTCACATTGATGTTAACATACTGAGACGAAACAAGAAGAGAATGGGAAGGTAAGTACCTACAAGCAATAAAAGAAAACAACAATAAAACTAAATATCCAAGGAACGTAGAAGAAATTGTGCAGCATAACAGGAAAGGTTTAAGGAGATCGAGTTTTTATAACCTCGGCCAATCTTGAGTCAGCTGGAAAACTTTACCACCCCTTCCTAGTAAATTTGGTAGAAGCGAGAAAGCTTTTTGGCATCAACCGTGCATCAAAACCTTCGCTGAAAGGGCCTGGTTGTTACATGGTTCAATATATGGTTATACGTTCAAAGAGACAAATCGCAAACAAAGAACGAACTAATGCGATAATTTTTCGCATAAGTTTTAACCGCATCTACGAACAATCTAAATCGGTGTACCGATAGGCGGATTCTTAGATAAAGCTAAACTATCGTATCCTCCGTTATGATCGATGCGTGTAGTACCTTTATCTGCAACCGTACCTTTTTCGTGATTTTCAAGTAAGCGTGGTGGCAGAATGGAAGCCCTTTTCACTCCCGCGGCCGTGCGTCCGGAGATCTTATTCAAGCGTATCTCTCGACCAACCAGTCTATTATGAAAAACATTAGTTTTTTAACAGGACGCCATAGAACCCACAGCAAGAGGTTTCGCTTTAAAAGTCAACACATCCTTTATCCCTATCACTGAGACCACGTGATTACGCTGCTGTCCTAGAAAGTGCCCAGTTTTGAAACGTTTCCTAGCATCTGTTGGGCTGTTACAGTGGTGAAGCATTTCAACTGTCGCATCCATCTTGTGTGCGAGTTAAACGCATTACAAACACTTTCATTACGAGACGTGCAGAGATCTATCTCATTTCAGTGGGGTGTCCGGCCATTCTGGCATCCACGGGAAAGTTACCCTCTCGGCCAGGAATGTCACCCCCATGTCACTATTCATGCTGGTGTTTATACGGCACCTCGCTGTTCCCATGACGCTCACCGGGTGGCACTGCCTCGATTCGGCCCGCATTGAGAAGGCGTGCGACGTCGTCCATCATGGCGAAGCTTCTTCTTCACTTTAGGAATGACACGCACGTTCCGAGGGTGATTGGCCGGGGCTCTGTGGAAAACCAAACTAACCATCCACAAACTCTTCCCATACCTTTTCGCGAGATTACGTCCCCTTGTGGCTGCAAACTCGGCATTTAAAATGTGCAGCCATACCAATCCACTGCTTCTCTGGGAACACTGTGTACATTCTTTTACGCAAATGCTAAAAGAGATCCGCCGCTCAAAGATAACTAAGCTAAAAGGCTACTATGACGAAAATGATTTTAAGCATGTTTGGAGGTATTTCTTGCACAGGTGTGTAGTATTTCCTCGTGGTAGTGGGAATTGTAGTGACGGGTTTGTTCGCCGAATTCCAGATAACCTGTTTTGCCTTCTATATTTAGTGTCATCATGTGTAAGTAGGTATTGTATAAATTTTTCCTGCTATTTCAATAAACTACCATGGAAGAAAAAGAGGAAAAGGTAGTGTAGGTATCGTGGGGTTTGGAACGAGCTTCCTGGGTTCGATCCTCGGGAATGCCAACTTTTTTTTTTAGATCGTGATTTATTTCACCCCTTCCGGCTCCAGCAGGCCACCTTGCGTTTACCGGAGTTTTATTCAAGGGGGCTTCCTTTGCGCAATTCTGCAGAATATTTTACTAAGAAATTCTAGTGAGTATTTTCAAAGTCCGCTTATTGCGAGAAGGAGGGGCCTCTCACAAGGTTTCGTTAAAGCTCAGCATCACACCGGAAGTGCTCGGGGTACACAGACTTCGAAACAGAATGCTGCGATGATGCCTCTAGAATGCAGTGGTAAAGACGAAGGTTCCAGTTCGCAGGAATTCAACTAACCAAATAAGGATTAGGACCAACTAACTGGAATATTCTTCAATGCTTGTAGTGTAGAGTAAAAAATGGTTACATCCCTTTTGTTCATTAAGTGTTTACAGAGTTTGTTATATGTTCTTCCGTTTTACTCTTTTTTTTCATTACCATCACCACTATGTTTCCATTCTAGAAGGGGGGTTCCGGCTAGTTGGTAGTCTATAATGCTCACATCCCAAAATCAATTAGATCAAGGGCTAAGTAAATAGCCACACAAACAAGCGCTGACTTTTAACTTTTACTGAAAGAGACACGTTCCGAAATATACATTAAAACAAAGCCACCTAACTAGGCGGCAAACAAAAATTGAACAAAACGGAACCACTATGCCCTTACCAGCATGGCCTAGTGTGATTTTTTTTGTTTCAATGTATATTCAGGTGGTAGTCTTTCCGAATAACAGTAAGTTGTAAGTCACCCATGGTGTGTCACTGTTCACTTCCTCCGTTGCCTGCGTCTGCGCTTTGGGTATTGCGTTTCTAAAGTCAATAAAATGACGAAAACCATATTATAAAGCGCCCTTCAAAAATCTGGGCTTGTTTTTACCGAAAAACTGTGCATCAACGACCCTTTTCTTGGTGCAGAACCATTCACCTCGCAAACTGCGCCAACTGAATTCTAAAAGTGGCAACCGGGGTTTTCCTTTAGTCCCTGTTAGTACTTCTCGTATAACAGTGTAATGAAGCGACCGGTGGGTGGTTAACTGGCTTTTTTTCGTGGAGATGTTGGAAGCCAGAATAGCACAATAATCTCGGTTGCGAAAAATACCTTTATGAACTCCATCAGCAATTTTCTCGTCCCATGTTATGCAATCCTACGTGGTTCCATGATAAATTGATTTGTACTCACAATGTCGTTCCAGCGTGCGTATGTACCTTAGCCAGTCGAAATTGTAACAACCTTGCCGCAATTCTTAGCCGTGTTTTCGTGAAACCTTGTGCAGCATCACTTAGGGTGTCGAAGGCGAACGAGAAATTCGACGTGGCTAGTACGTTGTGCACAGCTGGAAACAGAAACTACGAAAATGTAAAAAGGCAGGATACATTTGGCGGGGCTGTTTTAAATAGTGAAGCACTCTTCGTGGTTCTGAGAATTATTTTATATTATCTCACAGGCCCCCACGTATAAGTAGCCGTAGATAATGACTGGAAAAAAACTCTGATATCTGTGTGTGTGCAGATATTTGTTCCAAGGTGAGTACAAGCCCGGTTTTTTTCCGTGCCATGCAAAACGTTAATTCCATTTTTTGACATGCAGCACCCCCTTCCTTACTGATTTCTTTGGTAACAAACAACATTAATTGCGGATATTGTGCGTAGACTGAGATAAACTAAAAATGAACACTAAAAAACAGCACCAAGAACATTGGCCAAGCTTGCACTGTTGTTACGAAGCTCTGGAGAAAGTGTAGCTGGCAGCCCCTCTCCCTCCTTCGGAGACCCGGCTGTTGCACCTGACATTTATTCCCGAATTTTCCACTGAATGTTACCTTTGACTGCCAGCCGAGGATCGTTTCTCCCACATGCTTTTACATCTGTCTCAAAGTGATGGCGTTAGCACGAGCTGGAACCCAATGCCCAATCTAAAGCGGGCGCCCGCGCTACGAACCCAGAGGAAATTCTGTGCGCCCGGAATTACGTGATAAGCATGCCGAGCCCTCGATCAAAGAAGTATTAACTTTGAGAAACTGTGGCTTTTTCAAGTGTTGTGTATAATTTTTTTGATCCGACACCTGACTGATTTCCCCTATTTGGCGTTTTTGTGTGTTCGTCTCAATCATACCCAGCTTTCTCGCTCAAAATTACAACCTCTCGGGAACCTATAAAAACCACTTTAGGAAAATGGTATTTGGCATAACGCTAGAGGTCAACGTGGAGATTAAAACGCTAAAAGAATATTTCAGGTTTCTGAATGTTTTTGTGTGTACTTTGCTGTCAAATCTAACTCCCAATGCATTTCTATTGGATAGTTCTCATGGCTCAGGAACACAGTCGCGCAACGTGCGCGACTTGAAACTGTAGACAAAGCAAGTATTCACCTAAAATATTAGCTGTGCAAAAGAACATTTTCATTTCGCTAAAAAATTGCAGAGTAATCACTGTTGAAAGGACTGCCATGAGCGGGAAAGCTGCACATGTTATGCTTTAAAAGTGTTCTTCTAACTTCAGTGTATTGTATTGATTGCTTGACTATGTTGTCTCATCGTACGGCCATGTTTGAGCGCATTCTCCTATAAACTTCAAAGACAAAGCGATGATAGTTTCATCGTAAAGACGCCGGTTTTATAACGCAAGAAACCCAGGTTTGATTTCGGCCAGACGAAATGATTTATTATTTTCGTTCGATCGGCTGCAGATGCTATTGATCGCCGCCGCTGATAACGCCGTAACCCTCGGCCTTTGGGATATAAATTTGGGTTGGTTGCCTGTTTCACGACGTAGAGGTCCCGGGTTCTATCCCTGAGACCTCCCTTATAACATTATTTTCAGTGTTGTAGGTTGTTGGGTAGAATGAAGGAACACAGCTCGGGCTAAACAGCTCTTCTGATTTGAGATCATCAACTACATCACTGTCGAAACGGCAACAATGGAGGCGGGCGGCAAGAAGCTTTCCGAAATCAAGTCAAACACCAAATAAATCAACCCGGAAGCAAGCGGACGCTAACAACGATCAACTGCCTTATTCCGTCGACAGTGCCGGCATGGCATAATTGAATATACGTCGGGTTCATAACCTGAGGGAAACATCTTAGATTCTGACCATGAAAACAGTTTGAAATTTTTGTCACTTAACGCACTACCACCACCATCGTCAGCGAAAGTTGGCCGTCCAACAGTGTGTTTTCGGTGGACAACAGGCGATTTCAGTGATAACCTGGAAGTTTCGACTTAAAATTCAGCTATGGCGACTGTCGAACACGGGCTGTTCGTTCCAAAACCCACGATTCTACACCGAGGCTACTGACACCGAAAACGAAGCTTTTTTTACCAGTTCTATAACAGAATAGATGGAGTGCTCCAGGGGCAGCCGTAGTTGACGGTGGCTGCGGAAGACACACTCGGGGCTCATACAATAACCATAACTCAAAGCAACCTGCTGTAAAGAGTGAAGACAGAAGCAGTCGCCTCTGGGGCCTTGGAACTGCTGTTGCACCTAAGAATTAGTCTTTATCCCCTGTTTCCTTCTCTCCTCTTCCGTTTTCCTACAAAGTTTGTTCAGTCAGTCAAATGCTGGACTTGTACACACAAGGGAACTGAATCCCGTGTGTACGTGTGGTTGTGGCTGCGTGCGAAAGGCAACTTTGATACAATAGAGCACACGGTATGAGATATCACGAGCACAGAGACCGGTGGATGTGCCCTACTTGTTAGGGGCTATACTCCTCGGGGAGCCGGGGTGTTGGTGTCTCGTGTCGTAGTCGTCGTCGTCGTTGCCGCTATCATCGTTCGCTTCATGTAGTCGCGGTACTAAAACACCGGGAAGCTCGTTTTCGCCTCCCGCTGGAAGGTATAGTGCACTAAAAAAACACGGGGACACTCGTTTACGACTCCCGCTGGAGAGCTTCGTCCTTGAATGACAAGAGGCTTTTACAGCAAATTCGCTTGCCTGTACCCTCGAACAGTTTTATCTCCATTGGCAAAAAAGCCAAGGCGCAAACAATACACTGATCCCCTTTATGCATCGCCCCTAAACAGGTTACACATTAGTGGAGATGGAACGTAATTTTTTCTAGCGTCACAAAGCATGCTTTTTGCCGCCGAACCATGCCAGGGTAGTCGAACGTAACACAACCGAAAAAGAGATTGACAATCAATCGCGACGCGCATACATTGCTAGATTAATCTCAATTGTGTTTTAGAAACTGAAAAAACTGCTCCAACCACGCAACCAACTTCGCAAGCATAACAAAAATCGCCTCTCGGATTTTGAGAAGAGTACACAAATCCTGCCTGACGCGTGCTAACAAAGAATCCTCCCCTTCTTGAGCGCTTCCATTATTTCTGGCTTGTTAAAAGAGCAGGTGCTGCATTCCCATTGCCGAAAAACTCTTTGGACGAAAGCTCAACTTCTTATTTCTCGGTAGATCGAGCTTTCCTCTTTTATTTAGGGCTGTGCCAACAAACCTGTAATGAACGTTGAATAATTTATACGCTCCGACCTAAAGATCCTCTCAGTGCTGCTTCTTACAGTCTCCAAATTCTCACAATCAGCATGCACAATCGCCTCATCGTTGCTTTGTTCAGCTAGATACTAAATCATCATCAGCTCTATTATCATCAACAGCAGCGAGCTGCAGATCTGCTGCATGGCAAAGGCCTTTCCCGCTGACTTCCAACCACTCCTGTGCTGCGATGCTCGAGTCCACTGTCGGCCATCAAAATTCTTATTTTATTCCCATATGTACGAAGCAAAGTTTGATATCCACATCAACTTTGCTTTGTTGAAGGTTACGCCACCTTGGGTTTATTGCCTAAATCTGGTCGATTATCCCCTGCATCATGTTACTGCCTTGTTCTTCCTCTTAGTGTTTACTCTGTCATCGTAATGTTCCACCGGTTGTCTTATGGTCTTATTACATGGCCAACCCCAAGATGTTTCTTTGTTTACTTGAACTACGACATCATATACTCGATTTTGTTCCCTGATCCAGGAACTCGCTTCCTGTCCCCAAGTTTTACAATTATCATTACGCGGTTGATGGCCTGTGAGTCGATCAAATTATGCTTTAAAGTTTTAGGCGAAGCGTTAGTGTTCGCACTGGTCTCGTTGTACACCAATCCACACTACAAGAAACCGAACTTCCTCTGTCGATGAGGATGAATGATCGTGGGTGAATGGAAATAGAAGGCGCTTCCCGTTGCCAGAATTGAACCTAGGTGCCTCTCTTCATGAAGCCGGCGTTTATCCGGCTGCTGCATTTCGACATGGTCTAACCAAACGCCAAGCAGCTGGTACCCATTCACGCTATACACCCCAAAAAATTCAAACACTATGCTACGGTGTGTACACAAAAGAATTGCTGTGGGTTTTTTAGAAAAGTGTGAGTACATTCAGGGCCGCATATACTCGCAGAATGGAATTGCCCAACCAAAGAATCCATCACGATAAAGCTTTGAGTTCAACCATCGTCGTCGTAGGGCTGGGGATGTTGAGCAAAAGCATTTTAATACGGCGCCATTTCAGCTTCGTCTGTCATCACCGGCTGTTTGCACTGGTTGTGTAATATTTTTTTAGTGATTTAGATAACTTACTTTTCAATATTGGAGGGTGCTTGCCGTGTGCTTTCCAGCGCAAACCGATTCGGCGCTGGCTTTCCGTCTCGTGTTTGAGTATTCACGGACCGCGGTAGTTATTTTCTTGCTTTTTCTGGCGTTTCATTTCTTAGGCTGAAGAGGGCGATTTGCATGCGTATCACTCATTCCTTTAAATTTATTCATATTTATTTGTAGCACCACGACCATAGTTTCAGACTGTAGTTCCATAGCTACTAAGCTATTATTTATTCCAGTACATATATCCATGAATGACTTTGGCTTCCAGAGAAAAAGACGGCATCACCGCTCTGATCCATAGAGTTTCATACTAATATATACTAGAGGGAAATCTGGCGCTGCATTCGCGTGCCGCCGCGGGCGGCGCCATTGCAGCTAGCGACGTGCCTCGCCTCCTTGGCTTGGTTAGCCACGCGGCTTCTTTTTCGTCTTGAAGCCAAATCCACAAAAACTGGTAACATTGATTTTTTTATTCAGCTTGCATGAACCTTCTAAATAATCCCTGGCAAATACATCTTTCTGGAGGTTTAAGTTTATAATGATAAAACAAATTCGATTAATCTACTGCCGTAATATTGTTGCATTTTTGCAGCCAGAGGCAACTTTTCAGCCTGTTCGTGAGCCATGCCAAGGACAAGTGGAACGTGCCTGCCCGGTACATGACAGAACGCTCGCCGAAGCGCGGCTCCACTAGACGGTGGCGCGAGATTTCCCTCTAGTGTATATTAGTATGAAACTCTATGCCCTGATCACCCCTTCATGCCTGACAGGCTGGGTCTTCTCGGCCTCTGGACAAGTTAAGTACCCTATTGATCGTTTAGGGTTGACTCTATCTGTTCCACTTTATAGAAGCAACAAATTTGGGGTATGCAAAAAGGGCTACACATAATTGCATTCGACATTTTTTTTGTGCTTCGGGTCGCATAGATTTCTGAAGGGTACTAATGATTGGATTTGTAATCATAAAAAACTTTCACTTTACCACCATTGTCTTTCAATAGATAAACTAGTATTTTGAGGGCCTCATGAATTACAGTACGGTATTCAGCCCTGGCCAATCCCCCTTGAGGGTACGGGGCAAAACCTTGAGGGCATCATCATCATAATCATCACGGGCTCTCGAGTCACATTACCTTGGTATCTTACGTGTCGTGTGAGCTTCCTTCTGGTATTAGTATTAGCATTGTCATTCTTATTTTAAAGGCAAACCATAACGAGTTCTCGGCTTCCTCAAAAATCAGCACGCTCTCTGTTCTTCGGTGGATCCCTCGCAGGACCTTCCCTGCAGTCTCGCACAATCGCTAGCTTTCTTAGGTAAGCGTTTTCAGCAACGTGCCGGCCCACACCAGATACCTACTTGGTAGTCGTGTTCTTATGGTGCTTTTGCGACCAGCCGCTGCTGGGTTATCGCTGTGTATGTCCAAAGTAACAGGCTCTAGCACAGTTGTTTGTCAGAGAGAAACATCTTCGTTATGAAGACACGTGTTTGTTTATAACAGCTTATGCACTAACTGATTTACTTCCTTCCTTCGAGTTCTGGACTTTCTTGTCACCTCCTTAATGTTGCTAGCTGAGTTAGAAACGCTTTTTCACCGGCAAAGTGCATTAAGCCGCCGAAAGTTAGTTGGCAGATGCCGTCCAGAAGTATGGGGGGATAAATTTGTCGCAGTTCGCACAGGACCGGCATATTTGGAGATCTATGACAGTAGCCTTGCCCTTGCAGTGAACGTATACAGATAATGATGATGATGCTGTCGATGGAAGTGTTTTCTTTCGTGCCTCCTTGCATGCTTTTACATCGCCTTGATTAACATGTCCTTGCTCGGAACCAGCGAGAACGTGACGAGTTATAAATTTTGGGAAAATGTCACGATGTCGAACGTTCACTGATTTATACACCTCTAGTCACGCCAACTCTGTCGCTTTGTATCCGCAACGAGTTAAAAGCGCAGTGTTTGCCCCTTCTTCCGTATTTCTGTCATCCATTGTTCGATTTTCTGCCTGATCTCAGCATACATCATTTTCTGCACTTCCAGGTTTTTTTCCCGGTAGATACCTCATTTTTCCTCCACTATCGTCTCTTCCATAACAGTTGTTTTTTTCTATGTTCTCTCGACGCCTTTTTTCACTGGTCAATATTCTCTTTTATTTCTTGATTCCTCCAGCTTCTCGGCTTTCTCTTCCCTTTCCATAGGCTTCGTTGCTCGGCTTCATTCATCTTATGATTTAAAAACGCCATCATTTCGTCGTACTCCCAATGTTTGTCCGGACACCGATTGATTATACCTTCCATCATATCAACGACGATCTCTAAATGTTCATTGTTCAATTTAGTTTCTCCGGTTACAGCGATTTTTATGTTTGTACGGGTTGCGCCACCAATGTGCGAAATAATCCGCTTATGGTCGCTACCTAAGCTGTCTGTTCCATTTTCATCTATTTTCATTTCCTTCACCCAACGTATACTGTTTCGGAGACTAGACTATAGTCTATGGTGGGCGGTCTGTTACCGCTTTCCCACGTTGTTTGTCCGTCACACTTTTTTCTGTGTTTACTATTACAACCCGGCTTCTCTAATATAGATCTATTACTTGAGAACTACTGTGATCTGTGTATCCATCCAAATCTTCTATGTGGGCATTGATATCTCCAACTAAAGTTATTTCACCAGAATCGCTGAACTAATATTTTTATATCTTTTCTCAAACAGTGCACCATTTCCTCCTTTTCCTGTGTGAGCTCGGTTTCTGGTACACAGATACAGAACTCCTAACTATGTATTTCTCCGCTATGGTGCCTCTAACGCATATATGCTCTTTAGAGCTTTCATGTACTCTCTGCCAGTCGTTCCTTGTTTATTAGGCAAGCCAACGCCTCCCTCTCTCCATTTCTGTGGCCCTGTTGCATCGTTCCGTAACGTAATTTTCTATCACAGGTGGGGCTTCTAGGTCTGGTTGGAGGGCCTTGGCTAAAGCGTACACGCCTATTTCTTCCTGTTCAAGCTGATTTTGAATTCCCACCCACTTATCAGGCATTCTGCCTCCGTGCATATCTATGTACCTGAATAAATATTTATTGCATTTGTTTCCCCCCTAGCTTTACGCTTACGGGGTCTGTTTTTGAAACTCACAATATTGCCCGCACTATTGTTTCCACTTTATTCCCCTCTGGCTACGATATCAGCCACGCCTATATGTTCTTCTCAGCCACGCCCTCACCCACGCCTATATCTCTTCTCATACAGTTCACGATTTCTACTTCTTCCTCGCTACGTCTGCTTCCGGTCCAGAGATACACAACCCCTAACCATGCATTTTTCGCGTTATGGTGCCTCTTACCCATAAATGGTCCATAGCGGTTTCAGGCGCTCTGTGCCAGTTGGTTCCTTGTATAATAAGCATGCCAACGCCTCTCCCTTCCTTCATTCCTGTGGTTCTGTTGCGTCCTTTTTATCACAGGAGGCTGTTCTAGGTTTCGGTTGTGAGTCTCGGGTAAAGCGTACACAAATATTTCTTCCTGTCCAAGTTGATTTTAAATTTCTACCCACTTTACAGGCTTTCTGCTTCCCTGCAAATTTTTGTACCTGATTAAATATTTATCGCATTTGTTTTTTCCTCTCACTTTCCGCTTACGGGGTGTGTTTTTGTCTTTTATAAAGCTGTCCGCTCTATTGGTTCACTTAAATTCCCTCTGGCTACGTTCTCGGCCACGCCTGTATGTTATTCGAAAAGCTCTAGACTTGATTGGCTCTCAGCGTTCAGTGCAATTACTTCATTCGCTTCCCCTTTGTCGCCTACTTTACCTTCCTTAGTTTCGCCGGGCCCTTAAAAAAGCTACTTCGCTCCCACCTAAGCGCCACCCAACCTTGTGTTCTAGCCTGGGGCTGAATTGAATCCCGTCCCACTGAAAAGCTAGCCTATGGCAAATGGTACCCCCTACCTTGTTCACGTATATCACTTCAAACCCAGGTTCTCTGCCTCGCTTTTTGATCTCGCCATTAGCAGCGACTACTGCTCGTTCGGTGTGCACGCCCTGATTCGTCACCTCCGGCACAGTGCAGACTGCAATGAGTTCATTTGGGGCTGTCACTCACAAATCATTTACTGCTTTCGCTATTTCCTAACCAAGTTTTACCTCTCCCCCTTAAGAACATCGTTAAGCCCGGCGGCAATCACGAGAAGATTTGTAGCTTTACTGCACAGCGCCAACTGCCCCTTCGCTTTTGTCACCACCGTCTGCATCGTTTGACCGGAGGAACACCCAACATTCACGCGCTTACATCCCTGTACCCTCTACACTATAGCAGCGCTGCTCCTCTTTACATTAGAATGTCCCGCTATGATTACCGTGCTATCTTAACTTAGCCGTCTTAACTTATCTTTGCTATCTTAACTTGGCTTTGTGGCGCCATCTGTCGTTTGCCAAACCGAGCTTGCAGCATGTTCAGAACCGTGGGAATAGTGCAAGATAGTTTGAGAATTTATGCGATTAGTCCCTGTAAAGTGGACGTTTAGTTCGTTTCTGCTTATAAAATATACGCTGTGCTTGGTTGCGCATAGACCGGCGTTAATAATTTGCCTCCTGTTTTAGTTAAACATCCCAATGTTCGTGCGGCCGTGAGTGTGAGTGGAAAAATTGCTGCGGAGGCTCAGTGGGTAAGGCGTTGCGCTGATGTGCCCGAGGACGCGGTTTCGATTCCAGCCAGCGGTAGCCGTTTTCCTGATGGAAGAAAACAACAAGAATGCCTGTGTCCAAATTTCCGCAGATGTTGAAGATTCTAAGATGGTTTAAATTATTCCTTAGACTTCCACTTCGGCGCGCCTCCCAGCCAGCGTGTCCCTTCAGGGCATGAATTGGTGAAATTTGTATTCTTTGATCTTCTGGTGGAAACATGCTTTTCTGTGATAGCGTAAGTTGCAGACACGGCTAGCGACCGTGTCTGCCGAGCATACTATCGCCAGCGGTGCATAGATCAGACTTCACCACGCAGGCGCGGCACCTTCTGAAAATGCGAGTCCTTTCTTTTGTCTCGGCCGTGGTATCCTTGTCCTTTCCTCTGTTTAGTTGCCGCGGCGCGACATTCCAGATTTGGCGGAACCCTCGATTCTTGCATCCCCAGTCGCAGCTTCCCGGTTGTACCGGCGATGTATTTCTGTGGACGCCTGGTGAGCACGGCTGATCGCGAACCACTAGGAGCGACAGGAAAATGTAAAAATTGAGCCTAATAACGCTGTCGCGTTAAACACTAGCGAATTGCCGAAAGCGTGACCGTGAGCGCAGGCTTTCCGGCGGCCGCCGAGCGTCATCGGCGCGCGTTTGTCAATCCAAACGTACTCACTCAGTGAGATTGGCCAAGATTGTCGTAAAACGCCAGCGTTACCGTAGTCGTTGCAACACTTTTTTTTTAATTGCGATAGTATGTTCTTTGGCATAGGGTCCTACAGGTAAAAGTTTGCTTCCGTTTCCCGGAGAAAACAACGGTGGAGGTGGCCCCACAGCCGTCGCTGAAGATCGGCTGGTCTCCCGGGCTGCAGGCCTGTGCCGCGAAGGTGTGGGATCTGGCGGCACTCAGGGAAGGGCACGTCCATAGCAGGTGATTTTCGTCAGCGTCTTCGGCATTAGGTGCACAGAAGGGGCAGTTGTTGGTAAACGGGGCGTGGTATCGTGGTGGCCACGCCCGGGTTACCGCAGGAGAGAGGGCCCCCCCAATTCGAAGTCTACGCAGCAGAACCTCCTCCCAGCGGGGAGCCCACTGGGGCAGTCTGTTGCACACAGTGAGATGAGAGCGCGTGTGGCGCGACGTAGATCTTCCTTTATTTGGAGAAAGTGTTCATGTGGCTCAGTTGTCAGCAAGGGCAGGGGCCGTGGAACCGACGTAAGGCGACAGGAACTATCCGCCGCAATATGAGCGGTGATAGTATTACGCCGGATCCACGACAGTCGGAGAGGGCAGGGGTACGAGTCCAGAAGGTTATGAAAGTCTCTTAAGACCGACGAGTTATAGGCAGACGAGTTAGAGGCAGACGAGAGCAGACTTGAGACAGCCGAGTTAGAGTTTTATCACAGTGGCTGCACCTGCGTGGCCTCCGCCATTGAATGACCACGTCGACATTTTTTCACCATAAAATCATCCTTTTCAGGTAAGCTTCATTACGCCTAACCGCCTGCTCCAATACTGGCCGTTCAAACCTTTTAGCTACGGCCACTTTTGGGCAAAGTACAAATCGAGGCTGATTCATTACTTCATTTTCGTTTTTGGTTTTATCTCATAATTTTGCGACTAATTTTCTGGTTCTACCTGGCCCTGCCTAATGATGTTGACCCGCTAGCCTACGGCATACCTTCTTTTTCGATAAAAATTACGCTTTTTACGACACTTTACTCAATATAAGCGTAGTTAGGTTACATTAACTGAAAGCGCCCGTTTTAGTTTTAGTTTTGCCTAATGAATCGGCTCGTCAACTCCACACCGAGAAGCTAGATGTTCCACGCATAAAAATGAACCAGCAGAAAACTGCAGCATGCACCATATGTATTTACTCTGTTAGTTTAAAAATGAAGATTTTAATTGAACATATCTACAGATTGAAGAAACAAGAGCACATGTTTCTCCCGAATAAACGAATGTTCGGGCACCCAATGACAGCCAAATAATACAAACAGACAGGAAAGCTTGGCACAGACGTCACTCTGCCGCAAATTATTGCAAGTGAAGCAAGGGAACTCGGGAGAAATATTTGTAGTATACATCGGCGATGTCTATTCTCGCGGAAGCCGGCTCAATTTCTGAAAATAATTTATTCCGACAGTCACCTCATATTGGCTATCAGAAGTAACATGACAAGCTACATTAAATCTCTTCTGCCGAACGCTGGCGGCCCGTATAGCGTCGGTAATTTAATTCCCTCCCATAAGTATAGCTGGTGATTAAGGTCTTAGAATTTTAGCCATGATTTGTGCACTGCAAGGGACAGCCAAGGAATAACGTGCGTGACGATAGGCTGTCCCGCAATCGCTCGTTCCATCAGACGCTAGGGAACCAATGTACGAGCGTAGCTTTAGAAGTTCACAGATTAACGCAGTTGAAGAGTTGAAAATGTGTTTTTATTTATAGGCCCTATGTAGGGGTACTGTAACATGATCATTCAGAAATATCAATGGCATGATAATACATGAACGGGGGCGAGGTGTTCTGATTGATGGATAGTAGGGTTTAACACGCCAACGCAACGGAGGCGGAGACGCGCCGTAGTGGAGGGCTCCGGATTAATTTGGACCACCTGGGTATCGTCAACGTGCGCCAAAATCTCGTACACACGGGCGTATTTGCTTTTCGCCTTCATTAGAAAAGTGGCCTACACGGCCGGGAATCGAACCCGCGACCTTGTGCTCGAGCCCGCTCGTCGCGAACGTTTGCCATTTCAGCAAAACATCCCAAAGATTTCGCGCAAAATTAGTTGGTGTAGAGGCCACGTGAAACTGACCTCCCCAGAGGGCTCGCTCGCTGGGAGGAGATCTTGCCGCGGAGGCTTCGAGTTGTGGTGGCGTTATTCCCAGCAGTTACTCAAGCTTGGCCTGCCCGTAACTACACCCCGTTTGCGGACACCTGCCCCTTCTGTGTGACTCCTGTGCCAGAAGCAGACCATGAACACCTCTTGTGGAGTTGTTCAGGTATTAGAAACCCCAGAATCCAACACCTCCGAGGCACAGGCCTCCATCCTGGGAGACCCCTCGATCTTAAGCGTTGGATATGGGGACCCCAGTACCGGTCTCTACTGGGCTTTCTGCGTGCAACTGGTGCAATGTTGTACCTATAAACTCCTCTGTTATGCCGTAGGGCAATCTGTCGCATTAAAAATAGAAAAAAAAACCATCACTAGGTATTTAGTTCGCTAATTGGATAACACAATATGTGCTGATTATGCTCTCTTCGTCTGGTTGGTTGCATTCTCAAAAGAGGGAACGAGCCAAATTTCAAGACGGAGTCCTGCAAGCCAATTAGCAACCTTTGCCATTCCGACAACTGCGACACTGAATATGACCTTTGGCGTAAGCAATTGAGAAACACGGACTTCGGCGGAAACCTGATCGATATTCTGGCATTCGCTGGATTTATCCCTCTATCACTCGCTCTCTGTACACGGCCATAATATTCCTCGTAACGGCGTGGTGTCCCTAAAGCGGGATTCACACGACGGAGAAACCCTCTGTTTCTGGCACGCGGGACCCGCTCACGTGACCGGTTTTCGGCTCCGACCCTCGGTGGGGATCACCCGCCGATGCGCCGGGAAACAAAATGCCTCCGCATGTTTTCGCTCGATGGTGGTGGCCCTCGGCGGGGAATGGAACCTCTTCCCCGGCGCTGTCGTCCGCTAGTCACTCCGCGTAGCTCCGCACGTGTGGATGCGCCGCCAAGCTGAATAATCCGGTCACGGGCTGCTGACGTAAGATATCCGTCCGCCTCCACGCGCCTCTTCCTCCCTCGTGTGAATCCCGATTATCGAGCGTTCGGTTACGCGATTCGCAAATTGGCCTGAATTCGGAATTCACCATTGGCCTGAATTCGGCAGGCCGCCACTGCATTGGAAAAATGCAAACAAGGAAGGGCAAGGAGTGTTCCCGCAGATAACTTGCAACGCGCGTGCCTCTAGACGCATGGTGATTTAATCAGGTGACTGCGTGCAAGGGTGGGTTTTGCGAAGCAAACGAATCTTAGTTGTCCTGCTCGTCACATTATTTAACTTTACATGGTTTTTAGGTCGGCGCAAGACTGTGTCTTTGATCGTGGTTGTATAAAAGGTTGCCGTTATGTATTGAGGTAGTTTTGTTAATAAATATTTTGAAACGGGCTACCCTTCAATGCAGAAAAGTGCTGTCTGTGCTGTTCCATATGATAACCCTTAAATGCTGTGAATGGATTTTTTATATTATTTTAACGCCCTCCCTCCCCGCCTTCCCGGCCCACCTCCAGCCGACTCTCATGCTCTGGCGATGGCGATGGATCACACCCCACCCGTGATTATTGTCGGAGTGTGATCCAGCGCCAGTGAGAAAAAGTGCGTTCGCATGAAGCACTCGAATTCAGATTTGGGTACATTCGATGAGATGTAGATTAAAAATTAAGATTCCATCGTTTCTGCACAACCTCAGTCGACTTTGCCTGATTGCAGTTAAAATGCCTATCGCGCGGTTGCCAACTCGCTTCGCACACACTATTCCAGTGTATCCGTTCACATTGTAGTACGCATCCGACCACGTTTGCGAATGACGCAACAAAGGCACCTCGTTAAGGAGGAAGTCGTAAGTCAGATCCCTCGAGTACAAAACTAAGGATGAAAAATTCAAAGTAGCAAGTGCAATCCATTGCTTTTCTGGCGGAACGATGCGTCTCACACGGTTATTATTAGGACCAATACGTACTACCTGGCAGTATCTTATCAGTTGTGCGAGAATACTATCAGAGTCTTGAGTTCATCCTACCCTCTATTGTATCACTATTGAAAGGTTGAATGAATTAAAGTTGAGTTCGTCGTCAGGCACACCACGGAATCTGTGCTCTTCTTTACAGGTACAATTCTTTAACGGAGTGTAACAGAAGGGGGTGGACAAAATCCATTCCTTCTAGAGAACGTCGTTGATGAGTTCTTGACACAGTCACCCAGTGTACTTTCTATGGGTGATTTCGTAGTGACATTCTCTTTAAGCAGACTGGCGAGCTGGCATCGTTGTGAGTTTGCGCACCTGGATAATAGGCGTGCGAACCTGAGTTCGAAAATCTAAGCGCCGGTTCTTTTGTTAAAGTTGTTTTTTTATTGTGGATGTGGTTTTATTTGAAATAGCGTACCTTGCTAACACGGATATTTATTTATGAAATCGCTGTGGATTATAAATGTGATTTTGGCTTGTTTTGTTATCTTAAGACAGTTTCAGCTATCGTTTTTCGGCGCCTTCGTGGGCTTTTTAAGGGAAGAGAACAGTACCGGCTGTTTACATGTCAGCAGTTTGTGCTGGCCGACCTAGATTCGGTAAGCACATGTGAACGTTAATTTCCTTCCAATAAAATCAGTAAGAATCCTTTTCGTCTGCGCATATTGTTGTCGCTTTCAACCCAGTTGACCACATCACCAAAATACAGAGAGAAATAGATGCGGGTGCAGTAGTTCCCAAAGAATTCATGATACGAATAAAAAAGATTGTAGCTCAGCACGCCACCTTCAGGCACCACATTTTCTCGAAATAATTTCTTGGGTGGAACATTTCGCTCTTCTTGTAAGTTGTCTTTCATCCGTATAGCATGATTTCCCACACTCGATACGCCACACATCAGGAATGGTACCTTGAGGACATTCCCTCTCAAAGGATGTCTGCAGATCGAATGAAGGCATAAAACAGCGCTGCTGGTGTACAACAGCATCTTTGACGAAAAATCTGGTAGCTACTAGGTAGTCTATTGGGGACCTACCAGAATGAAAACGTGCCTGTCGATTTCCAACGCTGCCATGGCACTACGAAATATCCGAGAAGATGATTAATCCTCTTATTACAGAATTCACGTGAAAATGATAACTGACATTGGCCAAAGTCTTCTTGCAAGCATCGGCTCTTTCCCTTAGGTTTAAGTATGCTATTACAAAGCTTCTTTCCTGGGAGTTGTAAACTGCCCGGCACTTCATATCAACTTAAACGGAAGCGAACACAAAACTAAGGAAACATCCTAATTCTAAAGAAATCAACGTACACATATCCTTACAGAATCTAGCTCAGCCAGCACCAATTGCTTACATTTGTTCACACCTCGTACTGATCCCCCTCCTAAAATGGAGACGAAGGCGTAGAAAAACAAAAGCTCAAACTGCCCAAGGAGAACAAGACAACCCAAAACAACATTTGTAATATTCAAGGTTCCCCAAATAGGATATTCGCGGTACCAAAATATGGTACTTTGAATAAAAGAACAACGATAATAACAACAAAAGGAACAATAACAAAATTCGGCATTTATTGATTTCGTATTAAGCTTCGCACGCCCAGTAGCCACGGACGCATCCTCTCACCACGACGCCTGAGAGCAAGTTCGCGAAAAACAGTGTCACAAATGTCACAAGGGAACCGCTCCCTTACCGGACACGCTGTGTCACTCGGCTGGGCGCAGTCACAAGCATTATACGTGACTAGGCGCTTGTTCGCTATTCATATGCCATAGAGGAACGTGCGTGGCTTTGGGCGCGCTTAACAAAAGAAGCTATTAAAGCAGGTAAAGAGCACCCGTGGTGTAAAAACCAACCTAAGAGACAACAAAAAAAAACTAAAACAAGCAAAAAAACTCTAATTAGGAAAAAGAACAATCAAACATATATGGCTACCGCATCTAGCCTTGCTGATACCATTGACACCGACATTAAAATGACAAGACCAACCAACTTGCTAAAAGACGTTTTAAAACACTCCACAAGAATTGCCCATAGCAGCATAAAAGAACCCGACGACAAAATTGTGCACAAAGACCTAATATAGACGGGGCTACAAAGGCAGACACCACCGCTGTAGCCAGGCCGTTCGTCGGCGGAAAGAAAACAGAGGAGGGTCTTTCGAAGGTAGAGACAGCGGAACCAAACCATCATATGTGCTGGCTCGGGGCTACACAACCGCGCGACAGAAGCGCAGACTCCAAAACAATTCGGCATGTGAGCTTAGTGATTCCCATATATACCGATTTAAACTACTTAGCTTTGGAAGTTCGAGAATTGCGAGAAAGCTACGGGAATTTTCGTAATCGCTATTGATCAGATCCACTTGGTCCTTTCGCATTTTGTAAATCCTCATAAAACACATCCGCATTGGTATTCACCAATTTAAAAACGGAGTCCCCTTCATGACAATCAGTGCGCAGAAGGTTGCGTTTCTTTAGCTGCCAGATGCCTGTATTTGGTCTCTGCATTTTGTTTTCCTGCCCTGCAAACCAATCCTTAACGTATCTTTGCCGTATGCTCACTTAATTTCGTAGGGTCCGCGTTGCCGAGCAGGTGCTGTCAAAAAAGTTAATCAAGCCATGCGAATAAAGCGAGCAGTGGACGCGAAGAAGCGCCAAAACAGGCCTCAAACATCTGTCGCTAAAGCAAGAAGGACCATCGAGAAAAGCCTGCACAGCAACAAGGACCATTGTGTGTACATATTTGGTGTTGTGAATTGGAAGAAATTTTGTTTTGTAACTAAACATTTTGGAACCCTAAAGGTGAGGCCCTGTTGCATCGAAGCATGACAACATAGCACGTATGCATACAGCTCCCTCGCTTCAGTGCTTGATTCAGAAACTTCAAAAAGGAATGTAACAACCTGAATTTCATAGCTGTTTATCTGGGTACAAGTTTTAGAATACCTCCTTTCACTCTTGGAAATTGAAAAGGTTGCTGCCTGCCGGCTCCCTATCATTGTTGCCAGTATTCGGTTTATGGCAATATACTTGCGGCAGAGTTCTATCAAGGGCGCTGTCAGAAAACTATTTAGGCCTAAGTTGCTCTTCGAAATGCCCTTTCATTTGAGATTGAGAGTTTATCCACCACAATATTGGAATGTCTGCTGCCAGGGCCGTACCCAGAAATTTTTTTCGCCGGGGGTTATGACTTTTGGGAAGGGGGTAGTTTTGCTGAAAGCAACAGTAAGTATTGTTTACGTGCTGCCTGGAAAAGATTTCGGGAGGGGTTTGAACCCCCAAACCTCCCCTCTGGGTACGGCCCTGTCTGCTGCATTAAAAAAAAACAAGAGGCGCTGCAACTCCCGTGTTGCTATATATTTTTGTATATCGTTTTATCTCAAGGTAGTCATCTGCCGCAGTGGAGCACTCACTACGGCGTTATAATGCTTAACCCAATGACGACGGCTTGAGCTCGGCCGCGGTTGCTGCTATTGAAATGGAAACCAAAAGCGAAAATTCCCGTGTGCCGAGATTACGATGCGCGGTAAAGGTCACCATGTGGTCGAAATTATTCTTAAGCCCTCCACAAGAAAGGGCTTCATAGCCCAAGAGTAGCTTCAGCACGTCAAAGCGCCCCCTAAAAAGAATTCTACGCCATTGAGATAATAATTTCAGACGCAGCATATAGTACCGTTGTGGTAAGGCAATAACTATGTTGAAAAGCTGGTGCATGGCTTCGACCCATATTAAATTGAGCTAGGTTAGTTTTACCAGCTGTAAAACAAGGGTGTATATAGCAAGTGGTCTTTTTTGTTACCACGGCAGGGTCTGTGCCTTAAAAAAAGTATTCATAAATATTTTTGCTTTGGAGGGTACAAGTACTGGTAACACAGAATAGTTCTTAGCTCTATGACACGACGCTGGCAGTGATGCGTAGAACAAAATTGCGAAGTACACAAATTACGTTGCTCTTCGCCCGGAAAGGCCGTGCGCCCGGGAAGGCAGTGCAGAAATGGAAGAAGCTTTAAGGAGAGTTGCTGATTCAGTGCGGTCTTCACAGAATATATAATCTCAATTATCTATAGAGCAAAATATCGTGATAATTACAGCATATCACGGGCCAGGAAAAGGAGAAAAACTCTGTTACTTACCTAACTTTGCCCGTGTATCCTAGTTTCGTGTCACCAGCAAGAGCTTATGATAAATATAGAACACGCCAATGGATTGCAGAAATTCTAAACAAAAGTAGAGAATAATAGGGCTAAGAAGAAAAAATTGCGCGGCGATCTGTGGTTGTTTTTTTAAAGGTCAGTTATGCCATATGCCTTAGATTGTTCCAGATGCGGCCCATTGGTGGCATTCTGGCACACCACACAGAAAGAATACAGCATCAAAACAAAAGAAACCATCCACACGTGAGCGAACACAAGTTGCGGCCTTTTTACAGCAGAGCTCAAATCCGACATGAAAATGGTACGTTTGCCGCATCAATAAAACATGAGCATGTGGCAGCCCAAGCGGACCACCCCTACACCACGGAAGCGAACAATCCCTGAGAATTTGGCATGTCCTGAAGCTGGTGCAGGAAAGGGTACCACAGCGTAGGACTGCTATCCGCTCATCTTCTCGTACTCTGTCCTGTAGAGGTTGCGGAATTTCTTGACACGATCGAAGGGGCCTCCGGGAAGGCACTGTGCCGTGAAGTCTGTCAGGTGCACGTTCCACAAGAACCAGGTGAAGTTTGACCGGATGTTCTTTTCACTCATTATGCGTTTGGCCTGGGGCAAAAGAAGGAAGCCATTTGAAGCGTAGATCGCAGAATAACCGAAAGATCTCAGGAACTCCGAAGAGTGCAGTGTTTCAATTGCAAGTTTAGTAGCTACCGTCATGTGTGTTGAGCACACAATGGAAAAGCAAAGAAACACTATATCATGTTTGTTTGCAAGGTGCTGGCTAAAGCTATGTGCCCAAAAAAGCACGGTCATTGATAGATTTGTCCGTGTTTCGTTATTTGGCAAAATATGCACATTTTACTCCTGGAACAGGGTCCCGTAGGAGTGTTGAAGGGTCTGGAGTCACACTAACTCCTCTGTGTTAATATTCAAAAGCCCCAGACTCCTTGGTCTCTGTTTCCTTAGAAAAAGGCTACGAAAGCAAAAATAAATCGGCTGGAGGGGTCAAAGCGAGTAATTGTGAGAGAACACCCATGAAAACATCCTAGGTAAACCGCTGTGTAATTGGCCATTTTCTTCCGATTCTGTTTGTCCAACTTCTCAGTGACATGTTGTTATGACTGTGTTTTTCCTTACCAAAATTTTATTCAAGAATTCAAGTGTATCTCGCACTTTAAGCACCACAAATTGTGTTCGATTGCTCTTTCCTAACACACCACTCGTAAGAGTCCGAGTTTTTATTTATTACATTATGTGAGGTTTTTGGAGTGCAAAAATGCTTGCAACTGGAATCAGTGAAGTTATGTTGCAGAAACGGTAGAAAAAGCGGAGTCAACATTTATAAAAAAAATTTCTACTCTCAAATGCACTTGGTTTTCACCACCACGACGATATCACAGTGATCAATAATAAAATCATGGTGGCGGCAGCATTTCGGATATTTTGATCTTTCGAGTTTTCAGTTTGGTTATTTTCGAAAACGAAGCGCCTCACTCAAACCAGTTCTTTTGTTTTTACCAAACAGTTGCAGGAGTAATGATTCAAACGGTAGTAGCAAAGGAAAAAACATAACCCACAAACAAAAAAATTCTTGACATTTTAAAATAGTCACACGACTTTGAGTTATAAATTCATGTTCGCAGAGGTTAGCTACAACTGAGAAAATAAGGGTGATTTATGTTCATTGCTTTGATTTATGTTCATTGCATTGATTTATGTTCATTGAAAGAACTACAACAGAAGTGACCTTTCCAAGTTCAGTACCTTTGTTTCCAGGAGCTCGAAAGTGTTCCAAGTTCTCAGTATGGTTGGAGGGCCCCGACTAATGTCAAAAATTGCATCTTCGATGGTCACAGTCGCTGTAGGTGGCTGGCACACCTGAAAAAGGTCATACACAATATAAATTACAAATATTGCCTAGCGGCTTTAAAAACACGTCAATAATGAATGAACAATAAAAAATGATAACGATTTCAAGAAAATACTTGGTTTTGGTCGGGATTGCCAATATCTTTGCATTGTGGGCAGTGGAATCAAGGAGCCGTGCGTTTACGGCTTCAAATTATTGCGCTGCATTGCTCGTTCAGATCAATTAAGACCTGCTACACGAAGCTAGGTGCACCAGCGCGCTGAGAATAATAGGAGGAAGGTGTTTCTTTGGCTACTTAAACAGACAATTGCCTCTCCGACATCTCTTATGTCTGCCCTGTATTCAGACTTGCGGAATAAAACTTGTTTGTATAGCAATCCTTCTCTACATCAGCAGATCTGTAAACGCACTCAATCTTGTCAGTGTTGGACCTCTGGGTCCTCCAGCTGCGGCGCGATGCTCAGGAAGGGGGGCGACACGTCGTGATACGATGAGGCTTTAATTTAAACTAGAAGAAGTGGAGCGAGCCGACGCAGCCACAAGAGCATGCGGCAGCTCGTGAAGAGCAGCATGAAATGATGATGATCAGTGTCGTCTGCTATCAGCGAGGAAGTCCCTACAGTCTCCCCCGCCGACAGATGACGCTAGGTCCATGGCTTCCGAAGGGTGGAGTACGGCGGCACGCTGGACTGTAGTGCTGCTGGGCAAACGTAGAGAGCAAGTCCTGAGACTTCGTCCCGTCCATCAATCGACTCTTCTAATCGCGGCGTCAAGGTCCACAGTTTTCTATGACAGCGTTTTTCGCCGAGTAGAATGATTCTGTCCTTCCATAAGTGTCTTTTTCTTGGCTGGATTTCAGATTCCCGTGCATCAGTCGTCCGCCGTCAAGAGAGCGCTTCCTCCGCCATCGGTGTTCCCACTGCCTAACCTGTCGCTTCATGCAATTTGTCCACAGTGTTTTGGAAGCCACAGTCGTTCCATCAAAGTAGGAGCAGGAAATGTTTCTAAACCTAAACCAGGGAAAGTTGGTGCAAACGGAAAGCTTTTCTTGCAGGTGTCGGACCTTCAGGGAAGGTGTGCTTTTGCTGCATTTTATTTCTGTTTTTCTCCATGGACATCTTGCCGTCTTCACTTCTGTTTTGTTCAGTGTTTGCAGCGCAACAATTTTCTCTTGATGTCTCCCTTTGGGCTCGGCATTGCGTCTTCTGGTTCGCTATTTCTTTTTGCGTTTGTGTTTCATTGACTCAGCTCGTTTTGCAGACTTTCGCTCAAGAAGAGTTTCATTTCTCTTTGACTCCTCGATGGAGTATAGGATGTGCGGGAGCTTAAACGAAAGTGCATCGAAACGCGGGTTCCGAAGACTGCTTCGCACTTTTAGTGTTCCCGGGGGCGAGTAGAAGGATTTGCCCTGTGAAGTCATTCTATGCTCGAAGGTGGAAACGACCGCAGTGGCGTTGCTCGGTGGTTTGCAAATTTTCATGGAAGCTCCGCCGGAGATTTCATTCTTGTGCATCCTTATCGATTCGTTATTGGGCTCTGCTTCAATGGGGGGATCGTTCATACAGGTGGAGTCTTGCGGTAGTCGGGCTGTCATTGGGTGCCAGTTTACCACAGATTGAATCTGGTGGTTCAAAGTAGCCCGTAAAATTCCAAGACTCGAATTAGCTCCAAAGGGCACCCGCGTGATTTTTTGTGCGTCTAAGTCCTGCTGTGGATGTTCTGCTAGTGGGGATGTGTGCTTGCCTGTTGGTATTGAAAGAACGGTCGCCGGGCGTGGCGTCGAAGACCGGCATTCCTCCATTTTGAAACGTAGACTAGCCGTCAAGGTGACAACCTTGTCGCGGTACTGTCCGGCGTCTAACGTCTCACTCTCTAGCAAGTCGTCTGGTGTCTCCTCGAAAACCGCGTCATCCGCGTTCTCAATCTGTGCATAAAATGCGCCGATTCGGTCGAGCAGTACACTTACTGCCGATGGTGTCACCTCTCGATGTCCTTTTATATGGCCTTCCGCTTCCGCTAGAAGGCAATCCAGTTGCGCCCGTAGTCTGAGGCGTCGTTGAAGTTGCCGCTCTATTCGGTCGCACGCAGATGGGAACCCTCGCCAAGATCGCAGGCGCCGCGTCGTTTCCTCTGCTTTCGCGGCTCCGTGCGTCGATGTGCTTGGCGTCGGCTAGAAGTAATGGGTTCTCGGCACCATGTGTTGGACCTCTGGGTCCTCCAGCTGCGGCGCAATGCTGAGGAAGGGAAGCGACACGTCGTGATACGATGAGGCTTTAATGTAAACTAGAAGAAGAAGTGGAGCGAGCCGACGCAGCCAAAAGAGCATGCGGCAGCTCGTGAAGAGCAGCATGAAATAATGATGATTAGTGTCGTCTGCTAGCAGCGAGGAAGTCCCAACAGTCAGCATTGTTAGGGAAAAATACAGCACTATACTTCAATACGCCCATACGTCAATACCCATAACGACCAGACTGCAATACATTTGGTATTTGAATTACCCTTTTCAATAAATACAGACACGACTACTTAGTTATTGCCATATTAACGAAAAATAGGCGTTAAAACGTGCTGCACTGCAACACCCAAATAGCGCTCGCGCGATGCTGCATCTCGTGTGACGGTTTCAAGTTTAATTGCAACAAAAGGTTTAATAGAAGGGGCGAGTGCGGAACGCGGAAAAATTGAATTGACTTTGGAAAACCTTCGAGAAGGGTAGACTATCAGAGAGCAGAGGTGGAGGGGCGACTGGTATTTGCGTGGAACGGGCGGCAGAAGGCCATCGGGATTTGACGATATTTCCCGCGAATTGACGAAATATGTGTCGAGTTGTTTTTTATAGCTGCTGGCTTCGCCCAGACTATATTCCGGCAATAGCCTGGACCACTGCATGGTTTAAGTGATGCTCACGAAGCGAATGCTCGGCATAACAAAAAAAAAACACAGACAAGCAGTTTTCACTGTCTGTAGATACACTTTGACAAGGTGTATGCCATGTGTCAAGGGCAATTCCTTGAGAAGGGATGTACCAAGAACCCCAAGAAAAGAAATTGAACTGCGTTTCAGGAACGGCCCAATCCACGAGCGCCGCGACGGAGCACCACTGCATCTTGACCAAATATGGTACTGAAATGAGGAGCCAATCGCAGAACGCCCTGAAGGAGCCCAGAGGTATTGTGAGCAAATATAGAAGTGAAAAGGGAGAGATCCAATCCGAGAGTACCGCGAAGGAGCCCAGAAAGTGTAAAAGCGAAGAGTACAAAGAAAGGACAAGGATGAAACAAGGAACCAGGAGGCGGAAGCAGTTTCCGAGCTTCAGGAAGCAGGCAGAGTTACAGGGCCAGGCCACCGGCAGAAGCGGGCCGACCTCGAATCGGCTGTGGAGTCCTTGTCACAGCACCAATTTGCGTATTGGTGGCCCCAGCAGCGATGGTCGGGAACCTGCGGCCAGCGCTCACACCCCGTCCACTTTCCCTTCAACGGCCTGCAAGGCTAGGTTCGGCATCCCCCTGGGTACCTCCTGCGGCTGTGGGCGCCAGAATGATAGCATCCGAGGAAGCATATCGAGACGAGCGGTGCCAAGGCCGTCAACACAACGACAGCGTGGAGACGCCGGCCCCTCTACGAGAGGACTACAGCTACCCCCGTGTCACGACCATGCAACGGTTACGCCACGCCAGCACCGACGACCGAGATAGGCCAATCCAATAGGACACTGTTTGTAGAGGACAACTAGGTACCAGAAGCGACAATTCATTGGACATGATGACATATTATTAGGGGGTGGATAGGGTTTCTTTCTTTCTGGTGGTGGGAGGCAGCCTCTGGTTTGGTCTGAATTGTATTTTGCGACATTTATTTAGGGGTTTTATGGTTGATCGGTTTGGTGCTGTTTAGTCTTTGGGTCGTTTACTTCACGTTTTTTTTCCGCAGAACAAATGCGTGTTTTCTTGAACCCACCAACGGCTCTCTTGCGTTCATCTTTGTAAGCTAGTCGACGCACATCACCCTGACACTGGAAACCTAAGCTAATAAGAATACACAAACAATGAAACTTCTAGAAGGAAGGACAGCCTGAATCATCCGTAGTATTCAAAAATATTATCTCCTCAAATATTTCGGGGCAAAATTCTTTATAATCACTTTTACGAGATCAGGGGGAAGTAAAGCGAAAACAAACTACAGATGTTGTGTACTTATCTGATTTGTTAAAATTTGGTTGTATTTATGTCCAATTACCGCACGTAACTCCAACTTTTCTATTTCTTTTCGATTGGAAATATAAAGTTAAAATTCGAAGGTATATTTTACAAGTTATACCACTCAGGTACTGGAAGGGTCTCCATTCTAAAAGTCCGTTTAAAAGAGGTGGAGAATTTGTTACGTTGCGCTTTCAGCTGGTGTTTATGTAAGCTGCGTGCCAGAAATTCATTCCCCACAATATGGATGGTTTGTATTAACAAATAAAAAAACCAGGGCGGTTTTCTAGTAACATTCATAAAACCGAAGCTTGAGAACCATTATTCCCGCAGGCCCATTTTTCTCCATAAAGATGGAAACATTCAGCATAGTACGGACAAATATTTAGTGTGGCAGCGCTTCAGACACAGGCGCTGAAAAACGTTCAAACATAGTGGCATACCTACAAACTTCGCAATGTTCAGTTTCGAAGCTCATGCCGACCCTATGCAGTTGGGAACAGCAGTCCACTGGTTGGGAAAGGGGGTAACATTTTCAGTTGTTTTGGCCGACATTCACTGTTGCTCTGAGAGTTTTCATTCCTCATGCAAGCCATAGACTTGCACAAGCTCGTAACCGCGATTTTACACCCACGACGATGATTTCGACGCGTCTTCGTAGGTGCAAACGCGGAACGTCAATCTTGTTCGGAGTAACCTGACAACGATTTGCCTGGTAATAACGTGGGCGCAATGTAACATGTACGACTGGCTTGAGGTCGCATGTGATTCGCTTCCCCAGGGGGAGACTGCACATTTATCTACATTGTTTTTCTTATTTTTTTTTGCAGTGTACTTACCTCCGAGTAAGGAAGGAAAGTGGCATCGTTGCACTTCTTGTTCACTGCGTGTTGCACCTTCCCGTAAACGGCATGCATCAGGTATCTGGCCACACCCATTTGCAAAGATATGGCCACTGTCCTTGAGTAGTTGAAATTGCGAGCTTCCTTCGGTATATATCCCAAGGCTCGTATCTGCAGTAGGTGGTCGCCTTAGATCAAACTTGCAATTTTATCAATCTCGTACTTTTATTAATTTTCTGTGCAGTCGTTTAATAGTACACAATGGAAGGTACCCTGAAACATTTTGTATACTCATCAAGCGTAGTTAGAAGGCAGTTTACCAACATGCCCAGGGGCATACACGAGTCAGATGTTACTCCTCTACGCAACGTAACGACTGGTGTACAGATTTTTCCTCTTTTTCTATCGAATATTTGTTTTCCTTTTTGTGCTCGTGTTAAACGCCGCACAACAAAAATAAGCGCAATAGCGGACTTTCTTCCTGCTGCACAGTGAAGACAAATGCACCACTTCCCTTAAATGCGCTAGAAAAAGAAAGCCATAATTAAGAAAGGTATCAAGCAAGTTTTGCCGACAGTCGAATGCTGCGCATCGAACGTCGATACTCACTAGCCGGTTCACCATGCGCCGCTTCAATGAACGCCGTTTGATTGAAGAACATTTCATCTGAACATTTTACAGAGTCGTGGAGTGCACACTATAGCAGATAATTTGTCCTGCATGGTCAGAAAATAACATGATAGTTGTTCTTCCGCAAACTACGACCATCCGGCTGAACGGGTTCGGTGTTTATTTGTTGTGTTCGAGCGTATATCTGTGTATTTTTTATTTGCCTCAAAATGTGTACGGGTGTCTGCAGAAGCTTCGACTGCATTAACATTGTAAGGTTACTCTGATTTTTTGGCCTCTGTCCGACAGCATTGTTATTTGTTTGCTTTGCAGTCATCACAGAATTCGAGGGGTACATCACAGTGCTTAATTTCGCCAGCTACCAGGTGTTTCAAGAACTAAAAGAGGAGTTGCCATCAGCTACGAGGTGTCGTTGTGCTTTTATAGATGAATTACGTAATGGAAAAACCATGCCATAGTCCTGGTATACTGATGTTCTACGCGCCACTTTGGAATTCCTTATCTTCGGTCGGTGAGATATTAAAAGAACAAGGGGTGCCAAAAGCAATAAATCAATAAAAAGCTGGTGCGAAAGCCTTCAGAAGTGATCGGAATCGCACATCCTGGATGCCTGCGATTCTAAGCTGATTGCAAATTTTTGCAATTAACCGCTGGAAGCACTTTTACGAATCAAGCTACCGTGAAAGTACAGACAGGCTGTGTTATCCAAATAGGACTGTAATAACCGGTGGAATATGCCAGTAATAACGTTTAGACGTGGATTGCGGACCAGCTAATACAATACTGGCGCTCTTTTACGCTTTTATGGCGCTGCAATACGTACATCTACAGCTCATTCCTTCCTTGTAAAATATTCATTGCAGTTTCTTCGAGACGGTTATGAATTTTATGTGCTTCCTACCGATGCCTGCTTGCTGGTAAAAATTCTTTGTAAGAAAACGGTTTCAGAACTCCGAAAAAAGAGTCAATATAAAGGCGAACTTGTGTAAATGTAACGCAAATAGTAGGACGACCGCAGCAGGCTTAATCCGCTGCACATATCCGGTAATCGGATAATTGCCATAAAAGTGAAATGGCTAAGATTGTGCCTAAAAAACGCGTATTTTCTTTGCACTCGAGAAATTTATAAAGTATGTAATTCTTCATACAGGCCTTCGATACGAACGGAATCAAGATTTTCGAGCAGCAATACTTATTTATCGCCACTAAAGCCTTTAAGCGAAATTCTATGAACGATAAATACCTTCGAAATAACTGAGATTGATGACACTATGTCTGATACACTGTCTTCTACCAACAATGCAACACCGAGAAAACTGCAAAATGAAGTTCTGTGGTGGCTTTACCTAGACCTTTGACAGCGCTACGAGCAGTAAGAAAATAAAGGAGCTTCCCAGTCTTAGCGCTGACACTTTTTAAATATACCAAAGGACTAATGACCTGTTTTGAACAATATAAGACCCTTATCGTACCTCGTCGCATCTTCTTGATAATAAACTCGCTTTTTAGTATGAACTTAAAATCAACAAGGCTTGCATTTCTCTCCCGCCTACTTTTGACGTTTTCTGAGGTGTATACTGGCGAGCCGTAAAGGTTGTCAAATTTTACCCTCGAATTTGAGAGAATATTCAGTGAACTCTAAGCGACCACAATACGTGCACTGCACCAAAGTTATTCAATATATACCGGTTGGGAAACTCTTTATAGACTTCATGTATCTAAACAAGGTCCACGGTTGACCCTCATGCACTGCGGTTATGCAGGGGAAAGTTGACGGATGCGCCAAATGTTGACAGCAAGTTGAAAGAGTAAATGAGCTCTTCTCGATTTCTTCCCGTTGGGTCCGGCCGGCGTGGAGAATGATCCGCTAGTCCTGGCTCTCCGTATCCGCACTCATAGTAATTATAATTAAGATTGTTTGCACTACTAGTAGCACACAACTGTTTTTCGGCTTCTTCGCGTTCCTAGTTACTCGCGTTCCTCCAGCTCGATTGCAGCGCTGATTAAGACGTGGTCATCTTTTGTTTGTTTTTATTTTGTTTTATCTTGCATTGCAGCTGTTTCTTGCAGCCGTGGTCTCGGTGAAACGAGCTCGAAGCGGTAAAAGTCACGTGCGGGTCTCGCATCCGTCATTAGTTGCCTGTCTGTGTGTTAGGTAAAGTAGATGACAGCAACAGTCATGGGGAGCTGATGGGACATTCTTTACCGTGGAGGAATTTGTAGGCTGGTATTGGCGAGGGCCTAAGGCGTGTACTGGCAACCTTTCATTATTTTTACCAGGAAACGAAGTGTTGCTCTAATTATTCGCACTTCTTGATACTGGGCGTTTTGCATCAGTAGCAAATTTACCTGCTCAAGAGTGGTTACTCAAAACAGTTCAAGGCACGTTTAAAATTTGTGCATCGCGCGACCGGTGGCTTCAAAAGGACGCCTGTGCTGCCAGTGTGTGCTGAGCTTTGCATGGTGCTGCAAATGATAACGAAAACTGCCATCAGGAGCTGGTTTTTACCCGTTTGAAGCGCGCACGTAAAATGCGCTAAACTATTGGTTACAGAATCATGTTACATTCACTGGGAGAGTTGTGTACGCAATTACTATGCCGAGTGCATTAGTAAAATTGCGCGAAAGAGACACGGACGAAGGATAAAGCACCACGCACGTTATGCTTTATTGCTAAAACGTTTTCTCTTATTTTAACACAACAAATATTATTTTTAACGACTCCACAACATGCATTCCTTTTTACTTGCTTACCGCCTTTACAGAAATGGCCATAAAACAGAGACCAGGTCAGCAAGTTTTCGGGTAGGTATATCTATGACTTAGTGGAGATATGAGTGACTGAATTGAATCTTGGCAAGAATACACTAAACGCGCTGTTGTGAGCTAAGTAGCGGTATGCGAGATATTGATGTGAAATGGCAGAAGGCATCATCATCCACCAAGCTGTGAAATAAATGCTGTCCGTGTCAAGGAAGCGGGCGTATTTGTTTTGCATAACGTTTACACGTGTTCAGTATTGAATATCGTTACATTATAGCACGACCCCGAAAGTGAACCATGTAAGATGCTAGCAATGGATTTACACAATTTACGAAACGCCGGCCAAGGCAGAGCTCAAGCACGATGAGTTTCCCGCGCAGCTTCATCTTCATCCGGATGTTGGGCCCACAAACATCTCCTTCCTATGACAACATTATCAAGTTGAGTTAGTAAATTTATTAGCTCAAATATATGGGTAAGATACTGGATGTTACTAAGCAAGTGCTTCGTACTCTTTGAACTGGTTTTCTGCATTAAATAGCGGTGGCGTTTCTTAGGGAGTCCGTACATTCTGCAGGTAACGCCCTCACCCAACCACTTCGTTTCATGCCGAAATTAACACTGCCAAGCTAGCTGCAGAATGCATGCGTGCCACAACCACTCTGCGGAGATCCACTGTAAGGCTTTGCGCTTCCGTCCAACCACCTCCGTAAATGGGGGTCACACTTAACCCGGTTAAGTGGTTCAGTGAGGCACGAGTATTGGAGAAGCGGAAACTCTGAAAAATCATCCGGTCGAGCTCCAAGAAACAACCCTTATTTTCATTGGAAGATGAGGAATACTAAACGCTGAAACATTAGGTTTTGGCTGAAAAATCACACCCCTGATTTTTTTTGGAAGAGGAAGGTCGTTCTTTTTTTATCAAAAGAAAGCATTTCTTCGAAGCAGTGCGTTACATTGCGGAGACCGATGAAGTTAAAAGTGGCGCGTTATTGATAGCGGCATGACTTCTAAGATTGACCTTTTTAACTCGAAGAAACGTGAGTGAGGTGTAAACTTATTCTTATTTAAAAACAACTTCGCATCTGGCATCGAGGGTACAGCGCCGATTCCCTTAAACACATCGCCCCTGAAATGATTGACTTTTAGCTTTTAATAATAATTTCACATTAAGAGTAGGGTTTCTGCACAAAAATTTAAACTTGCACGAATTAGGCCAATTCACAAAGGTGGTGACGATGATCGGTTGTATAATTACAGGCCACTGTCTGGCGTGACTGTCTTTTCAAAAATATTTGAAGATATAACGCACAATACACTAACAAACTTGTAGAACACACCCGAGGTTATTTAACTGTATCAGTACAGTTGAAAAAAAAAACAAGTCATAACAGGAGGCTCTACTTAATACTTAGACAAGTATAACAGAAAATATAGAGGGAAAAAAATTGCACTCGGGTTACTCTTAGATCTAAACAAAACATTGGCTCTATCAATCAAAAAATATTCGTGAGAAGGCTTAAATAAAAGTGTAGAAATACGCCCAGCAGCGGCTGACCAATTAAGGAGCTATTTAAGTATGAGAGCACTTTGTTGAATATAATGATGTTTAACCTGGTTTATTCGAAATAGGGTGTATGCAAGGGTCAGGATGTTTTTCAAGGATCAAAGCTGGGCCCATAGCTATTTTGATACAGTCGGCCTACCATATACAGCCCAGATAGCCATGCATGCAAATGACACGAACATGTCCTTCTCCGGTAGCAGTGTAAGCGAACTCCGGTATGACGTAGATAGATATTTAGAATTCTAAAATTCGTTGCAAAAAAAAAAAACAACTTACAGCTACACGCATTGAATTTGACGCTATCACTTTTAAACCAATTAATACCAAGATAGATCAAGGCATTGATGTTGATCACAAGGTTTTAGGAGTTTGGTTTCATTAATTATCTTGGGAGCCTCATATCAAAAACTCCGGCACGGAAATTAAAAAAAAATGGCGTTCTCTTCAGATTGTTTTTGTTTATTAGTTTGGGTCAAAAAAACTGTTTTATACCACTGTTGTCTATTGGAAGCTTTGTTACTGATTATTAGTGTTGGAAGCCAAAAATAAGAGAATTTACAAACGGTTGATCCTCTTACAAAGGGTTCTCCATATATTTGCCACATTTCACTGACACTATTCTGACTTAAGAACGGGTGCACTATTTCTGCAGTACAGTAAGCTTAAAGCTGACCAAATTGTTTATAGGAATATTTTACAAGTTGTACACAAAGAAAATATTCATGGCAAATAGCGACGCTAACAGAATATAGTCTTTTAGATGTGCCAAAATACACGCACTGAAATTACGAACAGACGACGGCGGGCAGTCTTTTCTGCTTGAACACATCGTCATAGTGCAGAAAGTTGGGGACGAGACTGATTTCAAATATAGTAGAAACAAATTTAAACCCCAGGGGATGTATTATCTCTTAAGTCAGAATTTCTGCTTTAAAGGCTAGAACTGCAGATGTTTAGACTTGTTTACTGCGGAGGCTTTGTGGTTGTGTGTATATTCAAAACGCAGTCAAAGGTCTACTCTGATTCTGGAATATTACTTCAATTTTCATCGCTCTTACGTACTCTAACGTGCCTAATTGTACCTTTCCCTTACTGTTCTATTGTCTACTGTTCCGCATGTTGTTTGAATCTGTTATTACTCAAAGATTTGGTTCTCAGTTTATCAAGTTTGCTTACTCATTGAACTGTGTCGAAGGGGGCTTTTGAAACGTTTACGAACAGCTTGCCTCCTTGTACTCGTACGCAAATAAAAACTCAAAATTCGTTTTTGTTTCTTTATTCAGGTAACCTAAGCGGCCAGATGAGCATTACATAGGGGCGGGATGAGTTGAAGACCGCCGAAACATCCAAATCGCAAAAGAAAAGAATCAACGCAACAAAAGTAACATTGGAATACCATCAAAGCACAAGAAGTATACAAAAAAACTACACATTCGATCCCAATACAGTAAGTGTAAAAGTGGCAGAAGATCTGGCAATTCATTAGCCGGAACAAACATTTTCAGCCTAAACACGATAATTATGATAAGGACAAGTGACAAAGAATTTTAAATCCCTAAAAATGCAAGGAGTGCGGTCTGGAAAGAAGAGGTTTATGGCGTCTGTTTGATCCACTACGGTACTTGGCAAACAATCCCATTCATTGATAGCCAATACAAAGGGTGAGTTCTAATATTTGTTTGTTCGGGCAAACATTTGGCTACCTTGGTGAGCGTTTTCCGTACGTGCGGATATAAAGGATGCCCTAATGACGATTTTGCAAGCCAATTGTGTAGGATGACGGTACAGGATGTTAAAAAAAGTTCATCTTGAAAACTGCCTGCGTTGGGTGAGAGAGGAGACATTGCATTGGTCCTTCAAGGCCGATACTCTGGCACCCTGAGTACGCTGACATAATTTAGTGCGTGGCCTTGTTCTGTACTTATTCAAGCATGATATTCAAACATCTGATGTGGTTGCCAAATCTTTTGCCCATATCCTAGGGAAGAACGGATAAGGGTATTGCGCGCTTGAAGCCGTGTCTCGGAATTAGCTAAGTAAAGTCGACGCTTGATCAGGCCGAGCTTTTTACACGCTTTTAGTGTGATTTTTTTCTATATGGGGGACCTAGTTAAAGTCGGAGGTGAATGTAATTCAAGGGTCGTTAAAGAATGAAACTGATTCCATTTTGGCAGTATCTATAATTATAAGTTCATAATTTTGCCATGGAAAAAATCCACATTTTTAATTTTTTCTACGTTTATTTTCATCAGCCATTTTTTGTATTCTTCAGTTAGAGTAAATAAATCATCCCGGAGTGGAGAAACGTCATGGGAAGTTACTATTTCTTTGTAAATTACACAGTCGTCGGCAAAAAGACGAATTGATGAGTAGGCGTTGCACCCTATGTCGTTTATATGAAATAGAAATGGTAAACGGCCGTGGAGGACTACCCGTGGAGGACTCTTGTTGAGACACCCACAGGGTTGGACACGTGTTCGCTTAATCATATATATTAACAACGGTTTGTTAAAGTAGTTGCGAATCAAGTGGGTCGTATTTTCTTCCAGATTTATGTTAGAAGTTTTAAGCATCACGAGATCATGTGGAACCCAATTAAAAGCCTTAGGCAAATCGACAAAAATGGATGGGTAAAAAACAATCTAGGCTGCCAAACGTGGAGATGAGTGACCAGCTCAAAAAGTTGTGTCTGACCTAAAAAATCTTTGCTCAATCTGTGTTTGTTGTTTATAAAGAAGTTATTCTGGTTAAGGTGGGTTACTACATGCGTGAAGAGAATATGTTCTAGTAACTTGCAGCTGATTGAAGTAAGTGAAATAGGCCTATAGTAAAAAGATCAGACTGATCGCCGGATTTCAACAATGGTGGTGCATCGGCAAATTTCCAGTCGTACGGAAAGCAACCTGAATCTGGCGTTTTTGAAATAACCACGAAAGCAGGTAAGCTGAATAAGGACCAGTTATTTACAAGAGCGTCGCTGTTATGCCGTCAGGACCCGGGTTAGTCTTGGAAGCTCGGTGGTCGATAGCGTTAGCCATGCCATGGGCTGAAATTACAATGGGCCTAAGAATTGAAGACATGTATGGTTGCGACCTCCAAATAGTCACTGAAAAGCAGCTCGGTAGTGAAAACTTGGGCAAAGGCTCTGTAAATTCATCGTCACATTCGTGCAATGATAACTTGTTCCCGGTTGCATTGATTATGACAGGTGCCGTGTTTGTTTTTCTTCCGGTTTATAGTCTTCCACAATTTGCCCTGGTCTGTTTTTGTTATACATTGGAGCGTAACATTAAAATACTTGTTTTGCCTCACGTTTTTCACCTAAAGTGCAAACCTGTTTGTAATTGTGCCAGTTCAATCGTTCGTTCTACTTGACTTTCTGTATTCCATTTTTCCTTATAAAAACATTTTGACATCACGGGTGAACATGGCACGTTCGTATTAGAGCTTATCACTGTTTTTGGCACGCACGATGCTTCTGTTCCTTTTAGCTTGGCCCGACATATACATGAGTTTTTATTATTCGTACAACCCGGAAACCCAGTTTTAAGAACAACAGGTAATGTTTCCAGCATATGGTTCATTTTTTGCACGTCCGAGCGTGCATAGTTAGTTTGTTTTTCTGTTTCATTTTTGATAATGTGTGCCACTGAAAGTGAGAAATGTACGGCCTTATGATAACGTATTTCGTCTAGAACAAAAGTGTTAGTAATTTCAGATTGATTTGTTAGAATGAGGTCAAGTAAGTGATCCGCCCGCGTTGGTTCACGCACTTTTTGCGTGAGTTGGTGGTAATCAATACGGTGAAGAAACATAAGGCATTCGAGGCGAATATTTTGTGCAGTGCCTGAGTTTGTTGGCCAATCGATAACCGGGTAGTGAAAATCACCACCCATGGTGAATAGGCTACTTGGAAAATTCGTTCAAGATGCCGCCAATCGTGTCGTTTACAGTGTCGACAAAATTTGCGCGACCATAGCGAGGACGATAACACGCGCCTAAAACACGGGGTGTATGGTAAATGTGGGCACTTAATCAGATCATTTCTAATGGTCAATAGACGTCTATTTGTCATAGGGGATACTCTTCTTTAACTACGATTAATACGCCGCCCCCGAGAGAGCTGCACCTGCCCTTCCGGAAAATTTCAAAGGTTAAAGAAAGCGTGAGATCTTTATGCGCTATTTTATCGGAAAGCCAGGTTTCTGAGCCGATTATGATATCGGCTGAGCACGCGTGTATAATATCTTTAACAGTATCATGCTTTGGAAAATACTGGGGAACCTATCTCGGAGTAAGGAAACCGGGTCAATTGTTTGTTAGTTGCGTGAGTGGCCAGCAGTGTGTCAATTAGCAAGGCACTGATTTTTTGAAAGATGTTTGTAGAAGAACTAGGGAATCTTGCATTTGAGAGCTAAGATTACTCAAGTGAACACTGAATAGAAGGGCTGCAGAGACTCTCAATCCTACAGTATCTAACTAAAGACATCTTTCCTTCGAGGTCCTCACTTCTCCGGTAGTTTGAGGCATTGAACGGGACTGAGTGTGTCACACATTTGACCGCCTTACTTCTATAAGTCCGACTGTCTAGCGGGTGAATTACAAGCCAAAATCTACGCAACACACCTCGAAAACCTGCGTGTTGTCGATAAGGTAACTTTAAAGCCTTACCAAGAAATCCGAATTCAACAAAAATAGAGCAGACTACGACACCCTTGGGTTAACTTCGAAGATCCTCACAGGTCATTGCGAAATGTGTTCCAAACGCTAGTGCGCGGTAGCTGGTTTTTGGAGCCATCCTATATAACCAACACTTGTTCTTCGTTCGAACAGCAATAACTCTTTGTCATATAATAATTTAAAGGCCATGTTTGGATGAAAAAACCGGAATGCGTACGAACGCGGTAACCGCGTGTGATGATTTCTCACTCTGAGTGAGTGTGTAATGTGTTGGTCCTGGACATTTATTTCAGAGCATGACTCCTGAATAAGTTGAAAATCCGGCGTCAAAGTGACGACGCTGCCCCGAAAATGGTAAAATGATGCCACACAAAATGGCAAAAGATGGCTAAGAAAATTGCCGACGGCTAAGAAGTATTTTTAATTCTTTTTAGAAGTATTTATATTTTTTACAGGGGTTACTCAGGGTCTATTGTGGAATGGGGAAGGGGGTAAAGAAGGTGATGGCGCCTACATCATCTTGTGAACCGTAATGGTACTTATTTATTTATTTATTGTTCTATTAATTTATTTCTTATTTATTCATTATTATTTATTTATTTATTCATTTATTTATATATTTATATATTTATTTATTTATTAGTAATACTCTCAGGGCCAATAGTATTATAGAAGGAAGTGGTTACAATCAATAGCACAACAAAAAAAAGCAGCAAAGGTAATACACGAAAAAATACATCTTTACACAAAATAAGAAAAACAAAAAACGCACCACCAAACATAACTGCACACAGCAAGGAATGGTTTATACAATGTTGACTACGGCATTTTGGAAAAGCGTATCTTTAACAATGGTTGTTATTGATGAGGGAAGGCGATTCCATTCTAAAGATGTCTGGGGAATAAATGACGGCGAAAATGCATTCGTTCGGCTCGATGCTATGCCGACATTGTGAGCATGGTCAACGTGAGAAGAAACGTACAATGGAGGCGAAATCAGTTCATCGGTGCAGGCGTTGGTGATGAAATATTTTGTGTAACAAAGAAAGTCAGAAAATTTCACGTCGAACTGGTAAGGATTGAAGGTTAAGGGTAGATTTCATTGCAGCTACACTGGTGGTTCGGTTAAAGGTAGACAAACTGAGACGTGCAGAAATATTTTTAACCAATTCCAGTGAGTTGATGACTTTGTGAAAGGAAGGATCCAAAACTGGACAGGCGTATTCAAATTTATACCGGATAAGCGTTTTGTACAACAGTAATTTAAGGGATGATGGTGCCTTGGCAAAATTACGTCTGTGGTAACCGAGCATGCGATTTGCATTGTTAATAATATAGTCTATGTGAACGGACCAGGTGAGATTGTTAGTGATGTTAACAGCGAGATACTTATAAAAAGAAACAGAGTCTAGGGCAATGCCATCAAGTCAGTAAACAGGTAGTGTGTTATTTTTTCTGTATACGCGCATGAATTTACACTTATTAACTTTACGCTCCATTCGCCACTTTAAGCACCAACCCAAAATAGAATTTAGGTGAGCTTTAAGGTTGGTTAGTTTGTCATGCCTAGGTAATTCCCGAACTATCATGCAATCTTGCGAAACAAACAGGAACATGAAAGCTTTTTTTTTGGTGAGCCCGGTCCTAAGGAGGCGATGGCCCCAACTGCAGGGTCAGGAGGTTGGGCATAAGATTTGCTCTTCTCTCCGCCGCGAGCCCCGAGCACTCTACAGCATGTGCTGTATTGTGGGCTTTGTTGGCGCGTGACACGATGAGCGGGTCTCCGTGGTCGTGTTCCTTCAGTTCTGGCGGGTTCATTCGGGTGTACTGAGCGACGGTGAACGTACACCGCCACTTTCTAAGCACGTCCCGCGTAAGAAAACCCTGCTTTTTTTGTGTACCCGAACTTGGGCCCTCCCGAGGAGTCCTTCTGGCGGTGGCCTAGGGCCATCAAGTGTAGCGGCACGGAGCTTTGCGCTGCTCTCTTGCTTGGCGACGGCTCTGCTATTCGCAGGGTCGGAAAGTGCCGTTTAGGGAAACAAGGTGTGGTGAGTCGGGGCGGATATGTGTTTCGCCTCTCACCCACGCGTAGGGGGCTAATTCTCGACGGCGCCCGCGTGTCCCGGCACCCAGTCTACCCACACTAAAATATATGTCATTGTGCGAAGTCTGCTCGCAATTGTCTTGATGGGGTGGCTAGTGGATCAGGCGACTGGGTTGCTACCGGTCTTGAAACGGCCTGTCTACTGTTAGCAAATACGCTGAACGTCTACTGTTGGCGTATACGCCTAACTGACCTGTCGTGACGACACATGACTGGACGTCTGTAATGGGGCCTCTAGTTCCACTTAACCCCATGACTTGAATGCTAACGTACAGTTAACGCACTGAAAATTGTTTTATTGTTGGCCCATATGACGTCATTCTTTCTCATAACACGTCACTCTGGCGCAAAATTTGAAAGTTTTTAAATACTTCTTGCTTTTTTTTCGTTACAAAGCATGTTTTGTGGCTGTAGTGGAGCTGAGTGAGATACTGAATCCTAGGCCTTTCGAATTAAACAAACTTTTATTTTATCTTCATGGCTCCTTTAACTTATGACTCCACAGAAGCGGCCCAATGCTCGAAAATCGGGGCTAAGTCCGCACAATGTTGCTATTGTTGTAGGTTCCTTTATTACAAAAATACATTTTGGAGAGTGCCTCGGAATCTAGAGTTTTGAAGGGGGCGGGACGCCACTTCACAATATTCCAAGAACTCTGAATTTGAAGCGGAAAGGTTGTAGAATTGAGTGTGACGAACGCCACCTGGATGTGATGGAGTGTGAGTAAAGAAGGTGCACATAAGCCGTGTGAAATTTTGAATCTAGGGAAGCAGTGTTATGTGCCAACGTGCGTACCAGGTAAATTCACACCTTGAAAACAATATACGAAAGCGAAAAAGGAGCCGCATACATGGTGTTGCAGGAAAAAATCCAGTTTAAGTAATTCGCTCGAAAAGGCCAGGGAGCGAAAGTGAAGAAAAGTTTGTTGATTCCATGTAGCAATGGCACAGTTGTTAATACGTGTCGCTGGGTTGCACCTTGACACCACTTAAAAAAACTCAGCCTTTCAGGAATTTCTTACTTAACTCATTAAATTGGCAATCATTTTCGTCATTCCGCAACAACACCAAAAACTAAAAAGATGAAGGCGCCTTCTCGCCGATTGTGGCACCTAATGATTTTGCCTTCAATAAAATTCACATTCAAATAGCGTCGGGAGTGACGCTACTTGCTTAGACAAGCTGCCATATGCAAAAATTGAATAGGTCACACAAGACATTGAGTATATAGTTTAGAGTAGTACTTCAGTGCCACGACTCAATATTGCGTCATAAGAATGCATTCTTATACCACGTACGGTGGATTCGTGACTATAGATGAAGTAAGGTTGATCTAATTGACCCGTTCTGTCGTACTGCTAGAGACCTGTCTTTAAGATTTACTTAGGGCAGTGGGAGGGCTTTCAGCATATAATTGCAGGGGTAGGAAATACTGACATGCAAAGCATGTTTTCTGGTGTACCATATATGTTGGACTAAATAAGTTGATTGACAAAGCATCCCTTTTCATAGAAACGAAGAAAAACAAAAGGTGGAAATCGATAAGGTGACATGTATTTGTAAGCTGTCTCGAGTAAAGCCCCTTAAAATGCGGTGATACGTGTACCTGCAGGTAGGTTCGCAGCTTTGTCTCTACATTGCTTGGTGCTCTTGAAAGGATCGCCAAATTTAAAAAAAGAGGTATGTGAAACAAAAACGTTAGAAAAACTGAGAAAAGGAACAGCGACACGCGCTCGTCTGGCTTTTTTCTGTACGTTGAGTGCCTTAGATTTGGATATGGCTGTTATATTCACAGGCTGTCACAAACAGGAAAGCAGAAGCAGGGCTATTATTCTAGGGGCCCCTTTTGAGTGGTTTTACGTTTTCCTTTTTATCAGAGTCAGAGAGCAGAGAACACGAAATTATGCTTTCGTGTTTTGTACGTGACCCTCCAGGAAACTTACCAGTCTGGGCAAGTCGTTTGCGGGCCACGCCTGACAAGGGGGCGGATCAGGATCCGTGTAGGCGACATTCAGCATCACCATGATGTCGGTATCTTCACTGCAGCAAATGAAAGTGTGAAATCACGTAAGCGGTGCTTCATTGAAAATAAATGTCCTTGCCGTGTAACGCTCATATCCACATAAAGTACGGCAATTTTGCAGCCCAAGTACTTAAAGGTTGTTGGTCTAGGATGAGGATTTTTAAACCGCACTGTGAAAAGACAAAATGCACATTGCCTACCACAAATGAGTGTGGAGGTGTCTTACAGTGAGCTAAAAAATATTATGTTGTTGGAACAGCACTAGGGACGACTAAACTTCGTTATAAACCCGAAGTGTCTGCGTTTGTTAGCAAAGGTATAAAGCAGTTTTAGCAGGTAGCGTTGACTACAGTTACGACGATTTCGGTAAAAATTCCGCACTCTCCAGGAAGGGAACTATGTGGTGATGCACAGCATGCGTTGACGAGCGGCATCCGGATCCACTTGGCGACGTTGGCGTGCGAAGCGGCTTCGCTTTCTCGCAGTGTGGGATCCGCTGCTCGACGCTGGCGTTTCGAAGCGCCTACACTTTCTCGAAGATTGGCATCGGCTGCTCGACGTCGACGTTACGAAGCGGCGTCGCGTTGCCGAACGCCATCTGGATCGGCTGCTTGGCGTCGACGTTTGCAATCTGCATCTCGAGCTTTCCTCTGCGGAGTATTGCTTCAGAGGTGCAGGCAGTTCTCGGAGTGAGCTGGCTGGCGCTGGTTGAAGGTGTGCCAGCCAGGTCGCTGACAGAATGGTTGGCGTCCATTCAGTTCATCGGAAAAGCAGCAACTGAGGGAGCGGCGCGCGGACATGAGGAGAGCAGGAGCAGCGCGCGCTCTATCGCACAGCTGGTGGGGAGAGGAGAGGATGAGTTGCGCGCGCGCTATAGCACAGCTGGTGGGGAGGGTGCGGGCGGACGCCAACGGACATAGCCCCGAGCAAGAGATGCTTTGCATCTAAAAAGTAAACATCAGTGTTAGGACGGACAATGTGTTTGCTCTCCTGCAACATACATATTGCAAAAAAATACGTAACCCATTTCATTTCGGAGCACTTTGGCAGCCGCTACTTGTGTCTGGTTTCAGCGACGATGTGGGCGTTGTAACCAAGCAATCGAAGACTGAAATATCACGACGGAGGAAAGTGTGATGAAAGTGTGAGGGGGAGGGCAGTATGCTGAGCCCGCACGAGGCGCTTGTCGGAGCGTGTAGCGGAAGTGTGGGGGGCAGGGCAGAGCACGTTGCAATGACATCATCGCTTTCAAGTCCTGCTTCTCACAATTTGGCCCTCGTCATCGTTGCGGAGCGCCCTCCCTCTCACACTTTCCCCAGGCGCTCCTCTTACATTCGTGGCTTATCCGAGCAACGTGTAATTTGGACGGTAGGATCAAACACGATTTTCAGCAACATGCTCAGTGGAGGCTACGCGCGCTGAGATAAGTAGTGTAGCGCGCACCGCCGTGCATTCGATGATCACGTGATCACTTCCTGAGGCGTAGCATATATACGCAATGACCGAAAAGCGTGCATCTCCGCTGCGCACTAATTTCGCATTATAAAGCTTGTAATCGGAACTGCTTTTTCCTGGTCCCTAAAAAGGCGATGTTTCACGTACACCTAAAAAGAGAACGTTGATTTTAGTGCACTCTCGAGGAATATGGTCCTCTGAAAACCTCAACTGCTCTTTTTAAGGTACAGTTTTAAAGAAAATGTTTTATCGAGTATGATAACAGCAATAATTGAACGTACAGTGACAAGGCACAAACCAACTTCTGCTGAGATTTTTTGCACACGGGTAAAAGATGCATCTGACTGCAACAGCCCTTATGTTTACTAAACCTTTTAAATGGAGATAACTTGCTTTGCGAAGTTAAAAGTATTGAATAGCTACAACTCTGTCAAAAGTGCTGTGAACTGAACACTGTTTTCGTACTTGGCCCACCAGCCAATGCAGCACATTTTTTGTTTAATATTGTTAGAAAGCCTGTCACACTCGCACCGGGTTCTTTGGGGTTAATTTATGTTTTCCCCGCGCATAGACGGTCCTTAACTTTCGGAATTTTTTTGTTTCTTTGACTCTGGAATAGCGCCTTGCTTCCTTCCGTTATTCCGACTGTGATTATTCTGTTATTGTATTATGAATACAGTACGATCCGTCAGAATGTCGTCGTGCTGCGGTATTGATAGCATCAAGTCTAAATTTCTGCATCAGAATGGAGTGTACTCTTCTAACTTTAAGTAAAATATTCGAGCAATCACTTCAACACGACATCTTACCGCCAAGCGGAAAATAGTCAATTGAGTCGCGTAATTTAGCGCCCGTAACAGACATTCTCCACACAAATATCAACCAGTTTCACTAATCCATAGTTTGTAAACTATTCAAGCATGTAGTGTTAATACAAATTTGCAGCGCTTGCAATCAAACATTTTTCATCCGCTTAACATGGTTTTCCCCGAATATTCCCAAGTAAAACACTCTAATCTCCCTTCATTGATCTCTTGCACAAAATACTAGACAAAGGTGCACTGGCATACTGCAATTTTCTTTATTAACGAATGCGTTCGACAAATTTTACTATGCATTACTAATGCAAAGGCTGCGTAGAATAAATATACACACGAACGTATAAACGTGGCTTCAATGCTTATAGACTAACCATAAAACAGAGCGCATCTATTTATTACAAATATTCCCCATTAACGAACTAACGTCTGGTGTACCGCAGTGGATTTTCTTCGGCCAATTACTGGTCCGACAGCAGAGCTGCTTAGGCCGGCACAAATGCGTCTGTCGTACCCAAAACATTCCAATACTCGAAGAAAAGTTTGGCTATAGGGAGGTCCTGGGATTCGAAGCCGGGACCGTTACGGCGTTTAACCGGCAACCTAACCGTTGGGATACCCCAATTGCCAGAGGGTACGCATTATACGTGAGCAGGAAGAATAACATGTGCAGCCAATTGGAAAAAGAGAAGGCTTTCCAATGTTTGAATCGTTGGCTAGGTTTTCTGCATGGTGGGCAGTTCCGTGTGTGGCGGCTAAGCCGACAGCTTCTCAAACAGTTTTCTACATGTCGTTGCCTCTTCAATCGCACGGGCCCTCTGGCCCTCCAAACACGTTCAAGTCGGCTGCTAGAAAGGCACACTCTTGCTCCTGTAAAGCGGGATTACCCGTCTTGGGAATCCGATCTTTGTGGCCCGCAGATCCCCCTCACGTGACCAGATTCAGGCTCCGCCCCTCGGTTGAAAACGCCCGCGGATGCTCCTGGTAAGAAAATGTCTCCGCATGTTCTCGGTGGACGGTTGCGGACCGCCGCAGGGAATGGAACCAGTTTTTAGCACTGCGGTCACGCGGTTTTAGGTTGTACCAGGTGCGAGGGCGACTTTTTAGACGTGGCGTGGTCCACGCGTACGGAAGTGACTGACTGCACGCGCTGGAGAAGCGCGCCTTAAGGTTTGGGGGTGCTGCGGGTGATACAAAGCTATGGTGCGTCGTTGTAAGCCTCTGGAGAGCAGCCTCGTTCCTCCGCGATGTCGTATGCTAGTCGCTCCGCTCGTGTGGATGCCCCGCCGAGCCGAATAATGAGGTGACGCTTTGTTGGCCTCACGTATGTGCCCACCTCCGCGGGCCTGCTCATCCGCCATGTAAATCCCCGGTAACGCCTTTTTTAACAAGCCTTCTACAAACGGCGGCCGTAAGCAAGAACGACGCCACCCCCCTTGCTTTCTCATGCCCAGGCTTCCGGGCTTCAACCATGAGACCTATAGAAATTATTTCAAACATTTGTGCTTTGTGGCAGGCGTTACTCGAATACCCCCCGCCGACCGTTAAGAATCCCGGAATAAAGCGGTCCGGAATGTTTACTTAACGCAGTCTCATCGAAATCCAGTTCATCGAAGCCGTTTTACTGTACGCAGGTTTCTCGACTCACGTTCCATCGAAGCCGTTTTATCAAAAATGTTTTCACTCTTTTTATTTCAGAAAATAGCCGTACAGTTTTTTTTTAGTTTCTTCCATGTTATGCAATTAGGATGCTTGTCCCCACAACGGGTCTTTTTAACTTACAGGAATCTGTAATATTTAAACAAGCCGTCTTATTTCCGGCATCATTTTATGTTTTTGAGATGCCCAAAGTTTGTTTCCACATTTTTTTTGTTCGGTTCATTACGCAGGTTGAACTGCTATAACAATCCTCAGTCTCCCTCACGTGCCCCCTTTGATCCGCAGCATACCACGTCATTGTACAGTATAGGCTAGAATGCTCTGATATACTTTTATTTCTTCGTACTACGCTTTTTTATTGGGAAATAAAGAATGATTTTATGACGTCTGTTTATGTAAATAGGGCACGTATTCGTTCTTACCCCTACCCCGCCGTGGTAGAGCGGTGTCTCAGGCGCTGTTAGTGGTTCTACGTTGTGCTGTTCAGCCCAAGGTCGCCGGTTCGATCCCAGCCGCAGTGGCCGCTTTTCAGACGAAGGCGAAAAGCAAAAGCTTTCTGTGTCGAGATTCCGGTGCACGTCAGAGAAACTCAGATGGTCAAAATTATTTGGCACCCTTTAACGACAGCGTGCCTTATACCCCATAAGGAGATTCGGCGCGTTCCACCACAAAATAATTAAAATTACAGTTTGCCCGCCTAATGAAACAGGAGAGCTAGTAAGAGTCTCGTCCGATTTCTGCATTTTTAGCTCTTTATCGGAAGGCTTTTGTCTAATAAGTTACCAATTGTTGTCCTAATGTTCTCGACGGCTTCCTGGATAACAAATTTTATTTTATTTATTTATTCATACTATAATTCTAATTAAAGGCTCATACAGGAGTGGTACAGTGCAAAAAATACGACACTTTAACAAATCTCTTCAAAGGTGTTAGCATACAAGGGCGATGTATGTTTATATTTCACAGGTCAAGACACTTTCATTATTATTGAGAGTTATACAATATTTCAACTTTAGCAACAAACATGTCCACAGAACGCGCTTCAACAATTCCACTAGGTAATTTATTCCATGTTTCTATGGTTAGTGGAAAAAAGGAAAATTTGAATGTGTTACTACGAGGAACAAAAGGCCTGATATTACAGCTATGGCTGGTTCTACGTGAATGATAAAAAGGAGGCCCGATATACGAGTCTTTGTCTAAGTTTAGGGAGCCGTGATAAAGAAGATAAATGAACTTTAACATCAGATAAAACATCAGATCAAATAAAAGGAGCTAAAGGACGATTAAATAATTATGAAGTTTAACGCGTCGATGCTACACAGGCGATGTGGCAGGCCGTAGTGGAGGGCTCTGGAACAATTGTGACCTCCTGTGGGCATTGTAGCATCAGCTGCACTGGCCGAGGTTGAGCAGTTTCACGTGACTCCTGGAGATCCGTGATCCGCATGCGCGGGCATCAGTGACGTCACACGGTGCACCGAACGTTGCTCGCTGCCCAGCGTCTCTCACACACCCCACGCTCCCAGCGTCTTCGCCGACCTCCATTCTGCACGTGGTGGCCCGGTCCCCTTAATGATCATGCGAGGAGTGCCGGGTGTGTAACCCGTGTCTCGTGCGGCGCAGCAGCACCGGCGTGCGCCTGTGGAACCGGCTTATCTCTGGGACGATTGGCCACGCTGCGGCGGAGCCGGTTGATAAATGTACATGTGTCACATAATGCGTATACCGTGTAGGTGTCATTGAAGCAGAATTAAGCAAGATGATCAAGCTAATTCTAGACAAACAGAAAATCTAAGAATACCCAGCTGAACATTAGCTCAAGCTACATACATCCTGGCATAGCCGAGCAAAGCCACTGCTATTTTTTTAAATGCGCAGAAATATGGAATGCAAGGTTGTTTTCGCTTTCCACCGACATCAGAAAAAGAAACAAGAAGGATCGTAATGTTTGCCCCCATACTGCCGGTTGATATGCCTTCCTATCCTCCTCCCTGCGTTTGCCCCTCAGAATGTCACGGGTTTTCAGCCAACACGTTTTTTTTGTTCATTCCACGTGTTCCCAAAAAAGATTTCATTGATTCGTTCAGGTGACCTATTCTATTTTTTAACACAAAAGTGATTTATGCCCAGGTACAGAAAAATATTGTCACGAAGACAAGGCCCATGCAGTTGTCTTGAATGAGAAACACGTTTATTGGAGCGAACTTGTGCTCCCCGAACAAATCAAAAGAATACAGAGGCGGCTAAGCAGCGGTCAACAAAGTGACTTGCACAGGCGAGTGTCGTCGAATCGAATGCCGCGGCGTCGGCTGTGCAGGCTTCTATCTTTCGGCGCGAGAGTTTCTGGAACCGTCGATTCGCATCCAGAACATTGTAGATCACAGAAGATTGTTCTGGGCTACCGGTGTTAGGGCGAAACACTCTGCTTATATGAATGAGATAGCCCGTGCGGCACAAAAATAAAGAATGGAACACGCGCTTCGCATGCGACACAGATAACAGAGCCGGGCGCTTCCGGGAATTAAAAACAAACAATAAATAAACAAACCCGAACATGGTTTGCGGCATAACCCCCCCTCTAATGGCGAATTCCATTGGGAGAACCGGAGCAAGTGGAGCGAGCAGCCAGAGCAGCACACGGGAGTAACCAGGACGTGTGCTTTCGTTCCGCGAATGAAACATTCGCGCTGCTCCGGGAGCAGTGAAAAGAGGGGGAGGGCGTGATGTCAAGATTCATGTGACCAAAATTTTCCTGCTCTCGCTTCCCGGAGCATTTCGCGCGCTCGTGTTGTCCGCACGCTGTTCCTCGCCAGTTTTGCCAGATACGTGCCGGTGGTTTTGTGTCTGCCTACGGCATGGCGACGAATCAAGAAACCGAGCGGATGTTCATGTCCATGATAAGGTCACCATCGTATCTCCCAAAAATTAGCTGCGAATGATAACAGCATCCGCCGCCTTTTCAAAATACGACTCTACCTTCGGTCGCTGTTCCGGCGGGGTGAACAGGTGCTCGAACATAAACTCATGCAATGTCAAATCGTCGTCGTCGTCGCTGCTGCTGCTGCTGTCCGATGATGAGTTTGTGTTTGAATCTGTGGTGCTTTCATCATCTAAAAGTAGCAGCATCGTCCAGACGACCGCGCTTACCTGCTGCCGTATGCACTGAGTGACTATCGCGGCTGCTGGATTCCGCCATTTTTCCTCCGCCACCCGAGGACAAATCCAGAAATGACGTAAAAGAGGTCATGTGACTTCCTGAGCGTTCCCTGTTACTCCGCCGCTGGCGACGGAGCACCGAGAACTGCTCTCGGCTGCTCTCGGCGCCAAAAAAGTGCTCCTCCGCGGCCAATGAAACACAACGCCCCTGCTCCTGCCCGACCACTGGAAGACGCCAGAACTCGCACGAGCACTTTGGGTGCAGTTAGAAGTGCTTCTGTTCGGCCAATGGAAAGCGCTATAAGAGTGCATCGACCCGATGCTAAAATAAAACGACAGTACGAACAAACGAACAAACAGCAACAACAGAACAACAACAAACAAATTTCATCATCTTGCGAAGTGCGGTTTGAGCAGAACCACGTGGACGACTTCGGGTAGCGTGCGTCGTCGTGATGTGCCGGAATCACCACTGGGGATCACTTCGTAGGTTACTTGGCCAACACGTCGTAGAATCTGGTAGGGTCCGAAATACCGTCGCAGAAGCTTCTCACTGCGTCCGCGTCGTCGAATGGGAGTCCAAACCCACACACGATCCCCTGGTTGGTACTCGGCGTCTCGGCGTCGGAGGTTGTAGCGGTCGGCATCCACCAGCTGCTGGTCCGTTATACGAAGTCGAGCGAGCTGGCGGGCCTCCTCCGCACGTTGAAGGTATCCTTGGACGTCAGCGTTGAGGTCGTAGTCTTCTACATGCGGAAGCATGGCGTTAAGCGTCGTAGTCGGCCGTCTTCCGTAACCTCGAACGGTGTCATCTGCGTAGTTTCCTGCGTAGCTGTATTGTAAGCAAACGTGACATACGGGAGGACTTTGTCCCAAGTCTTATGTTCAACGTCGACGTACATAGACAGCATATCCGCAATCGTCTTGTTCAGACGTTCCGTTAGTCTGTTCGTTTCGGGGTGGCACGCCGTCGTTCTTCGGTAATCCGTGTTGCTGTAGCGTATGATTCCTTGCATCAGCTCCGCGGTAAAGGCCGTTCCTCGGTCCGTGATTAGGACTTCAGGAGCTCCATGTCGCAGCACAACTTGGTTTCTAAAGAACTTGGCGACTTCTTGTGCAGTCCCCCGCGGAAGAGCGGCGGTCTCTGCGTAGCGCGTCATGTAGTCGGTCGCTACGACAATCCACTTGTTCTCCGACAGTGACGTCGGGAACGGGCCTAGAAGGTCCATTCTAATCTGTTGAAAGGGCCTCGACGGGACAGTGATCGGTTGCAGAAGTCCGGCGGGTCTTGTCGGCAGCGTTTTTCGTCGCTGGCAGTCACGGCAGCTCCGAACGTAGTGGGTGACGTCGGATGTAAGGCTGGGCCAGAAGTACTTCGCCTTAATTTTTGCAATAGTGCGAGCTGTGCCGGGATGTCCGGAAGACGGGTCGTCGTGGGACGCTTCCAAAATTTCGTCACGAAGGTCTGCGGGGATGACAAGTAGATAATTCGTTCTTGTTCCGGGGCTGAAATTCTTCTTCACGAGGACGGAGTTTTTGAGGCTGAATGCTGGTAAGATCCGCTTGAACGCTCTAGGCACGGCGACGTTTCGTCCTTCGAGGTAGTCGATCATTACGCGCAAGTCCGGGTCGGCACGCTGCTGGGCGTCTAGGTCGCTCTCCGTAATAACCCCGAAGAACGCGCTGTCTTCATCGGTGTCTTGTGGTGGTGGGTCGACAGGGGCGCGGGACAGGCGGTCGGCGTCGGAGTGTTTCCTGCCGGATTTGTAGACGATTGAAACGTCGAACTCCTGCAGGCGCAAACTCCACCGCCCAAGACGGCCAGCGGGGTCCCTCAAATTTTCGAGCCAACACAGCGCATGGTGGTCTGTTGCAACCTTGAACGGTCTGCCATACACGTATGGGCGAAAATTTGAAATGGCCGATATAATAGCCAGGCCCTCTTTTTCGGAGGCAGAGTAGGTTATCTCCTCCTTCGACAGACCACGGCTGGCCTAGGCGATTACGTTTTCGCACCCGCTTTGTTTTTGGACAAGGACGGCACCCAAGCCTATATCACTGGCGTCCGTGTGTATTTCCGTTTCGGCGTTTTCATCGAAATGAGCGACAAGCGACGTGACATCTGGTACATGTGCTGGGTACGCACCCTTCATGCCCACTACAACCTCTGGAAGCCGCCAAGCCAGTCTAACAAGAGCTAGCCTCAGCCTGCCAGATTTACCACCCGAGTTCGGTCTACTACCGGAGAAGACCAAGAAGGAAGACGTCGCAACCAGCACCATGCTCAACCAAGCCAATCCTCCTGTCGTTCAGCAGCAGCCACGAGAACCGCCATCATTCCGAGGAGCCCCCGCAGAAGACCCAGGAGAATCGTTGGAGAAACTGGAGCGCGTCCGGAAATTCAACAGATGGGGCAATGCAGAAACGTTCCGGCACGTTTTCTTTTACTTGGAAGATTCGGCTCGCACTTGGTTCGAGAACCACGAGAGCTCCTTTACAATCTGGGCTCAGTTCAAAAGCGACTTCACTAAGACCTTCACTACCGTGGTCAGAAAAGAACGCGCAGAGCTTTTACTTGAAACTCGAACGCAGCACCCCAACGAAGGGGTAGTGATCTTTGTTGAGGAGATCAAGAGGTTGTTTCGAGACGTGCGGATCCGGAGATGACAGAAGAAAAGAAACTAAGGTTTCTCAAGCGAGGGGTAAAGCAGGAGCTTTTTGCTTGCCTTGTCCGCAAACCTCCCAAGACGGTGGCCGAATTCACGTCTGAGGCGGCCGCGATGGAGAAGACGCTGGAAGTTCGAACGAGGCAGTACGATAGCCCGGTCAACGTGCTGGTTTCCGAGACGATCGGTGCCGGGGCTACAAACTCCGACACACTGCGTGAGACCATCCGAGCAGTGTTCAGAGAGGAGCTTCGGAAGCTTTTTCCGACGACGCCGCAACCTCAAGTGTCTTCCTTGACTGACGTCATCCGCGAAGAGGTTCAACACTCTTTGGGCACTTCTATGCCATCCGAGGCACCTTGCGAGCCACAGGCGATGACATACTCCGCGGCTGTTCGTCGACCCCGCCCTGCTCCAAGCCGTCTACGAGAAGTTCCACCGTACCGCCGTCCACTCGCGGCGCCGTCTCCACTCTCGTAGCCGTCCCCACTGTCGCCGCCGTCGACCGTACCGCCGTACACAGCCCAAACCCAGACGCCGAGGAAGACTGACGTTTGGCGAACGCCAGATCATCGTCCGCTGTGCTACCATTGCGGAGAGGCCGATCACATCTATCGTCGCTACCCGTAAAGGTGACTCGGACTGCGTGGTTTCTCCGTCGACGCCCCACGCCCCCGACCCGGCCAGTGCCCTACTGGGATCGACGAATACCTGTCCAACACCAACCGAGGACCAGCCCGCTCACACCGATCGCCGTGGCCCTACCCAGCACCTTGACCAGATGTCACGAAGACAAGGATGATGCAGTTGTCTTGAATGACAAAACGTTTATCGGAGCGAACTTGTGCTCCCCTAACAACTCAAAAGAATACAGAGGCGGCGAAGCAGCGGTCAACAAAGTGACTTGCACAGGCGAGTTTCGTCGAATCGAATGCCGCGGCGTAGGCTGAGCAGGCTCTTTCGGCGCGAGAGTTTCTGGAACCGTCAAGTCGCATCCAGAACATTGTAGATCACAGAAGATTATTGTGGGCTAGCGGCGTTAGGGCGAAACAATCTGCTTATCTGAATGAGATAGTCCGTGCGGCATAAAAATAAAGAATGGAACATGCGCTTCTCATGGGACACAGATAACAGAGCCGGGCGCGGCCGGGTATTAAAAACAAACAATAAATAAACAAACCCGAACATGGTTCGCGGCAATATTACCGGCGTCAAATCCGTCATGAAAATGACCTCGCCAGAAAAAGTTCAATTGACGCGGCTGCGCCAGCATTTTAGCCGGGACCTGTCTCAACGCAACCGGAAGTACACAGGGATCTGCCCACTGCGCTACGAATTCAAGCGCAAGTAGGTCAACGAACCAGCTTTATATCTTCTCCACTACTTTCTTCATTCAGATACCGTCTGGGAGATACTGCCGTCTCGGAGAAGTGAAGTTAAGTAGTTAATTATGACACTAATGAGCGCCGACAGTTGGCCCCTCGATGCCAGTGTCTTCTCTACGCGGGACGCGGGTGAATTGACGCACACACCGTCACCTACTGCTTTCGCTATCGATTTTGGTTCCGTTTCGTTCGAACGGTGTTCAAAGGGCTGTGGTTTCAGGCGGATTTACGCAATGTTCCGGCGCGTGCAATATAGTGACTAACGTTGAAGCGTCTAACGGTGCCGTACCGTCGTAATATAAATAGCGACGTGCAAGTTCATACGGATGCACAATAAATGCACCTGTGAAAGCACATTTCACTTTCGTGTTTTACCGATTCCTATGAAAGAGGCATCAACCACATTTTTTTCTCTGACACCTCTACTCATGCTGCAGTCACCGCCCTACGCCTACTCAGAACTGCGCTTCCAGAGACTGCTTCAAATCTAACTACAGGGTTAAAGATATAGTTCCCTAAACAAATAGTCCGTCCTACATTGGTGCCCGTGTTCCATCGAAATTGATTTTGATTCCACTTATTCTACCATTTCAAAGCGTTTTTGGTGTTTGAGGAGTGAACTAAGATGGTTCAAGATGTAGCTCAGAATAGCACCGGCCGTATAAGGAATTCTTCCGAAGGGCTAGCTTTGGTCTCGAAGTAAGTGTCTCGGGCGGATCACAAGAAAGGGGACAGCGGCTACCGTAAACAATCATTGAATGTGGCCTCCCATGTCTTTTGGGACCTCACTTTCACCATCGTACACTGCCCCCCCTGTCCATTCATGTAGGAACAATATTATCAAAGTTCTTGGAGCAGTATTTCTCCAGGGTGCAAAACTTCTTGCTACCACATAGTCAGAACACAAATAATTTTGGGAATAAGCGCGAAAAACGACGACGCGAAGAAAAGAACACAGGACGGCTCGTTACTGGCAACGGGATTTCATTTGGATAGAACAGGCGTTCATAATACGAAAAAAACACCAACTCCTCGACGTTATCGCACGGGTACCGAGAAACAAAAAAAAAAATTAGTAAGAACAGCATGAGGTATGCAGCATGGTCACTTCACGTGCGGTTCCAGAAATTCCGACTCAGCAGTGTGCAGTCTCAGCGAAGGTTGTCTAACGCAAACGGATGCATCCTCGCCTTATATATGGTACGCTTCAATTATCTCTCTTTGGGTTCTTCCCTTGTGGCTGTGCCTGACTCTCGTTGTTTCAATGAGAAGCCTGCACCCATCATTTTTGCACTCCGTACAATGCACTGCTAAATGCGTGTAAGGAGTTCCCTTCAAAGGACATGCCTTACACGCAACCGGAAGGGCTCAGTGTGCGTTAGTCAACCTTCGCTGAGTCTGAAGACTGCTGAGTTGGAATTTTTGGAGCCGCACTTAAAGTTACCATGCGGCATATCTCGTGCTGTTTTTACTGTTTTTTTCTACGTACTTCTGCCAGAACGTCGATGAGTTGGCGTTTTTTGCCATTATAAATGTCGCTTCTTGCCAAATAAAATTCAGTTGCCAGTAGCGCGTCGCCCTGTCTTTTTTTTACGTGTCATCGTTTCTTCGCCTTATTCCCAAAAGCATCCCCAACTCGCCCAAGTTTCAATTTTGTTGAATAGGAATCGCGTGCAGACTGCGTGACTGGAAATAGTGGTGAGGGACAAGAGAACAGATCATGTGATAAGGAATGTTGGCGAAAGGTGTAATACCAATATAAATGCACCGAATGCAAACAAGAGATATTGCCGACGGGGTTGGGGTTGCTCAAATAGCGACTATTATTGTAATACAAGAAATTGGAATATACACGCCCATGACCTATTCATTAACGGACAAAAAATTGAAAATTAATAAAATAGATGATCCAGAAAATAGCAAAAGGGCGGGAAATATGCGCCAAAATATATGTGCACGTTCTTGCCTATATTTCACGGCAGCTACACTGTCGAATAAAAGGAGAAGCAGATTAGGTTAGGGAAAAGAAAAGTTACGTAAAAGCAAAATAAACACGGATGATGTGAGTGCAATGAGAAAAATTCCGCTTTCGATTAAACAGACGTAGGTTGTTCAATAAAATTGCCTTCGATAAAACGGGCATTTCTTCCATAAAATGGCGTTAGATAAAATGGCGTGTGATAAACAGTCTAGCAACCACTATAAAAACTCCCCCTTACGCGAGCGCAGAGAAGTGCGTCGTGGGCTCTTGGAAATTATTTTTTATACCCGTTCTAGAGTCCCGTTGAAATCAAGCCAGTACTCTGCTTCCTATATGATCGCTGTTCTCTACTAGCCATGGCTTATTGCAGGTAAGATTTACTTGGGATTTTCATCGTCGGAACGCTGGCTACTCCACAGCACGCCACTCGTCTACCATCATCTCGTTCTTAGGCACCTTCGCCAATAAAACAACTGATACGAGTGGTGTGGATCCCGTTTGCGGATTTCCAGGCAGAATGACACTTCGCAGTATTCACGGTAGTCGGTACTTAATGCATGACCTTTGTTCGCAGAGTTTTGCTAGGGTTGAGATGATAGTTATTTAGAATGTGCGTCTTTGTCGAATGGTTTCTTCGGTAAACACAATTTTGATTGAGTGAGAAAGCCGCACTTCAGACAGCCATAAATTTTGGAAAGTTGAAAAAGCCACGAATGGTGCAGATTCGAAAGTTGCACTGGGATGATTCGCCCTTGCACAGGGTGCGAAGCACTGCGCGCTGAACAGTAAAAACGGGTCTTTTAATACCCGTTCTCTTTATGTTATTGGGCCGTTGATGTCACGCGTCAAGCTGTGCAGGGCAGTGCATTGAGAGTTAAAATTCCGAACATGAGAAGTGCTGCATAATGATGTGCGTTGTCATTGTAGAATGGTTTACCTCAACACGTAACACATTTTGGTGCCGAACTTATCGCAGCAGTAGGTAATCACACGAAGTGGGCATGTGAGCAGTTAAACAAAGGATTCTCCAGCAATGTCTAAATACTGAAAATGGCATTCATTATGCCACTTTCTAGTTTAGCCGATACTCACTTGCCGAAAGATTCCATGGCTTTTTTCAGATTAAAACCTACAGGAATGTTGTAAAAGCTGCCGATTCCATAAAATAGTTTGTTTTTCTCTCGGTTTTGACCAAGTACTGACCGGAAATTCTGAAAAGAATAAGTGTGGTTAGGCATCAGGTCAAGCAATATCCCATCTGTAATTTGTCTACGCATGTTTGTTCTGCCTTTGTGGCCTTTCCGGTCTAAACTATTTCCAAAGGCACAAAAGGTTCACAATACGCTATACTGCCGTCAGTACTTCAGAGTATCTCGCCTTTTCTTTTGCTTCTATTGCATTCCGTTTGGAATGGTCTGTAAGTAAAACAAACACGTTCTCTATTTTACTCTATTCTAGTTCAAAGTTGTGGAGATTGGGTTGAAATGTAAGTTTAGAGTTTTGCAAGGTATGAGACTTTTGAACAAACTTAAATTCAGGCACCTCACCGAATAACGAAAATCGTCCGGCATCTTGCATGCCATGCGATTAGCGTGTTTCCCTTTGGTGTGTTTTGTTGTTTTTATGGAGACTGTGTTGCCTTGTGTGAGGGATTTGAAAGGCTGCTGCAGGGGACTTATTTGTTCATTTTTGTGTTTTTCCCGGCAGTACGCCGGAAGGGGACCGCTGTAGGACTGCTGTTCCCCAAGCTAGTGATCAGCGCCAGTTCCCTGTTTTGACGGATGCTCCCCCTAGGTTACTTTGTGAAGCCGGCCAACGAGTGTGTCTCTAATATCAACTGACGGTGACGGCAGTTCTTGGGGAATCTCGAAAAGGAAGGATATGCGCCTCCAGCCAATGGAGATATACGCTCCTGGCAGAGCTAACTTAGCTGCGAGCTCTTTCGATGGGTCGGGGTTTTAAACGGGGAAACAGGTGGCGGTGTACATACGGACCACAGTAGGGGGGGGCGTGAACTTTTAGCAGGTCTACGGTTGTGGCCAAAGCGGCCTAAGTGAGTCGAGGAAGCACTTTTCAACGAGGCACCCAAGGTCCTGGAATTCGATTGCGTGCGTGAAGTGTTGACGAAAAACGGAAGTTTGTCTTTGTGGCACATGAAACCTGGTTAAATCGTAGCAACAATGTTTTTAATATGACAGTTCCGAGCTTTGCTTCTTGAACGCAGCGTTTTTCTATTTTCTTGCGCATTCGTTCACGGGTGTTGATGAATAACTTAACATTTGTGCACGAGAATGATACTGTATCAGGTGAAACTTTGTGTACGAAACTATAATTGAATGTTCTGTGGCCAATCTCTGGCCTAGTGAGCAATAAATGCTAGGCCTTGCTTACTCGCTGTTGCTACATCACTTTGGTTGTTGGGTTTTCACGGTAAAACCAAAAATTTTGGTGGTTTACGGAGAGGGGAGCACGCTTGATGCGGCAACTACCCGAAATCTTTTCTCTGATGGGCGCTATCAGTTGCAAATGCTTCGGGTACACAAATTGTACATTTTTGGACCTTAAAGTAAAGTTTCATCGTCATTGGTGCATGTGAACGAGGCAGGAATGACGTTCATCATCTTTGACTATAGATTTTGTTCCACCGTCATCATCATACACAGAATAAGTAGGTACACTGCTGGAGGAAGGCCCATCCAATTGGCTTCAGACAGCTTCTGTTGTGATCTGCTCAAATCCATGATTTGCCTCCAAATTTCGTTATTCCGTCCATCCATCAAGTTACTGGCCTTCCCCTTCTTCTACACCTGTCCCGCGGTACCCAGTCCGTTTGCGTGGTGGTCCACCCGTTGTCCGTTTGCCTGACTACATGTCCTGTCCTAGTTAATTTTTCCTTTATTCAAAAGATGAAATCTGGTCTATTCTGTTCCCTCTTTCAAAAAGCTCGTTTGCTGTCCGTAAGTGTTACTTCTATCGTTATTTGTTGCATTCTCCGTTCACCCGACGTAACTTGGCTTTGCAGTTGTTTAGTAATGAGTTACGTTGCCGCACATTATGTCATGACGGGTAGGGTGTATTTGTGGTATATTCTCCTTTGAGTTATCAGGGTAGCTTGGTTTTCAATACGTAGGACAGTCTGCCCAGTGCACGCAAGCCGATGCGTTTCCTCCGTCAGATTTCTTCTAGTTTGGAGCAGCACTAATACTGTTACCCGTCGATATTGAGTGAAGATGACGAAGACGAGGGACTTTTGTTGGGGCTCTTGAAAGAAGACGAGGTCCGGTCAGATTCCCGCCTGTGTTGCTATCTACAGTAAATACTGAGAATAGGGTGAATACGTTGTGTTCCCTATTTTATCCTCGTAACATCTTTTGGTAGAGTGTGCGGACTCATTCCCCTCCGGAGCTTCAGCTCGGCGTCGTCTCTCCTTGGTCCCAAGGGTGCAGTTGGGGTTCCAAGCTCTACTAGCCATTACGGAGTTACGCAGCGCGCACACATATTCTGCGACAACGATGCAGCAAGGCACTCAAACATCCCCGCCAATGGCTCTACCTCCCATTGTCATCTCCCAGCCGCGTGACCCCAGCCGCGTATTATCGGAGCCATTCTCCAGCTTCGATAGCATCGACGTTGACGACTTGCTGAAGATGTATGAACGCGTCAGCCTTCACAAAAGGTGGGACCAGACAGTCATGTAGCCAATATGAATTGTTACTTAAAATAGCCCGCACTTGTCTGGTACAATACGAACGAAGAGACCATCACAAGTTGGGACGAGTTCAAAGAGGAGCTCAGGAAATTGCTCGGCCAGTCTACGGGTCACCAGATTGCTGCAAAAAACGAGCTTGCTTCCCGAGCCCAGTCTGCGACGGAACCCGTATGTTTCGTACATACTAGACGTCCTGGATTTATGCCAGAAGGTTGATCGCAACATGCCCAAGTCAGAAAAAGTCGGCAACGTGCTTAAGGGCATTGCCGACGATGCTTTCAATTTCCTTGTCTTTAAGAACTGCGCAAATGTGGATGCAATGATTGCTGAATGCCGATGCTTTGAGGAGGCAAAAAGCCGCCGGATCGGTCAGTACTTCGCCCGCCTATCGAATACCACCCCTACATCGACGTGTGAGGAACAGCCCCTACGACATACCGAAGGGCCCCCGTCTCTGGCATTAACACGACTTATCCACCGGGAGGTCGAAGCCATGTCCCTTGCTACTTGGCCACTGTATCTGGCTGGACCTGACGTTGATACTGTGCCACTCATTCAGACGGTCGTCCGTCAAGAAATTGACAACTTGGGCGCCCGGTCTATTTGCGCTTTTCATGATACCGGCAACTGCAATCCTTGCCCCGGCCAACCTGCCAGGCGTGAGTATTACTGTCCTCATGCGCGCAGTCCCGCAGAATGGCGCACAGCTGACGACCGACCAATCTGCTTCCGCTGCCGCGGCGTCGGACACATCTCCCACTACTGCCGCAACCACTGGTCCTCGCCTCTACGTTCTGGATTTCCGAATTATCGGCCTTTTGGAAGTCCCTCGCATTGATTTCCGTCCAACCAGGCGCTAGACACCTTCCCTGCCGATGCGTCAACGTCCCCACCTAGCCGCTCCCCTTCCCGTCACCGCCGCCAGTCGCCTTCGCCGCAAGCTCGCCGCTCGCCTTCCGCGGCCATCGTCGGAAAACTAAATGGTGCAGAGCCGAGAGGTAGCACTGCGTCGAGGACCACACCGTCAAATCCTCTGTCGACTGAATCTACCCGACACAATCTTCTCAATGTAAACGTCGATGACGTCCCAGTTAAAGCATTAGTTGACACAGGGGCGCACGTATATCTAATGACTGCAAGACTTCGCAATGAATTGAAGAAAATTATGACGCCAGCTCCAGATAGCCTGGTGCGTGTCGCCGATGGAAGAGTCCCTCCTATACTGGTCCTGTGCACTGCACCCGTACAATAGACGATCGTGCCATTTCTGTTTTGTTCTTGTGCTGCCGCAATGTCCCCATGACCTCATACTGGGCCTGGACTTTCTGGGAGAACACGCTGCCCTCATTGACTGTGCTTCAGGTTTCGTGCGCCTTGAACTTCCGCAAGCAGCTACAATGGTCGACTACTCGCGATGCCGCCTCCGCTCTACGAAAATTCGTTAGGTTATCGCCACGAGCTGCCACATGCGTGCGTTTGTCACCTTGACCACCGGTTGAAGACGGGGATTATATCATCTCGCCAATCATGGACATTTTGCTCGCACGTGATGTGAACCTTCCTCATACCGTCCTGACTGTTCAAAAACAACCAAATTTGCATCGCTGTTCTCAGTTTCGGCCGCATTCCCCAAATCTTCCCAATTCGAATCTCTATTCCAACACTTTCGCACTTGAAATGCTCCGATATCTTCAGTTTGTCTGCGTCCACGTCCCCATCATATCTTCATGGTCCACACTCTTCTGGGTCTCAGGACGACCCTTTGGCCAAATTATTGCCGCAGATCTCCCGTCTGCACAAGCGGGAGACCTTCGCCTCGTGTTGACCATTTATCGTGACATTTAAATCTCGGCAACCGTCCCTTCGGCCGGACCACTCTAGTGAGACACCGCATTAACACGGCGCCGGTGACGCAACCCGCATCCGTCGATGCCCTTACCGTGTGCCTGTAAGCGAACGCCGAGTTATTCAACAGGAACTTGACAAGACGCTCGCGAAAGACATTATCGAACCTTCATTTAGCGCATGGGTGTCGTCAGCCGTCTTACTGAAGAAAAAGGATAACACCTGGAGATTCTCTAAAGATTATCGGCACCTGAATAAGACAACCAAAAAAGACGTTCACCCGTGTCCCAGCATCGATGATGCTCTCCATTCGCTTCACGGCGCTCAATATTTCTCATCGATCGACCTGCGTTCAGGATATTGGCAAATTACTTTTGACGACATGAACCCTGAGAAGACCGCTTTTACTACACGAGACGGACTTTACCAGTTTAAAGTCATGCCTTTGAGGTTATGCAATGCTCCAGCCACATTCAAGCGCATGATGGACTCGCTCCTTTATGGCCTTAAGTTGCATACGTGGTTGTGCTATCCTGATGATACCGTTTTCCCCCAACATTCGAAAGCCACCTCCAGCGCCTCTCCGCAGTTCTGGAGATTTTCCGTTGCGCCGACCTTCAACTTAACCCATCAAAGTGTCATTTTGGATGGCGACAGCTTACCATCCTCGATCATCTCGTTGACGCCACTGGTATTCAGCCCGACCCTGCTAAAATCCGTCCCGTCAAAGATTTTCTACAACCTATGCCTGCAACAGATTTCCGTAGCTTCGTCGAGCTGTGTTCTTACTTTCGGCGTTTCATTAAGAACTTTGCTGATGTTGCCCGACCCCTAACGGACCTACTGAAACAGAACGTTCGCTTTCCTTGGGGACCTCAGCAAGCAGAAGCTTTCTCTACTCTCATCATTCTTCTAACCACACCTCCCATCGTGGCACATTTGACCCTTCTGCTCTTAAGGAGCTCCGCACAAACGCAAGCGGCTACTTCGGAGGTCTCCTCGCTCAACAGCAGGCCGGTCACACCCATGTGGTTGCCTATGCCAGTCGCCTTCTCTCTGTCTCTGAGCGAAACTACTCGATAACTGAACGCGAATGCCTGGCTCTTGTGTGGGACGTAGCTAAATTCCGCCCATACCAATACGGTAGAGGCTTTTTTGTGGTCACTGACCATCATGCACTGTGCTGGCTTTCGTCGTTACGATATCCTACCCGGCCGCCTCGAACGTTGTGTTCTGCGTCTGCAGGAATACACGTTCTCTGTTGTGCACAATTAAGGAAAATTACACCAAGACGCAGACTGTTTGTCCCATTATCCCGTCGATCAGCCCGACATCATCTGCCACGACACCGACGCCGTCGTTTTTTCGATCTTAGATTTGTACCATTTAGCCGATTACCGATTCCGCTACGAGTCATTACGGTCCCTAATCGACACTCGCTCCTCTAAATTCTCGGATCCATCGTGCCGCCTTTGTCACCTCCAAGACGGTACGTTATATCGAAGAAATCTCTCGTGCGACGGACCTGAGCTGTTACCAGTCACACGAAAACATTTTCGCCTAGCCATACTACAACAGTTCTACGATCATCCCACAGCTAGACATCTTGGTGTAGCTCGCACCTACGACCGTATCAAGTGTCGTTTCTTTGGCCGGGTTTATACCGTAGTGTGAAACGTTACGTTAACGCCTGCGGCGAGTGCCAACGCCGCAAAACACCAACTTCTCTTCCCGCTGGGCCCCTTCCACCACTGGACGTGCTGTCCGAACCATTTTTCTGAGTAGGCCTCGACATCTTGGGGCCTTTCTCTACATCGACCACAGGTTACAAGGGGGTTGCAGTGGCCCCTTATTATGCCACCCGGTATGCCATAACCCGTGCTCTTCCTACCAGCTGCGCCACCGACATTGCAGACTTTCTGCTCAACGACGTCATTTTCATCCACGGAGCCCCTAAGCAGCTGCTTACTGATCGTGGCCGCTACTCCTTTCCTAAGTAATCGATGACATTCACCGCTCGTGCTCAACCAAACATAAATTCGCAACCGCTTACCATTCCCAGACAAATGGCTTAACGGAGCGGCTTAATGAAACCCTGACCAACATGTTATCTATGTACGTCGCCCTCGACCATTATGATTGGGACGTTGCTCTGCCGTACGTAACATTCGCGTGCAATTCCTTTTTCCACCACACTGCGGGGTATTCCCTGTTTTACCTGCTCCATGGTCGACACCCCAATGTGCCATTGGACAGTTTGGTTCCATCTGCTGCAAGCCCCACTGAATATGCCTGCGACGCCATCGCCAATGCCGACGCCTCTCGCCAAATACCACGCACCCGTTTCACGACATTCCAGGCCTCCAGCAAATTTCGCTACGATACGCAACGTTCCACAGCCACATTTTATCTAAGTGCCCTCGTGCTTTTTGGACACCTACCCGTCGTGTGGGCATCAAAACTAAACTCTTCCCGCGCTACTCTGGCCCTTATCGATACGTGCGCAAATTCACTGACGTGACGTATGAGATATCACCACTCCAGCGGTATCCTGCAAATCCACCAACAGACATTGTGCATGTACGTTGTCCGCATCAAGCGATATGTTCGCCCCAGCCTAACAACTCTGTAAAGGGCGCCAGGACGGTGCCTCGTACCGGGGGTTATGTTACCCGTCGGTGTTGTGAGTGAAGATGAGGAAGGCGAGGGACGTCTTTTGGGGCTCTTGAAAGAAGACGAAGGTCCGGTAAGATTCCAGTCTGTGTTGCTATCTACAGTATATACTGAAAATAGGCTGAATACGTTGTGTTCCCTCTTTGATCCTCGTAACAATATCTTGCCCCAGGTAGATGCATTCTTCTACCCCAACTAGCGTATCGCTATATACACTGTAGAAACCACTCTCCCCATGTTTATTCTAGATTACTTTAGATTTTTTCCTATTTCCTTTCAGCCCTCTCGGAACTTCATTTCTTGAAGGAGAAAAAAAGTAAAGTGCTGGCGTGAGTAGAAGAGGAGGTTAAGCTACGGTGGCGCGATCGCACGTATTACGTGTGTGTTGTGATGTGAATAGTTGTTTTCCTTTCCGAAAGCGTTGCAGTCATGACATAGTGGTGCCGAAATCCGCGGGATGAACAAATGACCGAATGTACTCAACTGTTGCGACCAATGCCTTAAGAGAACTGACACCGACTTCATCATGACATAACTACGATCATCGGCAAGGGGAGATCAATACCACAAGTGAACTTTTCAGGGCACTACTATACGGACGCTGATCTCCCAAGATAAGGTTCCCATTTTTAATTCCGACACAACGAATGAATAAATTTCCGCCATTAGCGAACGTTTGCTACGAGTCCCCACTTGACTACGCTTTGACGGCGGAGAACGGACTGCAACATAGAACCCTTTGTGAATGGCAACTACGCAGAGAAAGAGTTTATGGACAAAGCTGAGTTTCCTGACCTCATCGCGAAATGGAAATGAAGCTTAAAGCTAGTGGCGCAGTGCGCGCGAAACGAATACTTTGGTGCCTGTCTCAGATAAGTCCATGTCGCGTTGCAGATTCTCATCGAACCGATACATGCAACTTCCATTGTCCCGGTGACGCATCACCCGCCAACATACCTCTTAAAGACTCAAGCAGCAGACTCACTGCATCCACTCGTACCCAGGACTCTAGCAAAGCCCCTCGATACACGAAATGTATGCGACACCTTCCGTCCAACTTGAACCAAACCCGCAGGGTGTGCCTGCGGAAAGGATGCATGTCTTGACGACAATCACGACCTCGAAGGGAAACCGTGTGGTGTACGTAATTTGTTAAAGAGCGGCAACAGAACCAGAAGTGGAGCCATCGCTTCTAAAGACATGTCCACAATAAAGATATGGTATCGATCTTACAGGAAGGTTGCCAAACCAAATGCGGCACCTAACTAAAACCACGCTGACTAATCTTACACAAGAAAATAAGGCAAGGCATGAAGTTAGGATTTACATGAAGCACATGCGTTGGTTTCGATTTGGCTCATACACAAAACGCGAACGCCAACGAGACTTCTCGCACGAGCCGCACCTGGCGCACACCAGCTTCATTGCCAAGACCATGAGAAAGTCTAGTTTTAAATAAAAGATAATGCTAACGACGACAAGAGGAGGACATCGTCACTCCAGATTCCGTCATTATTGGAGGTACCTGTGGAAACAAAGTCAACGAGGCTACGGTCTTCGGCAAGGATAGGACGACATAGGAAACCTCTCCCCAGCTGGAAGTACAATGCAGAAGAACTTGTTGCAAGACGATGACACCACGAATCCCCTGCTTTCTCTATTTTCCCGAAGACAAAAAAGTGACAGCCGATATTGGTAGAACGGGAAGATGAGGAACGATGGCTGTAATCAGAGGGATTCCCTGTGTGATATAATGTGAACACAGTTGTTCCCCTATCGAATGCGGCACAGTCGAGAGACACAACAATGGTTTCTGATTGAAGGTCCTCAAGTACGTTTGAAAGTCTTCTGCAGACTCTCAGCAAGTGTGTCTCGTCTACAAACCTGGAAAGAATAATTTAGCGTTGATCATTATACTGAGCTTCTCTTTGTGCCTACACCAAATGAGCATTCCTGAGGACATCTGAATTCCTTCGAAGCAAAGAAAAGCAGGATGATCACAATTGTAGTCTTCGTTTTTGTTTCTCTTTTCTTTTGCTTTTTCGTATGGCTCTCTGGGCACAACACATGTTGGTATGGAGTTCTGCATGCTGCGGAAGTAAGAGTCATCCAGGATGCAAAATAGGATAAAAGAGTAAAAATTCAACCACACTAGAGACGCTGTTTGGTACACAAATGTATCGCTTCACCAGAAACGGATCTGGCTGCACTGGTATAGCAGTTGACACACACCTCCCACGACTGACCAAAGCAAGTATACGCCCTCAGTCCCCAGCCGCAGTATTGTACCCAATCAGAGCAACGGTCAGGCTAGTGATACAGCACAGGCTGCTTATAATATCGCTGTCCGGACAGTCCACCTTTGAAACTTGAACCTGGTAATGTTGAACTCGCAAACCCAGCGAAGAGAGAAAAACTTAGCTGTACTATTAAAAGACTTTTCGGGCGTTTATTATCACCAGACGTCTTTGGACCACTGCAGAAAAAAGGCCTGCTCCCTTCCACCTCCAATCACTCCTGCATTGAACTACTGGAGTCCACGTTTAACCCCGAAGTTCAGACTTTCATCCCTCCATCGTGTAATTGGCTTTCCCATTCTTCTAAACCCAACTGTTCGTGTTCCCTCTGTTACATAAATTGTCCATCGGTTCTCGGTTTGTCTCAACACTTGGTAAACCGAAGTCAATTTGTGTTTCTTTATTGGAACTATGGTATCCTAAATTGTAGTTTGTTCTCGAAGATCGGTAGCTGGATTGTTGTCTCTGAGTGTTTTTTTCCGGCAATATTCGTTCCAAGCGACGTCGAGCCGACCTAAGCTTTCTTTCTAGTTGTTAAGCAAAGCGCCGCGTTTCCGCTATGTATGTCATCACCGGTAGTATGCTCTCGTTGTAGATTTTCCTTTAGAATGCCAAAGGCATCAGACGTTTCATTAAACCAGCGCTCGCCGAGGGCTCCACAGCCCATTCATAGTTTGCGCTAGGTTTCTCTCTTGTCGCTAGCGTCAGCATAGACCATCTCTCCGAAGTAGTTATAGTCTCTTACTTCCTCTGGCGTTTCCTTTCCTGAGCTAAAGAAAACGTTCCTACCAAGCTTTCTTCCTTATTATCTTTGATTTATCCATACTTAATTTTAGCCCCGTGGTCTCGCTTTCTGATTTGAGCTGGTCAAGCATTCTTTGCATGGGTTCTGTAGCCTCACTCAGCAATACTACGTCGTCCGCAAACCTCAAACGGCTCAAGTAGTCCTCTTTTATCCTTCATCCTGTTTTCCCAGTGAAGCTTTGAGAATACCCCTCCAGATATGCTGTGAAATGGTTCAAAAAGGTGGTATATCTATTTCTTACTCCGTATCAGTTCAGACATTTATCGCTTTGCTTGTGGAGGGTTATCCTGGCCGTACATCCCTTTATATGTCTTGAAGTCTTATGTTCTTTTTCTCTATTCGTTCGTGTTTTAGTGCTTCTAAAAGGGCAGCGCTGAATACGGAATCAAACCCTTCCTCGTAATCTTTAAATGTCATATAAAATGTTTAGTGTCATCTGCGGATTCTTCTATCCCTTGGTTGACGACATAGAGTTTATCCATGATAAAGTACCCTTTCCTAAACTCAGCCGGTCCTCTCGGTTGGTTGCTAACTATAACTTTGGTGAACAGGTAATAAACAACTGAGACAAGGCTGATGGGTCTGTAATTCTTAGGTCCTTAGGATCTCCCTTACGAATTTCAATGATGCGAACGTTTTTTCAAGCTATGGGCACTTTTGACTTTAAGCGTTTATAAAACACTACAGCAAGCTTTTCCAGTACATTATCGCGTCCGTCATTTGAAAGAACTATAGTTATGCGGCTCCCACCTGCAGCTTTTCCTATTTTCTGGCCTTTGAGAGCCTTTCGAATGTCCTCTTTACTTAGTAGTTGGACATCGGAAGTTGAGCTCGTATTCTCAGTAGTTTCCTCTGGTGTAACATCGCTGGCGTACAGCCTGATATGGAATCATTCTGTTGCAATTAATTATCTCGTCCAAGTTGGGCGCAATGTTTCCCTGCTCATCACTGATATCGTACAGCCTGCCTGTTACAATGTCTAGTTTTCTCTTAGTTGCTTTCAAACGTTCCCCTATTTGCAGCGTTTCCTAGATCACTGTCATGCTATACGCACGAAGGTCCTTTGTTTGATTTCTGAAAATCAGTTTTGACAGGACGGCCAACTGAATCCGATCCACCGAACTTGACACGCTCATGTTCTTACGTTCGGAAATATTTTTCTTGGTTTTCTAGTATCCCAGTTTGTTCTCTACATGTCGCTTCTCCCACGGCTGCTTCTAATGTACTGAGTGCCGATGCTATGTTGTCCATTAGCCGGTCTGCGCTGACCCCGTTCTGCTTGTTCCGAAGCGCGAATTGGTTTTGAAGGGTTATTTTAAACTGCTGTGATCTGGCGCTGGCTGATTTTATGCGTGGTTTCATAGTTTTCACGGGTTTCTTTCCTTCTCTTCTGCGGATAAGCCTTTGCTTGCTTCTTATCATCCCGTGATTGGTGCTCTGAATCTTACTTATCACCTGTACGTCGTGCACGATACCCGAGATGTTACTTAAAATGAGGTCAATTTATTTTTTGGGTGTACTTTCAGGGGAACATGTTTATTAGGCTCAGATTAATTCCCTTTACAAATCGCTCCCGTGTATCTTCTCGAGTGTTTCGATTGTCTATTCTGAAATTTACCGCTCACTATGCAGACAGAATAAGGACATTATTGGGTAAGTGAAGTTCGGGTTAAGTGAAACTCGAAGAACTGTACCGGCTTCTCAGAGGTGAGCGGGATTTGTCTGTCCTAATGAGGCCTTCAAAAAAATAAAGCAGACCAGGTGGGTCATGGTTGGAAAAGCACTTATTTTGGGACACAAGGGACCTAGAGCGAAGAAAACCAGACAGAACGAATGAGGGCTACTAACAACTCAAGTTTATTCAACAAGGAAGAAGGAATTATATAGATGAAACTTAAAATGCGTCAAAAGTACCGGAGATACTCCTTTTCTTTCTCCAAGGTAATGGAAGGGGGCTCACACACTCTCCTTTTAATCCCGATGTTATGCAAACCAGGTGGGATTGAAAACAGACTTAAAAATGGAAGAAATCGCGTAGAAATTTGGCAGCATTTATGAAAGAGTCGCATTCGTATTCAAGCGAAGTAGGCATTACAGGTAAACGATACTACAAGCCTGCTCACCAACACCTAGCTACGATAATGAACCCGCGCACAGTTTTACAAAGACGTCGAAAGAGCACTCAAGAAGGGAACGACACAGTTCATGACCATGATCGGAGGGTTACCGCAAAAGTTGGCGAGGAAAATAAACGAGAGGAGTGGGCGGTGGAAAGCTTTCAAGTGGGCTCTCGAAAATTCGGGATAATAATACACTGGTGTCTTTTGTGTACGGGAATTACCTGATGGCCATGACAACATTCCTCTACAAACGAAAGAATAGAAAATAGGCATTGCAAATGTCCAATGTTTCAATAAAGCTAAAGCTAAAGTCATTTTAATTGACAGCCCAGATGTTATGCAGTACCTGGAGGTGCTAGGCAAGATTTGGGGAAACGTGGATAGCACGGTTAGATGCGAAGTCCAAACCTCCAAACAAAAAGAGACTCCTGAAAACTTAGAGACCCACTGTAGAGTCAGACCCAGGGCGCAAACACTTTAGAACAGCCCTTCAAAAGAAAATTGTGGCTCTAAACGAAGAGAATGCCGGTCCGTATGAACAGGCTAAATAACAACCTTACAAAGGCAATCAGATATTTGGCAAAAACTGTGCTAGAAGCAGCATGTATGAGGCCTACTGTATTGTTAGAAGTCGTTCAGCTGAGTGACTACGACGAACACAACACGTTTCTGGTCTCTACAAGGAAGACGAAGATCATCTCTGATTGCGGCCTGTGTGGCTCTGTGCTGTAAATGCTGTAAATACTGTGAATACATTGCGTACTCTGCTCTTTCATCCTCGTAACATCTCTTGTTGATGGCGCAGACTTTCTCACATCCTGCGCCTAGCTCTGCATCGTCTCTCCCTGGATGCAAGCGTCTAGATGGCGTACCAAGCTATACCAACCATTACGCAACTAGGCAGTGGTCGCACGTGTTGTGTGAATAGCATTGGCTATGTGGGACTATTCTTGCTAGGGACCGGGATCTGATTATTGTCCTCGTTGTTTTCCTTGAGCAGTTGCTCCGCTCTGGCTGAGAGGGTTGGATTAGAGCTTGTATTAGGTGAGTCAGAGCGGAACATGGCCCAGGTGACTTGTGGTCTATGTGGGGATCGGTTTTCGCTCATTCTACTTCTGCGTTCCATGGGTGCAGATGTTAGGTGCCAAGCATCTCTTGCTCTCCGCTTCGTCGTCCGTCGTCCGTCTTCCGTCCATCCACCGGCCCAGGAAGAAACCGGCAACAATGCCGCGCCAGGAGCCCTTTAAGGGGAAGCGTGCTCGTCTCGTGCCGGCTAAGGAAGATACCGGCAACACTGTCGCTCCAGCATCTCATGGTTGGGTCTATGTCCCTCCCTTGTTGTGGCGCCGTTCACACCCCCCGTCCGCATGCTCGGCTCATCTAGGGCCGGCCCAGGGAGACACCGGCAACACTGTCTCTCCAGGAGCCATTAAAGGGTACGACACCACCGGGAGTCCAGCAAGCCGTGCATGCACAGTGGTGGTGTGGACGGCGCAACAACGACAAGGGAGGGACATAGCCACGTCGCATCTAATAAAATTACACCATCTTCCCGTAGAGGAACCCTGAGTAGTATGCTATACATCCATGGGCTCAACGCAATTTCCCATTTCGTAGTTCCGGTAAGTGAAAAGCGTGGTAGTTACCATGGAAACCCAACTGTAGATATAACGGTAGCTACGTACCTCAACCTAACGGAAATGACGAACTGAAGAGTAATGGGTACTTGAATCGACCCCATGGCTGCTTTGCATACTACTCAGGGTTCTCCTACGGAAAGATGGTGTAATTTTTTTCTCTTCCCAACCTTTCACTCCTTTTCCTGCTTGTGCTCCTTCCACGAGAATTTCAGTCTTGGAATTTGGCAGGCCGGATTCGGTGTTTGTTCCTACATTCCTTGCTCCCCGAAAGATGCGCTTCCGCACACTGCTCATCTCGGTTCACAATATTGGTTTGTGGACTGAAGTGGGCCACAGCGAGCACACATGGGTGTGTCGAGGACGGGGCAAACATCCGTTCTATGCTTGGTGCTTCTGCATCGGCTGCAGTAAAGGGCAGATTTCATAAAGGGGTAGCAGCGGAGATCCCCTCCTTCGCGAAATATATACCGGGGTAGTCTTTTTCACAAAAAATTCAGAAGGGCTGAGTTGCATTTTCCCATTCTTCGTGCTTGGATGAGTGTGGCGTCGTGGGCGCAATTACTCGGAGCCGGTATCAAAGAGACGCCATGAATAGCTCCACGTACCGAGTCGTGGGGAACGTTCATTAAGCTCGCACGTCGTACACTTTGCCGCCGAGGTGAAGTACGGTGAGCGTGGCTTATGTCGCTTCCTTGTAGCTTTCTTGTGGTTAGCGTTCGTACGCAGGGCTCTTAATGACTTTTACACAGTTTCCCACGCGTATTTATTTACATGTGCATGCTCCTAATCCGACGCTTCCCGCCATCGCTTTGTCGCCTTATTCTGGTACGTTTTTTCTGCTTGCTTTCTCACAAGAACCAGAGAAATTATACCGCACACATAAAAGGTTCCGAAACTGCGCGTCATATTACTATATGTGAATGGCGTTGTAAACTAGCAAACGAGGAAGAGGTGTGCTGAAAAAGAAGGATTACTTACCTTGGATCCAGCTTGGGCCTCTACATACCTTCTGTGAAAATCATTGCCTTTTTGATATATATTCAGGATGCCAAAATGCTGTACCTGCGCCATTTTTATCAAACCCTTCATCCATTGACTGACATCCATCTCAGCAGGCTGAGTTCTGTGGAATTTGCTGCATGCCAGACGATAATTGGCATTAGTTGACAGACATCCGCGCTAGGAATGTACTTTTTTCTAGCCCTAAGAAACTATATCTTAGTTTCAATAGAAAGAGCGATGTCCAAGGGTAAACCAAGTGGTGAGATGGTTTCCTTTGTTGTTTCATGGGCCTGCTTCGGCTCCAAGCGTTCGTTTAGAGGCGTAGCAATCGATTCCTTTGCTAAGTGCAAACTCAAACCATGGAATTATGAAAGTCGCTACTATCTATATATATATATATATATATATATATATATATATATATATATATATATATATATATATTGTTTTAAATGATGCAAACGCGGCCTCAAAAAAATAATTTGAAGACAAAGAGCACAGACTTCAGGCTGAACGGCTGAACTTATGCAACAAATACACTGCGTAATATACACCATTTTTATTTTTTCTGTTGTGCGATAGCAGTAAGCAAGAACATCCTAAACTTCCACCCCTTATGAATTCTGCTTAAACACCGCCGCTGGGGGTTGTCTTGACGTGGGCAGAATACCTTCGACTTTTTGTTTGTGCATAAGGTTAGTGTCATACGAGCTGCTAATTGTAAACATATATTTATCCCTATAGATTTGTAAAATGACAGTTAAAACCGTTTCGTATTACAGTACTCCCTCCGTCGGTAGCCATTTATTGACTGCAGACAGTAACTCTGTAACGTGTACAACTTCACTGACACCTCATTAGACGAATAAATAAAACTAGCTTTAATCGTAGAGCCGGCTTCGCAAGTAATTCGCAAGGACATTGTCGATAACTCGGCTGCTAAATTCGTTATATATAGCCCAGTATAACAATCCGCAAGCGAGCATGCTTCTTTGCGCACAAGGCTATGCGGTAAAGCCAGCTTGCGAATAATAAACTCACGCAGATTTTTTAAAGTCGGCTTTAACGGAACATGCAAATGTATTGCTAGTAGACATGATATATTTCTAGGGCAATAAAAGCCTTCCTATACGAAAATGCCTTAGGATGTCTTTTCAAAGGCGATTGTCTTTCTCAGGGTACTTGAAAGAGAAAATTTTGGTCTTTCCGTATGTCTGCCGTCTGGACCTCTGTAACGCGAGTCAGCCACTCGGCCAAGGCGAAACATATGGCAGCACAAAATGTTTATATACCAAGAGCCAAATACAAATGTTTAATTTTGGTGGCAATGTGCATACTTGTCAATTACTAAACAAAAAGAAAACTATAGGCAAATTTGAGCCAGAAAATCAATACATAAGTGATGTCTGTAGGGTTCTTTTCTAACAAATTCAAGGAAGCTTGATACAAATGAAATACTGCATTTACAGAATAAAAACAATTCACTCCTTCGCCTGCAGTCGCCCGTGCCAGTATAGCTTCAAACGGCCTTTTGAGACATCAAAACGGAAACAGTTACAAAATGTTCCACTAGATAGGTTCTACATTCCGCTTGGAATGCATGTGCAGTTGGGTACCGTGGTTCTACAAATGTTGAAGTAGTGCGCCTCAATTTACGTGCGTCTCCGCCGTACGGCAGCGCTGGCAGCGAGGCACCCGGCTTGGAGCAGTGGATCGCAGTGAATTTAAATTGACTTTAGCAAGCCTCTAGCGTGGTTAAATTGGGAGTAACGCGACGAAAGAGGAACAGCATGAAAGGTGAGCGGGAAATCGAAGAGCGACAGTTACTTGGTAAATGTTGACGAATGACTCTCGTCTCTTGCCGACATTTGCAACGAAAGGAGCAGACACGAGGCCATGTTGATGTTATGAATTCCATTATTCCTGCAATCGGTTCTTGCGCGGCGGGAAACCTTGCTTGTAAGGAACGTGACACGATAGCAGTACAGACGGACTTCAAGGCCAGCTCCACTATTAAAATAAAAGGTCGTTTAAAACAGTTCAGGAAAAACGCGCCCATGCAAAAATTTGAACCCGCCTCTGCGTGCACCCCCTCTACATATATGAGTGCCAGAACGGTGCACAAAGAGAGGGATACGCTTGCTCAGTCAGTGTCCTTTCCTTCTTATTGCAGCCGTTTAAATTTTTGCCGTTTTTACACTAATGAGGTAGCTTGTGCTTGAGGCTTTACCGTCATTTCTCGCTATGAAGAAATGCCTCCCGTGTTTGTGGGTGTACATTTGCCCTACCTGAATTTTTGTTAAAATGCTGTGCTACGTAAGAGACCAAACCCTTCTCTCTCAAGGGACATAGACATGGTTAGGGTACAGCACTTTCGCATATTATTGTAGCGCCAAGGTTCGAAGATAGCGAAGACAACATACATGTTAACGTAAGTGCCATGCAGCATGGGCGACGTGGACGAAAGGGTTCAAGGCGGAGCGCGTCATCAACCCTAAATCGCATGCGAATTTCTTGACCTCGCGTTTGGAGCAGATCTCGGTCAAGGCCGTTATCTAGCCCGGATATTGGTATTAGGAAAGCAAAGGTACTGCTTGACATCACCCTGAAAGGCGCATCTGCTATACCCGTGGCTATATACACACGGCTGTTGAGTAAAGTGCGATGGTCTAGGCTGAAGAATAAACACCTTTTTTTCGCGTAGTTTCTCAGTACTCCGAATTCAGCTTTGTTCTGCGCAAAAAATATGGTAAGGAGAACGCTGTCATCGTCTGGAAGTGAACAGAGGCAATGTGTCACTTCTGTGTGGAAAAGTTTTCGACCACAAAAAGCGTGCGTGCATTTGCACTGCTCGTATAAATTTCATGGACACAGCCCTTAGGAGTCAAAACTTCTCAGAGGCACCCAAATCTACTTGTGCGCTTCGCCGACAACAGTTGTACAACTTCTCCCGGCAAACTCTTTCACTGTTTTGTACTGCATCCTGTTTGCTACTTTTCTTGCGGAACGGCGGTCTCCCGCTACGATCCAAAAGTACGCGCCAAGTGGTACACAAGCACAGACTAACAATTTTCACCGCATTCAAAGATTATCCGCCTGTGTGCACGCCCCGATACAAAAGTCGTCGAAAGATATGTTCTGCCTCCCCTGCCATGTAATTGTGTCTCTTCTCACCCAGCCCGCTATCCACCATGATGTAGCTCTCAGGTGTGTGCCCAACAACGACAAACGCAATAGACGTTTGCTGATTTGAACTTAATAATTGCGCGTTCGCATGGCTGGCGCATCTCTGGTTTAATTGTAGCGCTGGTGCTCGAGCCTCGGTTCAAGGTTCCAGCCATGAGCTGCAGGCTCTTTCGGAGCCAGTTTTTTTACTATTAGGTGGGCACAATGTTATTTCGAAAAAGGTTTTTCTTTTTCTTGTCGCAGAAGGTGTGCCCGTGTCTCTTTTTCAATAAAATAACACTGCTTGGTCGGGTGTGTATTTTTGTTTCGGCCTAGCTATCCTACGTGCTTTCGTTTTGTAAACATTGATGGAAAGTATGAAGTATGCTTCCAAGTTTAATGGTTCCGAAATATTTTGACTCTATTAACGCCTCGTTCAAATCAATTACTACCTATTGGCTGCCCTGCTGAAATGAGGAATAGATAAACTGATGGACAGTCAACATTCATAAATGCATGCATGCATGCATGCATGCATACTGTGAACATTCGCGGCGTTACATTAATTGGATACGCAGTGCAAGCGATACCGCCACTATCATGGCCAGTGTGAGCACTGAGGTATACGCTTCCCAATCTCTTGAACTGACGCCCCATCGCCATTACCATCTGTAAATAATCATTAGCATCATCGTCGCTCTCGCGCTGCCCGGTACGTTCGCTCCGAGGAGGACAATAAACATCGTCTCCGAGACCTTGTCCCTCACTCTCTCAATACATACATACATACATACATACATACATGCATACATACATACATACATACATACATACATACATACATACATACATACATACATACATACACCAGACTTAGGTAGACATACCAAGAGAAATTTTTGTTTAAGTCTACTAAAATTATAAAATGTCGTCTTCCAAATCATAATCGTCCTCTAAAATTCATTAAAATAGGAAAAGTGCTGAAGTCTACATATTTTACTATACAAAGACCTATGTTGCCGCTGACAGAAATATCGTTCCAGTGATGCATTTGTGCGCAAAATGAAGTGGACTTTAAATATATCAGTGTAAGCCTGCTCTTATCAAGCTGGCTTTCTCATACGTGCCCTCAACGGTAAAATGTTGCCACCTACTGAGGGATTATCGTTACAACCCGACTTTGCACTCTCCATAATTGCGTCCTTTTTACCGAGTCGTATACAGTACTTACAACGCCCGGTGTCTCTATCTTCCTCAGACCTGGCCCTACTGCGCGCTCTACCAACCCCCTCTCGAAAGGTTTACAACTGAGCTCTTCCCGTGATCTCACACGAAAGGTGGCCATAGTACAACTTCGTAGTGCTGTTAAGGGTGGGTGTTGCACAGATGCACCATGTGGAAACTTTTTGTCTTGAAACTTTGACGCGATGAAAATATAAGGGAAAAACGTTTATTTACACAATCTAGTTTTTTTTGTGTGTCTGCGCTAGACCGGGTTCAGTACATGTATTCGTTGTGAAGAGTTGCGGCTGTCCTTTTTTTACTTATCAGGCGCGTCCACTAGTTTGTCGTTAAGTTTGCCACAAAGTTCTTCAGCAAAAAGTTTGTACACACCGCAAGAAGTGTTTTAGCACTGGTTCTCTCCTGTGACCATTCCAACAGGCGTCAAAATCAAATTGGTTTTCGATGGCAAGCAGTTGCAGATTCAGCTTTGACAAGTTTGCGCTTTTCGGGCATTAGAAGCACTTCTGGCGGCGTAGCGAGCGGTTCTACAACAACGTAGCTGTGAGCAGCAGCGTTTAGTGCAAATATCCAACGGTACACCCATCTCCTATCTTCAACTGCTTGAAAATATTGTAGTGTTAATGAGCGGCAGACGATAGCATCGTCTTGTTAGCAGTCAATACGTCACCTCATTTCTCGCAGTTCAACTTCTTGGGCACCCATAGATGGCGCATTCCTCAACGTGGACCAGGCTAGGAATGGCGTCCTGTACCTTCGACGCAGTCTCACTGCTTACAAGTATGTTGCAGCCGGAGAGCATTGCGCCGCCCCGCTTCCATACACGTTCCTGGTGCTGGCCAGCGGAAACCGTTGTCAAAGTGCGCAGCAGGCGGAGCTTTTTTCCGCTTCATAAATCTGCCTGATGGAAACGTGGTACTGCGCAGTTGTCAGGTGTGTATGCTTCCCGAAGCAGCCTTCTATGCAAATCATTCCAAAAAGAATATATCGCACCTGAAGTTCGTAGATGCTCTACCTAGAGATTACCACAAGCACGTAGCCAGCTACGCGTGGTGCTCCTTCGTAAGAGTAGCTTTCTCGAGGCTTCTGCGTTTTCCTGCAGCCTTGTCACAAGCGTCCGCAAAAGTCAATTTCTTGATCGTTATCAGTGGAAAACGCCGGTTGTTGGAACTTGTCTCGCAGCCTGCTTCCCTTCAACGCAGTTTTTACGTTTGCAGTTTTCCACCACCTAAGGACGATTTCAATGAAAGTAGAAGTGGTGTCAAAAAAGAAGAGATCTTGCTTGGCTCCAAGAATAAGCCACGCCTCAGGTAAAAAATCATTGAATATTTGGACTGTGAGCTTTTCTTTTTCTTTGTATCCTTCAATATTCCAAGGATAGAGGGCTTTTCTGCAAAGCCCATGGCAATGTTTTAAAAGTTAATCGGACTATTTGCTGTGAAGGTCTCTAATTGCTGCAAGTGATGTTGTTTGCATGCCTCTGGCTGTGCCCTGTCTGTTTGAAATTTCAGGGAAATAGAAGCCAATTTGGTCATCCTTCTTGTTCATCTAGGTTTTTTGTGCGCATTCGAGTATGTGTACGAGGGCAATAACGAAGAACAGCGGCCGTGAAGGGTCTGAAGGTTGTTTGTAGTTAGAAGGAGGCTATTCGAAGAGGGAGATCGCTTTTTGATCAGAGAGCTGTTATTAGGACGCACACGACCCGGTAACCCCACTTTTCAACTACGCAAATCACATATTTCAGCGTCTTCTATAGGGGCCCCGCGTCTAGCCGGTGCACTGACACGATGCGCGCAACTTCTTTGAATTTTCGCGAGAGGCTGCGCTCAATGAAAATGAGGGCACTGTTTGGAGTATCTTTTCGTTTAAGCGCAACGCAGGTAATTTTACCTGCTTTACAATGAATGTTGGGTTTATGTGTGTATTTCGTCTGCGATTACGGTGACGCCTCGCTACTTGTCGTTTATGTCAGAAATGTTCTCGCGAAGTAACTTAGGAATGTTTGCTGTACGTGATGCTCTTCTTGAGGGCTCATATCACATGACGTCATATGATTGTCATAAGACCTGATTGTCATAGGACGTGGCAATGATGTTTCCATGGCTGCATATTTAGCATGCGAATGGGGCGATATCGTGAAGAGATTGCAGCAAAACACCATGAAAATAGCACAGTGTCGTCTGCATTGTGTCTTTGATATGTATAAAGTCACCTGCTTTTTCAGAAAACGAGGACAGTCAGCCCTATCTTCTGCATCAGACGGGACCAACTGATCGAGCAGTAAACAGCCTCGAAAATTTCGACGACTAAGTAGGTCTGTGGTCACCCTGCCACTTCTTGATGCCTTCGAGGAGTTCCCTGATATGCCTTTTACTGACAGTAGCTTCGGGAACGCACAGATTTGCGCTTAGTGATGGCCGTTTTCACTAAATGTGCGCCACACTCAAGTCTCCTTTTGCAAAGAATATTTTCACCACGGCGCTTCAACATCGGCGATGTAAATCAGCAGAAGCCTTTAATTTTCCTCGATTATGAGCCAGAGCTTCATGCTTTGCCTCCTCGAGTTTCTCGTTAGTCAGCTTAAGTAATTAAGTCAGCTTAAGTAACCACTGTCAAGTGCCTCGTTGGATTCAACGATGGATTTGTCTGGGCGGTATTCTCCATGATATCCCGCTTGAAGTCCGCTCCTTCCCTCTTCGTAGGTTCCCTAGAAATGTAGCCTTCACCATTCGGGAACTTCAAAGCTGCAGCGTTCGGGCGAAGGCGCCCATAAGCTAGCGACACTATGATGGTGCGACCAGTTGCTTGATCTGTATGCGTAGCACTCGAATAATAACCTCATCCGCGAAGTAAAGTTCACGTAACTATAACGAAAGTTTACCTTTACCTCCAATAATAAAACCCGTGAACGGGCCTGCCACAATAAAAAAAGCTTACCGAGGACAAGTAGAAGAGCGGTTTTTTCGCGGCACCGCTCGTATCCCGGCAAAGCCTTTCCTCCCTCGAGGACTGAGAACGCAGCTTGTGAGCCAGTACACAACACTTTACACGCCTCCTTACTTTCACACTGCATGTGTCACAGGAACGCGAAAAAAGGCGGCGCCTTCGCTCCTTGGGATATCTTGCAAAAAGAAATGAAAACTAAACGGGCATCACCAAGTTTTCTTCTTTGTTTCCTTTCCTTTTTCATTCCACAATACGGCTTCTAGTTTTCGCAAAAAGCTACGGAAAATGAAACCCAGCAAGAACCGAGGACAAATATCTACAAAGCGTTCTGTTGACAGCACCAGTTCGTTTGTGGTGCCAGTATCTTGCCCTGTTTCGGTGTCGTGCGAACCAAAGAGCGGTTTTTACCCACTCGCTGGGATGATAAAAGCAGCCGCCCGTGCCCGCGTAAAAAAATGTTCGTATCCCGGCATGCGGCAGACGACAGCGAAGCGAGACGGCCGTGCAGGCAGCAGACGACGGCAACGGCGCGGCGGCAACCATTTTAAGTAAGCCTTTCTAAGGACTCGGGTGGCCTCAGGAGGGAGGACGTGACGTCCGCTTCGAACCCCCTCCCTCTCTCGTAAACACCTGGCGCGCGTCCATACTCTACTGGAAGAGGAGAGGACTTGGCACGGCAAACGCTCGTGTTGCGGGTGTCGAACCAGGCAACGCGAGCGCATTGCCTTGACAGCGTGGTACACAACACTTGTAGGGCATCCACCGCCGGCGGCGGCGGCGGCTGAGCCTCCTTACTTTCACACTGCCTTCTCTTCCATCTCTTCCAGTGGCAGTACACCACTCACAAGCATCGCCAACGCACGCCGCTCACGTAGTTTGAAGGAACGCGAAAAAAGGCGGCGCCTTCGCTCCGCTAACTTGGGATATGCAAAGAAAAAGCGTGGCTGAGTCTGGTTAAGTCTTGCTTTCGCTTGGTTAACCTTTGATTCAGCTGTATTGCCGACCAAATCTCAAAGCCGTTCGGTTCCGTGCAACGCTCACAGAAGGATGCCGAGCAAACGCGTCGTTCGTTAATGGCGAACGCAACGCTCCTCTTCGCCGGGCGCGAGACAAGTCCGTTCCCTGGAATGATTCAGCCCCACATGCATGGGAGGCTGCGGTAGTGGGTGGCTGTCTCGAACGCAGCGGTGGTTGCGACCGCTTGTCGGCACCCGCCGAGGCCGACACCAGGTCTGGAGAATCTAGCGAAGCGCTTCAATGCGGTTGTCGCCCGGGGCGTGTCTCCTGTCAGAAGGTCATTTGGGAACCCTCCACGAAACCACTCGACAAAGCAGTAAAGCTTTGCTTTAAAATGAGCTACTCTACGGCAAAGATATGCACGTTCAAAAAGACGCGCCAGGGAATGCCGAATCGGTGGGGCAGTAAGGCCACCATGCAGCCGGGCGTGCCATGCTGCGAAATCACCGTCAATGGTGCTCAGGAGAACAACGTCGCGGAGCTCGTCAAACGCCCCGTGCAGCCGTCCCATTAGCTGAAGCAACGTGAGCGCAAAGGGCGCAGTACTGAGTTCTTGTCCCGTTCAGTTGGTGTTGGCTCTACAACGGCAACCTGTGCGTCGCACAGGTGGCCGCTGAAGAGCCTCCTCAGTAATCGGCGTAGGCCCGCTATATCACTATCTAGCTGCCTCTTCCCACTAATCGCGTGTACGTCATGTTAACGAACAGATAGCTCCACTGTCCTTTAAGTTCAGATTAACAAATGCGCAGTACAGCTGAAAGTAAACATTTTAAATTCTACCCGAGCACCAGCCTAGCAGTGAGCTAGCTTCGTTGAATTATCGTATTCCTATTGTGGAAAAGCCCTATATCTGGCGTTTTTTGTCGTTTCTTCGCGCGAAATACTTGACAGGAAGACTGCCCGCACATCAGGCGACAGCTTCCCCAGACTCTCTCGGTTGGTAGCTTCATTCTGTTGTTCTGACGTCCAGCGATATGACGTAAGTGCAGCCCGCCATAGTCTAACTCTAGTTCCGCGGCTTGCACGCCTGCTTATGTAGCTGGGTGGCAACACACACAACTCCATCTGAAGACCCGGGCTTTATTCACTTAGCAATAATGCACCCACTTGTTTTAAAACCACGTGGTTTACTTGCGGAGACTCTTTATTTATGTACTAATAGTTACGGAATAAATTCATGACAGTGCTTAGGACCACAGCCATTTGACTAGTAGTTGGTCCAATACAAAATACCTATATTTGTAGGGACATAAAGTATATTGCTTTAAAAATACCAGAAAAATGAACATCTCATACCATAAAACAAAACAGAACCCAACAGGACCTATCATTTCACATCATATCATAACACAAAATAGTAAATTTAATCATACGATATCGCTTACTACACTATCATCATTTATTCCTGTTTAATAAATGGAGTTTGAGAGCTTGATGGAAATTATATTTATTCTTGACGTTATGGAGTATACTGTTCAATAAATGTGCGCAACATAATTGGGCTTGATCTTCGTCAGTATGTGTTAGGACAACTGGCAGATTAAATAAGTTATTAGTGGCAAATCTGGTGGTACCACGAGGAGGAAGAGGAGCAAGAAGGACGTATACGCCTGGAGGTTAACCAAGTGCGGAGCCCGGTTCACTACCCTTCAGTAGGAGAGTGGGGTTTAGGGGTTAAAAGAGGGGGGGGAAGAAACAGGAAGATAGGAGCGCAAGACGGTAATTATAGTACCGTTAGCCCTACAGTCGTTCATTCAAATTCGTTTCGCTCAGGAAATGTAGAAGGGCTTGCGTCGCCCTCTAAGAAATCAATGGTAGAGACCGATGACCCAGGTTAGTTTCGACTGTAAATCGTCGAGTGCCTAATCAGCTGAGGGCGCTGGCAAGCATGCTTCTCGCCGAGAACTATTTGGGGCAGCAACACAGCACATGATTTATTGTCTCTTCCCCCCCTACAGGCATCGCAGTGGGCGCTACTGGTCATTCCAGCGCAGAAGGAGTAGGCTTCCGTAAAGGCCACTCTTAACCACAGTAGACAAAGGAACATCGACTGGGGTCGACACAGCCCATACAGGAGACAGCGGTGGGCAAGGGTGTCTTAGATAGAGAAACCGGGATTTGAAAAGTCGGATGTGTTCCATTGCTTCATGTTAATCCTACGTACAGAGGAACGAAGCGTCCTCGCGGAATCCATGTTAAAAGCGGAAGTAGATATACATATAATAAAGAGTAGCGAATCGTTATTTTGTACCAAGTGTTGAATTGTTTGTGCAATTTTTTCTTGAACCGCAGGGTAACGGGTGATATTCGCGTCAAATGAAAAAGAGGTCTGGTAGGTTCACTATATTTTAAAAATTAATAATTCTCAGGGCGCGCTTATCTTGCAGAGTAACCTCTTGGTATAAAAATTACATCAACTTTACCGACATCAGCATACAAATGAACCTAACTTGGGGTATTGACAGCGGGCGTGCTTTTGTACTGACCAACTTCGAACCGCCTTTTCGTAAAACGATGGCTTAAAATTTTCCTCACAAATGAGGCGTAGCTGGATCCTTCACAACTTTCTGGCCCAACAAATGGTGCTGGGCTAAAAAAGTAAAAAATAAGAAGCTCAGATTCACGTCAAATTACGTCAGTTCTTGTAATAGCTTCATATTTATCGGTGGTTTTGAAGAGGAATTCCAGAAAATCGGGTCGCGCTAAAATTGGAAAAGATGTTTTCATTCAATACGTATGTCCCGTGATTTTAGTCGCTATTTGTGTCTTATTGATAATATTCCCTCGAAGCCTATTTCTCCGAGGCAAGGTGGATGAAATGATCGTAATACCAGTTTTTCCTTCACAACTTGGTACCGCCTTGAAAAAGCTTGTCTGTTTAAATATACGTCAGACTACAGAACGGTCACTTTGCAAGCCATAGCATGTCGTTTTCTTTCAACAACATTAATGCAGCTTTTGGCTGTGTCTTAGGGCTGTCCGGAAGATTTGGGACACTTTAGAAGGAGTATGGACAAGTGACACAAGTACAAGTCCTATTCAATCCACCAAAATGCGCGTGCTGCCAAAAAAAGACAAAACATTAAACAGCCAAATTAGCAGTGACGTCAAAGAGCTGTGCCAAACTGTAAGTGGTATACATGGGCAAAGTTCGTGTCGCGAGGTTGCATGTTCATTGTCGAGTGGAGCATATAGGTTAGCTTAAGGGTAGTTTACACTTGTGGACACGGTGGAAAACATTTTCATCTGGAATTTCTCTGTGCGTATTCTTTATGAAAATACACCCATACTACATTGTAACAGTGAAACGACCCTGCACTATCAGAAGCTTCGAAAAGACGAGGTCGCCGGAACGCGCGCATTCTTTTCTTGCTACAGGACGAGAACGCGAGAGGAGAAATGAAAGAAAACCATAAAACGCTTCCAAGGAATATTACTTGTGCTATGTTGTTCTTTCTTGCGTTTTTTTTTTCTTTTAACCTGCGCCAACTCAGCAGATGTTTACACTAGGAGTGTTAGGCGACTTCTCAGTACATTTTGTCATGTCTGTCGCCTAAAACCAGAACCGGCTAGGAGAAAATATATTAACCTACCTGGGCTTGTGCGGCGACCGAACCATGGTACCTAGACTGAAATCCGAGTACATTACACGCCGCAATACCACAACGTTACCAGTAATAAACCGACAGTTCACCTTCTGTTCGCTGCGTGCCGGTGCACGTGACTGCATGGTAGTAGAACAAGCGCACGCCTAACACAGAACTGGTTCTTGTGACACTATCGCGTGAACAATGTTTGTTGGGCCTGCGAAAGTGGCACTAAACCGCAAATGCGCGAAGCGAACATTTACCCGCACGAAAAGTGTCCCCATCAGAATGTGCGTTTACAATTACCTAATCTTGCTTAACGGCCCCAAGAATTTCTCATGGCACTGGCTGAACAGTCGCAACGCCATCAATATAAGGAGGCAAAGCAAACCAGTAAGGCATGTCCTGACACCGTGGTGCCCTAAACCCCGCTGCACAAGAAATACCGTATTTTCGCGCGTATAAACCGTGCCGAAAGTGCGAAAATAGCAATAGCAAGTTCGGGTACGGATAATACGCGTGGATTTTTATTTAGGGCAGCTTGACGGCAACGCTCCTTTTGCTCTGAAGCTCCTACTCCGTAACACTGGCTAAGCTTTCCATTGCAGCGATTACGCAAAACAAAGAAAGAAAAAACAAGGACGAGCGCACTCAAGTGGAATTTCATTCGTGAATTGTGATTTTCGCCAAGCAGTCAGTGCATTCTACCTGCTAAATATACGCTCTGTCTATCTCCACAGTATGTTAGCGTTGCTTGAGCAGTAGCTTTGGTGAAGCCCTTCGTGTATGAAATGCGTGGGCAGTACGCGAAGATTTCTTTCTATACCAGCGGGCTGAAAGTTGAGGTGCGGATTACATAAAGGGGGGAGGGGGGTTATCCGAGCAAACATACGGTATGTCGTTTTCTCTAGATTTCGTGGTGCGCGTAGTTTAATTTGGACATGCTCTCAGTAGCTCAGGGTAGTTATAAATCTCTGCTGTGACCCTACCTTCGCGTCGTGCAATGGCATAAATTTCCTTTCTCTCAGTTTAAACACAGAGAAAACCACTGAAGGAAAAGAAGGGTTCAGGCGAGTTTCATTAATAGGAACCGGAGCGTGCCAAGGATGGTATAAATGAATATCCAACACACTTCTTGCGCTGACTACAAACGAAAGCGTTTACATGTAGCAAGCAATAGAAACAGGAAGCCTGCTCCACGAAGAAAGCCGACAATGGAAATACGCACTATATTTACAAAACATTAATGAGCTCGTCGTCACAATACCGGTAACGAGAGCACGCTACCTCAACATAAGAAGTTTCTGTTGAGTAAACATCGCTTTTTTCAGACAAGACAACAGACGGGGAGCTGTCACTCAGTACTACTCTTGTGGTTTGCGTAGTATAACTATTCGGCTAGTGCATAGGATGCTTGCGAACGCGTGTGTGTGTGTGTGCGCGCTTCTGTGTATGTGCATGCGTTTATGCATGTGTGCGGGTAAGTGTGTGTGCATGAATATGCGTTCATGTGTATGTGCGTGCATGTGTGTCTGTGAGAGCGCGCGCGCGCTTGTCTGCGTGTTATTGTGTGTGAGCGTGTGTGTGCACGCTTGTGAGCATGTGTGTGTAAGCGATGGTGTGGCGCGTGCAGCATCCTCCGCTGCAGCGTCATACGCCGTATGGATACACACCTGAACGACCACCGCTAGGTTACCGTGTCATGCCATACGCGACTTCGTTACACGGCAAAACGGACCACCTTGCGCTTTCCGTGTGACGTTATTAGCACGCAAGAATGGTTACGACAACACGTTCGCTGATACCTCCTGGAATTCGGCCTTTTTTGGATTACCAGGTCGCATCGGCGCCTTTCGAGTAGTCTCCACAATCGGGGAGCAGAGCAGAGGGGTTGCCAGGATGATTCGAGCGGCGCACGCACCCCACCAGGCCGAGCCGTACATCCGCGCCCCAAATCGGCCATGTTGGTAAAACATGAATGCAAGGCATTGCCTCAGAAATCGGCTCGCTTCAAAGACTCCGCATAATTATGTACTTGGTGTATTTACCCTACGCCGTTACGCATATGCATTGGAAACAGCACCATGCTAATGCTGCCCTTACACCCTTCATTCCGCAAATGGTTCCATTATCAGTCTTAAATCTCAACATGCTGTTCCTTATGTCATCTAAATTCATGAGACCTCAGTCCTAAGTTGGCACTGCGCAGCTTTTGCATTTTCTCGTTTTTCTCTGCTCTGGGATGTGCCTAATAGTTTGTTTTTACTTGTTCACCTGTTTTCTGGTGTCCCCCTTGCGAATACCCTAGTGCTCTACATGTACTAAGTGTTTTTAAATTAGGAGTTGACTAGCAAGACTAGCGTGAGGGGGGATCGATACTCCCCCTATCAATGTGTATCGCTTCCCCATCAAAGAGAGTTTATTCAATTTCCACTTCCTCTACCAGCACCCATGAGGCTCCTGCCATCTGTTCGGTCTCATTTAGACACAGTACCAGTACAAAGTATCCCATGTTCATCAGACAAAGTCGAACAGAGTGCCGGTTATATGGGATAAAGATATTAGGTAACTTCAGGTTTTACTGTTTCTTGCTGCATCCGCAGACTCAAAACGCGCTGGTGCAGTTGTGAGTCTAATTAAACTATATTTTCGCAGCAGTATTACAAAAAGCTGACTCACGAATATTTTACTTTTACAGGTCTACAAGTGTCCACAAGTTCAGGACTGCAAAACTGGTGCTAAAGAACATGATAATCGAGTTTGTTAGAACCACTGAAGTGGCAACCAATATCTAACTTTGGTTTATATAAAGGTGCTTCCTTGTGTATTTCGAGCCTTGTTAATGCGTCAGAAGCTCTCGAATGTTTTTGTCAAATATCTGTGGTCTCCCAATTACATCTTCTTGTGTTTCATTTATTTGCGGCTTTCATATCACTGCACTGCCCTTCGTAAGATTCGTTTTATTTGGAGCAATCATCACAGTGCATAATTGGCATTGAAATGACAGCTATGCCATTATATTTCCAAGCAAATAAGAATAAAGCTTAGTTTGAAGTAATTATTACTGGCATTGATGTAGATGTGTCCACATTGGTTGAAAGTTTTCCTGCGTTTATTTTACTATTGTCGACTATGTTTGTCGCTGGCTTGCTTCGCAGCAGAAGAGAGCCTTGAGGTCACTGGGAAACGTTTATGTTCAGTAAAAATTGAATCGAGCGCGCCGATACAGCCTTGAGAGCAGCGACAACTATTCGGGAGGGCAAGGCTCCAAGTGTTGTTCTTACTCTCTTGCGCATGCTCGACGGAACAGTGTCCGCAGACGCGCAGCTCACAATCAGTTGCCAGGTTTTAATCCGTAGTGTGCCCGACGTCAGGCTCTTGGCTTCGTGCCAGCGGGCAGGTATTCTCTCTTGCCTCGAGCCCCACCAGCCCTTGCGTGCATATAGTTCGGAGGTAAGAACGGTAGGAATTAGCGCAAAAGCTGAGTCGACAGAGCGGACGCTGAAAACACGGAGAAACCTAGCTGAACGTTGGTGTCTGAGCGCACATGAATGTGGTCTAAATGCGTTCCCGAGAATCAGGTGACCGAATCCACAATGGAGAACAGACTCTACGTCACCAATTCTTTCAAATAGATAGGCAATAAAATGGTCATTTGCTCGAAGCGTTTTGTCACTTCAGTATTTCTAGGGCTATCATTTTTCTATGTATCTCTAACAGGGAGGCACAAGTGACTCTTCTATCATGTCGAGCTTAATCGCTCGAAAGTGACGATCAAGTGCGTCCATAGTTTTTCTGAATAAACATGCGTGCAAATATATTCCCCGTTCTTATAACGCCGAGGTAACAACTCAGATACGTTGGCGTTCGCATTCTATTGGCCGCCTTGCCTCCCACTACAAAGCCATCGTTATTATATTATGGGTGCAACCAACGCCATACAACCAGTTGGGCGTTTGGCGAACACATTCATAGCACAGAACACAAAGTCGGTCACACTGAGTCCGCTCTGCGATTTTTCGGAGGCGGTTCTCAAAACAACTGCCTCTGAAGCGGATTTTGCCCACTCACCTGCCGTCAAAGGACGCCCCACATGTGCCTGTCGTGTAGTTGGCGCAAGCCCTGAGGAAAGCCTGAAAGCTTCCGTTATTGACAGGGACGACGGGCGGGCTGGAATTTTTCGCCGGATTGACATGCACGTAGGTGTAAATCAGGATGTCGCATATCCCGTCCGGAGGAAGCGACGTCTCTGTCCGAGCTCCACCATCGACAGAGCAAAGCAGTGGCGGATAATCTCCAGTAAATTCTGCGAAAACGTTTCAAGCAAAACGCTAGAGGAGACAAAATTCGTAGCTGCGGAGTAATACCAATAAGAACACTCATGCACACTGTAACAATATATATGCTGCCTGTAAGGAAATTTTAGCGCGATCCTGCCACGCCGGCGCAAACGATATTTAATGGTGGCTTCACTCTATTTTCGTTACTACAAGTTAGTGATCGTGAGTAATTGTGCTTTGAATGCGATAAGCGCTGCCGGAAGAATCGTCCAAATGACGCTGCCGTGTGTCTGCGCCGTTGCCCGCTATGTGCTTGTTTTTGCCATCTGTGAAGAGGAGATCTATCGACATGCACCAAGTATTGCTGCTTGGTTTCACATTTAAGAACTCAAACACAATCAGAGAATTCTTTTGACAAGATTCATTCTAATTTCTATGCTCGTCAAGAACAGATCCGCGGCACCACGCCAGTACTCACACATCTCCATGCTTAAAGCAACCTCTGTAGATCTATCCCGCTTTCCGCTCTATTTAGCAGTGGGTTCAGTGTTGCTACCGCGAATACGCTAACGTGAAAGTAAAACGCCACTGTTGTTCAGTAGAAGGTCCCCGCGATACTCAACGGCCACATGAATTACTCTCCTGCACATGAGCGAACCGGGCCTTTGATTCCCTTCGTCACGTTTTCTTGTTCGAGAAAAGTGTGAAAAAACACGCTCAAGGGCGCCATTATCGCGCTATACTTTAGTCCTCACACGCGCGTTCGAACGCAACTGTTCCTCTTAAAAAGTGAGGGGAGCATTTTAAGAACGAATGGGCGATCTTTCATTTCCACTTTACTGCAATAAAGGTACCCAGATTTCCTTACCAAACAGCAATGTTCAGCGTTCCGAATATAAGAAATATATTTGTGATTGTGACAAATAGTGTCCACTAGCTACAGAAGTTTACCCCAAAGAAGTCCACAAAATGCTGAAAATATAATCTCGTATCGTTCATGTTTTTGGGCATTACTATATTTGTTACTGTTTTGCGGCGGAGGTCTATACGATGCAAATTTCCGTAGTGGCTCATCCATTTCTATATGTTTGTGTATTTATTTCTATAACTGGGCGGGTCTGTCTATACGAGTTACGTTAAACGAATTATCTCAACTCCCGCTATTACAACTATACATTGGTTAACTTCACCAATAATGCCCATTTGTGCAAATTCATTACAACGTTGGTCATAAGTTATGCGAGTGCTCAGCAAAGAGCATTACTCTATTAAAAGAAATTACATTCTGAGTACTGCAGTTGTCAGTTCGATTTCTAAAATTCCTTCCGAGCACGTAATTACGCATGTAGAGCTGCTATTACCACGATTTTGCCACAGCTCTGCTAATATTATTGTCATCAACATCAGTACATCTATTTCCAGCACAGAATAAAGCCTTTGTGAGGCCAGAACACTGTTCCAACTTACTCAGCGTTACTGCGGGAACACGGCATGAATGACCGGTAACGGCATTCGAGCAAGCAATAATAGGAATTATTTTATAGCTCATGTCTGAAAACGTGTCAAACTAGCTTCCATTATATTTCTTCGGAGCAATTGTTCCTCCATGAATTTATTTGACTCCGGCCATAACCTCCATTTTCTGGACAAAAACGTGTGCTTTGTGGCTTGTTAGACCAGGTGCTGCATATATTCAGACGCGGAAGAAAATTCACTAGTAGTGGGGCTGGGTTGCGTACTAGTGGTGGTCATCGTGGTTGTGGTGGTCGTAGACGTTGGAGTGATCGCTGTCGTAGTCGTCGTGGTGGTGGTGGGGGTAAGGGTGGTGGTGGTGGTGGTGGTAACAGCAGTAGAAGTAGACGGCAGAGGGCCGGTGACAGGTGGCCAAGTTCGGTCAGGCAAGATTACGGATGGAGAGGCTGTAGCAGAGGAAGAATCTGCAGAGGAGGCCCTGGGTTCCTCAGTGTTGGGAGGAGGCACAGCGATGGGGAAGGGCAGCAGCGGAAGAGGTCCACGTCCACTTGAACCATCGCTACTTGCGCCATCGGCTTCATTCTGGCCCTCGTCCGGTCCCCCGGTCCTGCCTGTGCAAGGAAAGGTTTTAGCGTGAATAGTATATAAAAAAAATTGGGCGGGTATTTCCTACCTTCCCCGCAAAAGTCGCCGAAAGGGACTACTTTCCCACCGCCCCTTCAACATTACTACGTTCTTGTCTCCCGCCCACCTCTCACGCTCTTTATCTCCCGTCTCACTCAACTCACGATAAACACGGTAGAATGTTTGCTTAAGTCATTTAAATTTCCCCGCTTTCAACTGGCCCCGCGCCATCTATTGGAACCTTCCGTTACTCTAGGAACTGGAATGCACCTGCCTGGGTTTTACAAGGTATTAGTTCGGGCGCGAGCTCTTTTCCTTGACCCGCAATACCGTTTCCAAGTGTATGTATTTATTCGGTATAGAAAGAACCAAGTTCACTTCTATTTTGAATTCAAAAGCGTCAACACCATTTATGTATTCATGTTTCTCCACAAATATAAATAACGACTTTTGGTTAATACTAGTGACAGGTATGAAATATGGCACCGGGCTCATTTATCTGGGAAGTTTTTCCACACAAAGTAATCGATTATTTTTTTTTATTTTGGCGTCTGTATTAGTCGAAGAACAGATAGATAGACAGGAGGACATAGAGACATACACAGAGACCAAACTTTTCGGGTTATAGTAGCCCAGGAAATGCGGTCGCTTTGCCTGCGAACCCATATTCGTACGTATTCTTTTCTGCACTGTCGAATGATCATGCTAGCCGGAAACGGCGCACCCCCTCCGTATTTTGTTTGTTCGGATAACCAGTTGTAGGGATTAGTGTAGAAATGTTTTGTGGTTTCTGTGTGTCCTTGCGATTTCGTGCAGATCCGTACTGTGAGCCAGAACAGTACGTGGCGTTGCTTCCGACGTAGTTTAACACATGGAGCAACAAGACACCTGCGAACAAAACAGCTGCAAGCAGCAAGCAACAACACACCCATAAGCAAAACAAAACAAGCAAAACAAAACAACCAACAAGAAACAAAAGAGCTGCGAATGGTTTCAAGGGCTTGATCATTATATCGGCCTGCTGCATAATCTGAACACAAAGACGACGCGGCAATAGTGAGAAACGAAACTCATGCACCCAATATGGCACGGTACTGCTCGGAAGCTGGCCGCACCACAAATAAATAGTTTGTCTCCCGCCTCGATTTTGGCTGTTAGGAATTTGTTGCTCAGAAGGCCCGTAGCGGCAATTGATATGTACATTTTTTCGCAGCCCGCCAAACACCTTGTCCGAAGGCCGAGTTTATAACCCGATAAACATTTTAACAGGCGTTTCAGAATACACACCCCTACTTCAAAGAAGGCTTTCCTACAGTCCGAATGGAGCCACTCTAACTAGAGAAGAACAGTGATACCCACCGTATCATCTATACCTTTCATACCCACCTTATCATTCACATTGTGATACCTTATCATTGATGAGTGCGGTAAACATAGACGGTTACCTCATACTCCCGAAACGCCTTGATTCAAAAGTTCAGCGGTAAAGTACAGTGAGTGATCCGGTACCGTGTTTCCAAACGCTTCACTTCTCGGCACCCCAGGTGACACGTCTGATGTGGCTGCGCCGTGCTATGCTATTGAGCTGCTGCTAAGACGGTCCCGCCATTCGGGCTCTGCGGCATCGAGGTAGAGTTCTGGGTACTTCCACTGACGGGCTGGGTTCGAACCTCAGCGAGCATGCTTAACATTTTATTAATTTTCAGCCAACAAATTGTTTTTTTTTTTAATGCGGAAGAATAATTATTTGTTGTTTTAGTTATAAATGGTGATTTAGTATGTTTAATATCGCTTTTGGTTCGGGGCGCAGCCCAGCCATGTTTAATTCACGTTCTGCATCGCGCGAAGACATGTCACGTTGACGCTGTGCACCGACGCGTGTGGATATACGTTACCCGACACTAAAGTTTACTGCGGTCGGTGAGTGCGTGCGCGGAACTGCAGACCACTTTAGGGGTTGGCCTTCTCGTCTAGCTCGCCCGCTGGACCCAAGTAGAGCCCCACGGCATTCTGTCGTAGCGTCTGTCGTCGCGGCGTAACTCACACGCTTCGAAAGCCAAGTGGTTTATATAGTTATAAGCGTTCGAAACACGTGAACCGCTGGCGCTTGTCATAGATCTCCCCGTTGTTTAGCGCTAAGAAAATTCCAGGTACATTTGAGACAAAATATACAGTAATTAACCGGCAGCGCCCGCGTTGATATGGAACACTCGTTGGGTTTGTTTTTACAACGCGAAAAAAAGTCGCAGTGAACGCGGGCAAGTGCGGGAGGAAAAGCAAGGGCAAAGAGAATAACGCTCCCGCTGGCGCAGTTTCAGGCGGGAGGAGCGCGAGCACTGCGAAGCGGGAAATTTGAATTCGATTGGGTTGTAGCAGCGAGCAGATAACGGCGCTACAGACTATTATGGCGAATTACTGCTCTGCGGTTCCGCAAGCTTTCACATTGAGTGGAACGACTTTATTTTTTTAGACAAAACGAAACCGCGTACACCGAGTAACTTAACTGAATTGTGAATTAGAAATAGCGTTTGTGTATCCGAATGCCTGAGCCACTTTGATTTTCCTCGTGATGTCGAAGCGCTTTGTAATGTTACCGCTTGGGGCCTTTGGCGTTGCCATCCGATGTTAGGATTTTCACCGTGGGGGACCTGTGCGCCGCTGCTCATTCGCGCAACGTGCAGCGGGATAGTTGACGACGATGGCTGATTTCTATACTTCCTCTTTTCCTCCCCTGCTCCCCTGACCTGGTGCACAACCACAACTTGATACTGGCGAGGTTAAGCTAACGCCATGGGATGCCTCGTCATATAGCACGGCTTGGACAAACACAGCACCCTCTCAGGAGCCGTTTTAACGACGATAGTTTCCCAGAGCTAGTTAAAGGGGTCACGCAACCAGAATACATGTTTGTTTTATTCAAAACATTTCACATTTAGTTGTGGCCCCGGGCAATTTACGATATTAAAATGACGCTTTAATGTCATAGAAATTAAACAATTCCAGCCATAATTTTCATTCTGTTTCGCAAAGTCTCTGATTACTTACGAAGGTGTACGAGCGGATGGTAGTGCGCTGTTTAGTCAGGAGCGAACTGCGAAACACCTTGTTAACCATCAGTCATCCTAGATGGCGCCACCTTACCATTAGAACCGTTGTCCGCACTCGCTTTGTTTATGACCGTAATTGCACCTAACTTGTTTTTGTCACGGTTGCTAGTAGTCATTTCGTAAAACATTGCGTGTGCCCGAAGAGCGGGGTGACGTAAGACGATGGCGCTTACGCCATTCGGCCAGTATCGTGTGAGACCACACCGAAGAGGCGAACTGCTGTGCAGATAAAACACTCACACTGAGGGTAGTACCAAAAGCAGCACGCACCGGTGCTTCTAATTTTACGTGTACTTTTTTAACTTCAGTAGATTTCCCCACTATTCTTACTGCTATAAATAGAATATAAAAAAATAACTGGAAATATCTCGTTCTGCAAACGTATTATCCCGGTCCAACTAAAAATAGCTTTTGCCGGCCTTAGGAAATCAGCTTCCCATAATCAGTCATATGTTCTTGTGCGGAAAATGAACGAGTGGGCTGCACGGCCATCCTGTTTTCCTAATTTGCATAGCCTTTCTGAGTAATTATAGCGTCGAAAGGGGAGTTTATGTTATTCCAACCAGGTACTGTTTCGAAACAACCAAACTTGTGTTTTGTCTGCCTGGCCCTTTTAAACCAGCAAATTTGGTCTGTCCATCCCTCCATCCGTCCGTCCGTCCATCCGTCCGTCCGTCCGTCTGCCCCGTTGTCTGTCTTCTGTCTGTCTGCTGTCTGTCTGTCTGTCTGTCTGTCTGTCGTCTTGTGTCTGTCTGTCTGTTTGTCTGTTCTGTCTTCTTTCTGTTCTGTATGTCTGTCTGTGTATCTCTAAACGCGGTACCTTACTTCGTACCTGTCACCACTGCTGAGCAAAAAGAAAACATTGGTCATGTTGTCACGGGCTCTTGTAGCTTGTCGAAGGACCCCAGCGACGTAGCCGTGATTAGCCTTGTATTCAACTGCGGCCAAACTCTCATCTAGGGATATGCACCATGGCACTGATCGGAAACCAATCCAGTACGTAGCCTTTGGACAGAAGACGATGACTCTCAGAGATGTGCAGATGCGCACTGTGCCTCGGACATTGGAGCTAGCTTAACTACCGGTTGGTATATACCCAATTACATAATTTATTGAAAGCAGTCCGTCTCCTGCCACATAACGATAGTTTAGGCAAAACATCCACCCACTGCAAAACATAGTATTTTTTTTGAAAATAGACTCGCACTGTACGTTTTTGTTAGCCAAAAAAATACTCCTAGAGGTGATTGTTCTGGAACAGAAATAAGAATAAAGGATAGGGATGGAGCCTAAGCATCTTCCCAGCATTGAAGGTGCATTCCGAGTTCATTACTAACGAAAGGCTCTAATAGGGCGAGCGAGCATTCAAACAGGACAATTTGAATTGACACTAGCGGTGTCTACTGTGCCTTCGTAGGACGATGTAAATAGGATGGGAGAAGCGTGATAGTTCTCCTGGAAGGGACGATAGGTACTTACGTGTACGGGGAGTATGCCATTTCTATTTTATTGTTGAACGTTTTCAGCATATACGCCGCTGAATAATTTTGTTATGGACGCCATTTTACGGGTGCGTCATTTGGGGATTTCGCCTTGAAATCAAACCGCACTGATTCGTTAGTGGTCACCGTGTACCGGCACGAAAAGCCTTAAAAGAAAATGAAAGCTGTACTGGAGTTGAGTGCAAAATGAAAAAAATAATGAAAGTTTAAAGTTATGCCTCTCATTGGTAAATTGTGGCGCAATACCAAGAAGGTGATTGAGTGGATTGGTGTGCAAGGTAAGCCTTTTGAGTTACGCCCATGATTTTCATAGTGCGCGCAGCCCGATACTGAGGATAATCAATGGACCTCAAGTCTGTGTGCAGATACTGGAATTGTGAGATACATTACACGTGATTACAAAAAATTACTCACACCTCCCCTCGCGGGACCCCTTGTGTAGATGCGACGCATAGGGGGTTCTGTTGTTGTTTCCGTTAGGTTGATTCTCCCATCGCGTTAAACGTGCCGTGAACCCCCTGCCGCGGCTATGACGCAACATGGCGCGGCTATGACGCAGCACAATCAAACACAATCCATTTTAATCCAATGCAATCCAAATCCAATCCAATCCAATCTAATCCAAGCCAAGCCAAGCCAAGTCAAGCCAATCCAATCGAATCCAATCCAATGACCCTCGCGAGAGAGTGTTCGCTATCGGAGAGGAGAGGGGGTGAGCGGCGGAGAGCGCAGCTCGCGCGGCGAGGAGAATGGGGGAGGGGTTTGGACGGACAACAACAACGCCGTATGGAGGGACAAGGCGAGTGAATGAGATGCAGTCGCATGTAATAAAACAAGATTGATATAGGTCAAACACGCCGATATGTAAATGGTAAAAATGTGCGAATAGTTCAAGCTGGCCGCCTCGTAAAAAGCTGACAATCTAACATCTCTCGCTCGTCCAGAAATTCGCGCGCCCGTCTCAACAATGAGAATGTTATAGGCAGAGCCTAACAGAACCATAGAAATTGCTGGGGCCTTTGAAATTACAGAAAGGCAACTTCACAAGGCTCCTTTATTTCCTTTCATGCATAAATTTCGCATGACTTGCCGAGGTCGTCGGGCGAGAGGGTAAGAAAGGAAAAATGAGAAGGTTTTTATCCGCTAAGACCATTTCTCTTCCGTTGGTTATATTTCACTTTAAAGACGAGTTCATTTTCCCTCGTGTGTCGTAGTCACTGTGTAGGATGTCTTTTCTAGCTTTGATGTCTGCAAATTTGATTATCGGGGTTTTTTCCTGAACCACTCACAGCCATCACTGCTGCACTCACAGCAAAACAGCTGCCCTTGGGCACAAATTCTAGTCTCTGTGCTGGGATGTTCCGCTTATACAGGCGAAGAACCCGAAATTCTATACCAATACGATGCCGTGATCAGCACCAGTGTTGCATTTCACACATGAAGACCGTTTGGGCACTATACGTCGAAATACAAAAAAAAAACAAATATTGGTGTGCCGAAAGCGAACCAGTATATATGGGTATTTATTTTTACATTCTACTAATTAGTACTTTTCAAAACGAAGTATGTTTCGTTTATTACCTCTGTTCAATTATTTTAAGGACGATAGTCATTCTTGATCTATTTAACCATGACATTTTCGTCTGTTTTTATGCCTGTATGTCTGTCTGTCTGTCTGTCTGTCTGTCTGTCTGTCTGTCTGTCTGTCTGTCTGTCTCTGACTCGATTGAGCCACCCGGCCAAAGCTAATCAGAAGGTGGGCAATGGTCGTATATGCCGACAGACAAATCTAAACGTCTAGGTGCGGTGTCATACATCATACTTGTCAACATTGTTGAACACGAGAGGATATTACGCAATTATAAGGCTGAACGTCAATACATAAGTGATATTTTGAGTGTCCGTTTATTCAAATATCATGGATGCTTGGTTTTAGCGATAGCAAATGAAATACTACATCAACTGCCGAAAATCATCGCCTGCTGTTTCCCGCGCCACTATAGCTCCTGGCGTCATTTAAGAAATCAAACGGCAACATCAACGAAAGGTTCCCCTCTCTTCCTCTTTAAAGGATAATGTGTCGTACACTCTCACCTTCAGCGGCATTGAAGCCGACGAACACGAGGAAGCCAACAACGAACATGACGGCGGCGAGGCAGCACAAAACCATAAGCATCCGCAGGGAGTATGAGCAGTCGCCCCCTTCGTCACTGCAATGAACGCGTGCGGGTTAGTAGGTTCCCCCTGTAGGTGGAATATGGCATCATTCCTCTAGCAATGTTTTATTAGTGGAAACAGTAAGGCTGAAAGACGATACAGTTAAGTTCGTCCATGAATAAAGGAAAGCCAGCACAATTGTGATGCAGGTGGACAGTCATTCGTGACCATACCGGACTGGGGGTGGTCCGCTACAAATGGTGGCGGCAGGATTAAAGACGTTAAATGAACGATGGCAGCGAAAAGCTAATGCTTCGTCACGGAGTACCATGGCAAGAAAGGTTTCTTGAAATAATTATGTCGTTACTGTCAAATACTGAAAGAATTCCTACGGCTATTGTCAGAGACTCACACAATCAGTGACCTCGGAATATTTCAAGTTATCTGAACCATTGCGCAAGTCGTAGCGGCAGTGGAGCGCCTTCATCCACCTTGTATCACCGCCTTTTACCGCATGATATATTAAGTAATTTTGACAATGTCGCCGCAGTATGATTGCAGTTGCAACCCGTGACACGCCCCTTTCGTTTTACTGCTTATCCTCGGGGCACGCATGCTTGCCCCGGATTCCTCGCACCTTAGGACATGCATTCAATACCGGCGTACAAACCTCCAACGGAGAAGCAAAGTAACGATGCTTTGCGAGGACACATACCTTGTGGACAACGGCAAGTGAATTTCATTTAGGTCAAGGAAGGGTTTTTAGCAGGGGCGAAGCGAGAGGGAAAGGGGAGCGTGATCAGGTGTAAAAGAACTCAAATTTTTCCTTATCTGTATTTTTTCTGTCCCTCCTTTCAGGACTTTTTTTTAAATGCTATATGCACATCGCATCGATATATTAAAGGAGTACTGACACAAACTTTCAAAGCTGAGGTAACTATGCAAACCGCTTCCTTTTTATCAGGAGATATCTCCCAGCAAGTTTCAACAGCGAAACATATTTAAAATTCATTTTAATCTTCGGCCGCACGAGAAAGCCCAGAGCGGAACGACATGACATCGTCTGCTACTTGCCCCACACTGCCGACGTCGGGGCTCCCGTGACGAAGCCGACGCGCTGGCTGTGGTTGGCGAGCGCTGCTAGGGCGTGTGTAAACGTCATGGTTTTGGGACTGACGTCATGCTGCCCGGGCTTGTGGGGACGGCGAAGACGTCGGCCGGTCTAGGAGCGCGCGTGCGCTCGCTCGCGTGCGCTTCCAGAGCTTCCAGAGCGGCAGTGATACGGCAAGAATGGTGACGTCACGTGATACCTAGTGTCATGGCGGCCGCTCGGCGTTCGTTTTGTCGAAACCGAAACTGACACGAATAAATGACGCCTTAAATGAATTTTTACGCTGCGCTCGATCGTCTAATCTGGCATTCTATGATTAGTGGCTGGTAGGCACGCATAGCAGCGAAAAAAACGTAACACAAAAATTTCGTGTCAGTACTCCTTTAAAAGGTAAAAATGAATATAAGAAGTTGTGCGTTCTTCGACAAGAACTAGTACCTGAGATGGAAAGCAATTATTTTGTTTTAAGTACGAGTTTTTCTATGTGAGCGGAATTAGCTATTTGTGCAAAATATAGTTGCCCGGTAGCATCTGTGCTGATATTATTATGTAAATATTATAATGAAACAAACAACTGGTTCTTCGGCTTTATTGTATCAGAATAATGACGAACATAGTGTTTGGGAACAGATTATCTTTGGGTTTATATTTCAACTCGCGATGAACAACACCCAGCGAAAACTATTTCTGGCTACGCTGGTGGTCTTTGGAGGTTGCTACTTAGGAACGTATAGCCACTAACATTGCCATTAAGGGTTTGCTCTATTAACTTGCAGTCCTCACAAGTTAATAATAGAATATATGCGTAAAACATTGGGCATGAGTTGGCATAAAGGCTCGGGTAATTGGTGATGTCGCTTCAGCAAGTTCGAGAGTGCAGGTCAGACAAGCCAAACGCACCAGGCGTCTGGAGTAGGGCACGCGTGGCCGGAACCGCTGCGCCTTCACCACTCCAATGTTGACATGTTTTTTCTGGCTTTCATTGTTTCGCCCCAACTATTGCGATTATAAGAACAATATTTACTAATTTGAAGCGCAAATAGTTAATTCTGCAAGCCTGAAATGAACGTTTTACTCCCGTCTGAATTTGATGGCTTCCCGCAGCTGATTACATACCTTAACCACACACACACACGAACACACAAACAAAACATAACAAAAACATCAAGGAACGTTGTCTGAGCTTAAAGAAAGCGCGGCGAAGAAGATTGAACTTTTTATGATAAAGCTGTATTACAATTCCCCAACAGGAAGTATCGCCCTAAATTTTCATTGGATTGCCGAGCACATTATCTCCTAGGCCAAAATCATGCTGCTGAGTAGTGTAAATGCAAGAAGCCAAATAGTATCCATAACGAACTTCGGACAGTAGCAGAACACTGTAGGGGGATGTATGTATTTTTGTTTTAGCCGGCCCACGAATAAAGATTTTAGTGCAGTACTTGGGCTTCATAACAAACGTACACAGATTTTTACTGCAGTAGCAAAGACCTAGCAGACAAAAGAGGGAGAAAAACCATTTCAGCTAGTTTCCTGTTCTTTTTCTTAGGTAGAGCATCAATGCTAACCTCCGTGCACTTGTTGACCACCGTATACAGGGCATGGGATGGCCTGTAGGCTGCATATTTTAAAATGTGAAATTACAAGTTTGGAAAAACGCACCTGGGGCTCCTTATTACGCAAATTGGCAACATGAACTGCGGGCGATGTCCTCCGCCTGTTCGCTCACGGGCTCGAATGGCGTGGTATTGGGAATATATTCCGAGTTCGCTAAGCCTCTACATTCACGCTGCATTATTCAGACTTTTCTCACTGGGTGACAGGGAAAGCGTCACCAAAGTTCTTGATACCCAGCCAATGCGGTGACTGCAATATGTTGCTTTCACCGATCCGCAACGACTTTGTTACGATAACTAATTCATTGGCTGAACAGGAATGCAGAGTCATACTGTTGTTATTGTACCCGCGAATTACAATAGTGCCTAAAGAGTCACTCCTTTCAAAGAAAGCTGCAGGCAGTTAAAAGATGCTGTGATGAGCGGTTGGTGTTTCGCCAAACAAAACTTTTCAAACAGAGCTTAGTGAGTTCCGAGTTCTTGTACAATACCGATTTCGATTTACGAACGAGGGGCAATTGTTTTGCCATGCTGAAATTATGTTCAGTTCTGTGATGTAACCACATTCCTCAAAGCGGCTCTAAATTTGCTAGCTATTAAAAGTACAAGTTCGAAACGTAACTAAGGGCCTACTCGATGCACTACTGTATGACTGCACAAAGAATACACATTCATAACGAAAGAGGGAGAATTTGAGCGTGAAGACAGCGCTCGTGTTGTCTCCGTCTCTCCGTCCGTCGTCAGATATGCGCGCTGTTGACCTTGTCACCACCCAGCGAAACATGGCTCTGTACGGCAAGAATAATTTGCAGAGTTGGCGCCCCAAACATGGTCCCGTACCGGATGGATAACAGCGCTACAGAAGTGCATTTATTGCAGTTGAACATAGTCTTGTTAATTTACAAGCACACTTACTGTTGTTCTGTCACTGAAAAATAAAAGGAGGGGTATATAGATGTTTAGTGTTTTAATACTGGTGCTATTTATATTCGGACGATAATATATGCAACACGACAAATACGAAACGACACGTTTGGTCAGTGTTTACAATAAAAAGTTTAACAAACTCTCATTCAAATTTTTGGAAATGAAATGAAATTTGGAATGGATTCAGTTAGAATCAATAAATTAATATTGATTGGCTAATTAGGAGATTTTATGGATGTAATGTGGATGGCCATAGTTGAAAGGCACGCCAACCGAGTTCGGAAGCTCGGTAAAGTGTTTTTTATCATAACAATGGGCCGCGTTGCACAAGATAATTATATAGACTTCCCTTCAGTTTCTTTACGCCGAAGCCAGCAGAAGAATCATATGTTCGAGAACAGCGCTTGCGTACAGCTGTATTCCACGCTTTTACCTCAATCTTGCCATTAACCGTCTGAGTACGGGGTGTACGTTTTATATTACTAGAAAATTAAAGTGACCAGTTGTGCAAATTACATTTAAATGCAAGTCAGTGTGAGTCATCATTCAATCAGTGTTGGAAAATTGAGGCGTTAGAATGAGTATATCAAATAAATATTTTGTTGTTTTGCATACGTAATTTATTATTTCTATCCGGAATATTTAGATGTTCGCTTGGGGGCACAAACTATCGTGTGACGTCCTTTTTTTAATTTTAGCTTATATCTCTGTGTGAACAATAGGTCCTTCCAAATTATTACATCCGCATTTACACGATTCGGGCGGGGCAAGCGACTTTGACGATGCAAGTCACATTGACAATTTCGAAACACTTACTTGGAGCCGTCCCGATACTGTTATACTCGGAGAATGCCTCTGAAACAAGAGGGGAAGTCACTAGGGCGAGGCAAGTCGGATTGACAATTCCCAAACATTTACTTGGAGGCGTCGCTATACTGCTTTACTCGGAGATTACCTCTAAAGAAAAATTAAAATAAGGAAGGAGTCCTTTCGAAACACGCAGTCTGGGATGACAATTTTTCGTTAAATGTCGCGAATCTTTTCTTTCAGGTATACAAAAGTGTGGCTATTTTATGCTAGTCTCTGAGTGCAGTTGGGCAAGTCAGTCACATTGGAAATTTCTAAACACTTACTGGGAGACGTCGCGTCATTGTTTTGCGGCGTGTATCCCCCTGAAAGAAAAAAAAAACACAAGGAATGAATACACGGAGTAGTTCTCGATAATACGGAACTTAGAGTAACACCTCTTGCAGAGGTTATCGACGTGCCGATTGGCGTGAGCACTTTCCAAATACTTACCGGTTAATGCTCCTTCATTGTATTGCGAAAATTCCCAAGACATTTCTGAAAGAAAAAAATAGGTGCAGAGAAATCTACGTTTACTTTTTAAGATGTACAACGCGGTAGCGATACTTAGAAGCCGAAGGAGCGTTTTGGAGCGGAGTTGCATGCTGCGCTTATATGATTTCTGCTTTCCAAGCACGCAAGGTCAGCTAATACAGCAACACTAGTTTCAACGGTTTTCAATCGCCGTGGCACATTAAAGCCGGACGACACATACATTCCTGTTGCTTAAGATGTGGGAGGGAATGTTGCGGCTGCTTAATATTGGTCGATTTCAGTGAAAGTGTAAGTGGTTTAAAGTGCTTATTTTCTCATGCTGTTATGGATTTCGCTCAGGGACGATTGAAAGCGAATACCCGTGTTCAGTAAAAAAAACAGAGGAAGTTTGAGGAGAGGGGGTCGCAAGTAGAGAGCCCTGATAACGCGACGAATTACTGATTACTTTCTCCGACCTGTTTTAATACCCCCCTCGCTGCGGAAACCCGGCAAGCGCTCCTTGCAGACCATAGAGGACAGGCATGTCAGGTAATCTAGGGATCAGATGACAGCCAAAACTATTTAACCTCATCCGGGTAAATTTCTCAAATTTGACGGCCCGTGCTAGACTGAGCCATTTCCAGTTTTCGGCGTATCCGACTTTTGAGGTTGCCTTAGAGTAAAGGTGGCACGTTGCCCTTTAGCGTGTGGACCAGTGGGGGGAATTGTCTGATGTGTCGCTTAACCAAGGCCCTGACTGCGCCCAACAATTCATTCAGAAACTCAACTGAGTAGCCAAAATTCTCCCCCAATAAGTCAATGCGCCCAATCGCCCCATGCAGATGACTTCTTCACATGCCGAACCACATTGAGCGTTCTGCAAGGCATGGTTGGCCAAGAAATAAAGGCTCGGGATTAGAGTTGAGGTCAAGGTTCAAGGGTTGAAAATGGGATTAAACTGATGGCGCTGTGTGCCTCACATTAGTCTTGGTTTTTGTTGCGCTCTAGTATTATTCTGGATTACCAAATCGCGAGATGCTTCACTCTGCTCATGGTTAGGGTCCGTGAAGATGTCACAAAGCCTTCGGAGCGAGCCTGTGCGACTGATGAAAAAGCTCTGCCAAAGCTTGTATCTCTTTTAACGAACTTTTACGTGTCTTCGGGACATATAAAAGCTCGCACAATCAAAGATTCCATCTTGCTCTCGTCTGCCATTCTGCAACATCCCGATTTCTCTGACCGTTGCAAGGTTACCCTGTTAGTGAGCTCGTGTCCCAACATCGACGAGGTACGCATCGGTACGTTGCAGATAAACAACTCATTACCATTGGTAAACCCAAATTTAGTGGAGATAACAGAAAATTTAAAGTATAAAAGGAGCCAATTCTTCAACTGACATAGAACAGCCTATCCCCCTGTTAAGAGCAGGAATTATATCTGCTGCGATGACTCGTGCCACCTTTCGCGGCAGGATGAGCCGACACCGCCTATCCGTTGCATGATTAACAATCGGCTCCGGACAAACATTTGTCCGCGGATGCAAACGCGAACGCGCAACGTGTGTTCTAAAAATTAAACTTCGGTATGCTTGGTTTTCACAGTGATTTCGACATGAAGGACGATTGCCTCCTGTAAGGTAATGTCATGGTGAACTTCCGGCTGGGACCTACAGTGCACACTGCCCCCTTCCCTTACATTTTACTAGCTGGTCATCACTCGGCTGGGCGTGCGCACTAAGAATGTTCCCCGTTCACTTGGAGCTTTTATCCGACCCGAACCAATTTCGCTGCGAAGCAGTATACCTGTAACCAGTCAAAGAAATTTTCGTGGCCGCGTCAGCAGAAAACGCCCACGCTACTACTGGTAAACACAAACATCTTATGCTACTACTGGCTGCTGGCTCCACCCAGGCTACACACACAAACAAGTGGCACCACCAGGGATCGAACCTGGACCCGAAGAGATGTGGAGCGACAGCTCGTCATCTTGTCGACTACGCTACGCCTACACGTGCAGACAGGGAGACAGACGGTCGTTTGGATTGAGTGCCTCCGGAAGAGGAGGGCGCTATTTAGGAGGCAACACATGAAACCAAAATGAAGGGGAGGCAGTCAGAGTAATGACACCGTAGCCGAACGTGGCACCATCCTCTTCACCTTTCGAAAGACGCTCCTCTCAGTTGTCTTTCTGGCGACGCACTGCCGGGCTAGAGCAGCGACGCCCGCTGCTCTAGCCCGGCCGGGGCCGACGCTGCTACATTCGGGGGTACACCACCCCCTGGAATAAGAGGTGACGGCTGGCAGAATCAAGGATGGGGAAATAGCGCAGCGCAGTGTTCTCTGCTGAGGCAACTTGAATTCACAAGCGTGGCTTGAAGAGCCACGTGTGTCAATTCAAAGTAACGCTGCTTCGGTAATCGTGGGTGTCATTTCTAGCTTCGCAGCCCAACCACCTTAACAGCGTGGATTGTAGCCCTTTTTTTACGTTACGAGAGACTGCTGCGAGGAGATATGCCAGGCATCAGCCTGCCAAGTTGTCACAAATGGTCGTTGAAACGACAAATTTAATCCTCTCCTTTGACGCAAACAGTCTTTACACTTTTTTCATGCGGCGAGCGTTCCCTTTTCCCAACTTCCGCTTTCGTTCCGAAAACGGAGAGTTAAACTATGAGTTAGAAGTGAATCTTTAAAACCCTCCAGAGTTGCATGCGCTAAATTCAGCTTTCTCGCTCCCGAAAAAAATCTGCTAACTGCTGAATCTTTTTGTACTTGCACACAATGCTTCGGGGTAAACTATTGCTTATTCCTATTTGACAACGAAAGAAATTTTGCTAACATAAAAATTTAAAAATTTAGGTTGATCTGATAGAGTGTATGCAGAACATTCAACAAGTTGTCGCATCTTCCCAGACGCCTTTCCTGTGTCAATTTATCGAGCAAAATTGTACCATTCGGTGGCACGCGACCAACGCATTTCAAAAGAACGTCTCGAAATGGTAATACACTCGGTGTACAGTCAGATTTTGCAATACTTCCGGCGTTTTACCGTGCTCCGCCTTTGCGCTAGCAAGCAGCAGTTTTCCAAGGCTACGCCGAAACCCAACCTTTCAAAGTTCTGCATTCTCAGCGAGACTGAAGCGTAGCGTCAGTCTGCTCGTACCTTTTCAGACTTGAGGTAACCTATGTACCATTCGTTTGTAATTCCGGAACTTTCTAAATTTTACATGTACAGCTTGTATTATCAGCAAACTCCGTACCACGCTCCCCGCGGCATCCGCGGTGTACACGCACACTGACCCCAGGTACGTCCCTCTCAAAGGTCCCGACGATAGCTGGAAGCTAGGATCCTTTTCCTCTCACCTCAACACCTCCTCCTACCGCAGTGACCACCCAGCTTTCTCGACACGTAACCAAATATTTTTTTAGAGCAATCGGCGATTCTGTACGAAAGGAAGCAAATCAGGACCAAATACAGCCGTTAGGCTTAGCGAGCAACCGTTAATCTCTAGGTGGAGTGACTGTGGCAAAGCGTGTGCCGTGGGCACAAATGCGGACAATATGTTCGTCACCGCCGATAAATACATGGCAACGGGAAGCTGAAACGCAACATTTAATCTCCTTGCTGTGTGAAATATCCCTTGTAATGGCGTGGTCGTTGCCATTTGGTGCACAGGTAAGTGGACAGTTTTACAGCTCGAACACATTAATCACTGAAATCAGTAGGACTTTGATATACTCCCACTGGAAAAAAAAATATCAGTGTTAATTATAAGAAAAGCGTCTAGGCTAAATCGAGCGCCGGGTAATGATGAAGCAGCGGCGAAGCGACATTGGCAAACGCTTTTCGCGGAGGTAATGTTAATACGCTGCGTTGCATATAATTTCCGCGAGGTAATAAAGGCCAATGAAAAATTTCAAGCATGCCAGAAATGAGACAGGTGTTAGTGAAAATAGCAAATATTGTTCCTTAAAGGCGCGGTTACGTTAGGCCCACACGATGGCGAAGCTGGCGGGTCGTCAACTCGTCGGCAGACTGCCGAGTTGCCATACCGGGTTGTTGAATGCGAAACACGAGCGGAACAGGACGCGTCCGCACTGGCGCACGTCTGGCGCGTTGATGACGTTGCGGGCAGGAAACGTGAGGGAGAGGTATGACGAAGCATCTCTTGTCCAAGCAAGTCGGCAGCATGTCTCAAAACGGCAGCGCGGGGTCGTCAGGTCGGGCTGGCTAGCCATGTCGAAAACTAGGTTGCTCTGGCGCTCATGCGTCCACCGCTTTACGCTATGCCGACGCGGACACGAACGCGTTGTCCGATGTGAAGGCCGGGTGCGGTGACTGCTTAGCCTACCGAAGACACTGGCAAAACCCGTTGGCCGCAGGGCCGTAAAGAATTGATCTAAAATCGAAAGTGCGCCGGGACAACATTTGCATCGGAATAAATGCAGCATATTGTTTTAGTTTCTAAAGTGTAATACACTTATTAAGGTCCATGAAGCCCATAGATACAACTGTACACTACCGCTGAAGCGATCCGTATTTTGTCTTTGCGACAATTCGGCCGGGCGCATCGGCTACTTCGCTACCTCGGAGCTGCACACTGGATATGCAAATGTGACTCGCCCAGTTGTAGATACGGTCACTTAGTATGTGCAGAAAAACGGAAGGTAATTTGGGTAATAAGGAATAAATATCTCCCACAGTAGTTAGTGCAGACGGTAAAACGGAAGTACGGCGAGCAATCTCCAACAGTGCCAAATCACCGTCGCAGCCGTGCACACATTTGCGATCGGGTTTCCTACCCGAAGAAGCGGAGTTGAGGGCGATGAACTATTGGGGGAGGGGTGGGGGTGGGCTTCGGTTAACTTGCTGCGCTAGCGTTATGCAAAACATTTCAGTTTTCCGGCCAGGAATTTTCTATAACACCTCGCTAGCCAACCCCGTTTTAAAAGACACGAAATGAGGGCCTCTATCTAGTACACAGGTTATTTCTCGAGAATCAGCTACTTTTGCGGTGGCGTATTTGCCTCAGTTGTCCCGCACACTCCACCAACGTTGCGGGTTCGATTCCCGGTGGTGTCTGTTTATTTTGTATGGGGGTTTTCAAGTGACGTGGTTTTCATATCCTGTCCGGGAATTTTATTTTGCGTCAATTTAAGAAGGAAGTACCGTTGCTATGGAAAATTTTCTTTTACACGGCGAGCGCCTTTTTGCAGTAAAAGCCAATCCATTTTTTTATTTTCTCAATGCGCTTCTCGAAAATGCCTTACCATGGTAACACTGTAAGCCATTCTCTATTACAGGAGGTTCTATATCCGCTGACGTTGCGGCCTAATTTATATTCATAGACATAAGCTATGTGCTACTGAGCCCTTTCGTATATGGTTCATCCAGAACATCCGATATTAATAATGCCGCGGTAGCAGCTAACACAGCTGTTTCCCTACCCATATCCGTGAAGCAACATGAAGCGGAGGAGTACACACAGAATAAGCAGTACTCACGCGAGTACGCACGAACAGCTTCAGTCGCGGCAGCAGCGACGCGATACTCAACGCTTGGTTAGAGCGGAGAGGCAAGGCGCGCGGGAGAGGAGTGCGTCGTTCGCGCGGTTGTCGGCGTGGTGTGGTAAGCGTTTGTCAAGCGCGGTGTGGCAAGCGACAGCAGGCAGACACCGACGTCTCGTCGATTTCTCCACGACGCAGAATGTTGGCCGAGGGCCAGCGTCGGCGCGGTGTAACATGACCGAGGAGAGCTCGCTGACACGGTGTTGGCCGAAGGAATCGGCCGAGAGTCCGGCTAGTATCGCAACTCCTGAATATGTAAAAATTTACACTATCTTCCCGCGACGGGAACCATGGGTAGATGCGACGCATCGTGGGGAGGGGGGGAAACATGCTGCGTAAAATGGAAATATAACAACAATGGACATGCTAAAATAACAAGAAATGCAACGGAAACCCACATAGTCTCCATTCAAATCATCGGTGGTCTTCGGATGTCATCAGCGGAGCGGCGCGGTGGAACGGCGGCGGAACGACTAAATGGAGCGGCGAAGTTACCGCGTTTATATGTAGCGGAATGAGAGGGAGCAGTGCATGCGCGTGTGTTTAACGGAGCGCTAACGCGCGCTGACACACAGCTGGTACGGCGACGGGAGCGAGCGCCAGCGAGCGCTATACGCAGATGGCGCTGCGGTGAGAGAGCGGCGTTAGCGCGCAGCTGGCGCGGCGAGGGTAATGGGGGAGAGACGTGCGGACTACGCCGACTGCGCCGGACAAGGCGAGTTAAAGAGATGCGTCGCATCTAACAGACGATAAAAATTCCCGAGTTGTTGATGACAGCAACGACAAATGAAAATGCGCGCTGCAGCTAGGCGTCTTGAAGTTTGCTGTTACTCTCAGTACTTATTTTATAGCGTACAGAAGCTATGTTACTGCTGAACCTGCGGTAAGACCCGGCTGCATTGGAGCAGTCGCGATGAAATAGCAGCGCCAACTTGAGGAAAGCCAGGCGTAGCAACGCCGGACATGGTTTCGCCTATGAAGGACAATATGGTCTGTTTGCCAATTCTGACACTCGCACAGATGATGCCTTTCGCATACGATACCCATAGTTATTTACAGGTGTTGCGAACTTTAGGTATATTCTTCGTTGTCGCTAATGTGTACCGAAAGAAATGAGTCGTCCGATCACACAGCGGCCCATAGTAACTAGGCGACGAGTTGATTGTTCTTTACGAAAAAAACTACGGTTGTGGGGCAGTACATAGAATCGAGCTGAACGGATATAAATTCCGAAAGAAGCGAATTTGAAACGTCGCGTTGTGCAAAGTACTCCGCGCTTTACACTTAATAGACGTTTCCTACCGAAGCTCCTTTCTGGTCGGGTGGCCTCGGGTTGGAGTATTTTGTATGTTTTGCGGGAGTCCATAGTTTGGTTCGGGCTGGGTGGCTGTTTTTTTTTCTCCGTCTCCCTACCAGCATTTGTTTTTGCAGGAGTAACGGACTTAACCACGTGTGTTGCGGCAGTAACCGTCTGCTCCGCGCACATTTAGTCCCCAATAGGTTGAACGATTGTGGCGAAGTCGTTAGTCCCCCAGAATAGAAATGTTTGCTTATTTCCCGTAAGAGTAAAGAGCGAAATTGTAAACAACACAATTCTCGCATTCCTAGCACTCAAGCCAAAATTATAAAGTTTCAATCTAGGATTACTAACAATTCATAATACGAAAAGGTATGAAAAAGGCGCTGCTGGAAGGCTGACGTCTAATATGTAAGTAAACTGCTTGCAAACGACCAACCACCTTCGAGGGGTCCACGGCAGCGTCCTCAGAAAAAACAATGCAAATTTCTCTTCACGGAAATCAGACTCAATCTGTTAGTAATAGATCTATTCTGAATGACGCAAGAACGAGTTTTACCTTTGATTACAACTCTCACATCTGATGTTAACATTGTTGACATCAGATGTGAGAGTTAACATCTGATGTTAACATCTGATGTTAACATTAATATTGTAACTATTGCATAACATGTAAGCACTGTAGCTAAACTTTGCACACTCGGGAACAAATGAAACGCGAACACAAACATATTATCTGGAACACACAAAAAGAGCTGTTCCTCTCCATGCCGGTCAAATTAACACGCTGCTATATTACGGTAATAAATTTGCGGAATGGGGCTTTGCAAACATACCATTAGCGCACCATCATTGGACCTACACGAATTGTGTTTTTCCATTTTACGTGTTGTGGTTTATATGTTTGTGTTCGCATTTCATTTGTCCGTGGCTATACTCGGTGACAACTTAAGAACGGCACCGGAAGTTGCCCCTGTGCCTTATCACCGTAGCCGGATGTTTCTCCGCGCGCCGTAAGTAGGGCGTTACTGAGAATAGTTTGAACATGGCATGAGCCGTTCCCGTGATTTTTTGAACTTAATATGCTTATAAACGACTCCAGTGATGACAAACAAACTCTGTGAGATAAGGCAGACCATATCACGCATTCATAGCAAACCCCTTTCTAAACGCGCGCGCATGGACGTCACGGGTCCGGCGGTTTGGCGGAGTGATACACAACATCACGAGGTGCCGTTCTTGAGTTGTAACCGAGTATACACATTTGCTTTGTACATAATACTGTGAACCGAAAAGAAAAACCTTTTTCACACGCCTATGTTTTGATTGATAGCATTGTAGGCAAAACGGATTCTACATGAAATTGCATTTGCATTTTCATTGCATTTCACGTAAAGGACTGAATGCTTGAAAGTAAAGGTAGTTCGAGCGCTGTAACAGAAGCTTGTAATTATTATTCAACCAAATTAGGAGGTAGACGGACACATCAGGCATGCGTTATCGATAGAGCGCGGCACAGCTGGGGTCTTGTTCGATGCCCTATTGTCATTCCGTGTAAAACCTGGGACGCGGCGCCTATTCCAGGAAGTAATCGAGTAGTGACCTTGTGTCGGGATGGGACTGCGCTAGGCGTTGCTACATGTAACCACGGATGCGCCTCGTGTGCAAGGACAGTGGGTTCGTGTGTCTGGCTTATTCTAGCGGAGGCGGGTTCTGGTTTTTAGATGCGGCGCATCTCTTCCTCTGAGGCATGTCCCTCCTGCGTCGTCGGCGGCGTCCGTCCGCAGCCCTCCTCCGTTCACCTCTCCCACAGCTGTGTGCAACACTCTCACTCCGGCGCATTAGCATAACGACAGCTGGCGCGCTTGGTTGGCGCGCGCTTCGCTGCGTTAACGCTGCGTTAACAGCTGCTCCGGTGCGCATGTGCGCGCATGCGCGACTCTCCTCCGCGGTGTCCTCTCCTTCAAGCGCTGTGAATATAACACGGGTATCGCGCTGGGTGGTGGCCGCTAAAATTTGTCTACTCTCTCATTTCACGTATGCATGTGCATGAAAATGTAAAATTGCCTCCATCGTCCCGTGTATGAGAACATCCGTATGTGAGGGAAGACATCCTACGAGTTCACAATACGTTTCACGTGATGTAGGGAATCAACCCAATGGAAACGCCAATTGAACCCCTACATGCGCTGCATCCAACCAGGGTTTCCTCGTGGGGAGAGGGAGGCAATTTTCTTCAATGAAAGATTGTAAACAAAAACCTGCCCCCTTTTGGAAGAAAATTTACGCAGAGCGTCTCATGGATAGTTAGTTCACTTCGGTAAATTTGACGGCGTAAAATTAAAATAACAGTTTCCGAACGTTTGTACTACGTGAATAAATATGAGTTGTGTTTATTTGAAACACATATTTTGCACTTTTCTTTAATGAAACACAGCGGGCCATCAATGATAAGGCAAACACCAGTACCTGTGTGCAGTGATGCCACTGTGATTCACAACAATTTTGAATTAGCCGCTCATATCCCGGAATGCAGAGCAGGCTATTAACATCAGCGTCCATGTTAATGGTGGGGCACAGAAATTACGTCCAATACTTCGAACATGAGCAAGACGTCGCCTGCGTGGCGCCGTCTAAATGACGTCGTCGGCCTCACAACGAGGGGGACCCATGTTAGATCACGACCAGGGGGAAAGGTTTTCTTTGCGCAGCTTCTGCTCTCGCGTAGCGGAGAAGTCTGCCTACGCCGTAGGTCAGGTAAAAGAATGAATTGTCAGTTACTTGGGATGGTGTAAATAAAAAGATGCACCTCGCGGACACCCGGCACGATGGCGCTGTTTTCATCGTGGAATCGAGAAGTACCTTCCACCCGGAGAGGGCGGCCCGGAAGGTGAGCTTCTCCCACTCCTTTATAGGTAGCACCACTCAGTTCTGATGGCGATGATGATGATAATTGGCAGTTAAGTTACGCCCACTCGTGAGTGGTTTTAAATCTCCCGGGCACGTCCGGGAAGCAACGCGCAAGGTAGATAACAATGATTCCTGTGACGTAGCATTTTACTCTGACGCAGGAGGTGACATGGGCCTCATGCTGATGTATCTTTATACTACAGAGACGTGCGCTACAGGGGCTTTCCGGAGTTCCCCTGTGAACCGACAGGACTATCCTTCAAACTGCGTATTCTGGCTCAATTGGCACGTGCTACCCCCTCACCTGAAGAGCTACTTTTTCCTTCCACGCACCCTCGGTTCCAGCAGTCCCCTACTCCCGATGCTAGAAGTGCGGCTGCAAGCTACGCGACGGTCTCGACATAGCACGCATGGAGCGCACCCATAGATCTTTTCGCAAGAGAGCGCTGACCAACGAATTCGTTTTAGGGCGCAGCCCTTTGTTGGCAGTCTAGTGCTGAGACGCGTTTATGGCGTAACCCAGTGAACGAAGGGAAGACCGGCGAGTGAAAGGAAAAGCGAACGATGAAAGAAAGCAAAGGAGGAGAGTGTCGCGAAATTGGGAGGGGAGTTGTTGTTGAACACGTTTATTTCACCTTCTTCTGCCAGGCGGTTCCCTGTGTCGAGGCAGCCAGCGCTCTCCAAAAGTGCGGGGTGTTCGAGGGCAGGAGGCAGCATGCTGTGCCCGCACGAGGCGCTCGACGACACGATGCTTGGGGAAAACGTCATGGGGGCGTGCGCGTGACTATGATGTGCGTTCGCTTCAGAAGACGCAGTTCGCGGTCCCTTCCTGAGGCACACTTCGTGCCGCCGACGCAGAGGCTCATCATCGCTGCGTTCTGAAGAAACCATAAGTGAGTGCTGCCTCAGCGCACTGTTGCTGCACCCAAATATTGCATTAGGGAGTATCACAATCGCCAGATTTTTTTTTCATAACGCCGTTTTCCCGCCTCTTTGGCTTTTTTGACCATCGCCGTTGTCAGCAATACATATACGCTATTAACCTAGACGTGCTTCCCTACCTATGTACTTAAAGTTATGACATCCGTCCGCAAGGCCTGCACGCGTGCAATCGTCCTCCTTTAACCCTCACACTAAACATCCTTCTTTGCCGATTTTCCTTTATTATGGCTTTTTTTCTTTGCTTTGTGAGTCCTATTTATCTGCTGTCACGCAAACGCGCTTTGCTAGTTGTGCATTTACCACGCTCAAATGGCCTAATTAGTGTTTAAAACGCTTCTCTAACACGTTGCCATGTCAAATGTCCCAACGTATTCACTTAAGGTGTACCTTGTGTTAGCTAGAGTCAAGGGTCGGCATTGGTGCAGAGCATGCGTGTTGGACTGCCATTAGAATCACGCCGTTTAGAATCAAGGACCAAACTATCTTTTTAGACATTTATTCCGTTTCTCTTTTGACTATGCATTCATACGTGATGCCGGACTGCGCATTTTCGCGTAAGGGGCAATTTGCTGGCTTTGCACAAAACGCAGTAACGGAAAGTAAACTTTCACAACGAAACGGCACATTTTGATGGTGACGGCGCAAGAAAAAAGAAAAGCTTCCCGCGTCGGAAAAAATCTCGGCACCTTGCTTGTGAAGCCGATGTCTATCTGATTGCACAGCTCCGATACGGTCGAAGCTGAGGGGAGCGACACACTAAACCTTGTAGGGTATATTGTTTTCAAACAAACATCGAATACCCCCGATGTGTAATGACGGTGATGATAAAAAGAAAACGATGGGTGGAGGGTGAGGTCAGTTTTCTTGTGAGGATTCGTTTCGCTGTTTGCTGAATTTGGGCTCTGACTCACAGGCAGCTTCCAGTTCGATCGTCGACATCTGGACTTAAACTTTCGGGCGGTTTGCACTTTCACTGTTAATGCTTTGAGATCGACTGTAGCGCCTTTGGGCACTTCGCGACTTGATTTTCGCAATCTCTAAAGTTCTACGTTTAAACCATCGTCGCAGTTATACGGAGGTTATTTGAACGGCTTTTTTAAGTTACGTAAATATTGCACCATGCGGTGCCATTGACAAATTGAAATTGTGGTAACCAAACCGGATGTTTCGCCTAATCCTAACTGTAGCGATGACTCTGCCTGAACGTAGGTTCACAAATTTTAATGGTTTGGTGGGTACGTAACGTAAGATATTAGAAGTTCGTAAATGCCTAAAAGGCTTCCTCTCAGCAGAACAATCATTGATAACCAGGAGATTGGCCACCGTTGTGAGAAGGCGGTGAAGATGAATGGGCTTCGTATTTCTGCTTTCTAAATCCGCCAAATGTTAGAAATCGTGGAGCCTTGCATCTAACGACGAAGATGGTTGAACGCGAAGCTTTCTCGTGAAGGATTCTTCGGTTGGCCAATCCAGCACTGCGAGTATGTGCAACTGTGGATGTAAGCACCACTTTTCTGGAATACCCACTGCACCTCTTTGGTGTTCGCTGCGTAGGCATAATGTGTGGGATGGGGCTGTACGGACGCGAATCGCACCTGCTTCTTGGCGTTCGCCTGGATCATGTCGAAACGGAGCAATCCGATAGACGCCGGCTTTACGACGCGAGGGACACACTTTCGGTTCCGACCCCACCAAGCGTGTTTTTCTTTCACTTCGCGCACGATCATTCATCTTCATCGTCAGAGAAAATTGGCTTTCACGCATGGCATATTGGCAGACAACGGCATCAGTGAGTACAGTAAAATGTAGCGTTAGTAGCGCCTAGCGTGAACAATGGCGTGTTGCATAAAAGCTGGCTCTTTTAACGGTGTTGAGCCTGTTATCAAAACGGGCATGGGTGAAAATCCCGAAGCGCCACCTTGCGGCGTACGCCGAAATGCCCATGATATCGTAGGGCGCAGCCCCAACAGATAGAGTGCAATAAGGAGGGCGAAGTTCTCTCCTCCCGAAGGCACAGTTAAGTGGTTTGGTGCCATCCTCACTAGGATGTGATGAATCGTAGCGAAAGGTAATGCAACATGAATGGGGCCCGCTAGCAACGCTTAAAGCGGGTTTTAATCCTACTCGTCATTTTGCATCAGAACAGTCGGCGCAAGTAAAAACTGAGTTAAATAAGTAACAACAAAAGCATGGCACCAAAAGGTCTGTCCAATAAAACATAGTCGATGTTTGACCTGCATGCGGCGCACCTATACCAAAATCGATAACTGGGCACCTTAAGATTGGAACCGGGCCCAGTGGAACTTCGAGCGCCCTCCCCTCATGCGTTAGTGATGAGAGCAACATCTACACGATACATTTAAAATGCGAACATGTTGATACTAGGCCAGTTATAAAATACTGGCAGACTTGATCACTGGCAAAGCCCCATGTAAATTGTTCGGTCTGTACATTCTTCTCAGCCATGCTAAGCACACCACGGTTAACTCTTGCATCTTAAACCCCTTCCGAGCCACTCCACCCGGCGAGGAACAAAAAAAATCAGCTCACCGGCGTCTAATGCGTGATAACCCTCTGGGTTGCGAGGAGATAAGGGCGAAGGTGGCGAAACTGCGGAGGGCTGTCACGGTCGTCGAGCTCCGAATCTTGCGTTCAAATTTGAAGTCCCCGTTCGTTCCGGTGGTGCCACCATTTAAAACGGACGTGCACTAATTTATGGGGAATTAGCCCCCACAATAAAATAATAATAATCAATGAATTACCCACAGGTTGGTAAGGCAAAATAAATAAAACAGCCGAAATGAGCAAACTAAGTATGGAGATCAAACAAAAAACGAATTGGGGCGCTGATGTCGTAGTAATTTCTTTCAGGTTAACAGCTTGGCAATACGTACCAAAGACTGCAGCGCAGCTGTATCTTTTTTGGGTGGCTTTCGTATCTCTGGTTCCTTCTTTCGGCGTGAATTACGTCAACATACTCCTTTGAAGATACACCATTAGCGCTTACTTCGCTTTCGTTTAATGCTCCGTTTTTTTTCTTGCAAGGATTTTGACACAAATTACTTTGCCAAGAAGACTCGCGACATTTGACGTCATTGCTCGCACAGAATTAGATTGCTTTCAGCCTGGGGTAACACTGGTCTGCTCCAGCACCGTGACGTGGAGTTGTCGCGTGGTAGTATGCCTGCGCTGCAGGTACTATGCTAACGTTTTGTTTAACGCTGGAGTCATGCTACTGTAGCCAGAGCTCTTCGATGTAAGCAGTTGCGAAAATCCGGCTCGAAAAACGGCCCGCACCTGGACCCCCCCTGCTTTGGATCGTGCGTACCGTGGCGCCACTGCGGCCGCCGCTTGCACTATCCAAAAAAAACAAACTAATTATTCAAACTGACAAATTAACGTTAAATTTTGGTTTAAAATGCATAATTATTTATTTTTGTGCTCTAATAAGTTATTTATTGCTATCTTAACTCCGTTTTTTATGTGGCGATTGTGTCTGCGTCAGCGCATGCTTGTGCGGGGACTCTGGCACAACGTATGTCCGAACTGGACCGAACTGAGGTACCAAATTCGGGCTTATCGTTCGCCCTACAGCTCATTGTATGCCAAAACTAATCGAGTAGCCGATCACGAGGCTCTAAATGATCATTTTCAGCTTGCACAAAGCCGTCGAAGCGGCTTATTTATTTTTGCCGCCAGAAGAGCGAAGAGGACGCGCAGCGGACGACAGTGCGTAAGCGATGGTTGACCACATGGTCGCATTTCTTTTTATACTTTTGCTCCGTATGTATATAAAAAACTTTAATAGTTCAACACATATGGCTCCTTTGGCGTAACATATTTACGTAAGCACTCAAATACCATTTTTCGCCCAGGTCCTCGAGCGGCGAAGCATGTTATATAGTTTATTTTGTCACCAAAAGATGGCGCCACTGTAAGACAAGATCCAAAGCAGTGGACCAATCGTAGGGCCACTTTTTGATACATGGGGCCTATAGGGAGTTTCGCAACTCCTGTATCAAGTAACTTTGATTGTAGCGTGGTGGTTATGCTTTGGGCGGTTGCTTCAGAGACCCGGCATTATTTTCCATCCGAATCTAAATATGTTTTTACTAATTGCAGAGCCGGCTGTTTCCTCTAATGCACAAGCACCGCCGATTGTTCACCACAGTGGTACTATTGAGGAGTGCGCCTTCAAAAATAAACTCGGCGGATGAAAGTAATTCTGTTTCTGCGATTAGAATGAGCCTTAATATATATTTTTTTAAAAGAAAAAAATACACCTTCTTCCCGCAGGGAACCCTGAGTGGCGTGCGAAGCAGGCATGGGGTTGATTCAAGTGCCCATTAGTTTTCAGTTCGTCGTTTCCGGGAGGTTGAGGTACGTAGCTAACGTTATATTTACCGTTTGGTTTCAATGGTACCTCCCACACCTGTAACTTACCGCAACTACGAAATGGGAAATTGGGTTGAGCCCATGCCTGTTTCGCATACTACTCAGCTTCCCCTACGGGAAGATGGTGTTATTTTTTTGAAGGGGTTGGGGGATGTTAGGGTGGAGAGGCATTAAAGAGAGAGAGAGAGAGACAGAGAGATACGTTGTACGTGCTGTGAGTTTATCTTTATTTAAGCATTACCATCATCATGTTCAACGTAGGTGTCTTCGAGGTGACGTCGTAGGTGACGTCGAATGGTTGGCATTCCGCCTTGATTCTGATCGCCTTATGGTCTGTGAAATGTAAAGTCAAGGGCTGTTATAGTGGTTGAACCCTAAAGTTGCTGAAGTTGAGGTCGGTGCACGTTTTCCGGATGGTTGTGGGCTGCTTGTAATCTCGGGCCGGCGACACTCACCGACGCACGCCACTGCCGACGACAATGAAACGCCGAAGGCGCGTGAAGCGTGCTCGTCTCGTGCGGACCAGCAAGACACCGGCAACACTGTCGCTCCATGAGCCCTTGAAGGGGAAGCGTGCTCGTCTCGTGCTGGCCCAGGAAGACACCGGCAACAATGCCGCTCCAGGAGACGTAGAAGGGACCAGGTGTTCAGCAAGACGAGCATGCGCAGTGGGGGTGTGGACGGGGCAACAACAACGAAGGGAGGAACATAGCCCCAACCATGACATTCTTTGCATCTAGTAAATATATATTCCTGTTTTAAATGCAGGGCATTTCAGTAACTCATGATGTCACCCGCGTTGACGTCCGTAGTCGTAGTCCGCACCCCTCCCCCTACACTATATAAAAAAAATACTATCCGGCGCCTGGTTTCGATCCCTCGACACTGCGTGCGGAACGCAATGTACATGGTGCTCCACCCACTGCACCACAAAGCCGACACAGAATTGGAGGCTACGCACGCGAATTATATCCTTGTATAATTCAAACTACGTCAAGAAGCTGCTGATACAACGCATTCACTACCACCAACTCCCCAAACCCTAAACGTTACCGCAATACACCCACCCCCTATGCGATGCATTTACTCGAGTCCCCCTCGCGGGGAGATGGGCCCAATTTTTTCTTGAGGCGTCAACTCCAGGTTAAGAAACAAAAAATAGCCACGTACATGTTTTCGTCGTTGCACAAAACGTTGATAAGCGAGAGCGTTTTTTTTTCACCTCGCTTTACAACCCAGTCCCCTCCTCTGGTCAAACATCCTCTTCTTGGGCACTCCTGTCCTATTCCCTAGCAGTTCCGCAAGAGGTTTCATATCACACCACAAGAAGCTCTTGTGACCACAGAATTTTGCTATTATTTACACGTGACGGTTATGTACGCAGGAAAACCAACGCTAAGTGGAATGTGATCCGAGTACAGCATGTAGAAAAAGTAATGGTCGCCATGTTGAGCCCCTTAGCTTTGGTAGCTTTTTACCAATATCTTACACCTCCTAAACTGTTTATTTTTATGCGAACGTAATGGTGAAAGCCGTTACTTGCCACATTGTGCAATATAATGGTTCGTCATTTTAGAAAGGTGACGAGGTTGGCCTGGGAATCTGTTTGGGTAACCCACCATTACGATGGCATTTGCATGACATTTTAAATTTTCTTTCTGAACGCCCCGAGCCGGCTGCTTGACCGCACCGCGGAATCTGCGTGACGTTGATGGTTGCACTTGGCGTCGCTATCCCTACCTGCTTTCTGGGTCCCCGGATGAACGCGCGCACGAAGGTTGTCGCTCTCAAACCACTCCCTGGCTGACGTGGTGGCAGCAGTCGCGTCCGCGTGCGCGCGGCGTCGTTCCTAGTAGGAACTTGCGTTAAATGCTACTCTGTTCTCTACTCCTTTTTTGTAGCTGAAGAACTGTATGTGTTACAATCCCATGGCCATTGGCGCGTTTCGGTGTGGGAGACCCGAGCGTTCCCCTTCTGTTTGTAGCAGGCGCCCCTTGTACTTTGTTTCCTTCGGGCACCCACTCCATACTATGGAGGATTTCTTTTTCTCTTACAGGTGGTTCGCTCTAGCCGTAGACCGCCTCGTGGTAAAAACCACTGCTGTTGTATTAGTCCGATATAAAAATTGCGTGCCATTGTAAGAGTAGGTAAAATGCGTTTGAGTTCACATGGGTTTTGAACAGAGTTCAAAGTAAGAGACAAGTGTGCAATGCATTACCGCTGACCTGCGTACGGGCCCTGCAAGTAGATAAAAAAGGTACTACAGTCAACACGTGCTAATGTCAACCGGAAAGGCTTCAAATTATATAAACAGGATCAAACAGTGCCATCCTCTCGTTTGTAGAAGCACCGTCATTGTTTCGCGAGTGCTATGTTTTCCATCGTCGGGAACACTATTGCAAGCAGCTCTTCAATGGATGCGGCATTTTCACCATAAGTGGAGCCACTCTTGTAAAAGCTCTCTAGAGGAATCTTACAAGCTGAACATACGGCAGAGTTGGCATGAGAACTGTCCCACGTCAATGCCTGTGTCTTCGGTTGTCGTCGGCATATGTTTTTCAGTCATTGTGCCGTTGCGAAGCTGTAAGAACCTGGTCCAAAAAATTGCTGCTACCACCCGGCTGCACGTCTTGGTCAGCTGTACGCTCGTGCCATTACCCATGATGCGTTTCGTGAAAGTACAATGCATAGAAGTTGCATTATATCTTTGTGCAACCTCTGTGGCGAAACCTTTTCTTCGGTCTAGGTTGCTCGTTGAGCCTCCAGGTGATGTGGTCTATAACCGAAAACCCAGCGAGCCACAGTAACCCTAATAATTTGGGCTTGTTATGCTAAGCCGCAATGTCAACGAGCATGCTTACGAATTACCAGTGTGGAGCAGTGGGAGACGTGTTTACTTAGCTCCGACCCCGAAATACAGACCAAGTTCGTCCAACTGGCCGAAGATGCCACTCGCGCCCATGGGCTGCAGGAATCCTATTAAGGGGTAGTAATTCAGGACGGCTCCCACGTTTCCTTCTTCCTTTCACCCAGTTTTGGGCAAAACAGAGTTATCATCATCACAAACATCCACATTAGACTCACTGCAGAGAATTTTTTCCACAATCGCTGCCCATGCGGCTTCTTCCCTGCATCCGCAAAACTTGAAGGCCAACAAATACTACGCACAAAATTTTGATGCATGCTTGTTGTTTTGTTCTTCATCCTGCTCTAAATTTCGGTGAGAAGTCACTGGAAATTGACCTCACATAATGTGTTTCTTCTGGTTTTTATGTACTGCTTGCAACAGTGTGTGCCCAAGGCTTGTTCCTGTTTATTTTTTTCTCATCGATTCCATGAAACAAAAGGCACGGTGTAGCTTTTTGTGTTATATTGCCTGTTATGTACGCGCCATGCCGAAGGTGTAGAACGGCATGAAACGCGTTGGCAGAAGGTTAGCACTTGGACACTCTTTATACGAACGACATCTGGGCGCGCATTTTGTGGAAGACATCCAGGTGCGTGCTTTCACCAACCACGCCGATTTACGATTTGCCTTAACTTGAAGCACATTGTCGATCCTACCGAAGGTTTGCCCGTGGCCCAAGCTGAGGGGGAAACGTCTGAGCAGAACGGACCAAAAAAGGCGAAATGACAACGACAGTAGACCGAGAAAATGACTATACTGCAAAGAAATGGGTATCGAAAGCAGCACAAGCCTGTGGGACGATGTCCAAAAGAATTAAACAGACCCAGACAAGCAGTAATGTGGTATGGAGGGCAAAACAAAAAAATTAGATTTTTTTAATATTGTGCCAAAATATTCCATCATTCTTCGAGAAAGTTCCCACGAAGTGGCATACCCTGGTGCGCAACAGAAGTCATTTAAAAATGGCGCCACCGGCGCCGCTATGTGGCCTCGCCATATGTCCTCGCCATGTCACTGGAAGCTTCGTTTGACGCGCTATGGTATTTTGATTGTTTTTTTTCGAGAATGCTGACACCGCTTATTTTGTAACAACTTACAAATATAGCCCATAGTTACCTGAATTTTTGTGTAGTTCAGTACTTGCCGCAAAGGCACTGCGTTAGTTAAAACTGCGTTGCGCATGCATTGCGAAACACTTGTTTATGATGGTTAAGTCTCTATCATTCCCTTTGCCGCGAATAATTGTTTTTTTTTTGAAAGATTAGAGGCAGTTTTCATGACTAAATTTCCCTGTGCTAGTCGCATTGCTTCGCGTTTCTCAGAATCCACGCAAGGAGCGAGAATTTAAGAAAATGAAACCAAAAATTTTAAGCGTGATTTCTCAAAACAGAATTTCGATAACAAAAGGAACATCTTTTCTTCAACTGTTAACGTTACCGAAACCCTTATTGCGAGTTGTGTATCGATGCTATATACATAATGACACGAGCGCCGACGGGCGACTATGTGGTTATGGGGGGATTGGCCACAGGTTAAACGAGCGGCGATTGTGCGACGAGTTCTCGTGGAAAAAAAGGACGTGGTGTGATGGTTGTGCATCACTCAGTCTGTACTAGCGGCACCCAGCCTCTTGCGTCTTGAATATTGTCAATGCATTTTTTTACGGCATCCTCGTCTCGTAACATCTTGTGGTGGAGGTTCTGGGTCTTTTGAGAAGACGGAGCTTCGCAGCAGTCGCCAGATTCCATTCATCGACCTTCGCTCCGACAACCTGGCAGCTGCTGAAGCTATGACAATCCCGTTTCGCAACGAGGCCCGCGCGGCTAACGCCGCTTCGACAAGCCCCCACATCATTACGTCGCACCCCCGGGACCCTGCCTTCTTCTATGGCACGGCTGACGAGGATGTGGAAGACTGGATCATGATGATGTACGAGCACGTCAGGGGACACAACCGCTGGGATCAGACAATCATGCTTGCCAACCTGTCTTTCTGCCTCAAAGGCATGGCCCTAACTTGGTTTAACACGAACGAGGCACACCTCACCAGCTGGGACGTTGTCAAGGAAGACCTGAAAGCCATATTCGCGACGTCCGCTAGTCGCCAGCTTACGTAGAAAACAATCTCGCTTCTCGCGTGCAGAGTCCCACAGATTCCTACGTCGCGCACATCCTCGACGTACTTGCCGTTTGTCAAAACGTTGACCGCCACATGTCCGAGGAAGACAAAATGCGACACATTTTGAAGATTGCAGATGACCTGTTCAACCTCCTGGTTTTCAAGAACTTCGACAAAGTAGACGGTATTATCGCCGAATGTCGCCGCTTTGAGCAGGCGAAAACCCGCCGCATCGTTTACCATTTCACACGACTTCCGAACACGGCTGCGACATCGTCGTGCGCCGGCAACGTTCAGCCAACCCCGGCTCAGTTCCCTTCGAAAGAGGCTGCGCCGACTTCCCGAAATATGACCAGAACAGTTCATCGTAAACTTGAGGTCATGGCTCCAGCCGCTATACAGCATAGTATATCTTTGATGCAAGCCGTTGTACGAGACGAACTCACCCATCTCGGATTCCAGCCTATTTGCGCTGTCACTCATCCAAATGATCGCCCTGTTCCTTCTTTCCAAGCGCCCCGACGTGAAAATATACCGCGGTGCTTCCGGTACCACAACCCTCATGAATGGAGGATGCCCGATGACCGGCCAATTTGCTTCAACTGCGGCCGTGCCGGTCCCGTCACCTGCTACTGACATAACCGCTCGTCCCTATCGCGTCCAACCAACTTTTCCCGGTACACCGACGAGGGAAATCGACGCTTGTACGCCAGCCGTCCAACGCCACCGCTCAACCTCTCCAATTATACCGAGGGTCGCTGGTCCGGTCGCCCGCCGTCACCGCAGATCCGTCAGATCCGTTCACCCCGCCGCTCTTCCTCTCCACCCACGCTTCAACCAGGAAAACTAGACGATGCAGCGCCCAGAGGTACCGTCGCATTTTCCCGACGACCCGAAAATCCTCTAACGACGCTGCCTGCCGAAAATAACTTCTTAGACATTAAAGTCTACGGTGTCCCTGTGAGTTTACTGATCGACACAGGGGGGCAGGTGTCCGTGATGAGTGCGCGACTTCGCTCCCGCCTGCGGTATGTTTTGACGCCAGCCACTTGTCTCCGAGTCGCTGAAGGAGGAAGTGCTGGCATCATGGGCAAGGGCCCTGCACGCGTCACGATTGCTGGTCACGATACCTCGGTCCTGTTTGTGATTTTATAGCATTGCACCCATGACCTGATTCTCGGCCAAGATTTTCTGTCCGACCATTCTGCGCTCATCGATTGTTCTCTCGCGCTCGTCCACCTTCACCTACCCCTTCCGCCAATCACCGTCGATGAACCCGTGCCCCGTCTGTGCTGCCTCGAAGACACTCGTTTGCCGCCCCAAGCTCTTTCTTACGTACCACTGTGTGTATCTAACTCTGTTCCTGACGGCAATTACGCCATTTCTCCAATACCAGCCGCTTTACTGGAGCGCAACGCGACCGTCTCACACACAGTCGTCACGATCATGCAAACACGGACTTCTCTCTCCCCTTCATAAATTTCAGTTTCCTACCCAACTTTTGCCGCAAGCGTTTGCTCTGGGGCTCCTCTCCGCTTTAGAGGAATGCCATGTTTCTGCATTGGCAGTCGATTGGCAACAAAATACTGGCCCTAACATTCCAGACCGATTGCACCAACCGAAGCTTTTGCGAAAATGTTGGCCCCAGATTTGCTGCTTGCCCAAGCCGATCAACTCCGGTGCCTCCTGGCTTCCTTTTGGGACATTTCCGACGTGAACAATTGCCCTTTACGGAAATGCTCGTCAGTCACCCACCGGACTAACACTGGCAGCGCAAGCGCTGTTCATAGACGCCCTTACAAGGTCTCTATTGCATATCGGCGGATTATCCAACAGGAAGTAGGTAATATGCTAGCGAAGGATATCATTCAATGTCTTTGCAGTCCATGGGCATCTCCAGTAGTGCTGGTGAGGAAAAAAGACGGCAAATGGCAGTTTTACATCGATTATTGACATCTCAACGTATTCACAAAAAAGGTCGTGTATCCGGTTCCAAAGATAGACGACGCCCTTGACTGCCTTCATGGCGCTAAGTATTCTTCATTCATAGACCTTCGGAGTGGATATTGGCAAATCAACATAGATGAAATGGACCGTGAAAAAACCACCTCCATAACACCCGATCGTCTGTACCAGTTTAAAGTGATGCCATCCGGCCTTTGTAATGCTCCGGCTACATTCGCCTACATGACTGACTCGCTGATCCAGGGCTTCAAGTGGTCCACCTGCCTCTGTTACCTGGATAACGTTATCGTATTTTCTCCCTCATTTACTACACATGTCGAACACGTTTCGGAAATTCCAACCGTTTTCTGACGTGCCAGTCTCCAGCCTCAGCAAGTCGAAGATAATATTTTAAGTGCGGCTGGCAGTTTTATCTGACCTATCATGCAACCCACAACGACATCTAACCAGCGATAACGTTGGACGCCAAGCATGTTGCTGCGGGGAACCAAAACCAAAACTCGTTTCAACAACTTTCCAAAAATAAACGACAACTGGATTCCAATACATGTGCTTGTTGCCCATAGTACTTACGTTTCTCCTAAAACAATGATAATGACAAACTATCAACAGCGTAGGCAGTACGCTTAAAACTTCGACATCATCAAAGCACATCACGTGACATTTTTTATGACGCTTACTTGACTTGAAATAGGATTGGACGCTGCTTAGCGTTCACCATTTCATGCATACGGCATTCACTTTTGTCAATGCTATTTTTTATTTAGTAGAAGCTTTAGTGCTCTTGCCACGAAGTGAAATTGTGAGAATGTAGATTTGTGGCAAATTTCGGAAGCATGCGGCACAGTTTTGGCTTCGGTCTACCAAGCACTACGACCAATGCTTTTTGACGTCATTTGTGATCGCGCTGTGATCATACTTTAGAAATCGTCATGATCCGCTATTCACATGTTATTTCAGAAGAAATGGTCCGAATAAAGCTTCTTGCGCCACTTCAAGCTAGCAAGTATGATTTAATACAGTAAGGAAGGCTGAGCCGAGGTGGACGCAGTGGCTGAACTCAGGTGCTCCAGTGTATGGGAGATGGTGAAAAACGGGTCTTCTCTCTCACGCCTACAGCTCTCACCTGCACGTCTTCTCCGTAATCCGCCGCGTTGTCGACGCACCAGCCAATTAAAAACATTCTGTCAATAAAAAAATGCTTCATCCCCCAGATTTGAACCCTCGCAGTGAATAAAATTAGACTTCGGTAACATACGACAAGGCTTACAAATAACAAGTACAGTAGAATCTCGATAAACGGAAGTCGCTTAAACGGAACTGCCGCTTAAACGGAACAGTAGGCTCTAAGTTGCTTGGTTTGGTGTACAGATAACGTAACAAAAACTCTCGGTAATCGCAACTAAAATTTCCGCATCACCGTTGTTACTGAACCCGAAATGGAACTTCTTGTGAAATGCACTGGCATGAGAACCGACGGTTTACGGTTCCGGCTGTTTCGTGTTTTTAAGTGGGTAGCAACGGAATGCTGGAATTGCTTTGGAATTGTAATCGGACGATTTTAAATTGCATACGCACTTTTACACCTGCTGGGCCAAGCGCCCCTCTCCTGGAAAATCGGACCATTGAAGCACTTACTGGTGTCTCACACCACTTCGGCAAAATATGATGTGCCGAGCGCATCCAACCAAAAAATGTGGCAAACATAACCATCGACACCCTCGGTTACGGGAAATAGTTTGGCCTTGTTTTTTATTTGTACCCCCGATAATGTTTGTTAATGATATTGCTGGGGGGTTTTTGTTGCAGTAATGACTTCGTATTGTCACGAACCCAAGAATGACGAAGTTCGCTTTAAGAAAAACCAAGTTCTAGCGAAATGTTGCTCCCGTAATAAATCAAAAAATGCACAGGCGGCGAAGCAGCAGTCAATGAATTGGCGGGCAGAGGCGAGTGTCGGGGAAATAGATACTGCGGCGACTGCCTAGCAGGCATTTTACTCTGAACCCGAGTGTTTCTCGAACCGTCGAATTTTCTCCAGAACACTGTACACTACAGAAGATTAATCTTGGTTGGTGAGGTTAGTTCCATGCACTCTCCTTATCAAATGAGATAACACGTGCGACATAAGAAAGGAAACGCGCACTTCACTCGGCCAACAAATTACACTCAAGACACAGCCCAGTGCAGCCGGTCGGCAAAAAAGAAAACACAAGTAACTAATCCAAATGCATGGTTCGCAGCATTGACACTCTGCTTGGAACAAGCACCGCTGGTATACCAGTTCAATATACGTCTGCGAAAGATTTACTTTACCCCAAGAGACAGAAAAGAAATACTACAGTGGACACATAAGCCGGCTCTCGGTGGGCTTTACGGCGAGCGAGAAATGGTTATTCTTTTGCCGGGCTCTCGACATGATCATACTGGTGTGCATCGCTTTGTAGGTGCAGCGGGTGGTAACTATATTGCAGGAAACCTTTTCAATGTATCTGGTGTTGGTCGATTTACTAGAGTGAAGGAAACTAGACGTTCAATCTTAAAGCCCATCCAATGCGCTGGATATCTGTCGAAGTGTGCAACCGTCAATCATGGCCGTTTACACAAGAAAACATGCAAAGTGCCGTACAAGTTTCATTTGCAAATAAATAGAATCCAACAGTCCCCTCAAACTGTCCCCAGGCACTTTTTTTACATTTACATGCGCGTTTTCGAATAGCACCAGTTTGATTGAGGTCACATTATTGGACGCTCAACAGTGCACAAAGGCACAAAGTTTGGTCACGATATTTTGCTGCAAGTCAGTTTGTAAAAACGATGAAATAGACACCTGAGATAAAGTCGGGAACAACATGAAATTTATTGGCGGTGCCAAAAGCAGGCAATATAGCTTCGGACCGGAACGGCCCAAAAGTGGGTAAATCCTCTGGACTGCAAAGCCCTCCGGAGACGCCAAGCGACAAGCCAACCCTGGCTGCCCCCGCATTCCTGTCGAAAGTCAAGGACGCCGAGAACGTTGACATGGGGCAACATTTAAGCGAGTTACGGTTCCTAATGAATTTTTTTGCTGTACAAGAAGGTCCCTCAAAAACGTCCCCGTAGTAGTTTGCGAATCGTACACTTGACTATCGCACTGGCCTAGGAATTTTATCCAGGAACATCACAGCAATTCAACTTAACTGAAAGATCTGCAACAAAGTCAGTAACCGATTGTCACTCATTTTCTAAGCCGTGGGTAGTGGAGAGGTATAATATTGTGTTAACAAGAAATATATTAATTTTTCTCCATAAAGTATTATGGAGATTACACATTTTAACAATTTTGAAGCAATACGTAATTATATTCGTATTTTTAATATTATTTTTAAATTTTAGGAGTAGAGTTGCTAAAGTGCTCAAAGTTGCATTGAATTCTTATCAGCAATACTGAAAGCTTTACAGTTTTGTAAAGAAGTAGCTGACAATGGCGAATCTTTTTTGAAAAATACCGCCATCTCTACTAAGTGAATGATAATAAGTAGGGCGTAGTTCCAATAGTAAATCCTCTTACTGCAAAGCCTTCCAGACACGCGAACCGACAAGTCAACCGTGGCTGCCTCCGCATCCCTGTCGAAATCCGAGGACGCCGCGTACGTTGACATGGGGCAATATTTAAAGCGAGTTACCGTTCCTATTAAATTTTTTTGCTGTATAAGACATACAACGGAGAGTAAACCGTTCGCGAGGAGCGCACTCAAAGAGGCGGACGTCGTCGAGCCATTCTGCATGAGAAAAGCTGTGCTCGGCCTCACAAACCGTGAAACATTCGCCCACACATCATATAAGTACTCGACACGTTGTTTTGGGAGTGATTGTATATACACCTTTAAAAAGATGTAATATTTAACATCGATGCAATTATATACACTTATATACACACAAGATGTAATCATTTACACATCGATGAAATTATATACAAGGATTACATTACTGATTTCGAAGCTGTGGGATGCGTTTTCCATTGAAGATTACACATTTGTGGTCGGTGAAGTAATTGGCGAGAGGATCTTGGATGAGAGGTTGCAGTTGAAAGTTGAAGAAGACAATGTCGAGCGCACGCTCCCGGGTATGCAGCGGAGCAGCGGAGAAAGACAGGTGTGTGCCGCCCCGGCTTGAGCGGTGGCGCGCCATTTATCGGGCGGCCTATGAATTATTACACAGCTGCGCCTCTAGCGCTCGCCTCGAGAACTAGGGTACACAGCGCGCCGAGGGACGCGCCCCAAGCAAGAGGAGCTTCGCCACTAAAAAATGGATGTTTTTAGAGAGAATGTTGTACTACCTGGGGTGAACGCCAAATGGGAGCCCAATGCTTTTACAAAAGTAGAAAAATTGGTATTCCAAAATAATTGTTCAGCTTAGAAAACTGATTTTTATGTGTGCGCGCTGTTTAAAACAATTAATCTCAATATATTATACCACTAGCTTCAATTAGCCTGCCCGGTAATTCCATACATCCTTAATATTCCGACCTTGAAATACGTTGGTTTGAACTCGCGCTTGTTTTCCGTTTGTAGGACTGGTTACAGAATTAGCAATCCTGACGTTTGCATTTAACGTGCATTGTGCAAATTAGCAACACACGCGAATTACAGCAAAATGCATACTAAAAAAACCGATGGGCTTTATACACCTAGACCTAAGCCGCCCATATGAACAGTCCGAGGGAAATATATAAAGGCTAATTGTCGTCTGTCATAAGTTTGCATTCATATCAGAAACATTTGTCATGTGTAAGAACTAGCCTTTGCTTGTTTATTACGAACTTTTATAGTCTCCGTTTGCTGACGTCGTAAAACGCGCGTGTTCTACTCCTTAAACGCATATTTTCCTGGGCGTTTTTTACGGGAAAGCATTCGTTGCATGGAAACTGAGCTATTTGAATTATCTTATCGGCTTTCCATGGATCTCTTTTTGAGTAACATGTGTTTTAAAGGTTTCCAGTGTTGTTAGCGCACACTGAAAAATGTCACAATGTTGAACCATAAAGGCTGCATAGCAACAAACGACCAAATAAATACATTACAAAATTTTTGAAACACACGTGCTTATTCGGCTTTTTCCATGCCATAATTACCCTCTGAGGACATCATTTATTAACCAGTAAGTTTTTAAGGATTTCCAAAACACAAAAACATTCTATCTGTGCAAATCGCAGTGGGAAAATGTTAGCAGTAGAACATCTTTTTCCTTCAAAACTGCTGAGCCACTGTGGGATATTTGCGAGACATGTGGAATAGTGCAAACGTTTTCTTAAAATTCCCTTAAATCATCTTTAGAAAAGGCCACAGTTCTCTAAGTTGTGATGCGACGTGTACGTTTGCGGGAGGGCTTCAGGTCTAGCCATTTGCTAATTGGAGTGGCCACGTTTTCTAAATTAGGACTTCCTTCTTTCCAGCCTAATATTACAGACACGCAAGTCGCACTTTGAATAGTAACTGGCAGGAAACGAATGCTGGAATTGTTTTGCAACTGTAATAGGACGCTTTTTATAACTTACGCACTCTTAACCTTGCTGGGCCAAGCGACCCCCCCCTGAGAAAAATCGGAAGATTGAAGCACTTATGGTGTCTCACACCACTTTGGCACAATATGATGTCCCGAGCGCATCCAACCAAAAAATGTGGCAAATATAACCATCGACCCCCTCGGTTACGGGAAATGGTTTTGGCCTTACTTCTTTTCATTTGTTGCCCCGATAACGTTTGTGAATCATATTGCTGGGGTTTTTGTCGTATTAATGACTTCGCATTTGTCACGAAGCCAAGAATGACAAAGTTCGCTTTAAGAAAACAACAAGTTTCTAGCGGAAATCTTGCTCCCTCAATGTAATAACTCAAAACATGCACAGGCGGCGAAGCAACAGTCAACGAATTGACGGGCGGAGGCGAGTGTCGGGGAAATTAATACTGCGGCGTTTGCTTAGCAGGCATTTCATTCTCAACCCGATTGTTTCTCGAACTGTCGATTTTTCTCCAGAACCCTGTAGACTAAAGAAGATTAATCTAGGTTGGTGAGGTTAGTTCGATGCACTCCCTTTATCAAATGAGATAACACGTGCGACATAAGGAATGAAACACGCACTTCACCCGGCCTACAAATTACACAGATGACACAGGCCACTGCAGCCGGTCGGCAAAAAACCCATAAGTAAATATCCAAATGCATGGTTCGAAGCAGTATTGACACTCGGCTTGGAACAACCACCGCTGGTATACCAGGTCAATATACGTCTGCGAAAGATTTACTTTACCCCAAGAGACAGAAAAGAAATACTACAGTGGACACTTGAGCCGGCTCTCGGTGGAGATTTGCGGCGAGCGGGAAGTGGTTATTCTGTTACCGGGCTCTCGACAGGATCATACTGTTGTGCATCGCTTTGTAGGTGCAGCGGAAGGTAACTGTTATTGCAGAAAATCTTCCGAATGTATTTGGTGTTGTCAAGTAAATAATGTGCGGCAACTCGACGTTGAATCTTAGAGCCATCCAATGCGCTAGATATCTGTCGAAGTGTGCAACCTCCAATCATGGCCGTTTACACAAGGGGATATGCTAAGTGGAGTACAAGGGTCATTGCAAATAAATAGAATCAAACAGTCCCCTCAAACTGTCTACAGGCACTTTTTTTTTCATTTACATGCGTGTTTTCGAATAGCACCACTTTGATTGAGGTCACATTATTCGACGCTCAACAGTCACAAAGCAGAAAGTTTTGTCCACCATATTTTGCTGCAAGTCATTTTGTAAAAACGATGAAATAAACACCTGAAGAACTTGTGAAAATAAAGTCGGGAACAGACATAAAATTTTATTCGCGGTGCCAAAAGCAGCAATATAGCTTCGACCGGAACGGCCCGAAGGTGGGTAATCCTCTGGACTGCAAAGCCCTCCGAAGACCCAACCGACAAGCCAACCCTGGCTGCCCCGCATCCCTGTCCGAAAGTCGAGGGACGCCGAGTACAGTTGACATGGGCAACAGTTTGGCGAGTTACGGTTTCTTAATGAATTTTTCTGCTGCAGAAGAAGGTCCCTCAGAAACGTCCCGTAGTAGTGTTGCGAATCGTACACTTGACAGTCGCAGTGCCCTATAAATTTTATCCAGAACATCCCTGCAAGTCAACTTAACTGAAAAGATCCTCAGCTAAAGTCAATAAACCGATTGTCACACATTTTCTGAGCCGTGGGTATGTGGAGAGGTATAATATTGGTATTAATAAAGAATATATTAATTTTTCTCCATAAAGTATTATGGAGTTTACACATTTTAACAATTTTGAAGCAATACGTAATTATATTCGTATTTTTAATATTATTTTTAAATTTTAGGAGTAGAGTTGCTAAAGTGCTCAAAATTGCATTGAATTCTTATCAGCGATCTAAGCGTACTAATTTTAACGCTTTACAGTTTTGGTGAAAGAAATAGCTGACAATGGCGAATCTTTTTTGAAAAATACCGCCATCTCTACTAAGTGAATGATTAATAAGTAGGGCGTAGTTCCAATAGTAAATCCTCTTTACTGCAAAGCCTTCCAGACACGCGAACCGACAAGTCAACCATGGCTGCCTCCGCATCCCTGTCGAAATCCGAGGACGCCGCGTACGTTGACATGGGGCAATATTTAAAGCGAGTTACCGTTCCTACTAAATTTTTTTGATGTACAAGACATACAACGGAGAGTAAACCGTTCGCGAGGAGCGCACTCAAAGAGGCGGACGTCGTCGAGCCATTCTGCATGAGAAAGGCTGTGCTCGGCCTCACAAACCGTGAAACATTCGCCCACACATCATATAAGTACTCGACACGTTGTTTTGGGAGTGATTGTATATACACCTTTAAAAAGATGTAATATTTAACATCGATGCAATTATATACACTTATATACACACAAGATGTAATCATTTACACATCGATGAAATTATATACAAGGATTACATTACTGATTTCGAAGCTGTGGGATGCGTTTTCCATTGAAGATTACACATTTGTGGTCGGTGAAGTAATTGGCGAGAGGATCTTGGATGAGAGGTTGCAGTTGAAAGTTGAAGAAGACAATGTCGAGCGCACGCTCCCGGGTATGCAGCGGAGCAGCGGAGAAAGACAGGTGTGTGCCGCCCCGGCTTGAGCGGTGGCGCGCCATTTATCGGGCGGCCTATGAATTATTACACAGCTGCGCCTCTAGCGCTCGCCTCGAGAACTAGGGTACACAGCGCGCCGAGGGACGCGCCCCAAGCAAGAGGAGCTTCGCCAATAAAAAATGGATGTTTTAAGAGAGAATGTTGTACTACCTGGGGTGAACGCCAAATGGGAGCCCAATGCTTTTACGAAAGTAGAAAAATTGGTATTCCAAAATAATTTTTCAGCTTAGAAACCTGATTTTTATGTGTGCGCGCTGTTTAAAGCAATTTTATCTCAAATATATTATACCACTAGCTTCAATTAGCCTGCCCGGTAATTCCATACATCCTTAATATTCCGACCTTGAAATACGTGTGTTTGAATTCGCGCTTGTTTTCCGTTTGTAGGACTGGTTACGGAGAGAGAGAGAGAGAGAGACAGAACGCTTTTAATGAGAATTGGCAATCCTGCGTTTGCTTTAACATGAATTTTTCCAATTATAAATACCGCGATTTCAGCAAAATGAGTATTGTCACGAAGTCAAAGACGACGCAGTTGTCTTCAAAAAACGAGTTTATTGGTGCGAACTTGTGGTTATTCAACTCAAACAACTCAAATAATACAGGCGGCGAGGCAGCAGTCACCAAAGTGACGTAAGAATTGCGAGCGCGACGATTCGAATGCCGCGGCATCTGCTCTGTGGGAATTTATCATTCGGCGCGAGGGTTTCTCGAACAGCCGAAGTGTATGCAGAACACTGTAGATCAATGAAGATTATTCTAGGATGTTTTGTTATTTATTTATTTATTTATTTATTTATTTATTTATTTATTTATTTATTTATTTATTGTACCCTCAGGGCCAAAGGCATTGAAGAGGGGAGTGGGTTTTACAAAAAAAGGATTCAGAACGTGAGTAAAAGGGAGTACAGGATTCAACGTTTTCTGAATAAGCAATTTTAGCTGATAACAAAGTCAGGACACAAAAGCAGAATAAAAGAGACCTAGTGTACATATAAATAATTTTGGTATACAATGCTAGCTACGAAACACATTAGAACACACAGGAACAGAAAAAACCGAAAAGGGCACACGTCATAAGGTAATCTCAGTTTACAATGTTTGTTAGTGCAGCGCGAAACAGCTGATAATCAGTAATCGCAGCAGTCGCGCCAGGAAGCTGGTTCCATTCCTTGCTGGTGCGTGGGATAAAAGATTCAGAACACGTTCTTGTTTGACATACCGGTATACCAACTTTGTGCGCATGATCGATGCGAGATGACACGTAGGACGGTGAAAGAAAAAGATTAGCTCGAAGGTGGGGGCTGTTATGGAAGATTTATGAAAAAGGCACAGGCGAAAGAACTTACGACGAGAAGAAAGGGAAGTCAATCTGCAACGAGTTTTTCATAGCTGTGACGCTTGCTGTTCGATCGTAATTGTGTAGGATAAACCGGGCAGAGTTATTTTGGACCAAGTTCGAGGGCTTTAATTAAATAATCTATGCTGGGGTCCCAAACTGAAGCAGCATATTCTAATTTACTTCGAACCAAGTTTTATACAGCAGTAGTTTTAGAGAGGCAGGTGAAGAAGAAAAATTGCGACGAAGATAGCCTACATGCGGTTTGCATTGTTAATAATGTTGCTTATGTGAACGGACCAGGTCAGGCGAGAAGTAATGTGCACACCTAAGTAACCGGTAGGATGAAACACAGTCGAGTAGAAACATTATTAAGATGGTACGAAGGCGGGAGTGGGTGAAGATTCGACAGACGCGTAATACTTTACACTTATTAATATTAAGGTTCATTAGCCAAAGACTACACCAGTTGAAATAGCTTAAGGTCGTTTTGTAAAATACTAACATCACTTGTGTCGTTAATTTCAGCGAAATATCACACAATCAGTCAGCGAACAGTGTATGTTTGATGAAACGCAATCAGTGAGGTCATTGATGTAAATTAAAAATAAGAGGGGGCCCAGGACTGAGCCTTGGGGTACCCCGAATTAAACAGGACATTCTGGGGAATTATAATGAGTTGGCTGCAACAAACTGTGTACGGCCACACAAAAAAGTGTTCAAGCCATTTGAACACATCACGATCAAGGTTAAGTTTGCTTAGTTTCAGGAGCAGGAGATTATGGGACACTTTCTCAAACGCTTTTGCAAAATCCAAGAAAATACAGTCTGCTTTGGAGCGACTGTCAAGAATGCGGTGAAGCTGGTGTGTAAAAGACAATAATTGTGTTTCACACGAAAATCCCTTTCGGAAACCATGTTGTGCATCCGTGAAAAATGCGTTGGATTCGAGAAATGTAAACGATGCTTGTGTACAAGACATGCTCCAAAACTTTACAAGGAATGCTCGTAAGGGATATAGGGCGGTAATTTAAAGGAGATTCTTTGCTACCTGATTTGTGAACGGCAACCACCTTACCTATTTTCCACTGAATGGGTAGGGACCCGCTGTCGATGGATTGTTGAAAACGTTTGGAAATAAGAATTGAAGAATACGTGGCCGTGCCTTGAAGAAATTTAGAAGTTATGAGGTCGACACCAGGGCTTGAAGAGGGCTTAAGTGACTATTATTTTATAAATTTCCTGAGCGTCAATAATAATTGAATTCATGAGTGGATATTCGTGCAGCTTTGAAGAAGGTAGAGATGTACATGAAGAAACAACGAAATTACTACAGAAAAACTTGTTGAGGACAATCAGACACTCATTGACAAGAATGGATTCGTCATTATGGTCCAGCAGTTTAATTGAATCAGTCGTGCTTGGAATTACGCGCCAAACATTTTGGGGATTGTTTAGAAGCAGGCTAGGTAAGGTACTCCGGAAAAAGTTGGACTTCACATTTTCGGCAGCGGATACATAGGAATTGTTAGCCGCTTTGTATGCCTCCCACCGAACATTCGAGGGCAGCAATTTCGCTTTACGGTAAAGGCGCTTCTTGCGGTTTGATAGACGTTTTAAGTAGGCATTATACCATGGAGCTCTTGCGTGAGAAGAGATTTTGCGAACCGGGATGTATCTGTTGGTTAGGTCGCGTACCTTTTGAAGGAATAAGTTCCAGTTATCTTCAACTGTACCGTTGTCGAAATTGTCTAGAAAAATGTCAAGAAAAGTGGACAGTTCAATGTTAATGGCATCAAAATTTGCTTGTTATAATCCCTAATTTGCTTAGTTGTCTTGCGCGTTTCTAGAGCTGGTACTGTGATGTCGAAAGAAAGGATTAAATGATCAGATAAACCGGGTAAATATGTCATGCACGAGACCGAGTCGGGTCGTGAGGTAAGTACGAGGTCTAGTACTGTTGCTGTACTGTCTGTTATTCTCGTCGGCTGGGTAACTAGTTGAGTAAGAGTAAAGGTTGAGCAAAGGTACAGGAAGTCGCTAATTTGTGAGGAACTTGAATTAAACATAGGCGATTCGGTGGACCACATGATTTGAGGGAAATTAAAGTCACCTAGTAAGAAAATCGGGGCGTTTGGGAGGCGAGTTACAACGGTATTAAGAACATCGTGAAAGGAGGCAGTAAAGGTTGGCGGAGCGTTAGGGGGGCGATAACATGCCGCAAAAATGAATTTCTGGTGCGCCACCATCAACACACGATAAGATAATCTCAATATCGGTTTCAACAGCAATGTGGTAAGATCATGATCATTCAAAACAGCAAGCATAACGCCGCCACCTTGGGCGAAGGGTACGGTCACAACAGTAAACTGTGTAGCGGGACGCATCGTAAAAAATTTCCGCGTTCCGAAGGTTATCATTAAGCCAAGTTTCGGTTAACGCGATAACATCGGGTACGCACATGTCTACGACCGAGTTTAAAAGTGTCAAGTTTGTTAAGCACGCTCCTGACATTCCCTAGAAGTACAGATAGCGTGACGGGGGCAGCGATCGTCCACATCCCCTCGCTTTTCCTATAGTGTCTCAAGGTTTGCTGTATGGGTAGCATCTAGGGCCGTTATTTTGTGAAGCTTTGCGTTGGTGCGTTTGAGGGTGGGAAAAGTTACTTGTTTCTGTTATAGTATCGGTTGAAGAATCATATACGTAGCATTGTTCGTTGACATACAGTTTCGTGTAGCGCAATTTGTATTTCGGGGATCCAGGTAGACCCTTAGCGAATTCAGACAGTTTTTTTCGTGCCTCACGAGTCGCAGGCGAAAAGTCTTCGGATACCGAAATACCGGATTCTTTAAGTTAGCGCGCGCTGATAATACCTTATCTCGGGTTTTAAGGAACAAAATTTCATTATAATGGGGCGGGGGTTTGGATGCAGATAGCGTCCCTATACGGTGAGCTCTTTCGACCTCTGAGGGGGTATTTCGACGCCAAGTGCGGAGTGTAACGCGGCAAGTGCTTTCTCCTCCGTATCGTTCCACGTTTCTTTCGAATCTGATATACCATGAATAACGACGTTATTTCGTCTGGAGCGATCCTCTAAGTCATCCAACCGCGTCTGTAACATCTCTTGTTGGGACGTCAGATGGGCGGTGGAGCTCTAATTGACACGATATCTTCCTGGAGTGCATTTAGGGTTTCGATTCATGCTCCAAGGTTTCAAGGCGGGTGAATATATCTGAGAGACTAGTTTTTATAGTCTCCTGGTTATATTTTATTGCTTAACATCCGTGCTTAGATTGGCTTGGCTCTCAGCTAGATTAATCGTTCGATCGTTGATACTTTGAGCATTTCAAGTATGGCGGCGCTATGTACAGGAGTTTGTTCTTCATCTACTGTCTGCGCTGGAACTGCGAAGAGCACGGGGGCCAGGGTTAGTTTCTACGTCACCCGAACAAAGCAACAGCAAACTCACATCTAAGCATTCTTTCAAAATAATACACAGCTCACGTGGGAATGGGAGCACAACTAAGAAAACACTCACTTTTTCTAGCATGCAGTGGAGCATATTTACACACCTGTGGGGCGAAGAAGATCAACATGTTAGCCATGCTTTCGCAGTGGCTGCTCCCATGCCCACTGAAAGCGGGGAAGGATTTCCAGCGCCTTAAGTAGATTTTGGGTCCAGGGGTCACTGTAGAGTCGGTGCATTTGTGCGCAGAAGCGAAGGCCAATTAAGATGCCTCGATGAATGTGCACGCAGAATTGTCCAGAAAGGCTGGTACCGTATCGGCGTTGGCACCCAAAAACAGGCACGAGGCAGGGCGGAGTGTTGCAATCAGCAAAGAAGCTGACAGGGTCAAAAAAACCTATGGGGCGAAGAAGATCAACATGTTAGCCATGCTTTCGCAGTGGCTGCTCCCATGCCCACTGAAAGCGGAGAAGGATTTCCAGGGCCTTAAGTAGACTTTGGGTCCAGGGGTCGCTGTAGAGTCGGTGCACTTGTGTGCAGAAGCGAAGGCCAATGAAGATGCTTCGATGAATGTGCACGCAGAATTGTCCGGAAAGGCTGGTACCGTATCGGCGTTGGCACCCAAAAACAGGCTGGTTCACGTTAGTTCGGAACGCTCTACCTATCAGAAGAGATAACGTTCATGTGGCACAGAAATAAAGAACATAACACACGCCTCCTTTGGTCAACAGACAACACCGATAACACAGGCCGGCGCGGCCGAGCGGCAAAAGCAAAACATACATAAAAAAATCCAATGCATTGTTCGCGGCAATATTAAAAAAACCCGATGGGCTTCATACACCCGCCAGAACCTAAGCAGCCCATATGAACAGTCCGAGGCAAATATAAAGGCCTATTTTGGCTGTCATAAATTTCCATTCATAACAGAAACATTTGTCGTGTGTAAGCAACGAGCCTGGGCTTGTTTATTATTGATTTTTAAGTCTCCGTTTTCCGAAGCCGTAAAACGCCTGTGTTTTACTCCCTAAAGGCATATTTTCCCAGGCTTTTCTTACGGGAAAGCATCCTTGGCCTTGAATTGGGTTATTTTTCATGGTTCCCTCTTTGAGTAACCTGTGTTCCATAGGTTTCCAGTGGTGTTAGCGCACACTGAAAAATGTTACAAGGTTGTACCATAAAGGCTGCAAGCAACAAAGTACCAAATTTATAATTGTTTAAAGCAATACCGACCGGGAAATTTTTAGAAGCACTGTGTATGCCAACAGGAAGCCAGCAAATATATTAAAAGGAATATTTGAATTACAAAATACAATACAAAAATTGTCAAACACACATGCTTACTCAGCCTTTTTCTATGCTATAATTACCTCTGAGGGCATCATTTATTAAACACTAAGCATTTATTGATTTTCCAAAACACAAAACATTACGTCTGTGCAAATTGAAGTGAGAAAATGTTTAGCAGTAGTGCATCTTTTCCTTCAAACTGCTGAGAGGTTGTGGATATTTGCGAGACAGGCGGAATAGTGTGAACGTTTCTTAAAATTGCGTTAAATTATCTTTGGAAACGCCAGAGTTCTCAAAGTTGTGATGCGACGTGTGGTGCTGATTTTCACAACGTATCACTTCCATCGTGTATGTCCGTAGCAGGGCTCCAGGTCTAGTCATTTGCTAATTGGAGTGGCCACTTTTTTCAAATTAGGACTTCCTTCTTTCCAGCCTAATATAACAGACACACAGTATTACTTTGAATAAGTAGCTGGGTGGGAACCGAATGCTGGAAATGGTTTGGGAACTGTCATAGGACACTTTTCAATAACGCACGCACATTTACACCTCCTGGGGCAAGCCTCCTCTACTGGAAAATCCTACGATTGAAGCACTGATTGGTGTCACACAGAACTTAGGCACAATATGATGCGCCGGGGGCACCCAACCAAATAATGGCGGCAAGATATAGACATCGACGCCCTCGGTTACAGCAAATGGTTTTGCCTTAGTTGCTTTTATTTGTAGCCCGGATCACGTTAGTGAATAAATTTGCTGTGGGTTTTTCTCATAGTAGTGACTTCGTATTGTCAGGAAGCCAAAGATGACGCAGTTGGCTTTAAGGAAAAACAAGTTCGAGGGAAATTGTGCTTCCATATTAATTTAAAAAACACAGCCGGCGAAGCAGCTGTCAACGAAGTGACATGTGTTGGTCAAACATACTGCGGCTTCTACTTTCAGGCATTTCACGGTCAACGCGAGTATTTCTAGAACCGTCGAATTTTCCCCAGAACACTGTAGATTAAACAATATTATTCTAGGCTGGTGAGGTTATTCGATGCACTCTAACGATTAAATTAGATAACACATGCAGCATAAGGAATGCGACGCACGCTTCGCTTGGCCCCCTCTGATAACACAGATGACACAGACCGGTGCAGCCGGTTGGCCTAAACAAAACAGAAAAAAATGAGCGCCAATCCACCCTGTGATTGTGCTAGAAAAGCTGTAAGCGGCACCCACAAAGATTACCCATGCGACATCACTTAAATTCAATCACGTGGCTCTACAAATAGTGAAACCAGAGACAAGTGAAACGCACTGAAATGAGCCATCAATACAAAGTACATATTGCCTGCGGCGCTTGTCCGGATACAAACGATGCTTTATTCACTAAGAAAGTATTCAATTCCCGTTAAAGTTTTGCTTTTCACCCTAAATCTTGTGTTTTCGTGGCCTGCAATGACATCACAGGAACTTACCGCAATGCAGCCTAGGGTTCCTTGATTTACGCTTTAATCTTTGCTAAGGTTACATCAATGAATGATGCATGAACGGTGGTTGGTTGAGTTGAATTGGTGTAGCAGATCAGTGGAAACACCCTTTTTAATAAAATAAAGGAAGCTCAGACCCGTTGTTAAACAATCTCCCTTCACCCTCTCTGCCGCCACCGACAAAGGCGACGAAATCGGCGAGAGAGGAGGAGGAGGAACAGCCGGAGGACATATATAGGGAGGGGGTGGTTGCAATGGAGGAGGAAATTCTTTTATTCAGATTTCCGAACCGCCCATAGGGCGGGCTAGGGGGGTATTTCCTTCTTCGCTAGAGCCCATATGGGTCCCGCGCCGCTGTGTTCTGTACACCAGCTGAAGCTGGGTACGCACATAGAGCAGGACACCATCTCCAATTGCTGTTGTTGGGTAGTTGAGGGGAAGAGAGGTAGGTGATCAGGGATGAAGTCGCACACCTCGATTATTGGGCAGAGTGTTTCTAATTCTGAGAAAAATTTACATTCAGCGTCGTAGCAATTCGGGTCCAATAAGTGAAGACGCGTCGGATGGTATTACCCGTAGGGTGGTTGTTCCGTGGAAAGTTCAGTGTGTGGCGTGGGTAGGGTCTGTCTCTGAAGGCGATAATGCTGGGTTATGTCTGTGAACGAGACAAGCAGGAATCATCGTGCAGCTCCATAGCATGGGGGGGGGGGGGTAAAGGCGCAGGCCTGTCGGTGGGCGTATTCGTTGCCCTCCATAGAAGCGTGAGCAGGCATCTAGATGAGCTGAATGTAACCGGTTGGGCTCTGTTTTTTAGCCCACTCAGTGCCGCTAAGGACACCCGCACTGACTAGTATTTCTGCTATGCTTGTTGGAAATCGGTGACTACATTCTGAACCCAAAGTTGAGCAAGAAGAAAGGCGATCGCTGCCTCTTCTGCTACTGTCATGTCTTGTGTCTTGAGTAAGGCACACGCAAGGAGGTGGCTTCCGGTGGCAGCCACGACGATGGCGTACTGCTGCCCTCGATGGTGGGAGGATTCTGTGTAGATAACTGCATGATCCACGTGGTGCTGAGCAGTTTTGCCCGTATGTGTCGGTGACCCTCGTGGTGTGATGGGTTCATATTTCTAAGCAAAGAAAGCATCTTTAGTTCTTGTCGGAAAGAGTCCGGTAGTACATCACGTGGTGTGACGTTCTGTGCTCCCCAGACAATCGTGTGAATGATGCAGCGACACAGTACAGTTCTACAAGAATGAGCAGATTTTAGGGGAAACCCCCAAACTGGAATAATCGTCTGCGAAAGAAAATTCGACATCCACCTGAATGCAGCCAAACAGCTACAAAAGAAAGCTAAACACCGCTTTCTCAGAAACTCAGAAAAAATTCGTCTTGGTCCAGGATTCGAACCGGGATTCGAACCCAGATTCGAACTCAATATTCGAACCCGGATTCTCACTGAGCTAACCAGGAGGCTAGTCGTTTGTAGCGCTAGAGCGAATTGATCGACAACTCGAAGTGAAGGACAGGTGCTAATCGAGCAGATTTTAGGGGAAACTCTCAAGGTGGAGTAAGTAGCCGTATGGCTGCATCAAGTGGATGCCGAATTTTCATTGGGAGAAAATTACTCCACTAGGGGTTTCCCCTAAAATGGGGTCGATTAGCAACTGTCCTTCACTTCCATTGTCGATCAAATCGCCCTCGCGCTACAAACAACTAGGCTCCTGGTTAGCTAAGTTGGCAGAGCAACTGGTCTGGTTAAGTGAAGGTCCCGGGTGCGAATCTTGGACCAGGGCGAATTTTTTTCACCTGCGAAATTCCTGAGAAAGCTGTTTTGTTTTCCCTTGTGGCCGTATGGCTGCATTCAGGTGGATGTCGAATTTTCCTTCCCAGTACAGTTCTCCTCAAGTGGAGCTTCTTATTAGAAATATGTCCCTTTATCAGCTCTTCCACCGTGTAGTGGAGCCATTTTCCTAAGCAGCCTTTCCCTGGACGCACTCTTGGGAAGACCAATTGCTTGCTTAAACCGCATTAATAATCAATATATGGAGCTTCTTTATACCCTCCTCACCGAGAAGATAAAGAATGACGTACGTGATTCTCTAGAGCACAAAAGCTTGAATTATTCGAAGGACATTGGCTTCCTGGAAGCCTCGCGTCTTGGTGACAACTAGCCTGATCATGTGTATCATTTTATTGATGCTGTGTTTGAGGCGCTGATAGGATCGTCACTCCTGGTGTTGGAATGAAGAGGTATCCCGAGGGTCTTGATGTTGGGGATTGGGGTGATGTTCTGGCATTCAAGGGTATTTGAGTGTCTTCCTTGAAGTGTCCTTTGGCGTTAGGGCGGACGACAAGGAGCTCTGATTTTTGAGGGGAACACCGGAGATCTCAGGCTTTAGCATATTGGCGAACTCGAAGTGAGATAACATGCGTTGGTGTGAGCTTCCTTTTGTAAGTCCTTGCGCATGCTCAAGGTTCGGACACGGCCGCTGCACGTGCCACGGGAGGAGCGCACAGCGAAGCAAGAGGTCGCGTGACGCTATCACGGCATTCAGCGAGAACGCAGCGGGTAAACCCGCAGATGTGCTTGGTGAGGTCTTCCCCGTTTCCTCATTGGCTCGTTGCTCAATCGGGACGACAACGGGCTCACGCTCTGTTACTGTATTAGTTCCAGGTTCAATTCGTGGTGGTGCCAATAACTTTCTTTATTTGTTTGCGGGAGTTTTCTGTTGACACCAACGGTCGCGAAAGAACTCTTGGGGGGTAGAGGTAAAAAGCTTTGCTTTAAAAATAATCCAAATGCATGGTTCGCAGCAGTATTGACACTCTGCTTGTAAGTAACGGCCCCCTCTTGTATACGAGATCAATATACGTCTGCGAAAGGTTTACATTACCCAAAGAGACAGAAAAGAAATAATACAGTGGACACATAAACCAGCTCTCGGTGGGCTTTGCGGCGAGCGAAAAGTGGTTATTCTGTTATGGGACACTCGATATGATCATACTGGTGTGCATCGCTTTGTGGCGCAGCGGCTGGTAAGTGTATTGCAGAGAATCATTCAAGTGTCTCTGATGTTGTCAAGTTAATAGTGTGACGGCAAATCGGTGTTGAATCGTAGAGCCCATCCAATGTGCTGGATTATCAGTCGAACTGTGCAACCTCCAATCATGGCCGTTTACACAAGAAGATATGCAAAGGGCATTTTTTTTTTTTTTTTGCAAATAAATAGAATCTAACTGTCTTCTCAAACTGTCCACAAGCACGTTTTTACATTTACATGCGCGTTTTCGAATAGCACCAGTTTGATTCAGGTCACATTATTGTAAGCTCCAGCCTGTACAAGGGCACAAACTTTTTTTACCATATTTTGCTGCAATTCAGTTTGTCTAAACGATGAAATACACACCTCAATAAACTTGTGAAATGAAGTCGGGAACCACATGGATTTTATTCGCGGCGCCAAAAGCAGGGAATATAGCTTCGGATCGGAACGGCCCGTTAGTGGGTAAATCCTTTTGTCTACAAAGCCCTCCGGAGACGCCAACCGATAAGTCAAGCCTGCTGCCCCCGCATCCCTGTCGAATGTCGAGGCCGCCGCCTACGTTGACATGGGGCAACATTTAAATCGAGTCACGGTTCCTATTTATTTTTTATAGTACAAGCAAGCGCTCTCAAAAATGTCCCCGATGTAGTTTGCAAATCGTACACTTGCTTGACGATCGCAGTGCCATAGGCATTTGATCCATGAACATCTCTATAAGTCCACTAACCTGAAAGCTCGGGATCTATGTCAATAAACCGAATATCACACACTTCGTGAACCGTGGGTAGTGGAGAGATATAACATGGTTGTAACAGAATATTTATAATTTTTTTATAAAGTATTACGGTATTTTAAATATAAAAAATTTTGAAGCAATACGCAAATATTCGTATTGTATTAAACGTTTTCCATTTTTAGGAGTAGGGTTTATAACGTAGTTTAATTGCCCTCTATTGTTAATATCGGCACAAAAAAGTTGCAGTTTTGGTAAAAGAACGTGGCTAAAAATGACAATATTAAAAAAAATGTCACGATGTTTTTAGAGAATGTAATACTATGTGAGCGGCAGGCTAATTTGGGGGGCAATCTTTTTATGTGATTAGAAAAAGTTGTTATACTAAAATTATTTGTTCAGCTTAGAAAGCTGATTGTTATGTGTGCGCTCAGTTTACAACAATGTAACCTCAAAGATATCATACAACTACCTTCGATTAGCGTGCCCGGTCCTTTGATGCAGCCTTAATATTCGGAGCCATGATATATAGTGTTTGATTTCGCACTTGTCTTCCGTTTGTAGGTTTGGTTACAGAAATAGCAATCCTATCGTTTGCATTCATTGTGTATCTTTACAATTAGCAAGAACGCATCTGCAAAATGAAAATAAAAAATACCCGCTGCGCTTTAAACACCCACCGGAACCTGGTAAGGGAAGAAAGGGGTAATGCTAGACCCAGAAGTGTAGGCCCACCATAGGAGAAAACGAGCAGTGTACGCCTAAAAAATGTGGATAAGGGTGTCCCCGAAATCGAACCCTCGTCCTGCAGGCTGTGAATGCCGGGCAAATCAGGCCACCCACCACAGCCCCCCGAACCCGAATACGAATGAATCGAAAACCGAAATGGTACGGGTTGGAACTGGCGATGACAAGAACGTGTTGCAAGATATTAGAAAGAAGAAAACACGCTTCCCGTTGTGCGAATCGAACATGTGTCCCTCGCTTTATGAAACCCGCTTCGATCCGATTGTGCTATCATCGCATTCGGGGCGCGCAGCATGTTCTTTGGGTTCGTAGCTCGGGCGTTGGCTTGCGACTTTGGCTAAATTGTACTAGGGCGTCGAACTTTCGCAGTTTAAATGTTGTTCTACTGCACATAGCAGGCAAACAAGTTCCAAAGGCATCCCATCTGCGTATTTTAGGATTACAATATACCAAAATGGAACATCCCTCTACAGCATAGCCACACTTTAAAGGACGCTAAGTCAGTTGGTTCACTTAATACACCGAGTATCAAATCGACGCTTTGGATTGCAAGAGTCGGTGACCTTGCGTATGGCGCAGGCAACGATAGTCGGCCGGATCACCTACGGTGTACCGTACTTGGCTCTTAAACAGAATGACCGGGCAAGCTTTATTATCTTTATCCGGCAAGCCTATAAGACTGCCATGGTATTTCCCTCAAGACGTCGAACCAAAACAAATTTCTTCAACTTCGACTGTCGCAATACCTTGAAAGAGATAGAGGAAGCCATCAAACCTCTCAAATAGAACGGTTCAGGCAAACGCCAAGAGGGCAAGCATCCCTGACAAGATTGAACTATACAACGCCGCCAATACAAGACCCTAATGTTAGGATTCCCCTACTAATTAAACAGAACATCAAGGTAACGCCAGTATCACGCCACATGAACGCATTTACAAATAGGCTCGCCGAAACGCACGAGCAGGATCATGGAACACAGGGCAATGGTTAACCTGCCTGCCTCACCATCCGTACAACTCCGACGGAAACCACAAAGGAAGTGGTTATTGACCTAGCCGCAACGACTAGTCAGAACAACTTCCAAGTGCTTGCGGATTCGCAAGAAGTGTGCCGTAGTTATCTATGGGGACGCACTCCAAAAAGCTTCCGAATCCTCGATACCAAGGGTCAGCTACCCTAAATAAAAATTGCTGGGTATTTGGGCACATAGCCTCGCCTGTAATGAGGCGGGCAATGCCACTGACCGCCCGCATGTACACCGGGCCATTATCTACAAGGGAAAAACATCCCCTGTTGCCCACAAAAACAAAGCTCTCTAAATATGGAGATATTATGGCCCACTATCACCAAAGAAGAAAAATATTCCTCTATAAACAGGGAGGATTGCTGCACTGGATGGGAGCAGTCTTTCTTGATGTTTACCCAACCGGCCAAACCCCTTCCGCACACTGACTAGCCAGCGTCACAATCAATAATTAACGGTGACTCTGGCTAGTCAGTGAGCGGAAGTGGTTTCGCTGGTTGGGTAAAATCAACACAAACTGCTCACATCGCCGCCGTTATGCGACACTATTTATACGGTGCCCAGGATTGATAATTTATTAACCCGTCTTACAAACGGAAGACAAGCGCGAAATCAAACACTATCTATTCCAAGGTCGGACTAAGAAAGGTGCGTGCACAAGCTTTCTATTCCAAGGTCGGATAAAGAAAGGGGCATGCAGGAGCAGGGCAGTGTAACCAAAGCTGGTGGAGTGATATATATGAATTTGCATTGGTGTAAATTGCGTGCATACTTGAAAGCCACCTCCCTTAGACAAACAATTCAACTGAGGATGACCATTTTTTCATGCACTTGAACACATATACCTTCCAAAAGGCGTGCAGCCCAGGTGTTAAAAAGTTGTTCCACTTTTTGTTACAATATTTATTTATTTTTAGGTTTTTATTTGCAAATATAATGTTTAAAATAAATTAACAAAGACTGGGAACGAGATCCGGTACTAATAAAAATTTGATCAAACTAGCCAGTACTGCTTTTGTAAATAATAAATTACAAAATATATCTGGCTTTTTTGGAATAAAGCAGTCTAAAATCTTGAATAAAATAAATTAACATATCTGTCAATCAATCACTGTATTCAGTCACCACTGGTATTACTGACGAGGTAAATTGAGAGAGCAGCAACAAATTTTGTACACTGTGTAGTGGATTTTTTTGTTGTATATAAACTAAACGCTAGTGCATATAATCTCAGTGCCACTAAATATAATTCAGGTGCTAACCAATATACGCCTCGAGCGCGGCGCCATGTAGGGGGCGCCACTGAAATCCCCTAGCGGTCCCTGTTTCGAAAGCAGGCGCGGGAGTCGGCGTCCCGCTCCCCAGTGCCGCCGCTGTTTTGCGGCACGTCCACGACTGAGATTTACCGTGTTCGGGCGTTTGAAATCCATGGTTATGTGGAGCAGTCACTCTGTTCCCAAATGAGGTGTGTTTACGAGAGTGTAAATGTTTCTGACGCGATCTTAGTGTGGTATATTCGGTCTGTATAAGCGCCAGGTGTGTGTCACAGGCCAGCAGAGCGCGGAACCCGGCGTGTGATGGGGCCGATTGTAGTTACGCTGAACTTGAATTTACTAGCAGTGTCTGCCGAAACACCAGTTCCTCAGATGTTCATGCTACGGCTATACACTACGATTTAAATTGGTTTGTGCGCTTACATAAATCAGCGGGGCACTCATACCTGACGTCAGGCGTGCTGTACAGCACGCCTGCAGTTACGTTCTATTGGATCACCATCTTTACAAGCCAGTTCTGTGTTAATTTCGGGAATATTCAACAAAAGTATGATGGACATGCATAATTACACTCGGGGATCAGCACACGGCAAAGTCGCCTTGTCGTGAGGTGAGCGCCCGCAAAAACATTCATCTGCTCCTCTGCGAGCAGCGCGGGGACGGCTTAGAATATATCCGCGTTCCGCGGACTAATGCTTCTTCGAAATATCGTCATATGGCACAGGGAGCCAGCAGAATAAAGGCAGAAACTGAAATCAGAGGGCCTTATCAATCACTCGTCTTCCAACGACACCTTTCATGGCTTGTTGAACAGCCTACCCTGTATACTTCCAAAAATTGAGGCCCCGCCGGTATGATCAGCTGTTCGTTGAAGTAGAAAAACAAAGGGAAAGTGAACGCGAGATTTGAGTTGTGTGTGTGGTGTGATTACTAAAACGTTCATTGCTTGATTCCGCTCCGCATTTGTACACAGCGTCCCCCCCCCCTCCCCCCCACCGATGTCTCGCGAAATAGCAGTGCATTTAGCGGATAGTTGGTCTAGTGCAACCCTACTTGGAATTAAGTTTCGAACGAACGTCTTTAGCAGTCAGAAGCTGCACTGTTTTTTTTTAATTTAGCGTTAGAGAATTGTGTTTCTTAATTGCGCCACTTGCACAGCATTTATTTTCCGTGGTTTCACTAACTTGCATTGGTGGTGTGTGGGCACATATTTAACGACGCACAGCTAGGCTTGGAATATACTTAACATTTTCGCATGATTTATATGCTTATAAAAGGCATAAGTTATTGTCCGGGATTGGGTAATCACATCCCCGAAACATATTTTTCTGCGACGTATATATTCGAAACGAAGCCGCATTCGTTGTCCACGCTGCAAAATGAAGCCAACCTCTCATTGTGCCAGTATCAGGTACTAAACGAGGCGACAGTAGAATTCATTTGTGCTTGACGTATTTGGAGGTGACAGTGGCGATATGTTGCTACCGTCGCCGACGCCCGGAAGAGCGGCGATGAAGCGCGCAGCACCGCGTCTCCGGGTAGCTCTTGCAGGCGATCGCGTACTCTACGAAGACACAGCTGCTTTTTAAGTGACCCAAACGTACTATTTGCTTATGGACGTCACCATAACAAGTTTTTTTCAGGGCGCGGAAAGGCGAAAAGAAGCGAAACAGAACCTAAACACTGCACGCGGCCCTATCAGCCACGCAGCGCAAGTCCCGTCAACGCCGCGGAGAAGCGGCGGCAGGCGGCGCAGCGGTCGCGAAGCTCGAGGCGTATAATCCAGGCCCCACGCAGTGCTAAACCCACGCCAGCGCTTCGTAATTTAGTTGGCAACCATTACAAATCTGGGCGCAATGTATTTGCATCCAAGTTAGATTACCAAGGTTACGTGAGCAGTTTAGGCAGACGAACATATACATGCGCTGTAAAACGGTCACGTGACCATCCACCAGTATCGCCTAATTAATGTACTAACTCCGAGGATGATGTCATGGGTAGGAATTATCGCATTTCAATTGCTCGCTTACTCGAAATTTTAGGAGAAACTGCCAGAATGCCTAAGTGTCGAAACCTGAAACGGGCCCGAACATGGGACAGGTGGCGCTGCTGGCGTGTTCAACAGCGCCACCAGAGGAAGAAAATCGCAAAAGTGGTCGGGACATGCCCTGACGTGTACGCGTAGAGAACGCGTGTTTTCGTGTTGTTTAAAGGGGCAACCTCCCGTTACCGTGATGATGTTAGTCACACGAAACACATTTTTCTTTGTCACAAATTGCATCCGCGTGACACGCGTTCGGTTTAATTATTACCTAATATATGTACTTAATTCACTATTCTTTAGTCATTGATTTTGTTAAAAGCTAGATTGATGTAACCAGGGCTTGTGAGGTACCAAATTAAAGGTCTTCATCAGGGGTACCAAGCGGGAGAAATCAAAAATTGCTTCCTCCTTATAGTCATGCAGTTGTCACGTGAGTCATAGATTGGGTTAAATGTCAAAAAAGTGCCAATAGGGTTTTTGAGCTATCAAATTAAAGGCCTCGATAAGGGGAATCACGTGGGACAAATAAAAAATATCTTCCCGTTCGTAGTCATGAGATAGTCACATGAGCCCTAGATTTTGTTAAATGTAAAAATGATGGCACTAGGGCTTGTAAGCTATTTAATTAAAGGGCTCGATGAGGGGAATCATGTAGTAAAAATTAAAAATTTTTCCCTTGTTATAGTTATGAGATAGTCACGTGATTCACAAATTGGTAAAAGTCAATATAATGCCACTAGGGCTTCTCAGGTACCAAATTAAAGGTCTCGAAGAGAGGAATCACGTGGGACACTTTAGAAATTGCTTCCTGCTTATAGTCATGATAATAGTCACGTGATTCACAAAAGGGGTTAAAAGTCAAATTGACGCCAATAGCACTTGTGAGGATTTAAAATAAAGGTCTCGATGAGGGAAATCACGTAGTACAAATAAAATTTTCTTCCTTGTTATAGTCTTGATATAGTCACGTGATTCAATAATTAGGTAGAAAGTCAATGTGGCGCTACTAGGGCTTCTGAGGTACCCAATTAAATCTCTTGATAAGGGGAGTCACGTGGGACAAATTAAGAATTGCTTCCTGGTTATAGTAATGAGTCACGTGACTTATAAATTGGGTAAAAGTCAACCTGATGCCGCTAGTGCTTGTGAGGTATCAAAATAAAGGTCTCGATAAGGGGAAGCACGTGGGGCAATTTAAAAATTGCTTCCTGGTGTGGTCATGAGATAGTCACGTGATTCTCAAAATGGGTTTAAAAGTCAAAGTTATGCCATTAGGGCTTGTGAGGCACCAAAAAGGTCTCGATGAGGGGAGTAGAGTGAGACAATTTAAAAATTGCTTCCTGGTTATAGTCATGAGGTAGTCACGTGATTCTCAAAATGAGTTAAAAGTCAAAGTGCAACCAATAGGGCTTGTGAGGTACCAAATTAAAGGTCTCGATGAGGGGACTCACTTGGAACAAACTAAACATTGCTTCCTGGTTATAGTCATGAGATATTCACGTGATTCTCAAATTGGGTTAAAAGTCAAGGTGACGCCACTAGGGCTTGTGAAGTATCAAATAAAGGTCTCGATGAGGGGAGTCACGTGGGACAAATTTAAAATTGCTTCCCGGTTATAGTCACGATATAGTCATATGAGTAATAGATTGGGTTAAAAGTCAATATGATGCCACTAGTTCTTGTGAGACATCTAATTAAAGGTCTCGATTGTGCGAATCACGTGGGACAAATTAAAAATCGCTTTCTAGTTACAGGCATGAGATAGTCACGTGAGTAATTTGATTGAAAGGTAAAGTGATGCCACTAGGGCTTGTAAGATGTCAAAATAAAGGTGTCGATGAGGGGAGTCACATGGGGTAAATTAAAAATCGCTTCCTGGTTATAGCCATACGATAGTTACGTGAGTCCTATATTGGGTAAAAAGTCAGTCATGCCACTAAGGCATGTGAGGTATACAATAAAGGTACCAATGGGGGGAATCACGTGGGACAAATTAACATTGCTTCCTGGTTATAGTCTTGAAATAGTCACGTGGGTCATGCATTCGGTTTGAAGTTAAATTGGTGCCAATAGGGCCCGTGAGGTATCAAATTAAAGGTCCGGATGAGGGGAACCACGTGGGAAAAATTAAAAATTGCTACTGGGTATAGACCTGAGATAGTCGCGTGAATCATAGATTGGGTTGAAAGTCAGTGATGCCACTATGACTTTTGAGATATTAAATTAAAGGTGGCGATGAGAGCAATGACGTAGGACAAATTAAAACTTGCTTCCTGGGTGTAGTCCTGAGATTGTTACATGAGCCATAAATTGGGATAAAAGTCAAAGTGATGCCGCTAGGGCTTGTGAGGTATAAAATTAAATGTCTCGATGAGAGAATCACGTGGGGCAAGGTAAATATTGCTTCCTGGTTATAGGCATGAGATAGACTCGCCAGTCATACACTGGGTTGAAAGTCAGAGTGACGCCCTAGAGCTTCTTATCGCCCGCCCGAATGTAAAATAAAGTTACACATGCGAGAAAGAGGCTGATGGTGTGTTGAAAAATTGTTAATTGGATTTCTTATGATGTTGCGTGATTTTTACGGATGAATAATCAGTCACGTGACTAACCATGACGTTTATTTTTCACGAGTAAAAGCGTCATAACTATCAAATGATCGCCATTTATGTGCTGGTTTGCGATATAAGCAAAATAATTTGTCATTGCAAACATTATTCCCAATGATGTCACATCGTTTTCATGCATCATGATTTAGTCACGTGACTTACCATGAGGTTAATTACATCACGAGTACTGGCATCATGGGTGTGAAAAGTAGTGTTGAATTGCTTGTTTACGTGATGCACAAAAACATCTTGTCATAGTGAACATGTTTCCTATTGATGTCGCATGACGCCTGTGGATCATAAATTGCACACGTGACTTACTATGAGGTATATTACACGACATATTCATGACGGAATGTCATGAAGAGCATACACCTATGTATTTCTGCATTTGCAAACTTAGGCCCTTCTTTGTGCTTATAAATTCACGTGGCTGCAATCACGCACCATTGCAATAAAAGCGTGTATTCACAAATCACGTGAAGGATCGATTCAATAGCGTTATATAGATATATACGGTGACGTTACGCCTGACGTCATCAACCTCATAGTATGTCACAATTACATATTTATGATAATTATAAGTCATGCAATATCATACTTAATCATGAGCACAACAAGAAAAAAAATTTGACATCACGTTAGCAGCCATTCACCACCATTTATTTCATACCTAGGATGTGATTACTCGTGGTATAAGAACCCTTATAACACGCATAAACATTCCTTGATCAACAGGTGTGATGCGAGTTCTAAGGTAACATGTTCACCATAACAGGAATTTTTCCGCACATCACGAAAACAAGCAATTCAACAGGGTTTATTTGATAAACATGATGCCCATACTCGTGATGTAATACACCTCATAGTAAGTCATGTGACTTAATTCATTCTCCATTGGAGTCATGCTCATCATAAATGATCATATTCTTCATGACAAGATTCTCGTACATATTTCGAATACAAGGAAGTAAACAGCGTTTATTTGACACCCATGATGCCAATACTCGTCGTGTAATAAGCCTCATAGTAAGTCACGTGAACAATTCACGATCCATAGGAGTCATGCGACATCAACAGGAAACATGTTCACTATGACAACATGTTTTTCCGCATCACATAAACAAGCAATTGAACACTGTTCTTTTCATAACCATGATGCCAATACTCGTGATGTAATTAACCTTTGGTAAGTCACGTGATTAAATCATGCAGCATGTTTGGGAATAATGCTTGCAATGACAAATTAGTTTGCACATACCGCAAACCAGCAAATTAATGGCGATCATTTGATACCTGTGATGCTTTTACTTGTAAAAAAATAAACGTCATGGTAAGTAACACGACTGATTAATCATCCGTAGGAGTCACGAGACATATAACAAATCCAAATAAAATTTTTTAACACGCCTACAGCCTCTTCCTCACATGTGTAACTTTCTTTTTACATTCGGGCGGGCGATAGCTAGCTCTAGGTCATCACTTCGACTTCTAACCCAATTTATGACTCACGAGAGTATCTCATGTTATAACCAGTAAGCAATAGTAAACTTGTCCCACTTGTTTCTCTCACCGAGACCTTCAATTTGATACCTCACAATCCCTAGGGAAATCACTTTGACTTTTAACCCAATTTATGACTCACGTGACTATCTCAGGACTATATAGCCAGGAAGCAATTTTTAATTTGTCCTACATCATTCTCCTCATCTCGAGCTTTAATTTGCTTACCTCAAAAGCCCTAGTGGCATCACTTTGACTTTCAAACCAATCTGTGACTCACGTGACTATCTCATGACTAACCCAGCAAGCAATTTTTAATTTTCTCCACGTGGTTCCTCTCATCGAGACCTTTAATTTGGTGCCTCACAAGCCCATATTGACGTCCCTTTAACTTTTAACCGAATCCATAACACACGTGACCATGTCATGACAAAACCAGGAAGCAATTTTTAAATTATCCCACCTGATTCCCGTCATCGATACCTTTATTTTGATACCTCACAAGCACTAGCGGCGTCAGGTTCACTTTTAACCCAATTTATAACTTACGTTACTATCTCATGACTATAACCAGGAAGCAATTTTAATATGTCCCACGTGCTTCCCCTCATCGAGACCTTTATTTTGATACCTCACAAGCCCTAGCGTCATCAGGTTGACTTTTTACTCAATTTGTGAATCACGTGACTATATCATGACTATAACAAGGAAGCAATTTTTTATTTTTACTACGTGATTCCCCTCATTGAGCTCTTTAATTTAATATCTTACAAGCCCTAGTGCCGTCATTTTGACATTTAACGAAATCTAGGGCTGATGTCACTATCTCATGACTACAAACGGGAAGCTATTTTTTATTTGTCCCACGTGAGCCCCCTTATCGAGACCTTAATTTGATACCTCACAAGCCCTATTGGCATTTTTTTACATTTACAGAACCTATGACTCACGTGACTATGCCATGACTATAAGCAGGAAGCAATTTTTGATTTCTCCCACTTGATTCTCCTTATGGAGACCTTTAATTTGGTACCTCACCAGCCCTGGTTACATCAATTTGACTTTTAAGAAAATCAATGACTAACGAATAAGGAATTAAGTACCTATATTAGGTAATTAATTAAACCGAACGCGTGTCGCGCGGACCTAATTTGTGACAAAAAAAATGTGTTTCGTATGACTAACATCATCACGGTAACGAGAGGTTGCCCCTTTAAACAACACGAAAACACGCGTTCTCCACGCGTACACGCCAGGGCATGTCCCGACCATTTTTGCGATTTTCTTCCTCGGGTGGCGCTGCTGAACACGCCAGCAGCGCCACCTGTCCCACGTTCGGGCCCGTATTGGGTTTCGAGAGTTAGGCATTCTGGAAGTTTCTCCTAAAATTTCGAGTAAGCGAGCAATTTAAATGCGATAATTCATACCCATGAAATCACCCTCGGTGTTAGTACAGTAATTAGGCGAGACTGGTGGATAGTCACGCGACCCTTTTATTGCGCAGTTATTAGGTCGTCTGCTTAAACTGGTCACGTAACCTTTGTAATCTAACTTGGATGAAAATACATTGCGCCCAGATTTTTAGTGGTTGCCAACTAAATTACAAAGCGCTGGCGTGTGTTCTGCACTGCGTGGGTTCCTGTAATATATTGGTTGGCGCCTGGATTATATTGGATGGCACCTGGATTATATTCACTGGCGCTTGGATTATATTCACTGGCGTTTGGATTATATTGAGCGGCAAATCCTGTAGAAGAGTTCCCTTAAAAAAGCGCTCTTCGTGGGTGCACAGTCTAGAGCACTGCGAACTTCAATGGCCCACGCAAAAAATTCTATTGGGGCCTTATGTGGCCCCGTGTCAACGTAGGCTGCGTCCTCGTCTTTCTACAGGGACGCGTTAGCAGCCAGGGTGCCCTTGCTGGTTCCGGCATGCAGAGGACAGACTCACCCTTTGCAGTCCTGAGCATTTACCCACTTTCCGGCTGTTCCGGTTCAAAGCTATATTGCTGTTTCTGGCGCCGCGAAGAACGTAAACTGTGCAAGAAAGGCTCACAGGATATTTTTTTTCTTTTCCATTCTGCTTGCCCCTCCTTCAGGGATATTTGGGAAGCGTGCGAATCAGCTCAACGTATTCTCCTGTGCTCATGTCAGGGTTTTATATGCAGGTTTTGAGAGAGTTGCTGTCTGCAATCGTTTTGTTTTTTTATCGCTACAAACCGCACAAACCTTGCTGCTTCACCCTTGGAATTTGTAGCAAAATGCCTCGACGCATCTGGACTTCACCCACACTAGATACTGACAGATAAACCCCGATTTCCGCTTCCGAGGCCTTAGATAACCTACCAGCTGATGGAGGAGGTTGCGGGGGTACTACAGGTGTCGCTACGTTTTGTCTCAACGATTCTACAGCTGTGTGCACCTACAAATAAAACTAGTAACAAGAGACTCCTCTAGATGAAGGGAAAATAGCTTTTACCACCAGTTCATTCTACTAGTGCAATATTCCTATCTCACAGAGTAATGATCTGCACGGTTCTGACCCTACCGCTGCAGTGGTCCCCCCCATTAACTGCTGTCTAATCAATGTCCCGACTAACTGATGCAGGCACGCCATTCTCTTGTCACTGAAGTCATCATTACCTTCGCTCAGTGCACCACCATACAATGCATGCAATGAGAAAGCAATGATGCTTCTCAGCAAACATAGCGCACGTGCAAGCACTATGCAGTCCAGAAAGCCCGTACGTGGCATTGTGTTGCAGTGTAGTGCAAACGATCAAAAACTTCAGAAAGTTGAGTTGTCTGTGAAGAGATGGCAAATCATGTATGAAAAAAATGAGGGTGCATCGCTGTGAGAAAAAATTGTGAACTTTAACTTTGAATAACCGAATCGTGCGTACCCCAAAAGCACACCAATAGCTTCTTGTCCCGATTTCGCGAGGGCACGACAACAGACCGCAGAAGGTTCAGGAGGAAGTCTCGGTTCTTCTTGTGTTCTGGTTCAAACTATGTACATGAAACACAAAAAGAGGTGCTGAAAAGTGACAAAAATTTAGCAACCTTCGTAATTAAGGTGCAATGACTGTTGAAACAGCAGAAATGGTGGTCTTCACTGGGTTTAACTCGGCTTTCCTTTAACCTGTCACTTTCTTAATATAAAGATAACTAAAAACCGAAGCTTTCTTCATGAAAACTGTCGTAAAGCCATGTCCACAATCGATATTCCTGAGGGGGAAGAATAAATGTTTTTGACACGAGCGCTGGTTCTGCATCCCTGGTCTAGGATGTCCGGGCCTTGGCTGTCAGCCCAGGGTTCCAGGGTACGCACTTTTTAGGGGAGGCCTCCCACCGCTCGTTAGGGGAGAAATGGTTAGTGGGTAGGCGTGTGGTTGGTCCGCACTCTCATACCTGTTCTTATAGGGGGCCGGGTAAGGGACAGGAATTACATGCGGCCGGGTATATGGTAAGGTAGATGGCCGGAAGAAGGGTGCGACAAGGATGGGAGTTTATTCATATTCTTCGGAGGCTGGTAGCTTCTCACCATAACTGGGTTAGTGGATCTGGGAATATGCGGGCGATAGTGGGCCATAATATCTCCATATTTTAGAGAGCTTCTGTTTTGGGGCAACCGGTGATGTTTTTCCCCGCTCATAATGGCCCGGTGTGGGCGCGGGTCAGGGGCATTGCGCGCCTGACTACCGGCAAGGATGTGTGCCCGGATACCCAGCAAATTTCTATTTAGGGTATCTTACCCTTGGTTTCGAGAATGCGGAGGGGAGTTTCGGAGATGCGTCCCCATAGATAACTGCGGCACGCTTCTTGCGAATCCGTAAGCACTTTTAATTTCTCCTCTGTAGTCGTTGCAGCTACGGCAATAACCACTTCCTCTGTGGTTTCCGTCGGCGTTGTACGGATGGTGAGGCAGGTCACTCCTTGCCCTGTTGAATTGGTGACGCATAATGCCTGGGCTGGCCGCTGAAGATAAGGAGACGTTTCCATGATCCGGGCTCATGCGTTTCGGCGAGCTTAATTGTAAATTGCGTCCTTGTCGCGTGGTACTGGCGTCACCGTGATGTTCTGTCCGATTAGTACGGGAATCCTAACCTTATGATCTTGTATTAGCGGCGTTGTATAGTTCTATCTTGTCAGGGCTGCTTGTCCTATTAGCGTTCGCCTGAGGCGTTTTATTTGAGAGATTTGATGGGCTTCCTCTATCTCTTCCAAGGTATTGTGCAGTCGAAGTAGAAGTAATTTGTTTTGTCGACGTCTTGTAGGGCAATCCTATGCCAGTCTGATAGGCTTGGCGGATAAAGATATTCAATTTTTCCTCTCTCATTCGGTTTAAGAGCCAAGTACAGTACACCTCAGGTGATCCGACTGACTAGCGTTGCCTGCGCCATACGCAAGGTCACCGACTCTTGCAATCCAAATCGTCGATTTTATACTCGGTGTATTAAGTGAACCAACTGACTGAGCGTCCTTTGTAGTGGGGCTATGGTGTAGAGGGATGTTGCATTTTGGGGGATTGTAAGTCCCAAAATGCGCAAATGGGATACCTTTGGAACTTGTTTGCCTGCTATGTGCATTAGAACAACATTTAAACTGCGAAAGTACGACGCCCAAGTACAATTACTTCAGCCAAAGTCGAAAGGCAACGCCCGAGCTACGAACCCTAAGAACTGCTGCGCGCCCCGAATGCGATGATAGCACAATCGGATCGAAGCGGGCTTCATAACGGGAGGGACCCATGTTCGGTCCCAACAACAGGAAACGTGTTTTTTTTTTAATATGCTTCATACGTTCTTGTCCCCTGCCAGTGCTAACCCAGTACCACTCGGGGCTGTGGGCTGGCCCATTCGATAGGTTGCCGGAATTCTCTGCGTGCAGGATCATAGTTCGATTTCGGGGACACCCTTATCCACATTTTTTCGGCGTACACTGCTCGTGGGCTCCTTTGCTGGGCCTACACTTCTTGGTATAGCATGTCCCTCTCTTCGCTTACCAGGTTCCGGTGGGTGTTTAAAGCGCAGAGGTTTTTTTTTAATTTCCATTTTGCTGAAATTGCGGTGTTTTGTAACTGTAAAAATACACGATAAATGCAAATGACTGGATTGCAAATGAAAGAAATACAAATGACAGACCTACAAATGCAAATGACAGACCTACAAACGCAAGACAAGTGCGAAATCAAACACTGTGTATTTCAATGTCGGAATATTAAGGCTGCATCAAAGCACCGCGCACGATAATCGAAGCTAGTTGTATGATATATATGAGGTTACATTGCTGTAAACTGCGCGCACACATTACAATCAGCTTTCTAAGCTGAACAAATATATTTAGTATAACAAATTTTTGTAATCCCGTAAAAAGATTGCGCTCCCTATTAGCCTGCCACCCACGTAGTACCGCATTATTTAAAACCATCCTTATATATTTGTTTAAAAATTACTCGTTGTTAGCAACTTGCTGTTTCCAAAACTGCAACTTTTTTGTACGGCTAATAAGAACTCAATGCAATTTAAGCACTTTATAAAGGCTTCTCCTAAAAATGGAAAACTCTTATTAAAAGTAGTAATAAATGCGCATTGCTTCAAAATTGTTTATACTTAAAATACCATAATACCTTACAAAGAAAAGTAATAAAATGTTCACTTAACATCACATTATACCTCTCCACTCTCACGGTTCACGAAACGTGTGATATTCGGATTATTCACATAGCTTCCGAGCTTTCAGGTTAGTTGAGTTGTAGGGATGTGCATGGATCAAATGCCTAGGGCACTGCGAACGTCAAGTGTACGATTCGCAAACTACTACGGGGACATTTTGAGGGCGCTTCTCGTACAGTAAAAAATTAAATAGTAACTGTAACTCGCTCTAAATGTCACCCATGTCAACGTAGGCGGCGTCCGTCCTGGGCAGTACAGGGATGCGGGGGCAGCCAGGGTTGACCTGTCGGCTGTCGTCTCCGGAGGGCTTTGCAGTCCAGAGGATTTACGCACTTTCGGACCGTTCAGGTCCGACGCTATATTCCCTGCTTTTGGCGCCTCGAAAAAATCGATGTTGTTCCCTACTTTATTTCACAAGTTTATTGAGGTGTATATTTTATCGTTTAGACAAACTCAATTGCAGCAAAATATGGTGACAAAAGTTTGTGCCTTTGTAAACTCTGGAGCGTCCAATAATGTCACGTGCATCAAATTAATGCCTTTCGAAACTCGCATGCAATGCAGTCAAACACGGATATATCGAACACGTATACATCGAATTATTGTCCATATCGAATAGTCTGAACATCCCCTTGGAAATCCCATGCAAAAGTATAGCGCTGTTGTACGTGTGCATCGAACTCCCGGTCACGGGCACATTCGATGTACCGAACTCTGCGCCACAAGTGCCCCTGCTAGTGCGCTTCTCCTTACGGGTAAGATGCAATTTTAATGACTTCTCGCTCGGGCTGCCACGCTCAGTGAGAAGGACGTAGCGTCATGGGCGTCGGCAGGGGGGTTCAAAAGGGGCACTAGCCTCCCCCTCAAGCCACCCCAGAACAATTGCTCCGCCCCTCGCCATCTACCTCTTTCCCCTCCACACAACGGGTTGCCCCCTCAAGACAAAACCCTGCCGACGCCCATGGGCAGTGTCGCGATGCTTGGAGGATCCTCAACACCTCAGCATCAGCTAGCATGGGGAGAATGGGGGGCAGCCGCATGTTAGCGAGACCGCGGGGAGTTATTGGGTGCGAAAGGCAATAAAGGAGGAGGGGAAACCGACCGGAAGCGCTCGGTTTCTGGCATTTTGTTCTGCGTGCTTGAGCGGTTGCCAGTGGTGGCTCGAGCAGGGCGACCGATGCGGCGTGTTGCGTGTTTTACTACGTCCGCGGCACGGGTTTCGCAGTCATGGTCACGAAGAAAACGGAAGAATTTGGATTCAGAAACAGAAGTGGACACCGATGGGTACCGGCTGCAGAGGTATTCGACATTTCTAGCAGCATTTTTCAGCTCGATACTGCGCATCAAACCCGACGTAAATGCGAAGGCACGATGAAGGACCGGCCGATCCGGAACGTATCGTGTGCTAAGCGGCTTTGTAGCGTTGCTCCAGACGAGAGGTGTTCTGATAGCGAAGACGAGAGCGCTGTGTGCCTCGAGAGCGAATTTTGAGAGCTGTCAGCATTCCCATGCGCCATTTTATATGACGCAAGGTCACACGAGTTCATAAGTGCTGTAGACGGTGTGCAGGCTGTGGCGGACATCACCGATGCCAAAAAAGCGGACCTGATAGCGGCTCTGACAACGTTCCCAACCGCATATTGCAATGGAGCATGCATGGGTCAGTGTTCAAATTCCTCAGTGTTGTGGTGCAGTGTACATCGCTGGGTTTTCTCATTTGGACGGCATTCGTAAGCGTGAAAACAGTGCGGTAAACCTAATGATGAAGAAGAAGAAGCAAGCGAAGATGACAGACTTCTTTCATTTTAAATGAAGTGCGGCGGTCGTCGTGCATTAGCTCGAACTTTCAGCGCAGTGGGGGACAAATCGATAAGAAACCGCTTGTCACAATCCCTGAGAGCTCTAAGTGATCTTCAGGGTTTTCAGATAATCTTCAGAGAGGCAGAGTTTATATTTCGAATTATCGAGATATCGAACTATTTCGCCATCCCCTTGGAGTTCGATATATCCGTGTTCGACTATAGTAAAAATGTGTCTGTGTACAGTTCGAGGGGACTGTTTGATGCTATATAATTGCGAATGCCACTTGTACTCCACTTTGCATATTTTCTTGTGTAAACGGCCATGATTGGAAGTTGCACAGTTCGACAGATATCTAGCCCATTGGATGGGCTCTAAAATTCAACATCGAGTTTCCCTCACACTATTAACTTGAGCAACACCAGAAATATTCGGAACATACTCTGCAATACACTTACCATCCGCTGCACCCGCAAAGTGATGCACACCAGTATGATCATGTCGAGAGCCCGGCAACCGAATGACCACGTCCCGCTCGCAGCAAAGCCCACCGAGAGCCGGCCTATGTATACACTGTAATATTTCTTTTAGGGGCGAAGATCCCCTTGCTCGGGCCCTGTCCCGTCCCTCGTTGCTGCTCGTTGCTGCACGGTACCACAATGATGATTTCGGCAGGATCCCCTTAGGGATTGGCCAACCAAAGATTGGCCGAAGAGGTCAAAACGTTCAACACGTTCGTTCATATCCAACAATGAGGAGAGGAAAACAGAAGAGGTTGTCGTTCGTCGCCTGCGAGCTCAGGACACGTACCGGGAGTACGCGACACAAGACGCTCTGCAGAAGGCGACGGCCAAGGTGGCTAAAATGTCACACACCGAATTCTCCAACTTACCCATTGAGATTCTCGTCGTCCCAAACAAGTCCTACATAATCACCACAAACATTGACGTCGTCGACGGGATTGTCAACGGAGCGGTGGGAAGTCTCAAGCTTTGCGAGCAAGGAGTGGTGGTCTTGACGCAGCGGCACCCGGTTTCGATCCCATGACTCTCTGGTCGCGACGAGAGGTACGTGGCGCAATTCCCACTGCACTACAAACCGAGACGCGAGCATGGCTACAAACACAACCTGCTCCTTGCGTGTGCCTCACTCAACACCCAAGACATGTTGGTAGCAGAAGAGGCAGCCATCGCCTCGGCTCTCGCTCAACCATGGGTTCGGAAGGTAGTCACCGATTCCCAACAAGCCTAGCAGAAATACCAGTCAGTGCGGGTGTCCCGAGCTGCACTGCGTGTGCTAAAAACACTGCCCAGCCGGTTCCATTCAGCTCACCTATACACCTGCTCACGCTCCTATAAAGGGCAACGAATACGCCCACCAACAGGCCTGCGCCTTTACCACCCCTCCCATGCTATGGAGTTGCACGAGGATAGCACCTGCTTGTCACGTTCCGAGACATAACCCAGCATTATCGCCTTCAGAGACAGACCCTACCCTCACCGCACCCTGAACTTTCCACGGAACAACTACCCTACGGCTCATACCATTCAACGCGTCTTCACTCAATGCACCCGAATTGCTACGACGCTGAATCTAAATTTTGCTCTGAAATAGAAACACTCTGCCACATAAAGGAGGTGTGCGACTTCATCCCTGATCACCCACCTCTCTTCCCCTCAACTATCCAACAACAGCAATGGGAGATGTTGCTGTCAAGCTCTCTCTGCCTACCAAGCTTCAGCTCATGTACCGAACACAGGCGGCGCGGGACCCATATGGGCTTCACTGAAGGAACTACTCCCCTAGACCGCCCCCTTGGCCGTTCAGAAATCTGAAAAGTATTTCCTCCTCCACCACCACCACCTCGCCCCCCTCTTCGTCCCCCACCTCCTCCTTCTCTTCCATCTCTCGCCGATTTCGTCACCTTTGTCGGCGGCGGCAGAGAGGGAGAAGGGAGATTGTCTCACACCAGGTCTGAGCTTCCTTTATTTTATTAAAAACAGAGGTTACACTCATGTGCTACACCAATTCAACTCAACCAAACTCCGCTCATGCATCATTCATTGATGTAAAATTACCAAAGAGAAAAGGGTAAATCAAAGAACCCTAGGCTGCATTGTGGTCGGTTCCTGTGATGTCACTGCAGACCACGAAAACACAATATTTAGCGGAAAAGTCAAGCCTTCAACTGGAATTGAATAATGTCTTAGTGAATAAAGCAATGTTTGTATCCCAACAAGCGCTGCGGGCACTATGTACTTTGTATTACCGGCTCATTTAGGTGCATTTCACTTGTCTCTGGTTTCAGTATTTGTAGAGCCACGTGATTGAATTTAAGTGATGTCGCATGGGTAATCGTTGTGGGTGCCGCTTACAGCTTTGCTAGCACATTCACAGAGTGGATTTGTGCTCATTTTTTGTGTTTTGTTTACGCCAACCGGCTGCGCCGAGCTGTGCCATCTGTGTTATCCAAAGGAGCCAAGTGAAAACCGCGTTCCATTCCTTATGTCGTATCTGTTATCTCATTTAATAGGGAGAGTGCCTCGAACCAACCTCACCAAACTAGAATATTCCTATTTATTCTACAGTGTTCTGGAGAAAGTTCTACGGTTCTAGAAACACTCCCGTTGGCAGTAAAATGGCTGCTGAGCAGAAGCCGGAGCACGTTTAACCGACACTCATCTCCGCACGTCACTTGGTAGGCAGCTGCTTCACCGGCTGCGTTTTTTTTAGTTATTATGGGCGCACAATTTAGCTCGAACTTGTTAGGGGTGAAGCTCCTCTTGCTCGGGCCCTGTCCCGTCCCTCGTTGCTGCTCGTTGCTGCACGGCACCACGATAATGATTGCGGCAGTATCCCCCTAGGGATTGGCCAACCAAAGCTTGGGCAAGCAGGTCAAAACGTTCAACACGTTCGTTGCTACCCAACAAGGAGGAGAGGAAGAAGAAGAGGTTGTCGTTCGTCGCCTGCGAGCTCAAGACACGTACCGGGGGTTCGGGACACAAGACGCTCTGCAGAAGGCGACGGCCAAAGTGGCTAAAATGTCACACACCGAATTTGGCAACTTAACCATGGAGATTCTCATCGTTCCAAACACGCCCTACATAATCACGCCAAGTCTCAATCACCCAAGTCTCAAGCTTTGCGAACGAGGAGTGGTGCTCTTGACGCGGCAGCGCCCGGTTTCGATCCCACGACTCTTGCCACGACAAGAGGTACGTGGGGCAATTCCCACTGCGCTACAAACCGAGAGGCGAGCATGGCTACGAACGCGCCTTATGTCCTTCACTCATTCAGATGGTGCGCGCCGTCAAGAAGACCTATAACAATGTTTCACGGTTTCACCGATAAGCATTTTAGCTTCGCCCCTCTTATAATAATTCATTTCGTGGAGATGGCGAGATGTTTTTTTTCCTTAAAGCGAACGTCGTCATCTTTGGCTTCGTGACAATACGAAGTCACTACTATGAGAAAAAGCACAGAGTAAATTTATTCACAAACGTGATCCGCGCCACAAATGAAAACCACTAAGGCAAATCCGAGGGCGTCGATGGTTATATTTGCCACCATTCTTTGGTTTGGTGCCCTCGGCGCATCAGATTGGGTCTAAGTTCTGTGAGACACCAATCAGTGCTTCAATTGTAGGATTTTCCAGAAGAGGGGGCTTGACCCAACAGGTGTAAAAGTGCTTAAGTAATTAAAAAGCGCCCTATTACAGTTCCAAAACAATTCCAGCATTCGGTTCCTACCCAGTTACTTATTCAAAGTGCGACTGCGTGTCTGTAATATTAAACTGGAAAGAAGGAAGTCCTATTTAGAAAAAGTGGCCACTCCAATTAGCAAATGACTAGACCTGAAGCCCTCCCACAAACATACACGATGAAAGTTATACGTTGGGAAACTCAGTACCACAGGTACCACACGTACCATCAGTTCCATACAATTTAGAGAGCTGTGGCGTTTCTAAAGATGATTTAAGGGAATTTTAAGAAACGTTTGCACTATTGCACATGTCTCGCGAATATTCACAACGTCTCAGCAGTTTAAAGCAAAAAGATGTTCTACTGCTTAACATTTTTACCACTGCGATTTGCACAGATAGAATGTTTTGTGTTTTTGGAAAAACCTTAAAAGCTTAATGTTTACTAAATGATGTACTCAGAGGTAATTATGGCATGGAAAAAGGCTGAATAAGCACGTGTGTTTCAAATTTTTTGTAATGTATTTTATAATTCATGCATTCCTATTATTGTCTTTGCTGTCTTCCTGTTGCCATACCCGGTGCTTCTAACAATTTCGTAGTACGCATGGCTTTAAACAATTATAAATTTGGTAGTTTGTTGCTATGCAGCCTTCATGGTTCAACTTTATGACATTTTTCATTGTGCGCTTACAACACCGGAAACCTTTAAAACACATGTTACTCAAAGAGATCCATGAAAGCCGATAAGATCATTCAAATAGCTCATTTCAATGCAAAAAATGCTTTCCCCGAAGAAAAGCCTGGGAAAAAATGCTTTTAAGGAGTAAAACACGCGCGTTTTACGGCTTCAGAAAACGGAGACTTAAAAGTTCGTAATAAACAAGCCCAGGCTTGTTCTTACACATCACAAATGTTTCTGATATGAATGCAAACTTACGACAGACGAAAATAGCCTTTATATATTTCCTCGGACTGTTCATATGGGCGGCTTAGGTTCTAGGTGTATAAAGCCCATCGGTTTTTTTAGTATGCATTTTGCTGTAAATCGCTGTGTTGCTAATTGCAAAAATGCACGTTAAATGCAAACGTCAGGATTGCTAATTCTGTAACCAGTCCTACAAACGGAAAGCAAGCGTGAATTCAAACACAACGTATTTAGAGGTCGGAATATTAAGGATGTATAGAATTCCCGGGCACGCCAACTGAAGCTAGTTGTACAATATATTTGTGGTTTTAAACAGCGCGCACACATAAAAATCAGCTTTCTAAGCTGAACAATGATTTTGGAATGCAATTTTTTATTCTTTCGTAACAACATTGGGCTTCCAATCGGCGTTCACACCAGGTAGTACAACATTCTCTCTAGAAACATCCTGTTTTTTAGTGGCGAAACCCCTTTTGCTCGGGGAAAGTCCTTCGGCGCACTGTGTCCACTAGTTCTCGAGGCTACCGCTAGGAGCGCAGCTGTGCAATAGTTCATAGGCCGCCTGATAAATGGCGCGACGCCGCTCAAGCCAGGGCGGCACACACCTGTCTTCCTCCGTCTCCGCTGCTCCGCTACATACTCGGGCGCGAGCAGTCGACATTGCCTTCTACAACTTTCAATTACAACCTCTCATCCAAGATCCTCTCGCGAATTACTTCAGCGACCACAAATTTGTAATCTTCAAAGGAAAACGCGTCCTACAGCTTTGAAATTAGTAATGTAATCCTTGTATATAATTTCATTTATATGTAAATGATTACGGCTTGTGTATATATAAGTGTATATAATTGCATTGATATTAAATTATAAAGTATATTGGTAAACGTATATATACAATCACCCCTATACCAACGTGTCGAGTGTCTATGGGATGTGTGGGATAGTGATTAACGGTTTTACCGATGAACATTGGAACTTCGCTCCCACTCATCATGATTCACTTCGTGAAAATAGCGGCAGTTTTTTTTAATTCTCCATTTTTAGCCACTTCCTTTACCAAAACTGTAAACGTTTTCGTACCGCTGATAAAATTTCAATGCAAATTTGAACACTTAGGAAGCTCCACTTGTGAAAATGAAAAAATTCAATCAAAATGCGAATAAGTACGTAGTGCTTTACCTTGTTTAATTGTGCAAATTCAATAATACATTATAAAGAAAAGTTGGTATTGTCCTTCCTCATCATACAATATTACACCTCTCCACTTCCCACAGCTCAGAAAATTGTGACATTCGGGTATCTCCCTTCGCTACCTTAGAGTGATTGTTCCTGGATAATATGCCTAGGGCACTGCGAGCGTCAAGTGTAGATTCGCAAACTACTACGGGGACGCCTTTGAGGGCCCCCCTAGTAAAGTAAAAAAATTCTATAGGAACCGTGACTCGCTTTAAATGTTGCGCCATGCCAACGTAGGCGGCGTCCTCGGCATTCGGCAGGGATGCGGGGGCAGCCAGGGTTGAGTTGCCGGTTGGCGTCTCCGGAGGGCTTTGCAGTCCAGAGGATTTACCACTTTCGGGCCGTTCCGGTCCGAAACTATATTGCCTGCTTTTATTCATGCTTTTATTCTATAAAATTCATGTTGTTCCCAACTTTATTTCACAAGCTTATTCAGGTGTTTATTTCATGATTTAGACAAAGGGAATTGCAGCGAAATATGGTGACAAAGGTTTGTGCCTTTGTACACTCTGGAGCGTCCGATAATAGTGCTATTCGAAAACAAGCATGGAAATGTCAAAATGTGGCTGTGGACAGTTTGAGGGGAATGTTTGATTTTATTTAAGTCCAAATGCCACTTTCGTGTGTTTCTTTCTTGTGATTGGAGGTTGCCCACTCAGACAGATATCTAGCACTTTGGATGTGCTCTAAGATTCAAGGTCCAGTTGCCGTCACAGTATTAACTTGACAACACAAAGAGACATTCGGAAGATTCTCTGCAATACACTTACCATCCTCTGCACCCACAAAGCGATGCACGCCAGTATGATCACGTCGAGATCCCGGTAAAAGAATGACCACTTCCCGCTCGCCGCAAAGTCCTCCGAGAGCCGGCTTATGTGTCCACTGTAGTATTAAATGCAGAGCATTTCAGTAACTCACGATGTCACCCGCGTTGGCGTCCGTAGTCCGCACCGTCGTTGTCCTACTATATAAAAAGAAAATACTATCCGGCGCCAGGTTTCGCTCCGTCGACCCTGCGGGCGGAACGCTATGTACATTGTGCTGTAACCACTGCGCCACAAAGCCGACGCAGAATCGGACGCTATATACGCACCTTATATCGTTGACTCATTCAAATTACTGCTGACGAGCGCTCTCTTCGTCAGGAGTTGCCACAAGTGCAACAACATTAACGTAACGCAAACTACTTAACGTCGTGCGCCCAAGGAAATGCTCTGCATTTGATCGTGCCCTCGCGAGGGGCATGTTTCAACTGCGGCTTCCTACTGGCCAGTACACTCGTCTCCATCTGTCGGATGTTGTGCGAACCCTTTGCGGCTGATGGCGCGCGATTTGAAATTTTTTCTTTCCTGTCTCAGTAAAGTAAATCTTTCGCAGACGTATATTGACCTGGTATACCAGAGGTGGCTGTTCCAAGCAGTGTGAATACTGCGGCGAACCATGCATTTGGATTATATACTTATGTTTTCTTTTTGCCGACCGGCTGCACTGGGCTGTGTCATCTGTGTAATTTGTAGCCAAGTGAAGCGCGCGTTTTCATTACCTGAATCACACGTGTTATCTGATTTGATAAGGAGTGTGCATAGAAATAACCTCACCAACCTAGATTAATCTTCTTTAGTCTACAGTGTTCTGCAGAAATTTCGACGGTGCGAGAAATACTCGGGTTAAGAGTGAAATTCCTGCTAAGCAGACGCCGCAGTATTCATTTCCACGACACTCCCCTCCGCCCGTCAATTCGTTGACTGCTGCTTCGCCGCCTGTGCATGTTTTGAGTTATTACGGGAGCACAATTTTGCTAGAACTTCTTTTTTCCCAAAGCGAAACTTCGTCATTTTTGGCTTCGTGACAATATGAAGTCATTAATACGACACAAACTCCCTAGCAATATCATTCACAACCATTAGCCGGGCTAAAAATTAAAACAAGTAAGGCCAAACCATTTCCTGCAACCGAGGGCATTGATGGTTATATTTGCCGCATTTTTCGGTTGCATGCGCTCGGCACGTCTTATTCTACCGAAGTGGTGTGAGACACTAATAAGTGCTTCAATCGTTCGATTTTCCAGGGAGGGGCACTTGGCCCAGTAGGTGTAAAAGTCCGTATGCAACTGAAAATCGTCCGATTGATATTCCAAAACAACTCAAGCATTTGGTTCCTACCCGCTTACTCATTGAAAGTAGTATTGCATGTCTCTAATATTAGGCTGAAAAGGAGGATGTCTTAATATGGAAAACGTGGCCACTCCAGTTAGCAAATGGCAAGAACTGAAGCACTGCCACCAACATACACAATGAAAGTGAAACGTTAGGGAAATTTGCACAACACCTCGCATCAGACCTTAGAAAACTGTGGCCTTTGTTAGTGATGACTTGAGGCAATTTTAAGAAACGTTTACAATCTGAAATCCTATATCACAAATATCCACAACGTCTCAACAGTTTAAACGAACAAGATGTTGTACTGCTTAACATTTTCTGACTTCGATTTGCACAGATAGAACGATTTGTGTTTAGGATAGTCAATGAAACCTACTCTTTGGTAAATGTACTCCAAAGAGCAAATTACGGCATGGTAAAGGCTGATTAGATATGTGTGTTTAAAAACTAATTAGAATATATTGAGTAATTCGTACGTTCCTGTATTGTCTTTGCTGAGTTCCTATTGCCATTAACGGTGATTCTAAGGATTTCTCAGTCAGCATGGATTTATACAATTATAAATTTGGTAGTTTGTTGCTATGCAGCCTTTAAGGTTCCACCTTGAAACACCGTTCAGTGTGCTCTAACAACACCGGAAACCAATAGAAAGCAGGTAACTCAAACAGGGAACCATGAAAGCCGATAAGATAATTCAAATAGCTCATTTCAATGCCGAGGATGATTTCCCGAAATAAAAGCCTGGAAATATATTCCTTTTGGGAGTATCACACTTGCGTTTTACAGCGTTAGAAAACGGAGGCATAAAGATTCCTACTAAAAAAACCAGAAGCTCGTTGTTACCCACCACAATTGTTTCCCATATGAAACAAAATATATTACAGCTGCGAAAGGCCTTTAATATCTGCAGCTCGGACTGCTCATATGGTCTGCTTAGGTCCCGGCTGGTGTTTAAAACGCAGTTGGTTTTTCTTGGCCATTTTACTGAAATTGAGGTGTCGCTAATAGCAATAATACACGATAATTGCAAACGACAGGATTGCCAATTCTGTAACCATTCCTACAAACAGAAGACAAGCTGGAAATCAAGCACTACTTTATTCAAGGTCGGGATATTAAGGCTTAATGGAAGTACTGGACACGCTAATCGAAGCTAGTGGTATGATTTATTTAGGGTAAATTGTTTCAGACTGCGTGCACACCTAACAACAAGCTCTCTAAGCTGAATAATTATTTAGCGTAACCATGTTTCGCAATCACTTCAAAACATAGGACTCCCAAAAAAGTGTGCAGCCAATGTATTAAAAGCACTCTCTCCAAAAACATCTTATTTTTTTTTCAGGAAATACCTTATTCTTAGCCACTTCTTGTTTAAAATTATCAACTTTTTCAAAGCGGTGATTATAATTTTATGCAATACTGCACATTTTAAAAAGAGAACTCCTAACATTAGAAAAACACTTTTGAAAAATAGGAAAAAACTAGGTCTTGCTTAAAAGTTTATATTTGCACATTTTACAATATTTTATAAATAAAAATTTTTATTGGTTTGACGATGATAGCATTCGACCCTATTGCGGTTCCGTCCAGAAGCACTTGGCTGAACTTCGGTGTTGACTTAGGTTTGTCGACGTGTGTGGTGGTTGTGGATGAAGTGCGCAGTGCAATTCGAACGTTTTGTGTAATATTCGGAAACTACTACGGGGACGTTTTTGAGGGCGCTTTTCGTATAGTCAGAAAATTCAATTGCAACCGTAGCTCGCCTTGAATGTAGCCCCTTCTCAACGTAGGCGGCGTCCTATGTTTCGAGAGTGATCTGTGGGCAGCCAGGGTTGACTTGTTGGTTGGGGTCTGCAGAGAGCTTTGCAGTCCAAAGGATTTAAACACTTTTTGGCCGTCGCGCTCCGTGGGCATATTGCTGCTTTTGGCGCCGCGAATAAAATTCATGTTGTTTCCGACATTATTTGCCAGATTTCCTGAGTTGTTTATTTCATCGTTTCAACCAACTCAAGGGCAGCAAAATATGGCGACAAAACGTTGTGCCTTTGTACACTGTGGAGCTTCCAATAAAGTGAGTTGAATCAAACTGGTGCCTTTCGAAATCTCGCATTGCTAAGTAAAAAATGTGCCTGTGGACAGTCTGAGGCGACTGTTTTATTCAATTTAATTGGTAAGGACGCTTCTACTCCCCGTTGCATATTTGCTAGTGCAAATGCCCGTGATTGGAGCTTGCACACTTCCACACCTATCTAGCACATTGGATGGACTCTAAGGTTCAACATCGAGTTGCTGTCAGACTACTACCCTTTGCAACACCACAGGCTTTCGGATGATTCTCTGAAATGCAGTCACCATCCGCCGCAGCCACAAAGCGATGCACACCAGTCTAATCATGTCGATACGTGCGTAACAGAATAACCACTTCCCGCTCGCTGCAGAGCCAACGGAGAGCCCGCTTATGTGCCACCGTATTATTTATTTTCTGTCTCTTTGGGAAATGTAAATTTTTTGATACGTATCTCCGTCTGGTAAACTACAGTTGGCTTGTACAAGAAGAATGTCAACTCGGCCGCGATCAATGCGTTTCATTTTTTTTATGTTTTGTTTTGGCCAACCAGCTGCGCCATGCTTTGTCATCTGGGTTATCCGTTGGCCAAGTGAAGAGCGCATTCCATTGATTATGCCGCACATGTTATCTCCTTTGTTAGGGAGAGTGCTTCGAACTAACCTAGCCGGCATTAGAACAATCTTCTTTTGCCTACAGAAGTGTGAAGAAAATTCGACGGTTCGAGAAACACCCGCGTTAAGAGTGAAATTCCTGCTGAGCAGACGCTGCAGCATTTATTTTTGCCGACGCACGCCTCCGCACGTCACTTCGTTGACTGCGGCTTCACCGCCTATGTGATTTTTTTAGTTATTTGGAGAGCACAAGTTCGCTCCAACTTGTTTTTCGTTCAAGCCAACTGCGTCATCTTGGGCTTCGTGATATCTGGTAGGGGTGCTGGTTACATGCACCCTAAACCATCTGGAAGTCTCTAAGCTAGCCCCACTCATAGCAGCCGCCAACAGCAGGGCCTCCTGTCTGAGTTTTTTGTGCTATCGGAGAAACTGCAGAAGGAAGACGTCGGGATGAGCACCATGGCCAACCACCATATCCAACCATGGTTCTGCACCATTGTAGGGACGACCCCATTATTCTGAGGATCCTCCGGTGAAGACCCGGAACAGTGGCTAGAGAAGCTGGAGCGAGTACATTTTTTAAACCGATGGGATGACGAAGAAACCTTCAAGCAAGTGTCTTCCTACCTCAGAGACTGGGCTACCGTCTCCTTTGAAAATCAGAAAATCGCGGTAACACCATGGAGTGTCTTCAAAACAGAATTTCAGAAAATGTTCACGACTGTCGGGAGTAAAGACGGGAGTAAAGTCTGGCAGACGTGAATCCAACACCCAGCGAAGGTGTTGTATTGGTTGAGGAGAAGAAGATGCTGCTACGACGAACTGACCCCGGCATGACAGAAGAGAATTTGCTGCGCTTTTTCATGCGGGTGTGAAACAAAAGCTTTTAGCTGGACTCATACGCAACCCACAAAAAACCGTTCATAAGTTGGCGACCGGGGCTTCCATGAATGCGAGGACACTGGACATGCGTTCGAGGTAGTACGATCGGCCACTCAATGCACTTTTAGTGAACCCGGTCAATGCCCTGAATTCATTCGCGAAGAACTGAGGAAATGTTTCCCAATAACAGCGCCACCCCAAGTCGCCTCCTTGATCGAAGTGATCCGGGAAGAAGTACAACACGATCTGGGAATATCTTCGCCTTCGGAAGCACTCCGTGAGCCCCAAGCTGTGACCTACGCCGAAGATGTTCTTCAGCGCCGCCAAGCTCCAACCCGTCGTCAAGAGGCCCAGTCGTAGTGACGCCCACTCTCGCCCTTCCGGCACCCTGAATTCGAAAACGAGACGTCGAGGAAGATGGACACGGACGAACGCTCGTCCGTGTGTAATCTTTCTGTCCCTTGTGTTTCTGCTGCGCTACATTTGTTCACTGTGCTCGCCGTAGCATGGCTTACTTCGCACGTGGGAGGTCCCCTAGCCCACGAGGTGGAAACTAAAATCAGCAACTTCTGAAGGGGGGGGAAGTTGCGCAACGGCGGAAAAACGAAACCCTCCAACGACGCCAGGCAGCACCGAACGCTGTACCCTCAGCTGGAGGATCCGATCTAACCATGACGTGACTTCCGAACACGGCAACAAGTGTGTAGTGGGCACGGCAACAAGTGTTCGACCATGCTGACCAAGCCTGTCCCCCTTTTTGTACAGATGCTGCTGATCGGCGGCGTTCTGACAGGCTCCGTGGGACAGTCGCTGCCATCGCGGCACCCGGATCCTGCTTTCAATAATCGTCCACTATCTTCAAGCATGCCCCGATTAAGCAACCATCTTCACCGACTTGACTACTATCAACCGTTTCAAGACGGCTTGGTCCTTCGTCGGTTACGTCACCAACTGCATGAGCTATAAAGCCCGACGTCGAGTGCTTTCGCTTCAGTGGGCACGGCAACAAGTGTTCAACCATGCTGACCAAGCCTGTGCCCCTTTTTGTACAGGTTAGTTGTACTCCTTGCTCTGTAAGATCAAGCAATAGATTCATTGTTATACTGCCGTGCCCACGAACGTGTATAGGCATTGTGTACGACTGCGTTGTCGCCTGGAAGCTATTGCTCTGCGGGGACGTCGAGACAAACCCTGGCCCCGCAATTAAGGAAGTCCTGAAGTGCTTGGTCGAAGGACAGCAGGCTATTCTACTCTCTATTGCGGTGTTGAAAGCGCAGATGGCTGAATGTAATTTAGTGATTAACGCCTTGAAAGTGAAAGTGAACGAGATGGACAAGGCTCAACAGAGCACGAGCTCGCCAAATAGTACTGATGATGCCATAGGTAACACGTTAGCTTTATTGCAATCATCAATCGCCACTAATTCAGACAAGCTTACTTGCCTAGAAGACCGTAGTCGCCGGTCTAATCTTGTGATGTTCGGCTTACCAGAAGCTCAAAAAGAAACGGAAGATGATCTTAAAACACAAGTAATAGACGGTTTGTTTGATAAGAAGTTGGAAGTTAAATGATCCTCTGTGGGTAGAATTCACAGATTAGGACGCAATGGAGAGAATCGCGCGGTTATTTTGTAACTGCAGGATTACAACGAAAAGGTAGAAATACCTAATGCGAATAAGCTAAAAGAAACTAAGATCGTCCTAGAAAATGACTTCTCTCGACAAACCCTCCGAAAGCGAAAACTGCGGGAAAGCGCCAAATTACAAAAGGACAATGGAAAAAAAAGTTTATCTGGTCAACGATAAACTTCACATCACTGATGATGTTTTTCTTTGAGACGACGTTCAAACCGCACGAGTGAAAATATACTCCAAACCATCTCCTTTTGGCAATGCATGGCAAACCAATAACACTTTACTGCAGAAATTTTGCTTGCTGAACATCAACGCAAGTAGTATTGTGAACAAAACTAGTGAACTTGAAAGCATTTTGTTGTGCTATGATCCTGATGTCGTAGTAATAACAGAAACATGGCTTCATGACGCCAGATTAGATTGTGATATTGTGCCCCCTCTGTACCGAATTTACAGGCGCAACAGGTCCCACCACGATGGCGGCGTCGCAGTTATAGTAAAAACAAATAAAACGGCAATTTTGCTCGAATAAATAGATGATCATAAGAGCTTATGTGTTCGTATTACCTGCCAATGAATCGGAGCAATCAATCGTCTTGATTGCTCCGTACCGTGCATCCTCCCCTGGCAATGAATACTTGACGACACTTTACGACTACATAGTCAGAGACTCTAAAAGTTGCATCATTTTAGCCGGTGACTTCAACCTTCCAAGCATAAATTGGCCTAATCTGTCTTCACCTTCCCTCGCTGATAACATTATCTCGACATTATACTTTCCGGCTATCTTAACCAAGCAGTCAACATTCCAACACGAGTGCAGGGAGCATCTTCTTCTATTTTCGATCTTATTTTTTTACACTGAAACCTTACCCGAAACACAAAGTTGCAGAGGTTCTATCCGACCTCAAACTGGTGGTTTTCATGTGCCGCTTCAAAAGCCCGATATCAAAGGTTCCAACAATACCCTAAATAGTTAAATATATTTGTAGGGCGAATGACGAAAGTGTACTTGATTATTTAGAACTAGCACTGAAGAAGTTCAGTGGAGAAAACGTCAATTTTCTTTGGGAAACTTTCCAATCCATCAGCCATTATTGCGTCGATAACTCCATACCTGTTAAAACGAAGCGTGTGTGTCGCTGGAACCCCTGGATTAACCGGGAAATAATTCATCTAATACGGAAAATAAAATGGTACAGAAAACGCCGAGTTAACAATTCGCTTATTCAAAGCCTAAGTTCCTCGCTAACCAAAAAATCCGCACAAGCAGACAATTTTTCTTTTCCATGACCCTCACTCAGTTCATCAAGACAGATCCATCAAAGATTTGGCGTCACTTAAACACGAATGGTACCCACCAAGTACACAGTATTAAAATTGGCGATGCTGTCGTGAGCGATAAGCAGCAGATTTCAACTTAATTTAATCGCTTCTTCCAGTCCGTTTTCTCCGGCCCTGATCGGTGACACAGCATCGACCAGATATCTAATCTACCGACGTGAGTCCGAATTTTATTAGTTGCGACGGAATCGTTTCCATGCTTCTCAACCTGAAGATAAAGTCATCACCAGGGCCACACAACATTCCAAATTTTTTTCTTTGCCGTTACGCAGAAACACTTGCTCAATTTCTGGTAATTATCTTCCGCACTTCCGTTTCGGTGTTCTAACCACTGTGTACCGGATTGCACGTGTCGTCCCAGTATTTAAAAAAGGGTTATCGCTCCGTTCATACAAATTATCGCCCGATTTAACTTATCAGCACATGCTTCAAAATCATGGAGCAAATTATTTTGAACTACTTCACTGTTTTCTTGAACCAGCACAATATTTTAACTCTATTTTAGCACGGCTTCCGTAAAGGTCTTTCAACATCCACCCAGCTTGTTATTATCGTGCAGACATTCTCAACTATTGTCGATCAGTCAGGTCAAATTGATGTCATTTTCTTGGATTTTAGCAAAGCATTCGACCGAGTTTCACATTCAGGCCTTCTATTTAAACTAAATCAGCTCAAAATTCCCTATCAGCTAATTATTTCGCTTGCCTCCTATCTAGAAATGCGCAAGCAATTTGTTGACATAAGTGGTCATATTTCAGAAAACGTCGAGTAAACTCACGTGTACCTCAAGGAAGCGTCCTAGGTCCATTGTGATTTTTGTTATATATCAATACAAAAACTACATGTGTCGACGAAGGCATTAGTATTCATCTATTTGCCGACGATTGTCGTTTATATTCCGCTGTAAAATTCTAGCAATGATGAAACTACTGTAAATAACAACTTTAATGCCATAACTAACTGGTGCGACACCTGGGATATGAAGCGAAATCGCGATAAGACAGTAATGATGCGGATAACTAATAAAAAAGTCCTATTTTATACCAGTACCTAATTAGAGGCATCCAAATATCCCGAGCTAGCAGTTTTAAGTACCTCGGGGTCACATTTACTAGCAACGTTACGTGGTCAACACACATAGGTACCATTTGCGCTTCAGCCCGACGTAAACTCGCTCTTTTGAGGCACAAAATTAGGAATTCACCGTCCAATGTCAAACTGCTTGCTTCAGTACACTTGTAAGACCCCTTCTGGAATACGCAGCTATAGTTTGGGATCCTCACCATAAAAAGGACATCAATAAACGAGCGAATTCAGAGACTTCCTGTACGTTTCTTTTATAACCGTTACCACGTAATGATTCCACAACAAATTAATGAAACTAAACAACATAATGACACTGCAAGCTTGCCGGAAATTAGCTAGACTTAAGTTTCTCTACCAACTTTGGAACCACGAATTTCTACTTGATCCGTCATTGTACTTGCAGCATCTTTCATTTCGGCCAACCAGGAACTATCACCCTATAAAATTCACTCCGAATTTTGCCCGCACAAACAACTACAAACACTCTTTCTGGCCTCGTACTATACGGGAATCGAATGCGCTGCCTCCTGAAATGTTTATGTATAGAAATGCACGTTCCTTCATTGAACGGTTACAAGATCAGTTCTTTCCATAGATTTGTATAATGATCCCTCACCCGAACCTCCCCCCCCCTTTTTCTTTTTTTCTTTTTTTCTCTGACGTGTTTAATCACACGTGCATCTGTTGGTGCTCCCCCCTTACCATTGCTGTTTTGTGCAATTCACTTCTGTATGTTTACCCTTGATGTGTATTTTTATCTCAATGTAACAATTCATGTACACCCCCACACCTTCTTGGGCACCTGGGGCCTGCAGTATTGAATAAATAAAGAAATAAATAAATAAATCGCTGCCTCACGGTGCCGACCAGTACACGACATGACCGGGCCTTCTGGTGAGAACGTGACGAAGACGATGACGCATAGTTCCCGACCGTCAACGCACAAGCCGAGATACCACGCTTTGACGCACCGGAACTCGAGGAAGACGGCGTCCCACGTCAAGTTGTCCGTCGATGGCTTTAATGTAGTCGCCCTCATAGACATGGGAGCCGACTACTTAGTAATGAGCGGATCATTTGCGTCTTAGCAGAAAACGTTATGACCTGATGGGACTGTCCGCACATACGCACAGCAGGAGGCCGATCACGTAACTACAAGTGTAACATGCACATCACGTGTGACCATAGACGCTACCAACTACCCTGCCGCTCTCGACATTTACCTAACTGCTTCCGTGACGTAATTCTTGGACCGACTATCGGGCGGATGACGGTGCAATAATTGTTCTACAGACCAAGTGGTAATTTTTCCCTCCAATCACTCCATGACGCCAGAACCGAAATCTTAGAACCGAGATGGTTCATGGCATAGGTATAGCCGGAAGAAACATGTCGCCGTGCCACCCCGCGCAAGCTTGATGAACACCGTCTACTGTGACGATGCTGCTCCTGATGTCGACGCTATCGTAGAGAGTAACCAAAGATTGCTTCTCGACCATGGTGTCTCTCTCAGAAGAGGCGCTGCGCTCTTTGAGCAGCGTTAATCCCAAGTGACGTGATTGCGGTCGCCGACTTTGAAGGCTCACCCGAAGATACGTTCAAGCTGCTGCATCCCTTCGACGTGCATGGGGATCTACCGCAAGAATAACCAAACAAATTGCTGGCTTTCCTGCGTCGCTACAGCTAGTGTTTTTCGTCAAATTAAAAATTACGTCAGACACCTGTAGCGAGGCACCGAAGTATAACGCAGGATGGCGCCCGACCTACCCGGCAGTCACCGTACCGCGTGTCTTCACATGAGTGGGAAGCCATCCAGACACAAGTGGAAGATATGATCAGCAGCGACATTATACAGCAATCGAAAAGCCCCTGGGTCGCGCCGGTCGTATTCGTGAAGAAAAAAGAAACGGCACAATAAGTTTTTGCGTTAGGTGCTGCCGATTCAACAAAATTACCAAAAAAGGACTTGTACCCCCTGTCAAGAATCAACGACGCCCTCGACCACCCCTGCCACGCGAAGTACTTCTGATCAATGGGTCTAGAGACAGGCCAGTGGCAAATTGAAGTGGACGAGAGAAAACGAAAGAAGACTGCCTTCATAACCAGTTAAAAGTAATACCATTCGGGCTGTGTACAGTAACAGCAACGTTTCAGAGTCATGGACACCGTGTTAGCGGGCCTGAAGTGGCACCCCGGTCTCGTATACTTCGACGAAGTTGTGGATTTGCCCAAAATTTAGATGAACACCTTACAAGGTTGCAGTCTGTACTCGAGGCTATTCGCTCATTCGGGCTAACACTGAAGCCCGAAATGTGCAGTTTCGCGTCCGAAGAACTCCAGCTTTAAGTGGTGAAGCTCCTCTGGCTCGGCCCCTGTCCCGGCCGTACACGGCACATTGTAAACAAAAATCCCTCGATCACCCGAGGAATTGGCCAACCAAAGATTGGCCGAAGAGGTCATAGCTTTCAACGCGTTTGTTGCTACCCAACAAGGAGGAGAATAAGAAGAAGAGGTTGTAGTTCGTCGCCTTGGAGCTGAAGACTCTTGCTCGGTCCCTGTCGCGTCCCTCGTTGCTGCCATACTCTAGCGGAATAATGATGACTGTGGCAGGATCCCCCTACGGATTTGCGAACCAATGATTGGCCAAAGAGGTAAAAACTTTCAATGCGTTCATTGCTACCAACAAGGAAAAGAGGAAGAAGAGCTTGTCGTTCGTCGCCTGCCAGCTGAAGACACATACCGGTGGTACGCGACACAAGACACTCTGCAGAAGGCGACGGCCAAGGTGGCTAAAACGTCACACACCGAATTCGCCATCTTACCCATGGAGATTCTCATCGTCCCCAACAAGCCCTACATAATCACCACAAACATCGACGTCGTCGATGGGCTTGTTCACGGAGCGTTGGAAAGCTTGACGTGTCGATTCTTTATATGATGTGTGGGCAAACGTTTCACGATTTTACCGATAAGCATTTTAGCATCGCCCCTCTCATCATCATTCACTTCGTGGAGATGGCGGGATTTTTTTGGCCATGCCCTCAATGCCGTGGGAGCCCAGCCTGACCTGGCGAATTACACATAGGGAACTTCCCAAGTCCGAAAGACAAGAAGGGGGTGCAAAGATTTCTCGGACTGTGCGCATACTACCAATGCTTCGTCGCAAACTTCGCACGCATTGCAGACATACACACCTGCTTGACGAAAGATAGCGCCCATTTCATCTGTGAAAGCACCCAAGGAGAAGCAGTCAGCGAGCTGCAAAAACACATCCGAAACGGCCCCGTGCTCTCCCATTACGTCAAAAACGCCGAAACATAAATGTACACGGACGCCAGTGACATAGGCTTGGTTGCAGTTCTCGTCCAAAAGCAAAGCGGTTCCGAAAAACAAATCGCCTATGCAATCCCAGGTTTGTCGAAGGAGGAGAAAAACTACTCGGCCTCTGAAAGAGTGTCTTTAATTATATGGGGTGTTTCTAAATTTCGCCAATAGGTGTATGGTAGACCATTCAAGTTTCTGACAGACAACCATGCGCGGTGTTGGCTCGTCAATTTGAAGGACCGCTCTGACCATGTTGGGCGGTGCAACTTGCGCCTGCTAGATTTGGACGTTACAATCGTCTATAAATGCGGCAGATTCACTCCGACGCCGACTACCTGTCCAGCGTCCCACCACCGAAAGAATCCATGAAGAAAGAGCGCTCTTTGGAGTCGTGACAGACAGCGACCTAGCCAACCGGAAGCGTGCCGACCCCGACGTCCCATTGGCCCGCAGACGTCCATCAAATATCTGTCGCACATCCGGTGTACAACATATGGACGTCCGTCAGCCATCCGCGGAAAGCCAGCAGACGTTTTACGGACGCCCGAGGAATGGTCCGCTGCAAAAGAATTGCTGACCTTACGAACGTCCGACAGACGTCCCAGCCGGATTTTCCGACATCCGGCGGATGTTTGAAATCGGACATTTCCAAACCTAACTTTACATAGCATGTCCAAGGGATAACAAAATGAGGATATTGGATGTCCGCCGGATGTCCGTTTCTAGTCCCGAGTTTTTCTAATCCGGGATAACCTGTACTCGCTGTAAGGCTCAGGGCTTTATTGATACATGCCTTAAAGCGCTTCCCCAGATATAAGAATACTTGATACCAATACCTCTTCTGTAGCATGCTTTGACAAAACGGCAATTATAAATTCCTATGTAAGTGGAAAATAAAAACAGTCTATTTTGAAACTAAAGAGAAATGAAGTAAAGCGTATTTTTGCCAAAACCCTTGTGCCTGGTATTCCGCTCGGGGTGTCATCTGGGGCGACCTAGACGGCCACGCCCTAATTTACACGGATGGCTCGGTGCGGCAGCAGCAAGGGTCGGCCGTAGCGGCCGCCGTGCTGGGTGAGGCCACCCGAAAGGTGCGTCTGCCCTATTCCTCTTCTTCGGCCACGGCTGAGCTGCTGGGGGTCGGACTCTGCCTGGACCTGCTGCTGGAGATGGAGCCCTTGCCCGAGCGCTGTGGACTGCTGTGCGTCTCTCGGGTGGCCCTGGTACGTCTTGGGGATGGAGACTCGCACTCCGTGTTGGTGCGGGGCATCGGGGAGAAGGAGGCACAGCTGGCGGACCGGGGCACTCAACTGTGCCTGCAGTGGGTCCCCACCCACATCGGTCTGGATGGCAACGAGTGGGTGGACGAGCTGGCCGCCGGGGCACATGCCCTGCCTCCGTTGGACATGGTGGCCAAGGCGGCTGCGGACAACGCCCGCCTGCTCATCCAGCGCCACATCTTGACCAGGCTTCCAGACCCGCGGTTGCGTGTCAGAGGTGGCCGGCCGCCTGTGCGGGCCTCATGCCTTTTTATTATTCCTTGCCTCCACGACTGCGCTCGGCCATCCGGCGCTTCCGCGTGAAGAACGCTTAAAAGGCGGAGCGGAAGCACCGTCTCAGGCGGGTGGCCATCCCCACCTGCACTCACTTCCGAACGCCCGTGCAGTCCCTGCCGCACGTACTGTACGAGTGCCCCAAGTTTGCGGCTGGGCAGGCAGAGCTGCTGGCCGTGCTTCAAGGAGTGCGGCCTGTTGAGGAGCTGCTTTGCCTGGCAGCCCAGAAAGTGTGTTCCATGACTGGCCTGTCTACGGCCGCTTTCTGGCATGTCCGGCCAGCATCCAGGTTCTGGCAGCCATTGATCATACGTTTAACAGCCAAATTCGGCACCCAGCGCTTCGGCGTTTCTGCGGCCGCCCGTGCTGAGACACAGACTGGCAGGTACCCAGCTGCCAGATATTCAGTTCACTTTGGGCTGCCCATGTTCAGAAAAAAAACGACCGAAGTACGGCCTTAGAACATCTGATTTTATATGGGAAGCGGGGTTCAGCCGAAGCACAGCAAGCAAACGGCCACAGAATATTGGTAATCTTGTGGCAGTTGGTTTTCGAAAGGAGACCGGCTGGAGCGCGGCTGCCGCGCATTCGCTCTTTCAACGGTGTACTGCGCGCCCGGCGGCAGAATATTCGTTTTCTTCGGGCAACCGGTGTTATGATGGAGAACGGAATATGTACGGGCCACAGAAGGTACGTTTTTCATTCGGTCAGCGGTCCTCAGCCGAATTTCGGCAAGCGAACGGCCGCAGAATATTTGGCAACCGGTGTTCAGGAGGAGACCAGCCAACGTAAGGTCTCAGGTCATACGTCATTCTAGAGGTAAGCGGCGTACAACCGAATAAGGGCATGCGTCTGGGCCCCGGAGCTCATGTACTATTGTTTGGAAGGAGAGTGGGCGGTGTACGACCGGTTATTCCCCGGGTGAAGAAAAAGCCGTTAGGGAAGCGAACAACGTAGACGCGTTTAATCCGTTCCATGTTTCTACGATTTAAATGAACGAACTGCGTTTGTCGAACAGTAATGAGTGGTTATAGGTGAATGGGCAAGGTGCAAGAACTCGCTGGACATTATCAGGTAACCTTTTAGGCCATCGGAATGCCGTTTATTGGCACAAGAAGACGGTGCCAAACGAACGCGTGAGCTAAGCCTCGCCAGCCATAGCCGCTACACCGCTTCGCCCGGCGGCTTCGTCGACGCATCACTATGAGGCTATTGGCCCCCTCAAGAAATAGAGAGCATTAAAGACATCGACAGGGCAGAGATGTCCGACCCGAGATCGCGGTGGTCCACCGAAAATAACTGGCCTTAAGGGAGCCGTGAAGGCAAAATACGAGTTTGGTTTATTAGAAACGCTGCTTTGTTGTGATAAAAATAATTCTGATTTCGCCGCAAACTCCCACAAAATGACGGAGATATTAAAGAAAACGTTTGGAGCTGTGGCGACTCGCTAGCCAGTTTCCAGCCACTTTTCTATGACGTCACAGAATCTTGTTTTGGCGATCAACGGTGGCCGAACTAATGAATCGTCAGGACACATTACTGGACGATTGTAGTGGGGCCGCTAGTTCCGTTTGATCGAATCACTCGGTTGCTAACGGTCACCTAACGCACTGAAAATTACATTTTTAGTGCTGGCCCATATGAAGTAACTGTCCCCAATAAGATATTACTGTGGGGCGAAATTTGAAAGTTCTTAAGTATTTCTTGTGTTTTCATCGGTTTAAAAACGTCTTCCGTTGCCGGAATGGAGCTGAGTGAGGTACTGAAGCCAAACACTTTAAAGTTAAAGAAAGTTTTGTTTTCTCTTCATAGACCCTTTAAAGGGAGGCAAGCAAGCGGCCACCACCCAGGAGCTCAATCGGTGCCATCTCAAGGACTCCCCACCAAAGATAGGCAAGGGCGCGCAAATGCGCACGTTTTCGGCCATTCTCCTTACAATATTACTGCGAAAAACAATGTTGCACTATTTTGTGGATAATAAACGTAGAAGAGGCTAAGCTCATGCTCACGTTCGCGCTCTGCACTATGTTCTTCATCGGATTTTATGACTGCCGATTCAAAAACAAGTGTCATTTTAAATTTCCAATAACAACAGAGCCTTGTCAATGAGGAAGCCAGGATGCTAATTTAGTTGCGGTGTATTAAGTGAGCTTTGCTACACTTGCAACACTGGCTACTACACTATAACCGCAAGCATCGTACAAACCCGGATTTCGTCAGGTTTTTCGTCCTCAACGCAGATTGTTGGGTTCCGGAACTATTTGGTTCTAGCAATAGATAAGCTTAAAGTAGTTGACTAATTTTTCTGAACTGCAAAAAAGCATTCACGGTGTTCTATATGAGCGTCTCTTTAGTAAATTGCGGTCTATAAACTTAATGAATCGGTTATTGCATCGATAGCCCAGTATCTCTCTCTAAGACAGCAGTAGTCACTCCCATTAGTTTCGTCCGGATGTGTTCCCGTGACTTCAGGAATTCCCGAAGGCTCAGTTGCGGGCTCTATTTTGTTTCTGTTAGGCATAAATGATGTTACTATTGGTCTCAAATGTTTTTTTTTTCAAAATGATTGCGAATGACTGTAGTTTACGGAACTGTAACAAATAACGTGATTCGGAATACCTGTAGCATGATTCGAATTTAAAAACATCCTGGTGTGCTGATTCAGTAAAGTCGTTCAATGTTAAAAAGGGTGTTAACGTCACCTTTGCAAGAAAACTTCCATACCAGTTGAATACGTATACCGTAAATTACGCTGCTATATGAACGGCCGCGGAATATAAATAAGTAGGAGGTTAGTTAACGAGAGGCTAGAGGTAAAAAAGGCACATTCACAACATAAAAGTTACGGGTGCACGTGTTTTTGTCTTTCTGAGACAAAATTTCAGGAAACCACCAATTCACTTAAACGAACAACCGTATGTCACTCATGTACGCTCAGTGGTGGAGTACACATGTGTTTGTTGTTATTCCTACACCGAAGAGCTGGTTGATACGCTCGAAAGCATACAGAATAGGGCAGTGCCATTCGTATTAGGTAATTGGCACTTGCTACTTATCATGAGGGAAAGTAAAAGTAAAGTAAATGGTACGACATGAAAGATCAAATGTGAAGCTTCAGGTTGAAGTTTTTTGGTAATCTATTCTCTTTCATTCGATAACTGGACTCGAAGGGGAGAATTGTATTCAAGAGCCATTCTACATATCCCCACAGTGCACCACCATCTTAAAGCAAATTATTAACTTTCTTTAAAGGTGATGCCTTGCGTGATTCATTTTATGTTAGATCAATACGAGAGTTGTAATTATCTTCCATGTATGATTTTTATCCACTGTTTATAATGAGGATTTTTACCACGCTGTGTAGAATTTTTTTGTTATTTTGTCTAAAACTTGGTGCTTAGTGTTACGTATCGTGTTACGTATAGTGTTAAAACAGTGCGCGCAGCGCTACCGCACTCCATTTATTCTCAAACAGCGTCAGTGGCGGAAAGAACAAGCCGCTCGTCAGACTTCGCAAGGACGCCGACGGGACCGCTCCGCTTCTTTCCACAGGCTGCCCGACGCCTGGCCTCCTGCAGGCGCAGCATCGGCAAGAGACAACAGTGTACCAGCCCAGCGACGACCTCGCTCTAAATCGAAGAAGCGTGGTCCGAGGCACAGCTCCACAGTACAGCATAATCGGCAGAGCATCAGCAGAACACCGGATGGAATGTCACAGGTGAGCTGGGCAGCGACGGCCTCCCTAAAGGGCAGTTCGCAGGGACACACTCACCAAGACCCCCCCCCCCAAACATCACCCGGTATCCCACACGCCGAATATATAGCATACGCGCCACACTTGATCAAGTCTTGGCTGAAAACAGGCAGCTCAAGGCAGAAATAGCACAACTGAAACGTAGCACAACCACTACATCCACTCCGGCCATGACGCCCGCAGTTCAAGTCATACATTCTTCAGAATTGACCCTTCCCACCGAAACGACGAGCCGAGGACAACACGTCCCGTCAACAACCAATAGTGCACAACGACCTACAATTACTGGAAAGCAAGCTGGAAAAAAATTCGACGAGCGATTTGACAAGCTGGCCAACATGGTAACCATTCTGGCCGGAGCACTCGCCAAGTTCAAAGAGACGATTGGCGGGAAGGTAACATCCCTGGAATATAGCCTTACGCGTGTTCCGCACAGCTCCCCAGGTCCCACGCGGCCTCCTCCCTACGCTCGTACGCATGCAGTGAAGGCCGCCACGATTCTGAGCAACGAGATTGAACAAAACACAGCTCGCAATGATAACGACAAGACGTAATAACAGCTACCGCATATGCAGTGGAACTGTAGGGGGTACATATCCAAAAGAGGATTATTACACCAGCGCCTACATTTTCTGTATCATAATTCACAGCCAACGCCCGATGTAATCGCCCTACAAGAAACAGAAGTTCCGGCCAAACTCTCAGGGTATGAAGCGTATCACTCGACCGCAGCTGACACAGACGCCCCACAGAAGCAACGGGTAACAACATTGCTGCACAGAAATATCCCCGCCAAACAACTGTACGTCAACAGCCCTGGCCCTGAATACGTATTTTTAGAAATTCTTCCTACGTCTGCCCGGCACGTCCAGAGATTGTACATTTTAAATGTGTACAGCGCACCCAAACAGTCGCGCAACCTCACGCAGCTACTACACCAAGCCCTCCACACGTCCCGTGGACACCCGTTGGCCATTTTGGATGACTTCAATGCTCCACACCCAGCATGGGGCTACACAAGGCCAACTAAAAAGGGCAGAAAGTCTGCGAGGCCATACAACAACTCAATTTGACACTTCTGACGGATCCGGCACACCCAACGAGGCGAGGCAACAGTGTCCAACGAGACACCACCCCTGATCTCACACTCGTATATAATGCTCCAAGCGCTACGTGGACAAACACCTTTAAAGACTTGGGCAGTGACCACTTCATCTTGGAGACTACGCTTACAGCAGGACCGTCTAAACCCACCGGCCGGAAGCACAAGATAGTAAACTGGGACACGTTCCGTAAACTAAGGCGGGTGCCGGACACAGAAGAAGAGGACCCTACCATCGAGGACTTGGACACATGGGTGCAAAGTTTAAAAATGACGTTGACCTGTCCACGCACGTAGTACCGGAAGAGGCTAGTCTTGAAAATATAGACTCACGACTTCTGCACATGTGGGAGGCCAAAGACAGTATACAGAAGAGGCTCCGCACGCAGCGGCATAACCGCTCCTTGCGCAGAAGGCTCGCTAGACTAAACAAGGAAATCGAAAAACACGCCGCGTACCTCACCAACCAACAATGGAACACTTTGTGTGATCGGATGGAGGTGCAGATGAATACCCCCAAAACATGGCACACCATCCGCTGCCTATTAAACCCAGAGGGAAGACGCGTTACTCAGCGTAACAACCTACTGAGTATTCTACACGCGCATCAAGGAGATGGAACCGCATTACTGCAAAAGCTGCAGGACCTCTACATTCAGACTGCCCCCTCAGAACCAGCTAGGCCATATGCCGGTAAACCCAACCTCGAGCTGGACAGACCCATCACCAAAGCAGAAGTGTATGAGGCTATCTCTCATCTCAACACGCGATCTGCACCAGGCCCTGATGGTATTACCAATCGTGTAATCACCAACCTTGATGACTCGTCCATACAGGCTCTTACCGCCTACATGAACAAGGTGTGGAACACGGGAAACCTTCCCCCCACGTGGAAAAGCGCCCTGATTAAGCTCATTCCCAAACCTGGAAAGGCTCTAAAGTTAGAGAACTTGAGGCCTATTTCACTGACCTCTTGCCTCGGGAAGCTGATGGAGCATGTTGTTTAGACCCGTCTCAACCACCACATGGACACGCATCAACTTTTCCCGCACACCATGGTGGGTTTCCGGTCTTCCCTATAAACCCGCAAGACGTGATGTTACAACTTCAACATCAAATAATTGACAACCCGGGCGTGTCCCCACTTGATTCTCGAGTCATAATGGGGCTTGACTTGACTAAAGCCTTTGACTGTGTGGCCCACAGTGCCATCCTTCATAATCTCAGTGACTTAAATGTGGGAAACAAGGCGTACAACTACATCGCCGACTTTCTGACCCAAAGGACCGCCCGAATAACGGTACAGGACCTCAAATCTGACCTTATAAGTCTGGGTAGCCGTGGCACCCCACAGGGGTCGGTCTTATCACCATTTCTATTTAATGTGGCCATGATTAAGTTACCTCCCCTACTACAGCGAATTTCTGACGTTCATCACAGCCTCTACGCTGATGATATAACAATCTGGACCGCAGGAGGCAGGGACGGAGACATTCAAGAAAGACTACAAGAGGCTGCCACGATTGTTGAAAACTACGTCTCCTCACGCGGACTCGCGTGTTCGCCTCAGAAGTCGGAGATCCTCTTCTTCAGACCCACCACAGCCGGTCGAAGGCCGAGAAATGATCCGGATATACAGGTTCAGTTACAGGGAAGATGCATTCCTCGAACAGAGTGTATGCGTATTCTCGGTCTCCGCATACAGGAAACGGGAACCAATACGGTCACAATACGGGCCCTGCAAAACACGGCAACTCAAATTAGTAGGCTAATTGCAAGAATAGCCAACAGACACCATGGGCTCAAAGAGGGCAACATCCTACGTCTCGTGCATGCTTTCATTATAAGCAGAATTACCTACGTCACCCCGTACCTCAAGCTCACTCGAACAGAGAAAGAAAAAATTGAGCGTATTATACGCAAAGCCATCAAGTTGGCAGTGGGCATCCCAATCTCAGGGCCCCTAACGAACGACTGATGGAGATGGGCATACACAACACCCTAGACGAACTCGTCGAAGCCCAGCGAACAGCACAGTACAACAGACTAGCCGCAAGCGCCACCGGAAGAGCCATCTTAGATCTTCTCCGCATCTCCTATGCAGACCAACACGGAACAAAAATTTTGCTTGGGGACGAGTTACGCGCGCACCTCAGTGTGGCCCCTTTACCTAAAAATATGCATCCGGAGCATCATCAAGAGAGACGGCTGGCCCGAGCCACGGCACTTCACAAGCAGTACCACTCCAACTCAGAGGTCTGCTACGTTGACGCGGCGGACTACCCCAGACGAAGAGCGGCAGTGGCTGTTGTAGTAAACCAGCAGGGCAATACGGTCGCATCATGCTCCGTCACAGAGGCTAATCCCGAAATTGGGGAAGAAGTAGCCATCGCTCTGGCCGTTGCGGGCACGTCGGCCACGACCATTATCTCCGACTCCAAGACCGCACTGCGAAATTATTTACGAGGGAGAATATCCAAAGCTGCAGCCAAGATAATTCAAAGCAAACCAATCCTGCCCTCACGACATATCCGTTTGATATGGACACCAGCACACTCGTCTCTCCCGGGAAACGAGATGGCACACGAAGCGGCCCGAGGATTCAGCTACCAGGCCGACCTCGAAGACAACGTGCCGTCATCGAGGGGGGGGAGGGACAGGCTGGCTACATATCAAGAAATTACCCAGCATTATAGATTAGGCCGACGCACACTTCCAGCCGCTCATCGTACACTTAGCAGAAGGCAATCGGTTGCATGGCGCAGGGTACAATCGAACACCTTCCCACACCCCGCCCTGTGCCACCGCCTTTTTCCAGAAATATACACAGATAAGTGCAAGTGGTGCGGCGCCGCAGCCGCCACGCTCCAACACATGGTTTGGGCGTGTCCCAGTAAACCGGAGACACCACAGGTGTACGCATTACGAGGCACGAGCAATGGGAGGCCGCGCTGCTTAGCTCCCAACCCGACGTCCAAACAGCAGTCGTCCAGCTGGCGGAAGACGCCGCCAGGGCCCATGGGTTCCTGACCGCCGTCTGAAGGGACGAGGACACTGCCACTCCCAAGCAGTGACTCCGTCTTAACAGAGACGACTATAATAAAGTTTTTTCATCATCATCATGTATGGGGCCCATAAAGGCAGTCCGTGAAGGGGAGAGCAGTCCTGGTCTGGCAACCCTAGGGACCAAGAAAAAACCTGGGCTCGAGCCCGCGGCGCGAGCGCGCAAGGGTTTGTATACCCAGAGCGGGCTGACAGATCCACGGCCTTTACGGATGGTGCGAGCAAATCAACAGAGGGCAGCTCTGGTCTGGTAACCATGGTAGCCCAGCGAAAAAATGGCGGGAAAATCTGCGGGTACGCCAGCCGAAATGCTACTAAAAATTTCTTGCAAGAAAAATGTAAAAAGCTAGACATACTTTTTGTGTGAAAGAAATTATCTTGAATGCTCCTGATTGTTTTGTGGACTAACAAAGCGCTTCGTAAAGGCATTCGCAACGGTTTTATATACAACTAAACTGATCAAGCAGCCGTTGTAAAAGTAGTTGATTTAGTCAGAGCATGGAAGTGTTCAGAAATATTGTCCTAAAAGAAATTGGCTAAATGCGACACTTTCATCCTTGTGAAATTCAACCCACTAAAGCATGCGACATCCACCACCCCCATCCTTCCCCGTTTATTGCAGGTAAGCCGTTCCACAGAAGATATCAGGTCCTGGACAATCCAGCTACTCCAGCTCTGCAAAGAAATGAACATTTTCTGCATCCGACAGTAAGCAGGCAAAGCAATTAAACGAACAACCATTTGTGCGCACTGTTTATAAATGAATTTTGCTGCCAACTGACGCTGATAATTAAGCAAGGGTGCGAAAGGCTGCAAGGCTGAAACTAAGCAAGGCTGCGTCGTGGCGCCTGGGCTCACTTTTTTTGCCCAAATTAGTGTTTTTGTGCTGCTGCACAGCGCGACTGAGTCATCTGCTTGCGTTGCATGCAGTAGTCGTCCACCGGCCTCAGTACAGTTAACGTACTGCGGCTGAACTCCAATGGCTGAACAATGGCCGAACTTCCGGCCGCTTTAGGCCGGCTGGAGTCCGATGACCGCATCTGGGCTGTTCTCCGGTGGCCGTACTTCATAATTGCCAGAGCCCTACGGCTGAAATGTGGCCGTATCTACGTACGCCGGTCGAATAGTGGACGGACACTGGCCTTTAGATTGCCATGGGAGTACAGCCGTATACGGCCAAAAGGCCCACATTTGGATACGGGCGAGCACGTCTTCTAGAAAAAGGCCGGACAAAAAATCACCGGCCAAAGTACACCGGCTTGAGTTAGGCCGTACAGTCCTGTGCTGCCTGCGGCCTGGGTTGGCCCCCGGGCAGTGCTAGGGAGCGGGACCAAGTACCTGAGGCGCTGGGTACATACCTAGGGGCCTCGGGGCTGTACAGTGCACTCCATTTCAACTTCGCCTAACTGCCAAGATTGTGGTGGAGTGCTACTGCTGAAGCAGCTTCTCTACTTGTGTGTGCGTGTGGGTGTGTCCCCTTTTAGATGTGTGCTAAGCATTGCCCTTTGTAGTTTCACGGGTTGTCTATATCTGTAGTGTTTCTCTGTAATGCCAATTTCTCAAATGTGTAACTCCTTTTTTTTGTTATTCCTTTTTTCTTTTGTGTTTTACATTTACTCATGTGTGTGTAATATACATTGTAATGTCAACCTTGTCCCCTACCCTCCTATTCCTATGTATTCTTTCCTTCTATCCCCCACTCCCTACACCAGCAGGCGTTCCGGTGTCCGCCCCCTAGCGAGACAATTTACGGCTCTTGGCGGATGTTAGATTTCCAAAGAACCCAAAATACACACATACATTCCGCAGCCCAAAGCTGTAGTTACGAACAATGTTAATATTTGGGGGGGAAACTCAATAGAGACTCAGATTTATTCCCTTTACCATTATTTCAAATAATAAGTTGTTTTAGGGGTTTGGAAAGCTTTTTAGCGTGCCTATGAAAACGTTGCCTTCGTGGGGAACCAGTGCACCGACCGCCAGCTAGTTTAACAAGAAAAAAGGAAACTTCGCGTTAAACAGTCGTGGACGAGGACAAGATAGGACGCATACAATCGCCCATATCTGTGTATCATGTCTTCGTACAAGTTCGTTTTGTTCCGTCTTTTCGTCGAAAACAACTTTCGCGGCGGCATATTACCCGCTCACTGATACGTCTTTCGACTTCAGCATGAGCAACGGCAGGTGCGATCACACACTACCTGCTGTTTCACCGAACACGGCTACCACAGAACAGGGAGGTTTTCGGCTTCCTTGTAGCTCATAAATGTGTTAATGCATAGTGAAGGAAGCAAGTCCCCCAAACCGCTTAAGCAATTGTCATGCCAAGCCCAAGCCAAAAAGGGGGGTCCTTCCATGAACCCCCCCCCCCCGCAGTTTCGCAGTTTCCTCTCTAGTATATACTTTCTAAGAAACTGTATGACAGCTACAGCAAGATTCGCGGGGCGCGTGTGTAGATAAGGCACCAACCCGGTCGCAATTTCTTCTTTCTTTCTTTTGTTTATTCAATTCAAGATAATTCGAAGCCAGCCTGTATGAGGGCATTGCTTTGCGATGAGTGCGGAGGCGCCATTACGTGGTATTTTTCATATTTCGCCGGTTTTCTTTATCAGTCAGAATAAATGCTTACACTATTAGTTCGTAGCTGAAAATAGCGCAAGTTCAGCTACGAACAAATGCCTCATTGACACTTTACGGATTAGTACAGTACCTCTCGCCTTAGATAATTATTAACAATTATTACTTAGGTCTCATTAATGAAAAAATCCTGCCGGCTTCTCCCCAGTACTGCAATTATTGTGCACTAGGTTTTCTTGCAGTTACGCCATTACTCATTTTTACTCTTGGTGCATGATAGCTCGGACACCCTGTATATAAATAAGTTGTAGTAGGCCATTACCACCTCGGTGAACAGGATGCTTTAAAATGACAGCTGGCAGCGTGCATATAGTTCTGTATTAAAAACCGGTTACAATTATAGGCTCGCCATTTTCCACTGTATGACGCTACTGCAAACATCAGTGCTCCCACTCTTGCGAACTAAGATATGAATAGGGTGCGGAGTTGTCGGTCCACACAGTGCAAGGTACACGCATTTATAAAAAGGGTTTTGTCGAAGCAACCTACAGAAGGTGCTTTCTGTATTCTTAAAGTTGCAGTAGTGCTTCAAGGCATGTTATCAATGAAGCACTGAAATTTACAGCAACTACAGGTTCTCAAGGTTCCTTGAGAACAGAAACCTGCACTATTATGTGTTATGAATCTATACAGAGTATGTTTGGGATATTTCCATTAAATTGCTAAGACAAAACCTCCAGCAAAGCACGCTAAAAAACAGTGAGTTACAGGAGAGTTGCAAGCTTGGCTAGTTGGAAAGACATTCTTGGATAAAACCAGCGCGAACTGAGACAAAGACGAAGACCAAAGGTTGTGATGTTAACCACAGGAACCGATATGTCACCGGCGCATCGTGGAGCTGTGTACATTAGGGATGCACATACTTTTCCAGTTTTGTGTTCTGTTGGTCAGTGGTGTGATAAATTTCAGTGTAAGGTAGTTTGGTTCTCTCTTGGCTGCAATGATCTCTACTGCTACGTACTTGCATATTAAAGTTGCGATGGCTTTGATTTCTTCATTCTTCCTATGTTGAATAACGAGTCATGGCTCGTATCAGCCCTGTTTCCTGTAAATGCGTCACACCCGTTTCATTTTCATACAGTGTGTGAGACCTATTTTGTATCGAAACATCGGCAGTTCCATTACAGAAAAATTGGTCCTGGTCGAGGATTCGATCCTGGGACCAGCACCTGACTAGGGCAGTCGTCGTACCGACTGAGCTAACCAAGAGGCTAGCCGTTTGTAGAGCAAGAAGGAAGTGATCAAGAACTCGAAGTGATGACAGACGTTAGTTTACCAAATATAGTGGAAATTTCCAAGGTGTAGTAAGCTTGTGGGAAAGAACATTTCACATCCGCTTCAATGCAACCGTAAGGCTGTAAAGAAAAGCTGTACATGTTGCTCACAATAGCACTACAGGTGTCTCAGAAATTTCGCATTTGAAGAAAAATTCGTCCTGTTCAAGGATTCGGGATCGTAACTCTACGGCTGCATGGAGGTCAGTGTCAGTTGTTTTTTTGCACATACTAACTGTACTTTGGAGAGTTCTCAAAAATTGGGTGAATTACACCGGTCCATTACTCCGAGCTTTTCATCAAGTCACTCTCGCGCTGCTACCGGCAGCATCATGATTACCTTAGTTGGTAGAGGGACATCCCTAGCTAGGCGGTAGACCTGATTCGAAACCTAGAGGAGCAGGACTTTTTATTCAAGGGCAAAGCTTCTGAGACAGCGGTACGACTTTCCGATTGAGCTATACCGCTGCATTGAGCTGGACGCCAGAAATTCCTTTACTGAGCAGGCAATAAAAAACATAAAAAATTATTGCTTAATGGCTCCCTCTAAGCCCCTTGACGTTGCTCTGTCAACGTCAAGGGGCAAAAACGACTAGCTTGTAGCTCACCGACCCTTCCCTAGTTTGAAGCTGAGCACAGCTCCTGTAATATTTATTTATGAAGAACGAATCCATTAGGCGAGTCGCTTCAAGCAAATGATATCAGCCAGACATAAACACGTTCCCTTTCCCGCTTCGACCTCCACCTCACAGTCCACGCGGGTTGCACTTTTAAATGAAAATTGAAAGCGTAGGCTTTTACAAACATCACGGCGTTAGCTTATTATATTGAGTATGTGCCTACTGAAGCACGAAGTACAGCCCAGGAAGCCTCCCTACCGTTTTTGACATCCACCTTGCTGTGTCGGACGATTGGTTGGTTTCACAGCGCAAAACTTGAATGCGTCGACGAGTCGTACGTTTGTTGTTGATCCGATCGTCACTCGAAGTATCCTGATCGGGTTCCCACATGCACACTCCGCCACATGTCATCACCGTGAAGCGAATGCCCGCACAACACAATGCGTCAGGAACAGTATTGGTTGATTGTGATGATTCATTCCTTTCTTGTATGCCCATTCAAAGTCAAGGTCGTAACTTTTTTGAAAAATGCACGCGACCCACCACGTTTTTTATATCGGAGCTCTTTCGTGCTGCACGCCTGCCGGGAGCTGCAGCCATCTTAACGACTGCCCTGTTGTTTGTGCCGAGATCTCGCGAGAGGCTCGTCCTTTAACTCCGCTCATAGACAGAGCTTTCCCCACTATGAATATCCTTAGCTGGAATTTTCTTGTTGGGTTTGTGCTTAACTGTGTCCTTGGTCGCAGCAATGGTATGTCATCGCTTCGTATTTACGCCGTCACTTGGTTGACGGAGTGTTTAGGCGTATAGTGTTTTATACCCTCCGCAGCACGGAGTAAACTTTGTACTGCTGGAGGGTTTACCCGAACATACACCCTTGAAACTCCCTATCCGGATGTTTTCATTTAGTGTGCGGGAAGTTGTCGTTAAAATTGTCTTGTCGATACAGTTCTTGTTGGGGATGTTCTGTGATAGGCGCTGCAGTGTCATATTCGCTGCTTGATTTTGCTTGTTAAGTTTACAATGTACCGTTCGTTTAAACCGACTCGCCCGTACTTCTTTTGCAACACCTTTAGTGAACGCTTTGCTCACAAGTTCTTTGCTTTTAATGCATGTCCGCACAGGTAGAGGGGAGCGCAATTAAACGCAGAAGACGGGGAAATTGCTTGCGACGCAGTTACACGACTCAACATATTTGTTTCGACTGGCGACATAGAATGGCTTTTCGAGAAATTAGATAGTCACAAACCACCGTGCTTGTGACCGTTTATGGCCGTCAAGTGGTTTTAGAGTGTTCTTGGCAGGAAGGATGGCGTTACGCACCACAATAATAAAACTAGAAATATCATTTTCACCTTTGCAGCAAAGTACTGCCAGGTCGGAAATAGCTAAGCAACCTTCATAGTGGATTTTTGTAACTTACAGCCACTGGCCGCGCACTAAGGTTTTTTCGTGTTCTCACTAAGCCAAAAAGATAACGGGCACTTAAAATGTGCTTTTGGGCTTGACAAATGCTTCCACCTATACCTAAGAGAGGTTATTAAGCAAAAATATTTCAATTTTGGTGTCAAGCAACCAGAGTTCAAAATAATAAATTTATCATGGAATCATTATAATAGTGTAGGCTTGCATTACTCAGCACACATAAATAAAGACAAACGTCACTCGTAATACTGCTGCACGAAAAAGCCGCTAAAAGACGAATGATTGTATGATATATTACCAAATATTTTGAAAAATAAAAGCTCCTCCGTGCCCATGCCAATTACTGGACCATATGCTTATTGGAACATGGCTGAACAGTTGGTAATTGTTTTTGCAAGTTTTCAATCGCCGGCGAAAGTAACAACTTTACGGGTCGCTTCCCTGCATTCTGTTTATGCTGCGCCACATTCTGCAGTGTTATTGTAATCCGAATATTGTTAGAAAACGTTTTACAGAACAAATGCAGAGACTGGCGTTTTGTCTGTCGGGGCGTTTCGTTCGCAACAGCGGCACTGTCCTTAGATCGCGTCTGCAGGCCGCTTGGGTGCAGCTATATTCGTCACTCATTTATCTCCGAAACTACGCTAGAAGAACGTATCACGAACACTATCCTAATGAAGACCTGGGAATTCAAATAAGCGGGTATTGTACGTGCTGCATCTTGAAAATATGCCCTTAAGAGACAAGATAATATAAAAAAGATTTATAAGATGTTGCATGCGAAATTTCTACACTTTTATGTGATGTCACTGCGAAAAAATACTGAAAATAAAAGCCTTTGCATTTTTAGCTTTGAAATTTTATAGTACTCCGCGTTACGCGGTGCTACAATTATTTTAAAGGTTTTCATAAATGTTTCTATTTCTAATGTGTATTTTATAATTTACGTCATAATATATACTACCGCGGCAATGTCCCTTAAAATCAGTGTAGAATGTGTGCAATATCTACGGTTGCTTTCGAAAGCGGCAGTTTCAATCTCGATAGGGTTGTTCGTTGGTCTCCCTGGTGCAGTTTCGAAATTTACTCGCCACATCAAAATTGTAAATTCAAACTTACCGCGAATGGTTCGTGTCTGCGAACAAAAACTCCCAGGACGCCATATGTATTACAACCGCGAGTCGCCCCAAAGCGGGAGACTTAGGAAACCGAAACTTCCCTGTGTGTGCCATTATGTCTGACCACCAGCCAGTGTGCACGCCTTTGAAAACAGGTGTAGGACTCGTAATTGGGGCTCACGAATTGTTATGCATTTTTAGAGGATTGCTTCATAACAGGCATAATTTTCCAAATCAACACATGACATAGACTTCCAGCTTAATCGCTGCACCACTTGGTATGCATGTTGATGTACTACTTACCAATAGGAAACCATATTCATGCTCATTGAAGTCGAAGTATCAGTGTGTGTGCGTTTATGAATCTGTATCGCTTGGAGATTACCACCGTCTACGCACAAGAAAAATGTACTTTTACCTGAGTGCTGCGTCGTTTCAAAGTCGTGTGGTAAAATTTGCGCTTGTCATCCACCTTCAAGGAGTGGAATTGCTCATAATTTCAAAGCACTTAATGATTTTCAATATATGCGCGAAGTTTTAAAGATCGCTACGTCAAGTAGTAGACCCTCTATTATTATTACGGCCGTACAACGTCTCCATCCATGACCACAAGGACCACAGCTTCAGATTGTTAAGGAGCTTCAGTTTATAATCTTCATTGCGAAAGAACAGATTCTTCCGGAATGTCTTGTCTTTTCAAAATATATTTGCAATATCGTTCTCTTAGAAACAAAACACGCACAAAATATGCAATCAATCGACTATAGGGCGCCCGATCGAGTTAGAAGCTTCTTCACAGTATGGTGAAAGAGTTACTACTGCTGCTCATATTTGAATTGTAAAGGAACACTATAGTGATTTGTCAACATTGCGGGATTAATGGCGCGAATTGTGGTCTGGAGTCTAAAGACCATCTTTCGACCACTCTCGCTGTGTTTACGCGGATTTATTCAGTTAAAAATCCACCCGAAAATGCTATCCTCCTCTCGGCATTCTCCTTCCCGATTTCGTATCACTTTTCGCATGGCGTCAAAACCAGATGGCTTGCCTTGACTGTGTTACTACACGGATCCCCGACGCTCCGTGAGAATCAGTCACCCCAGCGTTTGTTCAGACGGCCAAAGAAGGTTGTAAGATTTCGTACGCTCAATTAAAACGAAGACACGGCCCGTTTGTGTTCGTGCACATGCCACTATTCGCTTACTGGTACGGTAGTAGAAAATTCTAAGGCCAATTGAAGGCGGGAGAAGTTTCAGCAAAGTTAACTCAGGTACTACGGAAATAATATCAACCGACACTTTTCTAGTACAGCGTGAAACCAAGGTGCAGGAAGCAGCTTTTGGCTGGGTGAACTATGGAACCGGTCAGCAGCACGACCACACATCTGCGAACGCTTTTCTCTCTAAGCAATGCTGTCGCTAGAGAGGAGATATTTGGGAAAATTTTGTGGGACGCTTACTGCTCGAGCGCTGTCCAAGAATTGGTAATCTATGCCGCTTGGAATGCTAAGAGAATGAAAATGTTAGCAGGCAATATATTAAACACTCCATATTCCATACCCTGTCGGCGCTGCGTTCTGGCGGAGTGGTCGCGCAGTACGAATGTATTAAAATTGGCAAGTGAGAATATTCGATAGCGAAAGTTTTTGTTTGTTATTTCTTAAAGCTTATTTGTTTGTTTTGGGCTTTGTATTTTCTTGTGAATCCAAATTTTTTGCAATGTAACGTTAATTCTGCACGAGCGAGTTCGGAAAAGGCATGAACAGTGAGAGTGGCGTGCTTGCGAATTCTCGTTTGCGTGGTGCTGCCAAGCAGCGACGGCTTGGGGGCACCGTCCCCCCTTGACCGACCCTCGTCTTTGGGCGAACATACATCTTACTATACAGGCCCGAGCCAGGCAAGCTGCAGAGGGAGGAGGGTAAGCTCATCGGATTTGAGCGTCTCGAATGACGCTGAGGCCTTTCATCCGCTGCGTAAGCATCGGCTAGTGCTTGTTCCATTCTAAGCAAGCGGGGCTGGTAGGGTCATTTGATGCATTTTACAGCGGAAAACATGGATGACGCGCGATTACTGAGATATTGAGAATTCCCAATCAATAATAAAGCAGGAGGCCAAGCATGATGTTTCACAAAACCGAAACCGAAGCTGGTTTCAATTGTAATCCTGGACATCGACAATCTCACTAAAACTCATACAGACGTCACGGCTTAGTTGGTGCAGTCGACGCAGACCGCGCCTGGTAGGTTTCCGTCTTTCGGCCTTTATAAAATAAAAACCACCTTACCTACCGGATAAACAAAAAAAGTGTGTTTATTTGTGCCAGTCAACGCAGTACAACCAAGAACAGGACCTTGACAATCTCAGTTCAGTGTCCCGTTAATAGTAGTGTTAGCTACGTAAAGTTCGATTTCTGTTTCGCCATTTCTATTTTCTATTTTCCCGCATTCATATACTAAAGCCTGGAAATAAGGTTTCTGTAATTTCAGCGCTTTGGAATCCTGTCTGGCGTAAAGGATGAAGATTGAAACTAATATAGTCTGCATTTAGGACAGGCAACCTGTCGCGCTCTGGTGTCGCCTCGCGTATAGGCTTTGAAAAACTCTCGGATGATCAATGCCAATTTCGTAAGTACATTACCAGATTTATGCAATGCACATGTCTAAATTTCAGTTTTTCGCACAATTTAGGCAAATTGAGCGAGAAAAGCTAATTTCACTAGTGCCGTTTCTCTCCCACTTTTACACCCCCCCCCCCCCGCTATGATTTTTGACGCCAGATTTGACGATGTATCAGTAACTCCGCATGGAGAAATAAAATTGCTAGCATGTAACCCTGTGCGTGAAATCCAAAACGCCTATAAAAAATCCTTAGGTTCCCCATCGTAGAAAAAGGTGCAAGTGGTAGCAGTACTGTTTTTTTGTGTGGTTCGGTGCAGCAACTTTCCATGCTGTGAAGGGATTGTAGAAAACGAAACACGTTTGAGTTCGCATTTTGGGTGGAGCAGACTTTCCAATGTAGGAGTTGAGTGAGTTACCCCGCATCACCTCAGGCCTTGCTGTCTGCGGACATAGTTCGCGTCGCGGTACCGCTGAACGTTATGACAGGTCATTAGAAAATGTCCACGACTGCAACGAAGGATTCTGCACTGGATAAGATGGGGTTTTAGGTATCGCCTGCCTGAATGCCGAAGTAAACCGCACAAAAAGGCGAACAAAGGAAGCGAAGAGTCAGGAAAAACGCAATGTAGCAGCCAAGAAGTCTGTGATAAGCACCGTAAGTGGAAGAAGAAATAACCCTTTTGCCTTCAAAAGACACACTTAAATACTCCCGACTAATTTTACCCATGAAATGAGTGGAGATTGGAGACCTAAGAACTGTCCCCGTATCATTTCGCTTCACTACAGATTCCGCCGAAAGAGATGTCGTCTTCTGCAGCCCTTGCATCGCAAGTACCTCTACTGGGCCAGCCCCGCACCATTGCACAAGCTTTGTTTCCTGTCTTGGTCTTGCCATGATAAAAGAAAAGCAAGTATGCTGGTTCAGTTCAGTTTTGTCGCGTTCTCATTGCTCACCCGCAATCTGTTGGCACATCTTCGTGCTGTTTGGCCTGGCGCTCGAGCCACAAGCTGCAGCTTAAACGCGCGTACCTTTGGTATTTGGTAGTCAAAATAGTGTTTTTAACGAGTTTGTTTGGTTTCTTATTGCGAACAATATGGCCACATGTTTTTTAAATCAAGGAAGACCGTATGTATCAGTTTCGTATTTATGTTTTGCATCAAATAAATCTATTCTCTTTCTTTCGCTTAACAATGTTAACAAGGAAGTATGATACCGGGTTTAGTAAGGAAATGTTCTGCCAATATGTTCCCCCTTTGTAGAATTCTTACAACTTGTTGCCTGGCGCCCGAATCCAAAGATATACAGACAGATCACACATTTCGTTTTTAAGTATCCCAAAAAAGACTCTGTTACAAAAGGCCTCCAATATTTCACATCGGTAAAGTTAGTGAAAAACTCTGCCCATTAAGAGTAAGGTACAAAACTTCATTAGGCGGGGGCAGGCAAACCTGTGGAAGCAACAAAACTATTGTGCACTATTTGCGACTAAGCATATCTTGAATAATTAGCTCAGTGAAGCTAGAAAGAACTACAGTTCACCCTCGCAGGCAAAGTAGGCTATCAGGCATTCGAGGGCAGTTTCTGATTGAGCTGTATGGGGTTAGTACTGGCGCCATCAACTGCGTTAAAACTGCGCCCGTTGTTTACCTAAGTAACCTGATATAATAATATTTCTCATAGACATCAATTTTCATAAGCAGTAGAGTGTCATGTAATTTGTTGAATGTAGTTGTGGCAAATACGTGTTATTTCTTTCTTGTAAAATGGGCCGCGCCGGCAACCAGTTGGATCGGGTCGAATCGGCTGCGCCAACCCTTCGCCTCGAAGCTAACCGGGCCAGCACACCGGGTTAGTCGAAGGTCCAAGTTCCAAGCTCACGCGCGTTGCTGTAGGGTAGGTCGCCGTATAGGGGAGAGAATAGACTCTTATAATCAATACTGCGATGGACGACTGTGTGGTGCGGAAGTATCCGATATCTTCCTCGCTTTAGACTCCAGTCAGGACACTGAGATCCAACTCCAAGTTGGATGAGTGCAAATTCAACCCCGAGAAGGGAGGGGATATAGGCTTCGTCTCTTCATTACTTCTTATACGTATGCCCTGTTCAGAGGACTGTGGTTTCTTGAACTGTCAGAGTGGAAGATGGGTCGTAGAGTGTAAGATGCAATCTTGCACCGCTTGCTTATGTCCGTGTGCCAAACGTATACTTTCCATGACCCAGGGCGTTGTGAGGATCGCTATTTGATCCTAACCTGCGACATGCAATTGTTAGCCCTTTGTTTTTTACACTGTCGCAATGCGGAATTCACCAAAAGATACCGCCGACCAAACATTGCGGTCACTCTTACCTACACATTTTTACTGGAAAACGTTGCGACATCAGTTGACACCGGTTAGTAAAATTTAAAATTCAGTCTTCGAATTCAAGAATTTTGTGTGCAACGCCGTAAGAATAGTTTGCAACCCATTTCAGTCACACTTGAAATTAACAAGCGGCCGAATCATCATGCATAGTTGTGGAAGTGACGACCTGAGCTGACAATGTCACTATATCATCGATAAAGTGTCGACATCACTGACACTTAAATTTTGATATTCTTTCAGAACAAATCTACCTGACCAACTAAATAGGAATTACTCAGTTGATAGATTGCGGTGTTTGTGCTCCCCACTGTGGAATCCCCTTGTTGAAAAATACAGCTTCCGTAAAGCCGTTCCTACACAATGTCAAAGAATTTTCACTGAACATAACAAATCTGGGATCTCGTAAAACAATCCGACAATACTTGAAGCAAACCCCCAGTGTACGCGCGTCTCTTTTTTGAGAGCGCTACCGTATCAAATATCAATGTAAGATCTTGAACATGAACGTGAGCAACTGTATTCACTGTTCCAATAAAACAACTTCAATAAACCACGTGAGTTTGAATAAATTATCGCGGGTGCCTTGGAAAATGAAGCTCACCAATCAAGCTATACCTAGGGGGTAGAAAGCCAAAGTAGGGTCGTATTGTTTGCCAGCACTGCGTCTGCGATCACGCAGGGTAGTTGTGCTTCCTGTAAAGTAGCGCTCTTTTCATCTGAAATAACATTCATACTCAAGGCCTTTTATTAAAATATTACAAGAAGAGTTAAATAAATGGAGTAGTGGTCGTACGCACACTGATCAAAACCTTTGACAAACAGGAGCAAAATTTTTAAAGCAGATTTGAAGCTTCCTTGAGCATTTCATGGGCTAACGCAACAATGCGGGCCGAATAATTCATATGCAATATTTTGCGTCAGATGCGCAAACCATGAAGCATTAGCGTATAAGCTCTGTTACCAACATATTTTCTTCCAACCGTTATGAATCTTTCTTCGAAGCTTTGTAATAATACTGAAGAGTAATATTATTAGCCCCGAACTCGTCACGGCCAATGCATTGTAAGTTTACTTCAAACAACCATGCGGCTTATTAACTTATTACTCCGTTGTAAGGATCCCGCCTGCATAAAAAAGGTTAACTGCTGCAAAAAACAGTGGTCGGCAAGGTCAGTTATGAGTTGTTTTATTCAGTATTATCTTGGATCAGACTCAATAGCGATTGCGAGTTTGGGGGTGAATCGGCCCGTTGTGGCCTGTTTAAGAGCGAAGCTGTATTGGGCTGAGCTGCAAAAGATTTGTATGTTTCTTCCCCAAAAGGTCCGCTGCCCGAAGACATAACAAAAAGCACGCTAGGCGCATGTAGGAATTGAAGTCGGGTCGCAAGGATGTACGCCAAATGTTTTACCATGGCCGTATCCTGGCCCGCTGCCTGTTGCGTAAAGAGAGTTAGCCTACTTCGGGCCCATTGAATGTTACTGCGCGTGGTCAGAACAAGTGCACATAGGTACACGGAAGCACTGATAATGTAGGTGCTGTTACGTGAAGTGTGCCCTGTTTGCGTGTCGGAGTAATTCGCACTAAAACAAGAAGAAACCGCAATTATTACAGAGACGCAATTGCAGTGGAGCAGTACAGAAATCCTTGACAAGTATCGGTGGGTGGTCGCTTTCAAACTTACGTAGGCAGACAAAAGTGCCAGAGGTTTTTTTGTGTCCCTGGTGTGAAACTCCCAGCGACTTCTATGATGAGACAAAGCAAACCAATAAGGCATGAGCTGACACCTCAACGATGACGTGGCGCTGTACAAAGAACACATGGTCGTTTAGAGGCGTGATGATGGCCATTGTTTTCGGTATGCGCAATTGCATAAACGATTTTAAGATGACAAACGGCCGGATTTTTTTACGGCGACTCGTCCGAGATTACCCCTACACAGTAGGTATTCATGTTGTAGCACAACTCCTGTGAGCGTCATTTACCGCTCCGTGGCTATTCCACCTTTACATAGTAATTTTTCAATCATTCATTTAGGGTCTGCAACTTTTGCCATACAGACGTGAACAATCATACAGTCCATATGAGGGGGTTCTTATACGCACAACTCTACTGCTCTACTGTAAAAGCAAAATTTTTTACAGCATGAAGTCTATATTTCAAGGTTAAAGAATTTTTACGGGTTCTTTTTCTTGCATATGGATGGCTTTCTTCGGTTTTTAAATGTTATTCTAACGTATGTGAGGGCAGCTTATTAGACTGGCGTTTTTATTTTTTTGGTTCTTCTCCAGTTTCTGCGTTTTGTAAAGTGGTTTTTTTATATTTCTTGAACCAATATCTCCATTTGCGCTATCACAACAAGCCTGTTACTTTGGCCTATTATGCATGACTTCCAGGCACAGGGCTTGCAATGGTTGTGCTTTTTTGCGGCACTTTAGTGCTTTCGCTTCTATTGGCTCTGTTTTTTTTTTTCAAATGCATGCCGTGGATGTGGATGGCAGTGAATAACGCATAGACTTCTTTTTTACTTCACTGTAATTTTACTCTCTAATCAATTTTTATTTTACCCTTCTTCGACCAATAATCTGCATTTGCGCTGTGATAATGTTTCGAAGTATCTGCTTTGCCAATTATATATTCGCGCTGGTCACGGGCATGGTGTGGATTTTGATTTTTCCCATTTTTTCTGAGTTTTGCTTTGTGTTCGTTGGGAGGGATTAGACTACGTTTTTCTTGTTTGATGGTGGCGTAGAAGAGAAGCAATTGTGATTACGTTTTGTCGCTTTCATTTTATTCTATTCATTTTCCTAACCATTTGACTGAACATGCAAGAATAAAGTGATTTATGTGTTCACCTTGCCGATGACGCATTTTTGCGGAGATACAGCACAGTACACAACTGGTGCCATTGTACTCTAGAAAAATCCCTACGAATTTAGATATTAGATGGTTCCATATTAGGGAAATGCATGCAAACAAATGCTCGTACAAAAATATAAGATTACGCTCCACTTCCCTGGGAAGATTAACGCGAAAGTGGGTCAGTAAATTTTCTTTTTTGCATAAATTAGTCTCGCAAATCGAATTGAATTGGGGTGTCTTCTTCCTTGTGGGGTTTTTGGGCGCAAGGACATCTAAGGCCAAGAGCGCCATTGCTATGATGAGATAAAAATGTGTTGATAAAATGAGTGCAAATAGTGCATCAAATTACTTCAGTGTAAAGGGGCCGGATCCAAAAGATGAGTCAGGAGAGTGATGAGGCATGGAATGAGTGAACGGTGTATAGGGCCATGGTAAATAGTACACAATGGATGAAGAACCTTATGAGGTGGACGAGAATGCTACTTTATAAAACAAGCCTCCTTTAAAAAACCTATATCACCAAGGTATTCTAGAAGTCTGCTGAAATCGAACACAGGACCATCTGATAACAACATTTCAATGTGCCGTGGCATATTCTTACGATACATTTTTTGGGGAATAGCGTCTCCTTTCCGGTTCCATGGCCGAGCACTCAACCAAAACATGGAGGACTGAAAGACCATCGCCACATCTGGCGCAATTCGGCGGCTGGTCACCAGTCAGGAGGTAGGAATGCGTGCCATGTGTGTATCCTATCCGTAGTTCGCATCGCCAGGCCTCGAAGGACATTCTTTTTACCCTGGCAGCTGATCGGTCAATTATAGATGGTATCAAGTGAACCTTGTTAATTACTTCTCCGTCCCATTCTTCTGCTTGAAAGGGCCGTGAGAACGCTGAGTGAGTCTGTGAAGATAACAGAATTATGTGTTTTGCTTGTGATAATGTGGTCCACAGCCAGATATACTCTGTGTGCTTCTGCTGTATATATGGTTGTGTTTTTATGCATTGTTTTTGCTATTAAAAGATAATGTCTAACAGCTGCAGAGGCTACAGCCGATTTGGTTTTCGATGCATCAGTGAAAAACTGAGCAGCCTTGTACTTGACTTTGAGGTATGCGAAGTGATGTTTGACTTCCAATAGTGAGCCCTTCCTGTGTACTTGTCCACACGAGGTGTCGCATGATATGATTCTTGTATCCCAGTGTGCCACGCCTTCATTTAGGGTCATTTTTATGGTGTCATTCAACGAGATGGAAAGTTTAGTAGAGATAGAAACGATCACCAGTGCAAGCGGTTGAGCTAAGGAAGGTGGATTTGAAAATAGCAGCATTCTTGAGTTAACTCTTTTCAGGGAGTCACACGGGTGCTCCGGCTGTGACGTAACCTTCAGGGCATAAGTAATACCCATAAAAGTTCGCTGGTACTCTAAAGACCAACTGTCTTATTCAGCTCTGAGGCTCAGTACTGGACTAGTGCGGTAGGCCCCTGTGGCCAACCTGATGCCTAGATTTTCAACACAATGTTAGAGGCCGACCCGTAAACCACACATTCATGTTCGATGCCAGACAAAACAAGGCTTTTGTACAGGTATAGTAAAAACTTCTTGTCAGTGCTTCATTTCATGTGCGCAAGTATCTTAAGCACATTCATTGCCTTCAATCACTTCAGTTTCTGATGCTTCAGGTCGGGAGTGAACGAGAGTCTCGAGTCCAAGATGAATCCGAGAAACTTATGTCAGGTTTTAACAGGAAGCAGTTCTCCATTTAAGTAGATGTCTGGTGCAGGGGCAATGCCCTTTTTTTGAGAGCAGTACACAGGCACTTATTGAAGGGTTAAACTTGAAACCCTACTCATCTACCCATTTGGAAAGCTTATTCACTGATGGATTCATTTGGAGCTCACAAAAAGAGAGATTTCAGGACTGGAAGCCAATCTGCACATCACCAACATACATAAATAAAACCTTGTTGGCGGCAGTACAGTGCGTAGGGAATTCATTTTTTCAAGGAAAAGTGTGCAGCTCAGCACACCTTCCTGTGGCACCGCTGTCTCTTGTGTAAATGGCATAGACAGAGTACTGCCTATCCTCACAGGAAATGTCCGAACAGAGAGGTACCTTTCAATTTTTTTAGCATATTTCCTTGTATTCCAAAGGCCCAAAGATCTCTCAGTATACCGAACCGCCAAGTAGAATCATATGCCTTTTCAAGGTGAAAGAATACAGACAAAAAGTACTGTTTATGCGCGAACGCATATCTTATTTGGGACTCCAAGCGTACAAGTTGGTAAAGCGTAGATATTTGTTCGCGAAAGTTACACGGGAAAGTATCCAGGACTCTGCGTGCTTCTAGAAAATGCATTACCTTTGGTTGATCATTTTTTCAAATATTTTGCACAAAAAACTAGTTAGAGCTATAGGTCTGTAGTATGAGGCTACACCTTGGTCCTTTCCTTCTTCAATTTTGGAACAACAATGACCTCTTTCAGCCTTGGAGGGAGATATCGATTGTTCCGGATCCTATTAAAAAGCGACCGTAATGGAAGTTGAGTTTCTGGTAGCAAGTTCTTGGTCATTTCATAGTGAATAATATCAGGTCCAGGTGCTGCTTTACCAGGTGTGTTCAGGTAAACTTTGAACTCAGCAATAGAAAACACAGCATTATATGCCCCAATTGGAAGTGATTTACAATGAAGTTGCAGTTTTCTTCCTTAACTTTCAATTTGAGAACTTGGTTGAAGAAACGTGCCACTGCACTTGATATCGATTCAAATTATGCTCCCGCTGCATGCGCCTGATCTTCCAGAGTGCCACCAGCATTATCAACCAGAGGGCGGGAACAAGTCTGCTGCCCTTGCCGTTTTTTTTTATCCTATTCCATACCTTGTTTTGGTCGGTATAACCACAAATTTCCTCTATGCACTTCTTCCAGCTCTCAGTTTTCGCGGTCCGTCTCACTCTTCCCGATTAGGATTTGATGCGTTTGAAGTTTATGTAGTTTTTAGCTGCTGGAGAGTTAGGGAAAACGCCCATCCTGCATATTGTTTCTTCCTAGCACTTTGGCAGTCCTGATTCCACCAAAGAATCGGCTTTTCTTGGGGAAACCAGAAATTGGCGCGATACATTCACGAGCGGCTTCCATTAAGTGATTTTCGCTAAAGGAAAGGAAACTGTCGATGTCCAGCAAATCTAGATTGTCACAAGGAAGGCGGGTGAGCTGTCGAGACTTTTTCGAGTCAGCAGACTGTGTCTACCCCATCGTGGTACACTGTTCTGCCCGTGTGTCGAGACTACCTTTTCTTTTAGCTCGATTGGAAAGTGGTCGCTTCGATAAGGGTCATCCAGGACGTGCGAGTCCAATAGTGGGAAGAGAGTAGCGGTGCAGAGAGCTAAGTGGACTGATGAGGATGTTTTGTGCGTGGGACTAAAGTATGTGAACTTTTTGTTCAAAACGCAAGCTCCAGTGGAGACTAGTGATTTTTCTATCATTCGCCTTCTTGAGGAGCTGGTTCATTACATTTTCAAACTCAGCTTTCTGCATTCTCTTGTCCGGATTAATGTAACTGGAGCATATTGGTATTAGTCGCTGCAACCATATAACTATCACAGCTACAGCCTCTAGTTCACTCCTGAGTTTAACTTCCTTAGCTGTGGTTGACCTTTGAAGGATAATAGTCACACCACCCGATGGTTGGTTGGTGTTTTGCCTGTCCTTTCTGTATGTGATGTACTGGGGTAAAAAGCCTGTACGTTTGCTGCTTAAGTGGGTTTTTGGAGACACACTGCCAGAGGTGCATGCTCGCAGAGCAGCTCCTTAACATCATCCCAGTTTTTTAGTATCCCCTTGCATTTCCACTGCAGTAGACTAAAAACGCCGCCATTGGTAGTATTGAGACGTTTGTTACTAAAGGCAGGCTGAGGTTGTTAGCTGCCAGAGCTTTTAACAGTAGTGGGCACCTTTGGGAGCTCTGCTTTTTTATCAGTTCCTGGGAGGTAACGCTGCAGGGGTTTGTGGCGACCCCTCGGCGTGATTGACACCGAGGACTGCTCACTTGTGTTCATAACCTCCACAGAAGGCTTTTTTGTTGACGGCTTTAGACATGGGGCCAAGGTAGGCCTCCGGTTCTCCTGTGAGGTTACGTCCGTCTCAGTGATGTTAGCCAGCTGTCCAGACCGCGAGGCTGCTGTTGACACGTTGGCCGTTTTCAGGCCGTCATTTCCTTGAGGTGCAACAGGTGGCGCTGTTTGCACCTGGGGGGCTGAAGATGTCTTCTAAGGCCCTCTCAACGAGGTCCTTTATTGGACAATTGCCGCACGTGGCGCCGCACCCCGACGCGGCACGTCGGCGTATGCTATTTTTGAGTGAAAGCTCCATTCTCGGAAGGTTCTCGGGCACATGAAACAGCCCTCTCTAACGCAAAGACGATTGTGAGTGAGTGAGTGAGTGAGTGAGTGAGTGAGTGAGTGAGTGAGTGAGTGAGTGAGTGAGTGAGTGAGTGAGTGAGTGAGTGAGTGAGTGAGTGAGTGAGTGAGTGAGTGAGTGAGTGAGTGAGTGAGTGAGTGAGTGAGTGAGTGCTTTATTGATATAGAAAATAAAGAAGTGGACTGAGGATATGTTGACATAATTTGGGAGTTAACCAGCATACATCCCAGTCCGGGGGAGGGGAGAGGGGGAATGAAAGGAGATAGTTGAGTACCAATAACGACAGAGAAAGAGTGAGAGAAAGAAAAGGATAAGGAAAGAAAGAGATAAGAAAAAAATAAGATAAGAGAAAAGAAAGAAATAAGAAACAACTTCACCTTGCCAGTTCAGCCGCCTACCACCCCTTCCCGCTAAAGAGAAATCTTTACTACATTTCATGCGAATGCAGCTTACACACTCGGAACGCATTGCAACTGGAATACGCAACACCTGCCCTTCCTCCTCCGATGTACATAATGCTGCACCCCGACTGCATCGGAAATTTCACACCTTTCGTGATGCCCAACCTTTCCTAGACACCAAACTATTGAATCCTTCAATCACACCCCAATCCACCGAACTTGATGCACAGCTATGATGTGAAATTCCAGTTTACTCAATTACAAGTGTTGAATTACGACCTGTTCACTGAATCTTTCGGCGATCGAACTGCAGAGACTGCACGTACTCACTCTATTGCTGTTGCCGTGAACTATTTTTACTGCAGATAGCAAGCACTGCCGCGATAATTCACTCAACGCAGACTTCAAAACTTCGAGTGTTCGTTTTTTTACTCCGTACCCTCTCTCGCCATCCCCGTTTGTTACTGAGCAGTGGTTCACTTTTTTTATAAAGGTTCTTTCCTACTACAGAGGAAGGGCTTTGCAGTCTTCGACATCAGACGCGTTTCTTTGCTAATCGCTTTAACGCTCTCTGCCTTTCTAGTGGCTGCGGCATGTATCCTACAGGAACAGCGCTGCTGGTTCAGTCACCCGTGTAATGAGACAATTTAGGATAATTTAAGTAGTTTTTTCGCCTTCCTTCATTGGCGCTATGATCGCGCCTGCAGTAGCGCTCCCATTTATTTCTTAGCATCAAAGGCCTGTAACCGTGGTTTGACGTATACAATGTCTAACATATATTGGCTAAGATTCCGGCATTAAAGGTTGTAAAGTTCTTTTAAAAGGTTGCAAATTTTATGTTTTTTTTTCTTTCAGACACAATTACTCCAGTCTATTCAACGGCGGCACTTTCTTTTCTTGCTCAAAGCGTTCCCGTCACGCCATTAGAGGCATAACACAGCGGCTCCTTCCATTTTGCATAAATTCTGGTACGCCGTTTCACAAAGTCTCAGGGGGTGGTAGAGCATTACATGGTTTCACAATTTCCTCTACCAGCGAGAACTCTGAAACTGTTGGCTCCAATACGAGGCGTATACTCGGCAATGCTCACTGAAAAGTATTGAATGCACACAATTGCCATCAACACATGCTAGGGTTTTTAAATAACATACTTACGATCTGGCCTAGCGTGAGACGCTCCTTGAAATTGTGTGAAACAATTTTGCAGTCGGGCCTTTTCTCTATTGTCACAAAGAAGAAAGTCCCGAACAAGGTTATCTAATGTAATTGCTCTAAAGTCCGATGGTCGGTGCTCACATGACCTATAACGTGCGGTACACAGAAATCGAATCACCTAAGACCATCACGCGCCGTTCATAGTACGCCTGTGGATGGAATGGATGGAAAGGACCTTATTGAGTAAATCCTGCAATAGGTAAAGCCGGGTTGACGGGCCGACCTCAACGTGGCCGTGCGTTGCATCCTCTTGGGCAGCCCTACTCGACAGATACCCCTTTGCGGACTCCGTGCCTTTCGAGTGCCTTGTGAACATGCTGGATGGCCCACTCTTGATCCGACTTGTTGGTCGAGGTGATGGCGATTTGGAGATCTGCGGGGTATTCTGTGAAGCTGACGCCATCTTGTATGGCTGCACAGTCCCATGGGATGTGCCAGCGATTGGCCGTACCTTGTTTGCAGATGTCGCACTGTGCGTTGGGATAATCGTCGGGGTACATGTGATGGAGGAGCGCTGGTGTGAGCACCGACGCAGTTTGCGGGCGTCGTAGGTGTACTGCTTCTTCCCTACTTAGAGATTTGTGGGGTGAGGAGAATAGCTGGGGAGCAGCCCTCATGTTCTTGAGGATTTCTCCGTATCCAATCGGTGAGTCTTCAGTCGCCGTCCACCATTCCCACTCTGGACGGGCACTTGCGGTGGGGGTGCGGTGAGTGAGAGCGCGCGCTTTTCTGTGGGCCGTCTCATTCTGGTTCGGTGCATACGGTGAACAATATCCCGCAAGGGCGGGGGTTCATCTTAATTCCTTGCGTGGGCCTGGTGAGATTGCTGTTCGATCTATAATGCGGGCGGCTTGGGGGTTTATGAGTCCTTCCGAAGTTGTGGAGGGCTTGTTGAGAATGACTGAGGATAGTGTCGCAGTCCGGTTCGGTCATGGCGAAGGCGATAGCCAACACTTCGGCCGCAGTGGCGTTGTTGCAGTGTGCGCTGGCGGCTTGGGTAGCTTGGCCCGTGCAGGCGTTGATCGCAATGATCACGTATCGGCCGTTGCCGTACTCGGCCGCATCGACGTAGCGGGCGCGGGAGTCGTCCCCATAGTGCTCCACGAGGAACTTGGCCCGGGCTTGACGGCGTTGTTGGTTGTGGTAAGGGTGCATATTCTTAGGTATAGGACTGACGTAAATATTGGCTGAAATCTTGTCGGGGAGGTTGTAAAGGTGTCTTCCCCTGACTTGGGGACCATAGCCGAGGACCTCCAAGATGTGGCGTCCCGTTCTTATGGTTGCGAGGCGTCCGCGCTGGGCAGCGAGTTGTGTTTCGATGATTTCGGCGACGTGGTTGCGAACCCCCAGGTGGCAGAGCGCTCGTTGTCTGTGTACTCGCGTAGTCCGAGTGCCCGTTTGTAGAGCCTGCGTATCATGGCGTCTATCTTGTCCCTTTCAGTTGTGGTCCACGTGGGGTACGCCGCCGTGTAGGCAATGTGGCTGACGGCGAAAGACTGTACTAATCGCATCATGCCGTTCTCCCGCATTCCGGCTCGGGCCGCGAAGACTCGGCGTAGAAGGCGTAAGGTACTTGTTGTTTTGAGTGCAAGCTTCTTCATGAGGTTTATCGTGTCGGCCTTGCTGTGAATGTAATGATAGCAAATATTCCTCCCGTTCATAAGGTTGAGGCTACGCGGAAACAAAAAAGCTTCACGGATGGCCTGCGTTCTTTAGATGGAATGCTGAGATCTAACCGAGCTTTTCTTTTATAGGGTGCTCAAAACAGAAGAACGAATGTTCGAAATGGACCATTAGGAATGTACAGGCAGGAGGGGAGAGACAGAAAGCAAACTTTATTAGGCAGCTCAAGTCCGAGCAGCGAAGTTATGGGTCCTCGAAAGAAGGGGGTGTTTCACGGTCCGCCGACGGTGGAGTACTGGGCGGAGGTGCACAAAGAGTTTAATGTGGGTAGCCAACAGGGACCACACGGCGGCCCGTAGATTTTCGGGAAGGGGGGAGCGGCCCAGGTAGACACGTTTAGGGAGTATCTGGGGGAAAGGGTAAGGAACAGAATCTCGTGCTTAGGGTTTGGAATGTTGTGGCCATAAGATTCTCGCTACAGCTGTCTCCATTGTCCAGGATACCTTCTTGGAGGAGTATGTGAGCAATATGTGAGCTCGGTATGTGATTCACAGTACTGCTACTGACGGTGGCAATCGTCGTAATGGGCAAATCCGATTGAATGGGCACGTGCCCCATTCCATCACTCTTGAGAATCCTTTACTGAGACCCACCAATGCCCATCTGTGTGGTATGAACCAGCATTGCGGAAGCGCAGTGCAGCAGTAAAGCCTCTTCAGATTCAGCTAGAAGACTATGCCAGCCGAAGAATGCTGCATACTTATAGGTACCTAGAAATCTACGTTTCGTGCGACCTATATGTATAGTCCTACTTTCCCGGCGCAAGCCATTTTGGCGCCATTACCTGATCTCAACGGCGAGGTTTTTGCCCATAGGCACATAATTTGTTCGCTTAAAATATATTCCTATAAACTTGCGGCAACCTGACTTCAATGACTGGCGTCCAGCGCCCGTAGAAACAAATCGGAGACAACAGAAGTCAGTCAGGAAACGAAACAAGCAGTATCGAGGAAATGAGGGAGGCACCGACGGGAGCAGGCGGTACACGGAGCTCAGATACAGCGGGTGCACGCGCGATCACACGTGACACGTCAGTGGAAGCACCTGCTGCTCATCGCTCTGTTGTGATTTTGGTTGAAGCTGGCCGAGTTCCGGGGCGGCTGCTTGTTACGTTTCAATTTTGTTCCATGTCCGTGTTTGCGGATAGTTGGTTGCCAAGATGTTTTACCCTCCCGGCCAGGAAAGCTCTCCTTGGTCGGCTACTCTCTCGGCACACGTCACGTCTCTAGACTCCTTCCTTCGGATTGGCATCACCAGTGTTCCGCTGGCTTTGGTCTCTACAAATGGCGAGGTGATCAGGCTCAAAATCTTCAAGACAATCTAAAAATATCTTGAAACGGTAAGCGAGCACAACAGGAACGTGAAGCAGGTGATACCATATGGAAACTTAAAATCATCTTCAAGACCTCAAACAAGGACTGCTTGGCCGACCGTCGCAAATACAGGAGTTCAGGGTGGTTCCGAGTTACCCGTTTTGTGCCCTCCCACCTTGCATGCACGAACGCAATTAACCGCGGTGCTGAGTGGACAAACGTCCAAATGAACTGCTAGATCAATTAGTTACTGGATGCTTCGGTAGTCTCAGTGCACCTCTGCGGCCGTGTGATTGATAACACTACGATCCCAATTGAATCGGGGACAGCTGCACTTGCTGCAACTTCATGCCCGCCAGAAACAAGGTCTGGTTTTTGGTTTACAGGGTTGGAACTTCATCCCCCCGTCATCGGCAATGCCGCGTCTGCTGGCGTTTCGGTCACAATACCGCGTCGTGCAAATCCTCTCCCCGCTGTTCCGTTTGTGGCGCGAGCGCTTGGCTAGCCAGTGTTCTGCTAATGAAGCCTCTTGCAGAGTTTCAGGTTCTGCGCATCCAGCCGACTACTCAAATTGACCATCTTATGCACCTGAAATTAGCGTTCCAGAAGTGTTCCAAAAGAGTCGATGCTCTCGCAAGAAAGAAATGGCGATTCATGAATGAGAGGGCTTATGTATACGCAGGATGGGTCACCCGTCAAACCCCATCAAATGAATCTTCTCTATCAAAGGCTGTAGCTATTGCTTTAAAAGAGGTCTTGCCCGAGGTTTCAGGCCAAATGGTGTTGTCGGTAACGGAGGCAGTATGGAATCTGTTGTCGGCGCATACACAGCAAATGGCGCAGGTCCTGTCTTTAAGGTGATGAATTGCGCTAGTTGGTTCTGCATCTTTGAAAACTGCGCTTGAGGTTACTTAGGACACACTAGTAAGGAATACAGACGGACGACGTGGACAGCACGAGCGCAAACTAACAACTGATTTATTAGAAGTGAAAATTCAAAACATTTAGAAAGGGTTACAAAGTACGAGTGGAAAAGGTTGGGACGGGAATGAAAGCACATTCTTGATAAAAACAGGCGCTAAACATCGTAATCTGTTCAATGGCTCTTTATCTTTGCTTGTCGTACTGAGCTACAGTGTTATCTGCGCTTGGCGCTTTTGTTTACCACACTTACTTGCTATAAACTGCTCTTCATGAATTCTATTTCACGCGGGGCCAGCACGATTGAGCATGAGCGGACGCATTCGGTCTGCTTTGATGAAATGTGATAGGCTTCCCATATTCCGCGTGTCGTCTTGTTGCGTGATCTTGCCAGAACTGAAGTTTCCTGAAACAATGGGTTGCACTCACATTTTTTGCAGTGGGTCGCCAAATTGCCTGAGGGGGCCGCTTGCTCACATGCGTACCGGTGCTCTCTAAGCCTCTCCTTCAGACATCTCCCCGTCTGGCCCACGTATGCTCTGCCGCAGTCCAGAGGAATGTTGTACACTACCCCTACCTGACATTCGACGAACTTATTTTCATGCTTGGTTTTGCAGGCTTTTTTGGTGGCAACCGGTACACCATTTACTTTTGGGCACATCCCTCTAAGTTTGACTGGCGCGGAAAACACCACATTGACATCATGGCGCCCCCCTATTTTCTTAACTTTATGTGTGATTCCCTGTGTATATACGGAACAACAACGCTTTTTTTGTCATGGCTCCTGAGTTCTGGCTGTTTCTTTCTTTCTCTGTTGTTCAAAACTTTTTCTGCAACTGATACTAGCGTGCTGTTTGGGTAGCCTCTTGCTTGTAGACGTTCTACGTGGAGTTTAAAGGTTTCCGTGTACCTGTGCGCATGTGACCGTTTAAGCGCTTGCATCATGCACGCATTTGCGATGGTTCGCTTCACTAACTTGGTGTGCGCCCACTCGTAACGAAGCAGTCCTTTCTCGCCTCTGGTTGGGTACATGTAGCAAGTGTGGCTTTTCTCTGCCTTGATTGTTAGGTCCAAGTACTGTATTGTGCCCTCGTTCGGGATTTCATGAGTGAATTCTAGACCTTTGTGCGCGTCCCTAAACATCTTCAATATCTTATCTACTTCATCAGTGTCGTGCTGCTGGCCCGAACAAACCAGATACTCGTCGACATACCTAAAGCATTTCACTACGGTAGTCCCTCGGAACTTCTGTTCAAGGTTCCTATTTCCTACTGCCAAGAACATGTCTGATAGTGTAGGCGCCAAGCACGACCCGATGCATCCCATCGGCTTGTCTGTACACTGCGCCTTGGTAGTCTACATACAGTGAACTGAGGTACACTTCAAAAAGCTTCATGAAGTTCGCCACGCTAATTCCGCACTGATTTTGAAATTTTACATTTCCATAGGGATCGATGCAGTCCTGAACCGCTCTGAGAGCCAATTTGTGTAGAATATTGTAGTAAAGGTCCCGGACATACACTCAAAAAATCTTGCGCGCATTGCAGCTGCCGGGGTGTTCGCAGTGTGCACCCACAACTTATAGAGATAGTGTAGCCCACAGTTCAGGGGCAAAATACATCATGTCCGCTACGAGAAATCCACTCCAGAAGTCTGCATCTAACGGGGCGGAAGAACAAATTCTGTTAAGACATCAACTATTCAGGTTTCGACTGCTGTCCCTGTGGCTATTAACGGTCAGCCCTGCTCCTCCTATCTTGACTAAGAATATTAGTAATATATGGAAGTTGAATATCCCCAATGTCTGCAGGGCACTCTGTAAGTAAGAGACAACCTTATAGTTCAGAACCACCCAGTTCCCCTTCAGAAGTGCATTCGAAAAAATTAAAAAGGACCAATCGGAACTTAAATTTAAATAGTGTGTTTAGATGCAGCTGTGGGCGCCATCAAGTCCGTTCATGTCCCTACGTATTCTTCCGTAGAATTGTTCAGTAATTGTGGCTCCCACGGATCATAAATTCCTTATAAACCATCGCCCGTGTCTTATTCTTTATCAAGAATGTGGCTTTCCAAGGGCAATCAAGTTCCTCTGCCAAAGTTAAGTGTGTTTTGTGTAGATAGGGCTACAAGAGGTGGTGGGTTATTTATTATTATATTACGGAACTTTTTCAACAAAGCGACATTTTCCTTCCATTACCGCTCGGCAGATTGTGAAGTCATTGCCATTGATATATTTCTTTCTTGGTGTCTACCCTCCTCGTTAGTTAACGCTTAATTCCATAACGGGGTGCTTACAACTAATCCTCTTGATCTTGCCATTTTGTGCTATACGCAAAACATCATAGTGCCCGGGGTCTTTAATTCTCATTATGTTTGTTGGGGTTCAAAAACCGCCATAGGCGGCTGCCATTTATTGGATTCGGCAGCTGAAAATAACTTGGTTGGCTTCGACTCGGGCACTGCAAGATTCTTTAAGGGTCAAACTCAGTAGGATTTAGATTTAAAGTTTAAAGTCGGATTACTTCCTTTTTGGAATATTTTCGTCTACCCATGAGTAGCGACTGTGTACCCATTGTTTTCGATATATCTCTTACCCCCCACGGACCAAATCGTACAGTGAGCTCTTTAAATAACTGTCATATTCAACAGACACAACGCTCGTTTCTCTCGTGACTATCCCACTCCTCTGTGTCCAAGCATGGGGAGACTGCTAACCTATAGCGGGACGATTTAAGGAAATTCGATGGCAAAGACTGGACTACGGCAGCGCCGGTAAAAAGAGGTAGGATGCAATTACTAGTGGCAATCGTCCCGCAGTGTGTAGACGTACTGTCGAGTATAACGCTGATTCTGAAAATGATGATACTGAAGATCGCCATACAAGAAAGGTTTAAATGTACCGTTAGCCCTCCGCAGTCGCAAATTTCTTAGATTGGACTACGGCCGCGCACATCGGAAGGAAAAAGGCCAATGGCAATGCTCTTTGTCCAGCAGTGGGTGGAGGCAGGTTATGTGAAAGATGATTATGATGGTACTGATGATAACCATGACGGAATGTTCTAACTTTGCCGTTACCCATTTCGCAATAGAGAATTCCTTAGACTGCACACGGCTGTGAGGGTCTGGTGAGGTTGGAGGTCAATGGGAGTAAGCTTCGTCCTGCAGAGGAGGGAGGCTAATGTTTTTGATGGTACTGATGATGACGACGATGACGACGACGATGATGATGACGATACCCCGGTAGCCTATATTTACTGGACATCATCATCATCATCGTTATCACCAGCCTATTCATGCCCACTGCAGGGCAAGGACCTCTCCCATTAATCTCCAACTACCCCGGTCCTGTGCTAACTGCAACCAATTTATCCTCGCAAACTTCTTGTTTTTATCTGCTCATCTAACTTTCTGCCGTCCCGTGCAACGCTTACCTTCTCGTTTCTACCCTGGTTTAGTAACGGCCACAACCTCCCATGAATACGCCAATTATTTACTGTAATCCTTCCGCGATAGGAAATTCCTTACACTGGATTAGAGCATAGCAGGTAAGATACGTTGGAGATCAATGGGAATGGCCTTCTTTCTGCAGTGGATAGAGGCTGTTCTCGTTTGTTGCTGTTGATGTTTATGATGATGACGATACGCGGGTAGTTTATATTCACCGCAAACCCTCCGAAGTAGAGAGTTCTTCAAACCAGGTACAGTTTGGCTTCTTTGAAGAACAATGTGAATAATTTTTAGCAGTGGCACAGAAGCTTGAAAATTGAAGCCATGAGGGAGATAAGTGAGTAGCCCTCCCAAAATGTGAGGTCAATCTTCTTTATGTCTTCGACTTTTTATGATAAGCAACTGAATAAAACACTGTCAAAAAAGAAATTGTCAACGCAAGCGCGCATATTCAACAAGGGATTTTTTAACATAAAGTGAAATTATATAGTGGTTCGTGCGCACTACTAATAAAGATGCACGAACACACAAGAAGCAAGTGTGACAATGTCCATTTGATGTTACCGTTCTCTCTGAGAATTGTATGCGTGGTTAGATTTAGCTGCATCTATATTCATAGCCGCGGTCAGTCAGGAAAGCTCAATGTGTGGCAGATGAGGCTTCCCCGTGTACCTGCCACCGATGTCTTCTGTAACTGGATCCCAATGTTTCGCTCTCTGATACTCGGACAGCAGCTGCGCTAACGTGGGGTGAATCCAGTTGTTTTGGTCAGTTCAAACCATGGTCTGGACTTTTATGAGGTCATTTTACCACCTCGACCGTGTCTACTCTCCGTATTGTTTGAACCCTCCACTATGCATATATGGTTAATTTTCTTATGCTTAGGTGTTGTCGAGACGGAAGTCTGTTTTTGCAACTGAAATTGATTCAAAATGTATAGAAAAATAAAAGAAATAAAAATTTACGAAACCCTATTAGTTACTACAGGAAATTCATTGAAGATATCCATAAGTGAACATGACTACGACTACTACGGCGCAATTAGGATGAAAATGCGTAAAGGAGTCCGGTCACGAATGTTTTATGTTCCACGTTTAGTGCTTTTATCAATGCCTAACGGTCTGGCGAACCCGAAACCGCACTTTAAATATTTCTGCGCACGATAAAAAATAACTTTGAACGGCCTGAAAACCGTTTGTCAGAAATTGCCGCGCTTTCATCCCGAAAAGCGCGTATGACGGAATCCCGGCAAGACCACAACGCTTTGTGCGGACGTCAAAACACTGCGGAGGCCGGTGGAGATATTGTTTCGACCGCGCCGCCGCCGGAGCTGAACGGCTGAGCTGCCGGGAAGGTGCTAGGCCTACCATTGAGGCGGAAATTCGACGACCGCTTTCAATAAGAGTTTTGATAGCGACTTCTATTGCGACTCCGGGCTATATTATCGCTTCCTTTTTCGTGTGTGCAACTTTATTTTTGCCAAAAGTGCCTTTCTGTGCAGCGGTTATGCCTGTAGCTCTGGCTACGTGCACCGGTTTGTGAATGCGCCGGCAACCGTTCGCCGCACGCGGGGGTGGCGCGAGTGAAGTGACGTCACGAGTTTTTGACGAGCTCTGTCCGCGTTGCTTCTTTTGGCTACCACGGCATGATGTCACGCTGATGACCATTTGCTGAGTGCTGGTCTGCGTGCTGTTCAGTCGGCCCGATAAATGATGATCCAATTAAATTATGTTTTTCGCGTCGCACGCCGCTCATATTTCAGCCAGGTTATTCTGCTGTGTAAAGGAAGCGAACTGTGAAATAATATCAACGCCAAAAAATGATGTCAGTACTCCTTTAAGGTGGGTAGCGCGTTCACTACAAGTATTCCAAGAAGCCATATTCTGACATGTGACATGTTTCGTATTCTAGGAAAACAATGTCAAGGTACTTACAAAGAAAACATAGAAATAAAGTGCAAATTTAAAGTGCTGCTTTTCTTGCTTCGTATCTATGGAAATCATCTTCTTTTCGTAGAAAGAGAACGGACTGGAGAAACATTTGATAGGAAGCATTCTGCAGACACAAACTCGTTTGCTCCCTTTTTGAGCGCTCCTCGTAAAACCGCTGTTGTAATACCCAATTAAAACACACATATAATCAGTCCAATCTTTTAGAAAGCAACACATCACCACAATTTTTAGTTAGATTCTTTCCAACACCGAAAAAATGCACCTCCTTCCGTTGACTAGAAACTTCTTTGGGAATGTACAGGAGTATAAATATGCTTGCGAGGTTTTAACATGCAATAGTATAGATTATCAGACTTCATCACTGCCACGTCACCTCCGCCTCCCTTTCTTAACTTGTGCTTTCCGTCTCTGGCGCGGACTACACCGACAGCTCGACTACGCGCAATTCACATTGTAGCTTTCCCTCAGTCACAACTTTTCCGGCTGCACTTGTTCTACGCATGTGCCGTAACGTTCATCTGTCACATCGATGGACCTGGCTAATTCTTGTTATGTACAGAAATGGGTCCGCTATCGCGCAGTAGTTATTATTATTTATTACCCTTTTACCGCGGGGCTCCTTTTGGAGTGACACGTGTTCACGGCGAAGATGACACGAAGGTTGGTTTTCGTGTTTGAGTCTGTCCCTAGTCTTTCGCATTAAAACCAATGGCGGTATGCATTTTTTGCTCTTACTTGTGCAGTTACAGCTCATTCTGTCCTGATACACCATAGTAGGAAAAGGTACATAAGATAGCAAAGATACATGCAACAAGTATGCAATGCACTTTAAAGGTGTTAGAAAATGTGGTTACGCAAATATTTCCCAAATTGTTCATTTTACAGTTCATTTTAAAGAGAATTTTCTGCGTGATGGAAAACTTGCTTTAGGCGGATTATATTTATTTTATTGGGGACACGATATCACTGCGTATTCCATGTTGGTGTTTTACTGTACATGTATAGCTACAAACGGACGCAACCGACTCACTAACGGATTGACCGACCGACAGGCTGCTGACTGACTGAAAGGATGATTTACTACTATTAATAAGTTTCTTGTATGTTTAAAGATAAGGGAGAAAAATGGAGTTAATTGGGTTTTCACACGTTATTTTTTTAACGTACGTTAGGTAAAGGAAAACCCTTACCCTGCATATGTACGAGCAGAAAAGGCGGGGAAACATCTTCTAGGTTCAGCCCTACGCTACCACGTAGAGGTAAATTCAGATGTAATTAGTGTTTTTACATAATCCTCAATACATTTCCCACACTTTCACACGTCGATTCACCTTTGTCTTATATTAGTAACCCCAAATATGCACCATTAAAAATTTAAAAATGAGCTTAACAATCCCCCATTACGCGAGCTTGACAATTCGCAATACGCGCTGCACAGAATAAAACATAACAGAAGCTACAGTGGGTAATATTTAAGAATACGTAATCATTGAATATCCCTCAATCAGGAATTTGGGACTGCGGCAAATGGCCATGCCGGGATTCAGATTTATAAGCCCACAACAGGGACTTCCTCGCACGTGCCTCGTATAACACAACAAGCGTGTTTGGCATTCAACCGCCGTGGCTCTACAATTTGCGCGTTTAAGCGTTAAGATTGAGAGCCTGACATTCCACTGTGTTGTCGAATTATATTGTGTATTTCCCGAAATCTTTAATTTTGTTACTCGATGGTGTGTTTATGTCGAAAAAGTATACAAAGTGAACGAACACCCCCCAAAAAAAGCGTGGAGCCGAAATAATAAAAAATAAGGAATTTGGCGGAGCTTCCCAAGTGGCGCAAGGCTGGAGAAACAGCAAAGCTGGTGGCCCCTCGGCCTTCGCTGGATACTGGCCTGTGCACCTCAAGCAGATTTTCTTGCCGCCATTAGTTTTCTAAGACTGGCAGGATCTGATGGGTTTGTCCGCAGATCTTCACATCTCTAGAGTTCCCGAAGCGCAACGGGCTTCGGGAACTCGGCGTCTCTAGCGCGAGCTGTCCTGTGCTCCCCACTTGACGGGTGGGCGCAAGGGAACTGTTTTGTTTGTACTTTTTTAACACCAGAGATGTTTAAGCTGGCGCGTGTGTCCGGTGGCGTTCGGAAAATTTGTTGAAGAAAAATTAACAAAAAAATATTACACCATCTTCCCGTAGGGGAACCCTGAGTAGCATGCGAAGTAGGCATGGGGTCGATTCAAGTGCCCATTAGTTTTCAGTTCGTCGTTTCCGTTAGGTTTAGAGACGTAGCTACCGTTATATTTACCGTTTGGTTTCTATGGTAACTACCAAACTTTTCACTTACCGGAACTAGGAAATGGGAAATTGCATTGCCCCCATGGCTGCTACCATACTATACAGGGTTCCCCTGCGGGAAAATGGTAAATTTTATTGGAGGGGGGCGGCGGGGGCTGTTAGAGTGGAGAGGCATTAAAGAGAGAGAAAGAGACAAAGACGTTGTACGTGGTATGAGTTTGTCTTTATTTAAGCATCATCATCATCATGTTCAACGCAGGTAACTTCGAGCTGTGTTTTCCGTTCCGCTTTGACCATGACCGCCTTATGGCCTGTGAAATGTGAAGTCAAGGGCTGTTTCAGTGGATGAACCCTAACGTTGTTCAAGATGAGGTCGATGCACGTTCCCCGGATGGTTTCGGGCTGCTTGTAATCACGGCCCGCCGAGACTCGCCGACTCAAGCCGCCGCCGATGGCGATGAAACTTCGAAGGCGCGTGAAGCATGCTCGTCTCGTGCCGGCCCAGGAAGACACCGGCAACACTGTCGCTCCACAAGCCCTTAAAGCGGAAGCGTGCTCTAATAAGGCAGCAAATTGGGCGAGTTGGATAGCATTCATGGTGGTAAGCGCGAACGGAAACAACACACGAACAAGAGAATAGACGACACAGGCGCTGTCTAGCAACTGAAATTTTATTGGAAGAACACGTGTTATTTAGGTATCCAAGAAGCGATTAAAAATGATGAAATCGTGAACCAGTCATACACACATATTACGTACGCACTTACCCACACGACTTGTCTAGGAAATCTACTTCCTCATCTCTTAGTGCGATAGACTGGTTCGTCACGCACGTGTCGCCGCTTTTATAATTCTGTAGGCTTCCTCAGTTTCCCTCGTGCGCTGGCTTCTGCTTCTCATCACCACGACCGTTTTTTCCAAAGTCGGGAGCACTACCGCATTCCTTGCAGTGGCGGGACAGGTGTTAGGACGGCACTCCCTTGAGCTACCCAGCATGTTCTCTCAATCGGACATTTAAGTATCGCCCCTTCTGGTCTGTACGCCTCGAGCTTCGCGATCGCTTCACCGCCGGCCGCCGCTTCTCCGCGGCGTTGACGGGATGTGCGCTGCGTGGCTGGTAGGGGCTCGTGCAGTGTTTTGGTCCTCTCTCGCTTCTTTTCGTGTTTTTGCGCCATAAAATAACTTGGTATGGTGACGTCTATAAGTAAAGATTACGTTTAGGTCCCTTAAAAAGCAACTGAGTCTTCATGTCTTCATAGAGCACGCGATCGCCTGCAAGGGCTACCCGGGGACGCGGTTCTGAGCGCATCGTCGCCGCTCTTCCGGGTGTCGGCGACGGTAGCAGCATCTCACCCATGTCACCCCCAAATACGTCAGACACAAATGAATTCTACTGTCGCCTCGTTTAGACCTGATACTGGCACAGTGAGAGATTGGCTTTATTTTGCAGCGCGGACAACGAATGCAGCTTCGTTTCGAATATATACGTCGCAGTAAAATGTTTCGGGGATGTGATTAGCCAATCCCGGACAATAACTTATGCCTTTTACAAGAATGTAAACCATGCGAAAATGTTAAGTATATTCCAAGCCTGTACGCCGTTAAATATGTGCCCACACACGCCTTGTAGCAAGAACCATGGCAATCTAATATGAAACCACAGAAAAATACATGGTGTGCAAGTGCGGAAGAAACATAATAGCACTAACGGAAATGAAAAAAATAAATAAAGTGCAGCTTCTAACATGCTAAAGACGTTCGTCGAAACTTAAGCCAGGTAGGGCTCATTAGACGAACTATACGCGAAATGCACTGCTATTTGGCGAGAAATAGGTGGGGGGTACCGGAGGGGGACGCTGTGTACAAATGCGGAGCTGAATCAAGCAATGAACGTTTTAGTAATCACACACACAAATCTCGCGTTCGCTGTCGTTTTGTTTTTTGACTTCAACAAACAGCTGGTCGTCCGGAGGACGCATTTTTGCAAGAATACAGGGTAGGCAGTTCACAAGCGATGAAAGGTGTCGTTGGAAGAGTGTGGTATGTTATGACGCCCTCTGATTTCAGTTTCTCCTTTATTCTGCAGGCTCCCTGTGCCATGTGACGATATTCGAAGAAGCGTTTAGTCGCAGACGCCCATTATATTCTAAGCCTGTCTGCGTGCTGCTCGCAGAGGATATATGTGGCAGATGAACGTTTGCAGGCGCTCACCTCACGACAAGACTACTCTTTTGTCGTGTGCCGATCCCCGAGTATAATTCTGCATTATACATCGTACAACGTTGAATATTCCCGAAATTAACACACACTGGCTTGTAAATAGTGGTGATCAATATCTGAGCTATATTATTGACAAACGTAATTGGCGTGCTGTCAGGTATGATTGTTCCGCTGATAATGTAAGCACAACAAAACTGATTTACATCGTAGTGTACACCCGTAGCATGAATATTAGAGGAACCGGTGGTTACTCAGACACTGCTAGTAATTTCAGGGCAGTGTAACTACAATCAGGTCCATGCATACGCCGGTTCCGCGACACTGGCCTGTGACACACGCCTGGCACTTATACAGACCGAATATACCACACTAAGATCGCGTCAGAAACATTTACACAGTCGTAAACATACCCCATTTGCGAACAGAGTGACTGCTCCACATAAACATGGATTTCCAACGCCCGCAAACCCTAAATCTCAGTCGTGAACATGCCGCAAAAACAGCGGCGACAGTGGGGAGCGGGACGGAGACTCCCGCGCCTGCTTTCGAAACGGGCCGCTAGGGGGATTTCAGTGGCGCCCCTACAGGCCGTGCTCGAGGCGTATATACTGGCCACCGCATGGAAGCAGGGGGATGGAGTACACAACTCCGCAGATGCAATTAGTGAACCGATTTTCGTGCTTTATGGAGCACTTATCACCATGGGCGGCTCCCCCGTCCTGCACCTTTCTATCAATGCTGGAACACCCAGTCCCCTGCCGGTTACCTGCGCGAAAGATGACATTCACGTCGTACTGCGCGGCAATCTTTTTGAGGTGGTGCGAAACAGCATGTATTTACGGCGAAACAGTGGTGCGAAACAGGGAATTACGGCGAACCGTTTTCTTCTATCTGAAAGAGGGGCTCCCGCCTCCTGGCCAGTGTTTTGTTCTCGCTTCAAGCGATAAAGCAGTCTTTGCGACACAGAAGCAAGCTCCAGGCGCGGAAAACCGGCCGCTTCCAATCTGGCAAGTTTGCGCAGAAAAGCTGCTTGCACGACATGCGCACATGAATTATTTAGTGCTGCGCGGAGACGCGAATTGGCCAACCCGTTCTTTTACAATTTTTGGGTGTTCAGAATGAAAACTTAACAACGGTTTTACAGATCGGGGGAGATATGACCAGAACACATGGTCCTTCTGAAAATGCAAAGACAGGTCTAGTAATTCCAACGCATCTTTTTTTGGAACTTCAGCTGTGAAAGTCAAGCCTTTTCCCTTTTTGTTTAAACAGTTTCAATACAATTTAGTGTTTGTGGACCATGCGCATTTTACCCGGAATATGATAGATGTATTTAAACTGTTTTAACAAAGGGGGAAATGCTTGCTTTCACATCTGAAGTTCCAAATAAAAAAAGATATATTGCTATTCCTAGACCTGTCTTTGCACTTTCAGAATGGCCATGTTTGCTGGTCATATCACCCCCGATCTGGAAAACCGTTGTGAACTTTTCATTCTGCACACTCAAAAATTGTACAAAACGGGTTGTCCACTTCGTGCCTCCGCCAAGCACTATAGAAGTCATGTGCGCATGTTGTACAAGCCGTTTGCCAAGGTGTGCCAAGGTGCCAGATTGGAAGCGGCAGGTTTCCCGCGCCTTCCTCTTGCATCTGTGTCACAAAGGCTGTTTTATCGCTTGAAGCGAGAACAAAACACCGACGAGGAGTCGGGAGCCCCGCTTTCAGATAGGAGAAAATGGTTCGCCGTAATTCCCTATCTACATGCTGTTTCGCACCGCCTCAAAAAGATTGCCTTGCAGTACGACGAGAATTTGGTCTTTCGCGCAGGCAACAGGCTGGGGAGTGTGTGTGCCAGCATTGATAGAAAGGTGCAGGAATGGAGGTGTGGCCATGGTGATAAGTGCTCCATAAAGCACGAAAAGCCGTTCACTAAATGCATCTGCGGAGTTGTGTACTCCATCCCGTTGCTTCCATGCGGTGGCCAGTATATAGGCCAGACGGGGCGATGCTTAAACGTCCGATTGAGAGTACATGCTGGGTCGCTTAAGGGAGTGCCGTCCTCACACCACTCCCGCCACTGCAAGGAATGCGGTTGGGCTCCCGACTTTGAAAAAACAGTCGTGGTGATGAGAAGAAGAAGCCAGCGCACGAGGGAAATTGCGGAAGCGTACAGAATTTTAAAAAGCGGTGACACCTGTGCGAGCCACCCGTCTATCGCCCTAACACATGAGGAAGTAGATTTCCTAGACAAGTCGCGTGTGTAAGTGCATACGTGATATGTGTGTATGACTGGTGTATGATTTTATCATTTTTAATCTCTTCTTGGTAGCTTAAATAACGCGTGTTCTTTGAATAAAATTTATGTTGCTAGACAGCGCCTGCTTCTTCTATAATCTTCTTCGTGTGTTGTTTGCGTTCGCGCTGACCACCATGGAAGCGTGCTCGCCTCGGGCGGCCCATGAAGACACCGGCAGCATTGTCGCCCATTAAAGGGTGAGACACCACCGGGCGTTCAGCAAGCCGAGCATGCGCAGTGGGAGTGCGGACGCCACACCTGCGGAGGGAGGGACATAGCACCGACCATGAGATGCTTCGCATTTAAAATACCATGTGCCCGTGAGCGCTCGCCTCGCCAAGAGCGCCCGGCGTTGTCCAGCCTTGTGCATGCGCTTGGGAAATAAATGGACATCGAAAAAATACCTAGAAAACAATTTACGTGCGTCCGGAGCTTGAACTGGGGAGAAGAGAACAGCTCCTGGTATGTACGCCCACATCACGAAGATGGTTTGCGCCGGTTTTAGAGCGTGCTAACTGCTAACTGGGTCCGCTTTGGGAGAGATGTGAAAGCCTGCAGACCAAACTACCCGGGCTGCCAGTCACGGAGAACTTTCAGCGGCAAATTCGTAAACGGATGCTAGGCGCAACAGCTGGATCTGCAGCGAAGAAAGAGCAGCCGCCTGTTGTGCTGTTTCCCCAGCTTTGCGCGCTAGTGCAAGCTGCGTCATTTTTTTGTGCGAGCTGCTTAGGCGGCGAAAGCGCACGAGCAATCCTGCTCTATGCCGGGATCTCCCGAAGAGGTGCACGCTCACTTGCGCACGGTATTTTGTTCTGATGTATTTTTTTAACACATTTTACGAAAGCCACCTGACCAAGCCCAAGCTCAAACAGCTCTGCTGTTAAAGAAAGAAACGTGAAGCTGTAGTAACATCACCCATAGAATGCACTACAAAAATCGCGGACGCCCCCAAGAAAAACGGGGACCCAATTACTTTGGCCTAGACGACGTCACAATAGGGAATAAAGAGGAAGGTATAATTGTAAAGTCATCCTCCAGAAAATGCCTAGACAAGTGAGTTGATTGTTTCATTACATCAACAGTAGTTAGACAACTAGGCAACTGCTAGCGAAGAGGCCAAAAAAATGACCTATCCAGTAGAACGGGGTGGGCATTCAGGAGAGTGCAGAAGACTTGGGAATTCCGGATCCTTTAGTTAAACAGAACTGCATCAACTGGGACTCGAAGGACGTTACTGTGAAAAAAAAACAAGTAAAGGAGGAATGACAAGGCAGCAATCGTGGCTTTAATATGCTACACCATCGTGAAGGAAAAGAGAGGATGTACGTAGCTGCATGAAGAGCACGCATAAGACAAAGGTCAAGTAGTGAATGTTCCCTACTGGTTGTAAAATGGCGCAATATCTTACAATAAAAGCAGTAGTTATTCTGCGGAAAAATATTGTAATTCTACGTAATAATGCTCAGTCTGTGTGAAACAATGAGGAAAAAAACACTTGAGTTAAAGCGCGAATGTGGGCATTGAACCTAATGTGTTGTGGTATCCTACCATGGTACCGAATGCTCTTAATATTTTAAAGTTTGAGGTTACGCAGCGTGTTTTATAAATATGACTTAACAAAATAAAAGGAGGCCTTTGCTAGTGGCTAAATACATCATTAATTTTTCTTAATTGTGTCTCTGACGACAATGTTGTGCGGCTATAAAATACTGACCTTTCAGTGCGGCAATACTCTTTCATGCAGACAAACCAAATCGTGAATGGTTTTAAATTGACATCATTTACCCATAAATATTTTGGTTGTAACAATAACAGCTACCATAAGTAAATACTCAGAAGTGGTTTGAATTTTAATTTCCTTCACATCTCATCTTTTCAAACCGAACTGTGTAAGGGCTTGAGGTGCAGTTGGTTTTACTATGTAAACGATCACGTTTTAAATCGCCTTCGCGTATTTATGTGTGCATTATTAACTCTGCTGGGGTTGGGCTGTGGGGCGCAGCACTGGTGATGGCTGCTATTTGTGATATACTCGGTTACAACTCAAGAACGGCACCACCTCATGTATTGTATCACTCCGCCAAAGCGCCGGACCCGTGATGTCAGTGCGCGCGCGTTTTGAAAGGTGTTTGCTATGAATGAGTGATATCATCTGCCTTGTCTCACGCACTTTGTTTTTCGTCACTGGAGTCGTTTATAAGCATATTATGTCCAAAAAATCACGGGAACGGATCACGACATGTTCAAAGTATTCCCAGTAACGCCCTACTTTCACCGCGCGGAAAAACATCTGGCTACGGTGATAAGGCACAGCGGCAACTTCCGGCGCCATCCTTAAGTTGTCACCGAGTTTAGCATTCCTATATTTTTACAGTGAAAACACGTGTAGGACCCCCGTGACATGACAGTCTGAGCAACATTTGTTATATAAACACAAGTAGTCTAGACATCTTTTTAAGAAATAATGCAAATTTATGGGTGCATTATGAGGCACATAATTGATTCTGGGTTTGCCTTTGAATATTTTATTAAAACGTTGGCCGCGTATCTGCTCCTTTCGTTGAAAATGTCCACACAAGACGATGGTCTTTATCGACTTTCTCAAAGTAAATACCTCCCTTCGCTTTCTCGCTCCCCGCTCATGTTGTTCCTCTTGCGTCGCACTCGTTCCAAGGTAAAGACGTCACAGGTTTGCTTAGATCCTTTTAAATTTACCGCGTTCCACTGCTCCTGGCCGGGTGTCTCGATGCCAACGCTGCCGTATGGCGGAGACGCGCGTGAATCGAGGCGCCCTACTTCAACGTTGATAGACCCACGCTCCCCTACTGCACGTATGTTCCAAGCAGAACGTGGAACCTATCTAGTGGAACCTTTCGTAACTGTTGCCGTTTGATTTCTTAAAATGGCAAAGAAACTATAGTAGCGCGGGCGACAGCAGGCGATGGCGGAGTTCATGAAGTATTTAATTTCGCAGAAGTTAAGCATCTATGATTTTTTTATAAAGGAGCACTGCAAATATCACCTCTGCAATAACTTTCTTGTCTATATTTGCGTAATGTGTTGTTCTTGTTCAACAATGTTGTCAAGTGTGAACATTGATGATGATGATGATGGCTGGTGCTTAATGGCGCAAGGCCAACGAGGGCAAAGAGTGCCAGAAAAGAGGTTATTTGACGGTTACAGAGAAGTGATTACCACAAAAAGGTATGTATAAAAACGTGTAAACAGGACTCAGTAAAATCACTTGAAGATAGTGGTGATGGCTGGTGTATAGGGCCAGATTTGGTTGTGCATGATAGGAAATGAGGTTTAAAAACTTTGACAAATACTTAAGAACACAATTGACTGGGCACATGGCATCGTTACCCAAAAACAACGATGGATGTAGTGGAATGTGTTGTCTGTATAATTCAGGGAAATGTTTGTGTCGTGTTGTGAGAAGTGCCTTGCATGTGATTAGTATGTCGACTACGGATACGCCCTCTCCGCACCTGCTGCACAGGGGTCATGAAGATCCCGTGAGCAGGTACGAGTGGGTTGCATGAGTGTGCCCTATCCGTAGCCTAGCCAAAGCGACTTGTTTGTATCTGTTGCGTGTGTCGGTGGTGTATGTCCTTAAGGGTGGTTTAATTACGTGTAACTTGTTGTCTATGTGTTCGCTCCAGTCTGCTTGCCATGTGTTACGAAGTTGTTGTCTAATGTGTGGCTTCATGTCAGTGTACGGTACTGCTGTTTTATCTACTGTGCCTTGTAGTGCAGCACTGGCAGCCATTTCATCAGAAACCTCATTCCAGACGATTCCACAGTGGCCTGGAACCCAGCATATAATTATATCAAGGTTTGCGGCATATGCGGATAGAATAGCCTTAAAAATAAGATTAACTACATAGTTTTTAGATCGTTTGTTAGAGGACACCACACGTACAACCCTGAGGGAGTCCATGTACAAAATAGACTTTGGAATTTTGTGTTTAACAATGTGATCTAAAACCACTAAGATGCCGTATCCTTCAGCCGTAAAAATACCATTCTGGACATTCATCGTTTTACAGACGCGAAAGTTCTGTCCGTGAGCAACAAAAGACACAGCGGTAGCAGTCTCCGACGCATCACTATAAAATTCTGCCCACCGGTATTTATCCTGTAAAAACAAGAAATGCTGCAGAATCGCAATTATTGGTGCCGTGTTTTTATGAAGCTGTGTAAAAGACAGGTCACAGAACACAGAGCGCCGATTCCATGGTGGTATAAAATCAGGGATGGGTGTCTTGTGAATGTCTAAAAAGGGGACCTTGAGCTAAGAGGCTTCCTCTCTTACCCTAAGTGAAAAACGCAGAGAGATGGAAGGGCGATATAAGAACAGTTGTTGTGAGGATGTATTATTAATGGTGGAATTAAAAGGGTGGTTAGTCAGGGTCATGATTTCTTAGGCATACAATAAGTCTATGTAAATACTCTGGTGATGTATGGACCATTTATCACCCTCGGCGTAGAGGCTCTGGATTGGGCTCGTGCGAAAAGCGCCACATGCAAGGCGTAGCCCCACGTGCAGCACTGAGTCGAGCATATTTAGAGCTGTTTTTGTTGCAGACCCATAAACAACACTTCCATGGTCCAATGGAGACCCCACTAGGCAAGTAAAAATACGTAAGAGGAGTTGCTTGTCCGTTTTATAGGACTTGTGTGACAAGATTTTAGGAATGTTCATAGCCTTTAGACATAATGTTTCAGTTTATTGTTAGCGATGAACGTAAGTTTTTCATCCAAGACCACACCTAAAAACTTGTGTTCCTTCCTCCCACGAATCGAAACGCCATTAAGGGTAATGTCTGGGTCCAGATGGATCCCACGCTTTCTCGAAAAAACAACAAAAGTACTTTTTCTAGGTTAAGTTTAAAAACGTTCTTGTTTGCCCCGCTGGCAAGTTTTTTGACCCCGAGCAGGACTTGACGCTCATGATGGACATATTGCATGATTTAAAAGATACCTGGACGTCGTCTACTTCCATTGAATAAGAAATTGTAGGCGGCAATGCCTTCCCAAGGGAGTTCATCTTTAAAATGGAAAGAGTGCAGCTAAGAACTCCAGCTTAGAACTCCACCTTGCGTCACGCCGTTTTCTTGCACGTGAACCTTTGAGAGGGCACTACCTAGTCTCACACAAAAGGTACTCTCGGACAAGTAACTAATAAGGGTATTTAACACGTTACCCAAGACGCCGAACGACTTGAGGTCACTAAGTATGCCGTAACGCCATGCGGTGTCATAGGCCCACTGTCGTCAAAAATCACCGTAAGAGAGAACTGTTTGTGAACGAAGGCGTCCTTTATAAATAATTCCAACGCAACCAGCGGATCGTTGGTGGATCTCCCCGTCCTGAAGCCAGCCTGGCAGCTCTCGAGAAGACCATTGTACTCTAAGAAGTACATGAGTCTCCTGTTGATTATCGTCTCGAGAAGCTGGCACAGGCAGCTGGTCAGGGCAATGTGTCGATAGCTATCGGGAGAGTAAGGGTGCTTCCCTTCCTTCAGAAAAGCCACTACAAAGGCCTCTCTCCAAGACCTTGGAAGCTGCCAGGTAAGCCATATTTTGTTGTATAGTTGCAGGAGTATCTTAAGACTGTCTGGGTGTAGGTGTTGCATCATTGTATAGGTGATCTTATCTGCGCCTGGAGCTGAAGGTTTGCTTGTGCTCAGGGCAGCCCTTAACTCATAGAGGGTGAATTCAAAGTTGTAAGAAGTTTTTCATTTGTCTTTTTCATGTAAGGTCTTTTTCTCTGCTTATGTTTTGTGTTTCATGAAAATGTTAGTGTAATGTGCGGAGCTGGAAATGTGTTGGAAGTGTTGTGTGAGTGTGTCAGCCTGGTCTTCGAGTGTGTCCCCTGCTGTGCTGACCAGAGGCAGGCTGTGTGTTTGTTGTCCTTTTAGTTTGCGTATTCTTGCCCATACATTTCGTGTGTCTGTGTAGCAGTTTATTGATGTGATGAAGGAACGCCAACTATCTTGTTTTGCTTCACGGCGCACACGTTTTCCGAATGCCTTGGCCCGTTTGAACAAAATAAGGTTACCCGCCGTGGGGTACCGACGAAGGATACCCCACGCCTTGTTGTGGGCCTCTCGCCCCCGCCTATACTCCGCATTCCACCACGGCCTCCTGTGGTTGCGCGGGGCACCAGAGGCCTGGGGAATTGACTTTTCCGCAGCGTCGAGGATGTGCGCCGTGAAGAGTTGGGTAGCTTTTTCAGCGTGCAGCTGTCCTATGAATGTGTGGTGTAGTTTGGATGTCTCTGTAAATGTATTACAGTTAGCTCTTGCTTCATTGAACCTGTTTTGGGAAGATGGACTGCGTGGGCCTTTACCTGTATATGTCAGTGAGGTGGGGAAGTTGTCACTACCATATGGGTCCGTGCCCACACCCCCCACTCAAGACATGGAAAGAGAGTTGCAGAACCAATAGCCAAGTGAAGGTTTGATTATGTATTGTGTCCTGTTTCTTATTCAAAAGGCGTGCTCTAGAGGATGTAAAAACTTCCTTATCAGGCTAGCTCGGGCATCCGTGCAAGTCTGTTTTTTATTCAAAAGGCAGGCTCCAGAGGATGTTAAAAACTCTATCAGGCGACCTCGGGCATCCGTGCGAGACGAGCCCCAAAGATAATTGTGTGCATTAAGGTCGCCTGTCAGGATGTATGGTTCGGACAGCTGGTCAACTAACGCCTCGAAGTCAGAGCTGGAAAGTGTAAAATCAGGAGGAATGTATATGGAGCATGCCATTATCAACATATTAAATAATATTGTTCGACTTGCTGCCGCCGCGAGGACAGTGTTCAAAGTGACAGGTTGGCATGCTAAGGATTTCCTGGCGATTACGGCCACACCCCCAGAAGCGTGTGCGCAGCCATTCCTGTCCTTTTGTATACGAGGTAACTATTCAAGAAAATTGTGTGTTTGGAATGCAAATGCGTTTCCTGAACACTCATTACACTTGGCAGATTAGCATGCAGAATCTCGTACACGTCGTCAAGGATATTAAGAAGGCCTCTGCAGTTTCATTAAACAATATTTTCTCTTCCCGTTAATAGGTGTTCAGAGCTACTGGAGTGTGAGTATTTATGTAAGGTCTTTCGGGACTTCGACTCTCCAAAGGGGATTTTTGACCTTCTCTACTGACCTGGACGACGCAGCCCGTTCCTTTTGGTGCGATGAAAGCCGGAAGGGCTCGACGTCCATGTCGTCATCTGAAGTCAAGGAGGTGCACAGCGGACTGGGCCCCCTTGACTTGGTACCCTTTTGGGTGTTCTGTGCCTGCGCTGCCAGCGCCGAAGGCGTGGGGAGCGGCACTGGCAGTGAGGCGGGGAGGGGGTCGCTGCGACTGCCTCCGTCTCCATCTCCTCCGTGCCCTTGCGTGTGCTTTGGGCAGGTGGATAAGAAGCAGTGGATGCTGCGGTATCCCCAACAGACGTGGTTGCCACCAAAGCCGCTGCTGGCTGAGCGAGCGGTGCAGAGGCGGGTTGGATTGCGTGGGGCAATTACCCCTGGGGGGTTGGGCAGGCGGAGGCTTATCCGACTCGCGGTACTGGTTCCCCACCGAAACCAGACGACGCTCCGCCTCCCGGCGAGCTGCGTTGGCGTACCTTTCCAGGCAAAAGAGGCGAACCTCTTCCGCGCCTCTAGGAAGGTGATGTTTTCAGTGACCTCGATGTTTATTATTTTCTTTTCAAGTTTGAACTTTTCCCATTTCCTGGAGCACGCCGCGTGTGGGGCCCGACACTTAATGCAGAGGAGTTGTTCTGAACTACAAATATCTGTGGATGGTAATGTTGGCTCACTTGGCACAGGTTATTTGGCCCCGACACGAGTTAGTACCATGCCCGAACCGGTGGCACTTGAAACAACGCCGCGGGTTAAGGATGTACGCTCGGACGAAGCACCGGATGAAACCAGCATCGATAGGGTCTGGAAGGACAGAAAGATCAAATGTCAGGATGATATGCTTTGTGGGTGCTACCTTAACGTCTCTTCTTATGGTTATGCGCCTGACAGCCGTCACACCTTGACTTTTCAGGCCTTCTAGAAGATCGGCCTCTGTCTCGTTCGCCAGATCTGGCTCCGAGATCACGCCCTGCGAGCTGTTGAAGCTGCGGTTGGGCGTGACCTTGATGTCGAGATCGGCAATTCGTGTCTGCTTCAGGAGTTTTCTGGCCTGCTGTTTATTGTGTACCTCGACCAAGATCTCACCGGTTCTTTGCTTGTTAGCTTTATAAGATTCCCCTATAATACTTTCTCAGAACTTCGACATCAAGAGCACGGACTGTGAAGCAATAGGCCTGGCTTGTTCAAGAGATTCAATCACCAAGATGTGTGGGTAGTTATCTGGTTTTGTAATTGTCATGGTCTGAAGGGGTGGATAGGATACTTTGGTGCGGCCCCTTTTAGGGGGCTGAGCATTGGGTTTGAGAAAGTTAGAAAAAAACCATACAACATGTACAAAAGCAGGGGACGGGGGTACTTTCTTCTTCAGCCTGATCCTGATAGCTGAAGAGGTCCTGGAGCTCCCTGCCTGGTAAACAGACAGGGAGCCCATCTGCCGGAGCTTTACCTGGGCTCCGACGGCCACCGTTTGAGATTTCTACCCTTCACATTAAAACTCATTACCACGGTCGGTTACAGCGTGAGTATGGGGCTCGGAGTCCGCGGTGTCGCCAATATTGTCACAAAGATTGCTCAAGGTGTCCCATGCGTGGCACGTATGAACATTGCACCGGACTTAAACGGGTGGAGATTTAGCTGTGAATATATATGACTATTGCGCAGGCTTTGTTTTACTTTGGCCAGGCGGCTGAATCGAGTCGCAGACAGAAAGGCAAACAGACATAAAGACAGACCGAAATTTCTGGGTTTATGTAGCCTAATAAAGACTATTGTCTTTAAAAATTTATTAAGGTGTATTACACATATTTTTCATGCAAAACTGCAAAACTGGCCTGAAATGGCCGAGAAACATGCATCAACATGTATGTCATACATTAGCATTAAAAGTAGCGTATAAAAATGATTCAGAAAGGGTAAAACGGGTGACACTTTTAATCATGTCAAGTTTGAAGGAAGGAAGTGACAACGCTTCTTGGTTATGAAAAGCGCTGATATATGCCCTACCTTTTAGTCAATATGTATTAAAACCCTTCTAATGCCCCTTCGTCCATAACAACATTCGATGAAATGTCTAGCTTACCAGTGAGGGATTCGCTATCTGTCGTTGCGGTTGTAGGGGTTTAGTAGTTTGTACAGCGAAACAGCATACCTTTAGCAGTCAAGAAACTTTGCGTGTCCGCGTCAGCAGAAAATGCCAGGCTAAATGAACAAAATTACTTGCAGCGCGAACAAATGTAGCGCAGCAGAAACACAAGGGACGAAAGAATACACACGGACGAGCGCCAACTAGCCCAGTCTACAGCTTTACTTACTGACAGCGTCAGGAATCCAACCTGGACCCAATTAGGGAAACGGAGCGGCAGCCCGTCGTCTTTCCGACTTAGCTGCGCCCACCCGACGGGACGGGCATACAGAGGGTTTACTCAACCGTCACAGAGGCGGGTTTTCCTCCTGCGCTCACTCCAAGCCCTCGTGTGAAGTGCAAACCGCATTATATATGATGACTGCGGTCATGTGGTTTGGATCAGCGGTGAAGAGAACCGTGGCTGAGGAGGGGGACGGTAGGGAGGGTGTTCCTTGGCGGAAGGCAGACGAGAGAGAGAGGACGCTATAGCCACGCTTTCCGCCCTCCTCCATACCCTCTGCCAGACGCTTATCTCCGCTTTTTTGCCGCACGTCGCTGCTGCTTTTGATCGCTCAGTTACGCGCTTGCTGCCCCCACCAAAACTCAGGTAATGCCTGCTAGAGTCTCTGGTTTAACTCTTTGTAGAGCAACGAGTGTGAATTCATGTGACGTCGCATGCGTAATCGTTGTGCGTGTCGTTTGTGGCTTCGCATCCCAGCAACCTTCCCGGCGTGATTTCGATCCAAATTTGTTTTTAGTGGAGGAAGGATCGCCATCAGTGAGACCAAGAAAACTTCGCTTTAAATCCTAACTGCTGCGACCGTGTCGGGATGGCGCAAGGGGATATAGACGTCGGCTTCATAACGCGATGACCCGAGGTAGGTTTCCTACCACGGGATCGTTTTTTCTTGATGCGCTTGCCATCACTTTGCTTATCATTACCATCGTTTAGTGAAACACATTCGGTAAATTTTGTTTTCCTGCAGTTGTCTTTAGTGCAAGGACGGTTGCCATAAGTCAGGCACAAAAACAATTCGCTTTGAACGTTCTCATACCACTCAGAGTAGGTTGCACGCCGAAATAACTAATTATTTAACGGTAAACGTGGGAACTGCATCCAATGCGGCTTCGGCAAATGCTTTTCAAGATTACTTCCTCATCACAGAAGTCAATTTTGACGATCCAGGCTATGCACGTTATTTAAGTATGAGAACAATTGAATGTGCATTCCTAGCACCAACAAACACTACCAAAAGAATTTAAGCTTTTGCTTCTGTCAAGTGTAGTAGTAGTATCTGTACAGGCATAGATGCACCCAAAATACGGCTTAGAAACGATGTTTATAAATATCCCCGTTGATAAAACACGCATATAGTGCCATTTTATGTAGTGAATGTTCTCTTAAACGATTTCAGATAGCTGAAATTAGCAATCTTCGCAAACGTGGTCATAAAAATCTTCCTTCCAATTAAAGACGAATTTTGCTACTAGAAGTTTTCTCAACGCGTTTAGAAAAAATATCACATAACCACAAGTGCTCCTTCCTACATAGACATAACATTATTACCCGTAATCATTATGGATTTACGAATGCCTTGTCGACGGTGTCAGCATTCTTGGCACAGAAGAAAATTTTGTTAGATTCCTTTGAAGAACAACAGTTAACACTACGTATATTCATAGATTAAACTGAGGCCTTAGACCTAAACAACCACAGAATGCTTTTACGAAAACTATCATTATTCATTGAACGGCTCATTTTTAGAACAACTGGAATCATATCTTCATAAGGAAAAATCAAGACAATCCAGAACAGAAAACATTTTGTGTCGGAGTGCCCCATTTATCATTCTTCGTCCCTTCTTTCGGCGTTCGCATAAATGAGCTCGTAAACATCGACACTACAGAAAAGGTAGTTATCTATGCTGATGATACAATTTTTTTATTCCCAGTTGAATTCAAATCACATGTTCACGCAGGAAACTAGCGTTCTAAATGTCGGTCGTGATGAAGTCGCCGTCATTCTCTCCAAATTACGTAATTGATAGTCTTTACTCTTAAATGTCAACAAATAAAACTGAATCTGTCCAATGTAAACAAGAATTCAAGTTTCTTTTGCTCGTGACTTAGCCGATAGAAACATTTAGCGTGTGCCGGCTTTCAAGTGCCTGGGTGCATTTTTCAGAAGCAGGAAGTTTTGTTTTTCGTGAGAATTTTGTTTACCCAAAAGTGTTAAAGTGCCAACTGATAACTTTATTTTTATCGTACTTTCTATATTGTCGTCTGGTATGAGGTTTCACTACCCTTTCAAATATCGCTGAACTTCTTATGCTGCAGAAAAGGCAGCCGGAATAATACTAAGCATGGGATATGAAAGAAAAAAGTACCCTATTTTTAGAGATATAAACCTTATTCAAGTTCATGATTGTTTCAAAACTGGTATTATCTATTTACATCGAAGTGACTTTAAACAAAAAAAATCACGCCATATCCACGGAATGAATGATGATAAGTGGGGCGAAGCTCGAGAGGGGGAGATCATCGGTAACCGTAACTCTCCCGTGAAAGTTCACCCATTACATTATTAAGAAAGACGTAAGACTGTGCGTACATTGTACAAATCAACTTTTATTTTCGGAGTCAATGCTCCCAGGCCCAGACCTGGTGAAAGACCCCGCGCCATCGAGGACTACCCCGCACCCTCACCAAAATTTGTCACGTAGGATGGGACACAACGGTAAAGAAATAACTTTTATTTAGGGCGAACTTGTGCCCGAACAAGACGAGAGGAAACGAGCAAAGGTCCTTGCGTCTCGTTCGATCTCCGAGAACGACTGCCTGCGTTCGTGGCGTGATCTCTTGCGTGATCTCCCCCTCTCAGTGCACGTGCGCTCGCGCCTCCGTTGGCGAACACAGACAAGCTCGCGCTCCCGGTGCCGAGTTTGCGCTGCCGGTTGCAGCCGGTTCTCGCGCGTGCAATGCGGCCCACTTTGCGACATCTCCGAAAGCATGCGACGGTCATGGACCACGAGACACAAGGGATGGACAGACCCATGACTTAAGGAGCTTCGCCCCTAATAAGAAAATTTTGGATCGCATTTCAATATTAATGGGAAAACAATACTCCCGCGAATTCCGCAATTTCTAAAGCTGAGTAACGCCAGAAGTTCGAACAAACTATGACGCGTAAATGGTACGCCACCTTCGTTCATTTTATTTAAAGTACGTTTGTATCAAGTAGTTTAAATCAATAGTTTATATCAATTAGTAGTATAAATACTAAAGATTTAGTAGTTTATAGCTTTCTGCCAAAATGTGCTTCCCATTTGATAACCATTCGTTTTGTAGCGTTTGTGATCCCATATGTTTGGTATTACCCTAGTTTAGCAATTCTAAGCACCCCCAACCCCTCCTTTAAGAAAAGAAAATTGGAAAAAAAGTTTGCGTCGAAACTAAGCTCCCCATTTTCTGCGAGGAAGCGCGCCGTGCACAGGCTATAAATCAATATGGCCCAGCCGCCAACCGTGCTTTCGCGCTCTGTTTGTGAGCCTTTCACTACGCTTGAGTTATTCAGAAAAAATCCTTGACGGAACAAAAGGCAACACGCCATGGAATACTGAGAGCAGTGGCTCACGCACTGCTACGCACCAGTGTGGTATGGAATGTGATTGAGTATCAGACGTAAACGTTAAGCTCACTGTTTGTGCCTACTTTTTGTTAATGTTTTCTCCATAAGACATTATTCCTTTCGCCTGTCTCCTCTCACTACTGCTGCAAAAAGTGTGTATGTATTTTGGGAAGGGGGGGGGGGGGCGTTTTTGCGTTTTCGAATCTAAGCATTCACCTTGACATTGGGCATTGCGTTCTTGAAAAAAAAGAAGTGCTTAAAACAGTGTAAATACGGCTTGCTTTTCTCTTTTCCCAATTGTTTTACAGAAAGTCAGGCTTCAAACTAGAGCTGTGCACGGGCCGAAAATTTGGGCCCGAGCCAGCCCGGGCGCGGTGATTATCGCAGGTATGCCCGGCCCGGACCCGACGGAGAAGGCCGAAGGGCCGGCCGGCCCGGCCCGGCTGCGTGTTTCCAACCAATTACCGGTAGGGGTCCCGCGCTGATTGGAACACGTTTGGAAGCGAAAACTACCTAAAAGCGGTAAAATGCATGGTAAAGAAAATGATAACAGGCCAAACCAACATTAAACGGGTAAAACAACCCCAAATAAACATAACAATCATGCACATATCCCTACCGCAGCTGTCCTTCGCTCAGCTGCATACGAAAGAATTGACAGCGACATAAAGGTGACCGAACCACCCAACCTAAAAGAAAGATGAACCGAAAACCCCCAACCACGGACAAATTCATGGTAACATTGAAAAATATTCAAGAAAACTGGCTGAAACCGAAATGGGCCAAACCGCTGAAAAGCAAAACAAAAGCGCTGGAGCTAACGTGAAGAGAACAAAACCACCCTGCATTTTGTGTGGATTTTTATAATGTGCCATAAATGAACTGAAACAAGCAATTAAAAATAGAGTGGCACCTTGGGCATTTTAACCTGATTCTTGCATCGCTATCCAGAAATGGAACCTGTATGCCAGGGGACCAGCCAGTTCGCATTTGTTTAAACAGGTTGTGCACTTGCTTTGTTGTTTCGTCCGGATACGTTTCTTTTTCTCAAGAGTATATAGGGCTGTCAGACTCGGTGCCTTCTTTCTATCGAGACGCAAAGAACCACGCGTGCATTATCCCACATTTTATCGTTGCCGCTTCACGACGTTCTGTACCGACCTCATATCGCTTATCTATAAAGTTTCAATCACACTAAGTGTTACTGTATAGGCGGGCTGTTGGCGCAGTTAAACCCCCCTTCTCCCCTGTTGCGCTTTTCCTTTGGTCTTCGTCTGCCGGCCACGACGCTCGACGGGACAGGCCACCTCGTACCACCAGCTACCCTCGACACGATGTTTTCCCGCCGAAACAAAGAGCGAAACTAAAGTTGAATTTTCATTTCAGTCTTTGACAGCTTCAATTTTGTTGGCTCAGAGAAGGAAACATAACTCTGAATAAGGCACTGCTACAGAAACCGATGGAAACACACGTTTCTCTAGCAGTGTTTGCAGTTCAAAGTGTTCAATCTTGAAAATTTGTTTTCGGCCGAACTTTTAGGTGGAAACTAGTCCCGCTGAATTGTCATTAGTTGTACTTCCCTAGGCGGTGTGTCGCTGAGCCGCATGTGTTGCTCAGTTCATCCCAAGACATGCAGTTGCAGATCTCTCGCACTTACTCGCGTGCCATACGCCCACATGTGCCTCAGGGCCTAACGGTAAGTCCCGTGGAATGTAAAAAGAAACCTGACCCGTGCTTTTACCGCGTCAGCAACATGTAGTTTCTGTGATATAATAGATAACAAAAGTATTGCTTCACTGTGCCGGGCCAGCCCGTGTCGTCAGGACGGCCCGGCCCGTCCGAAGCATTTACATTTCGGACACGATGCCTGGGCCCGGGTGAAAAGAAGTCGGGTGGCCCCAGCGCGGCCCGAGGGCCTGGCCGGGCCTGGGCTTTCGTGTAAGCCAGAGCCCGTGCACACCTCTAGTACAGCTATGTGAGGTGGTGCACACCTCTACTTCAAACTTAGTGATTGCAGCGCATACGTTTATGCTCTGCAATTCTGCTTGTACTCTAGTACAATTTTTTGTCGCTATGTTCCCCGTTTCCACTATACAGACGTTGCTGAAATAGGGAGGTTGTTTGTTTAGTTTATTCATATTACATCCTCTCAAGCCGGCGGCGTGAGAGGATGTATTGTTTATATAATACATCCCCTCAATATTATATTCTAGCTTTCGGTTGCACTTTCCTGCTCCCAGGTGTTAATTGGCGTGTTATGACAACGTCCGACAGTAAGGACAATGTCTTTGTGGTGATGACGCCCGTGGCATCGAGCACAGCGAAAATGCGTACCCAGTGCCCCTGCAGCGATTGCACGGCTGACGTAATCCACACCACAGTTTCTCGCTCTATTTTTCTCTGTTTTGTCGCGCTGTTTCCGAAGGCCGCTGGCGCGAACATTTCCCGTCGTGCCACATATTACCTGCGCAATAGAAGGGCTGACAGGCGGTACCAGTGACCAGGGAACCTGAAGGACCCACACACTTGAAATTTTGATACGATAATCCTATCATCACTTCGAAACTAAACATGACTTTGCCTTTAAAAAATTCAAACCCATGAAAAATTCGGAAGCGAAATCTCTTTTAACGCTCATTTGCCATTTTCCCAAAGTTGCTTGACATAGCGAATAGGTTTTTGTGATAAAGCTCACCGTTAGAAACATGCAAAGCTGTTTGCCGAATTTACCTCTAAACAGCTTCCAAGGAGCAAAGTTAGATTTGGGATAAATTCGGTGTTAATATGGGCTTCACGCCGTTCGTCCTACCCTTCGATATATCCAATTTTTAGTTGCTTGCAACTCGTTCGCCACACAAAAATGGCGAAAAGCCAAATAAAAGGTTTCGTCTAAGAGGCCTTCAGACGTGCGAGATGGAGTTTTGCATACATATACCAAGATAAAAGCTCCACACTACAAAAAGCTGGTAATATCAAGGAAGTATTGTTTTCTGTTCTTCTTGACAACCTTTCTCTTCTTCCGGTGTTGAGAGGTCTTGAAGCCCTGTTTGGAAAATCGGCAAAAGCAGGCTTCAATGCATATCAGCGATAAGAGGGACAGGGCAAATACGAAATCGGTGCACCAGTTGTCGTGATTGCTGTTGTTTGCCTATCCACCGGCTTCCGTTCACATCGCTCAGCCGTTAAAAAAAGTGAAGAATTTTTTCATCTTGCCTATGTGTTAGAAGCCTGTCCAGCTCGGCGCGATTCCAGGTGATGTAATTTTTCGGTCGTTGCTCCGTCTACCACGTAAACAAAGTCAGCAACTGGGGGTAAACATGTAATTATAAGTTGTTGTGTTGTTCCCTGGTGCTAATAAAACATGTCTGCTGTTAAAATCCGTTACGTCTGTTTAATTTTGTCTTGGGGTGACCATAATGGCGGTATTGCTATGGTTTACCATAGGCTTCAAGAAAGAATAATCGTGGAGCACTTTCTTCCAAAGATAGTCTGGGTTTGAAAAAAAAACCTGCAACAAGTTTTGTCTAAAAGGAACGTGGAACGGTATTTCATGGCGGGCAAGGGGTGACCTCTCGACTAGTGACCCTACCTGCATTTGTGGTAAAGTACCAAACAACATTTTCCAGCAAGGATAAAAGGTACGGCTAGCTGTAAATAAATAAAATGATGAAATTTTCATCGTAATTGCGATAATTAAAATTTATATACAATCGGGGTGTTCAATTGCGTAGCTAATAAAACATGGATTTAACAGGAGTGGTTGTGGTATCGCCATTTGACTGCAGTTTACTGGCTTCTAAAGCCGAAAATTATCGTGCGAGCTAAGTAACGTATTCGTTTACGGCTTGACAGAAAAATTTTATATCTTGTTCTATGATTATATTTCAAGCTGGCTTTTAACATCACAGCTCGTTAGGCTGGAGGTGGGGCTATGAGCGTTCACAAAAAAATACAACAAAAATCTTCCGCGGTGCTAAGTGCCAGGCATGACCTTCGCGCATTGGCTGTAGTGAACTAGACATTCTAGTTCACTGTAGCTGTAGCATAAAATGCCCCACGCATGTGAGTGGTCGCCTCATGAGGAGTGCCCGGCGACATCCAGGCTTGCGCGTGGGCTTGTGCCACGTGGGGAGCGCGCGCCTCTGTCGTCGTCATTTTCGGCGCGGCGTCCCGTGAAGCGCCCGTTTTTACAGGGCTCTTTCCGTTGGACCGGAGGAATTTCGGTTGCCCACGTGATGTTTTTGGTCGTTTGAGCTCGGAAATTCCGGGTGGGGGTAACTGTGACAGGAAAGCCGTGGGTGGGTGGGAGGGAGGTGAGGTAGGCGGGCTTCCCTCTGTCGGCAGAAACAATTGTTTCGCGTGTATGGTTCATGTTGACGGTGACAGTCTTGCGTTGCCGCTCGCCGCACTAGGAACTTGCATAGTTTTCCTCTTTATGCTTCCCCTTCTCCTGCGATACGATTTCATTTTGCGGAGATGCTAGGTCGACGATCTTCTTTAGTGTTTCTCCAGCCTTGCACCGCTAATTGAAGCTCCGGCAATTTCTTTTTTTTTTGCTGTCTTTGTCGAACCGACTTTTTCCCATCTGGTCTAAGAAGTTGGTTCCCTCCTGTAGCTAGTTACACGTGTGAAAATGATTACCTACAATAAAAGAACAGCCTAAATGATCCGTAGTCATGGGCTGGATGAAACCAAGACAGGTGTTTATATGGGGAAGAAAACCAGCGTCCAACACAAAATAAAATGTGTGCTTTTGTAGTGAAAAAAAAACTGTCTTGCGTGATCAGTGACTTACGTATAACTTGTGTGCACGATTTCATTTTTTGGGTTGTTTTAGACTCTTTGATGGAATTTCGCGGTAATGCATAACCCAGTTCCTACCTCATTACTGCCGGTAGTGTACAACTGGTAGATATGCGAACCAATGCCGGTGTATTTATACCCGTACAATAACGTTGCGTTGTTGCAGCCACAACACTACATTGTGACATTTTCCTTACAAGCCCGGCTAATTTTCCAAACGTTATCGTGCTGCACAAGGGCCGAGTGAACGCCCGAGAATCGATTGTGTCCGTGTTAAATCTGCATCCGGTGACGCTAACACACACTAATCCACGTGATGCCTTCCACAGACACCGTAAAAACTGAAATCGTTAATCGCCTACCACCGAACAGCTCCCTGACTATTCACCCCCGCAGCGCGGTGTTGCGGAAGGCAGGGGGGCCGCCGGCGGGGCAAGGGTCAGGGGCCCCTCGCAAAAGCAAAGGTATACTTCCCGGCGTGAATACCGTTTCAATAGTGGGCGGTCCGCCAGTGACGCCTGTAGGCGTTAAAGACACTAGTCGGTGTCTTTTACGCGAACGTTCCGCATAGAAGGGGAGTGCGGTACTTCTGTGCTCTCGGCGTTTGAATTTAAATTTAAATAGAGATGGCCCAGAGATTAGAACAGTTTTAAATTTTACGACACCTTCGACTGGGGCATTTCTAAAGAGTCGGGGTTCTTCCCAAATACTACATACCCGTTATGTATAAATTGTTGTTGTTTCTACCGAGCGTTACCAAAGTAGCCTCCAGCATAAGGTACCCCTGTAAAGCAGCGATATTATGGACGGGTAAGCAGACAACACATCCCGCGTACGGGGCGCGCCGACACCCATTTTTATGTTTGGTGATTGCCCAGTGGAGCCACAGCCCGCGTGAGGTCGTTCATGGAACCTATCACGTATGCCCAAGTGTAGAGTGGTTCGAAAACCTATCTTTTGCCGTGGAGGGAACCTGTACAATATTACTAGCGGGTGCTTCAGGTTGTGACCACTTGTATTTATTAGTGGGCACTTGTACCATTTTACAGGTCCCCAAAGTGTTCACACTGAAGAAATGCCGGTCCTAGCTCGGAATGGCTGCTGACAGTGCTGCTCGAGCAACTGAGTAATGTTATGACAATCTCTGGAGCAGCCTACAAAAGGTCCACGTAATCCGTCGCTCGAGATGCATCGGGGGCTATGATGTGCTGCAGGTCTGGGCATAGACCAGCACCCACACCTTTGCGTTTGCTAGCAGTTTTGATGACTGCACCCGCAATGGCAGCGCAGTTAATGTACTTAATTTAGTTCCAGCGTGGCACTGTTGTCTGGTTCCAGCCGCGACGCCTGATCCAGGTTCCTTCTCCTATAGACAAAATGTGTCCAAAATTCTAGCACTTCTACTACAGCTTCTTCGTGTTAACGCTGTTTTTCGGAAAGCATATCTTTGTCATATGTGAGGCAGAACTTGCTTTCCTAAATGGAAATTCCAGCGTTCGAATAATATTAGTGCTCGCTAGTATAGTTACTCAAAAATAGGTTAAATCTTGTTGAAAGCGGCTTCAAAGGCAAGTGTGATGTAAGCTTAAGAAAAACCAAATTCGAGGAGAAAGCACGCCAGCAAAACAAAAAAGGAAAATGGCGCTCGCTGACGCAGTGGGTCCAAGCGTTAGAATTGCCTGCGTTCGGGAGTTTATACCATCAAGTTTCGGTGAACTGCCTCTTGCAGCGGTATTGCCATGTGAAACAAAAAAGCAACATGGGGTCACAGGGGAAAATGCGCAACTAGGATGAGAGGAGTGGCGGGCGCGAGCAGCAGAGGTCGATATCACTCTGACGTCATCGACTGCAAAACATTGAGAAAATATGCGACATAATTCTTGTTGGTGGATTTGGGGATCTTCTTACACGATGCTTGGATGACCATTACCATATGTAGCATGCTCTTGTGTGTTTTTGTCAGAAAAACTATGGAGATCCAGCCGGTAATAGGCCACATATTCAAGCCATTGCTTTAACTATGGTAGATACCGAAATCTTAAAACCAAAAAAAAATGCTCTTTTTCACCGCTACTCTTTCTAAGCAAATTAAGAACTAGTTATTTAATACCACTTGCTTCTCAGGAGTCTGCGACAACTATTTAAAGGCGATATGTAAGGTGTATTCATAAAAAAGTTTGCCGTTAAACCTTTCATTTGATGTAAGTAAATTAACCATTTCGGATACTAACATAGCAACCCCTCCATTACTATTAGGCTCATTCTAATTCATTGATTTGTAAAAAGCGATGGCTCGAAAAGATGCTTTTCATTTTGTGCACACAAACATGATATCCTTCCACCAGTAGTATATCGGAAAGTTTGGTTGAGAAAGACTATTACTTTGCAACCGGTGAGGAAATACAACTGAGGAAGATTTCTCTGGTATTTACAGCATGGCAATGATAACCTTCTGGAGTGCCTTTGACATCAAGGCTCCCACAATCAGTATATTTTTGGGGCATCGGCACATGCCCCTGCATGTCGTGCGTTTCTCTATAGAACTGGTAGATTGCCATCAGTAATAAATTATATTATTGCATTCTTCGATCCCTACCCCAATTGCAAAAAATCCGCAGATAGTGCTTCAAACGACCTACAATTCTAGGCTGTGAAGGATACTCGGAGTTTGTGTTATAGCAAGCGGTTGCAGAAACTTTGCATTCAATGGGGCCATGAAGGCAATATATAGGTGGAGTTGACTCCTAAGATACCACCGTTGAAATGCAATCACAGCACATTTCATTTGAAGTTTTCCCAATTAATTCATACTGAGGAAAACATAAAAAATGCAGGCAACAGACAAGGTTGTTGCATGCACTGGTATTATGATGCAATCCACCACGATTGAGCCAATAGCTAGGGCTTCCAAAATAAAATACGAATGCAGTTTAGCAACATGTGAAATCATATATTTGTGTTGCGCAGAATATTCAGGCAAAAACCGTTTTTTTTACTAGCCCTTTCGGCCCTGGTTCATGGTGTCGCTTGACGAAACCACATAAATGTTACTCCAGTGATGAGAGAACAAAACCAAAACTGGTAATTTTGGGGGGAATTGTTCTTCAACGATGCCTGTTGCGATAGATGTCACTGTTGTTTCATTTTAGTGGAGCTGGACGTTGCAAAGACGAATAAGCTCTGGGCCAGACGGAATTACGATATTGATGCTGAAAAAATGGTGGTCTAAGATATCTTCCCAAGCTTGCAAATCTCTAAATAGGTGCACCACACAGCGCATTTTTTGTTTGTGTGTTTATGTAGTTGTAAGGTTTAGAAGTATATGCAAAAGAGATGTCTCTACTCAAAAGAAAACTTCTAATTTCAAAATGTCCTAATTGCCTCTTTAATTAATCTTTTAATATTTGGACTTCAAGCTCTATTTTTGTTTGTGGGCTTACAGGACCCCCAAATTTAGGAAAATACCCAGAAAACATCGTTTTGCTTGACCTAAAAAAACCAGAGCTGAAAGGGCTAGTCGGAATACTGGGGTAAATGTATAAGCAACGAACGAACGCACGCACATAAAGGCATGGGGTACTCCCTCCGGCCGACGTTCGTAAACAGTGCCTTCGTGGGAAAAATTATTTGACACGACTCAGGCAGAGTGGCATAAGCTACGCTGCCACTTACATGACCCCATTGGTCGGGTGACACTTTCCTATCACAAAACTATTACTATGAACAATAAAAACTGCGCCGCGTAGGGTACTGGTTACATTGAAAAGGAAATGAGTGGTGGCGGAGTGGCATGGCTAAGCCACCTGCGAAGGCCGACGTTTAATTAACGCGTGCGGTTTAGCTCGCACTACTCTACTGCGCTACATCTGTTGGCCATTGCCGCCCGCCATGATTGGAGGTTGACGGATTCGGTATTGTTGAGTTTATTGGCCCAGTCATCGTGCTTCGGTGAATAAGGCCGCGACATCAGCATCCGTCCTGAGGAGCAACGCCTGGGCGTTCGCTCTTCGTGGGGTCGTTGTGTTCCGGTACACTTTCGCATGCTGGAAGTACCGCCGCTCATGCTTCCAGCACCATAAATTTAAAGTAAAACATTTATCCGAGAAGTGAAGCCTCTTCTTCCAAGCTAGGTTGATTGATTGATGGTAGGGCCACGCCGACGCAACGCAGGCGATGTGGCGCACGCTAGTGGAGGGCTCCGGAGCAATTTAGACTACCTGGGGATCTTTAACGCACGTGTAAATATCGTACAAACCGGTATGTTTTGCTTTTCGCCTTCATCACAGAAGCGGCCACCGCTTCCGGGAATTGAATCCCCGACCTTGTACTCAGCAGCGCTACGCCTCAGCCACTTAGCAACCGCGGCAGGTCTGTAATGTATTTGGACTGATATACTAACGTTACTACATCGGCTAACCCACTTAGTATCTTTAAAAGTTTCTTTACATTGCTTTACGGTTCTCTGTTTTATAAGGTCGTTAATACTTTCATACTAGCTTTATAGACGTAATTGCGTTTATTCCAGTTCTCATTCGCACAGATTTTGTATTTTGGACTTTTCTTGTGCTGGCTTCATGTTCCCCGTTCGGTGAGTTGTACGAAATTTTTTTATTTCTCAAAGGTTATTAGGCTCCTCCTGAGATGTAAGGACTGACGTCATTTCACTACAGATTTCCAACATCCTACTTTTTTACGCAGGTTTCTAAACTTGGCATTTGAAAAAAAGTGTGTGACATCGCAAATCTACCAAGCGACGTCCAGGTTTTGCTGACGTCAATTATGTGTTTGTCGGGCTTCTGCTCCGCTGAGTGAGTTTTGACATTAAGAACATCGTCCCTGCAACGCATCCATACAAGCGCCGACCAGACTCATTGGAAAAATTCAGTCTCGATGGCGTCAAGCGATATGGGATTGTTCAAAATGAGCGCGTTCATTGCATTTTTTATATCTTAAAGGTTAATAAGGCCCATCAGTTTCCTTGAACATGCCTATAAGTTTCCCTTGCCCGTTAGCGCATGCGGCATAAATGCGGGGTGCCTGCGACGGCAAATGTCATCGTTTCGGAGCACTGACTCAAAGCGGTCACCCTGTTGAGTTCTGCTCTAATCTAGCCCGTAAGGGTATTGTTAATGTATTGTTCCTGCTCACCTCATGCGATGCAGTAAGCGAGTTAACCTTGTTTTGTTTTCTTGTCGTCCTAACTAAGGCAGGAACCTTTTCTGCCCGCTCTTTACCGCGCTACCTCATACGACGGTGGCGGCGAATCCGGTTCGGGGACATCTTCCCGCACTTAACTGGTTGCCAGCGGTGGGATGGGAACTTCGTAACATGGGCGAGAATAGACTCTTTGTACCCACACAGTATAAAAAATTCTGTATGTTCAGGCCCACCCGCAAAGCTTTTGAGGTACTTCTTGCGTACTATATTTTTCCTTTGGCCTAGGTACAGATACGCTTAAAAGTTACGTAAACAATCAAAGCAATAAAAAACTATCTTCAGAATTTGACACCAAGCAAAGTCGGCGCTGAGTACGTCACACCTGCGACCTCCCCGATATAGGCATACAGCGCTGTGTCCAAGAAACTGGCTCGGGTTTCACTATTAGTTAGGCTCGTTTGTTTTGGAATCCAAGTTGGGTTCCAAAGTAAACGAGCACAACTAATTATTAGTTTCTCGTATTTGTATAGAAGTTAGAATACAAAATAAGGTCTAAGATGTAAAAGGCAATAAAAAGTAGACATATTATCAGATGTAACAAACCACTGCCCCACGTCGATCGCTTAAATGCGCTTCGGGCGTGTAGTTATTACGAAACAATGCCGCAAGGCTTTCATTTTTTGCTTTCATTTTACGTTCCAGCAGATGCCCTTTACACGATCTTTTTCAGTTTCGTCAATCAATTTAGGATTAAAGGCAAAAAAGTGCGCATTTACTGGCTGGTTACGGCAGATGGAGAACGTGTCGCATTATGCGTTCTTTGGTTCTGGCGAACGATGGCAGTTATTTCCCGGGGCTCTCTCCCATGTCCGTGGTAACGCAATAATTTTAAGTACGCCTTCCCAACGGCGCGAAAGTTTACTGGTTTGCAATACTCAAGTACGGTGAGGACAAAAGAGCTCCGTTTTGATTTTATAAAATAATCTTGACGGAAGGGGTTTTCGGCTCTGAAGACTGCCTTCTCTCAGCGGCACTGTCTTCCACAGCTTACTTAGGCCGCATTACGCAGCAGTACCTGACGTAGTGGGTTGTATCTGATGTGAGCAAGGCCAGCAGTATTTTAATTTTATTTTCATCATCGGAGGCATACTTGCCATTTCCAAGTGTCGAGAAGGTAGCTAATCTAGACATACTTGTAAGACTTCGCTGCGTAGGCTACGGAGAACAATGAAAAGGCGTTTCGTGCATGTCGCAGCGTCGAACAATTCCCGAGAACCGTCTTTTTAGCCGGAATGCAGAAGACGTGCTCTAAAAGCCCTTGGCACAACGACAGTGTGACCTTCAAGGTGGTGAATCATGTTGGTCAAATAGGAGTCGATACGCTGTTACGCGACTAGTGCGTTTTCCGCCCAGGATTTCAAAACATTTCCTGGCTTGGTCAGAGTTTTGTCGTGGCGGGTGCCTGGGTGGGCGCTACAGGGAGTCGGCAACCGAAAATTTGGTGCTCCATTTGTGAGGGAAGGTGACGCCTATTTCTTCCAGGCGTGCGCTATACCGCCCTAGAAGTCAAGAGGAATCTTTAAAATTGGCCAGCCTAACCAGGTTTTTTTAATGACCTGCCTATGACGTGTACTACGAAAATTAGAAATGAGATATGCAATAGCGACACAGCCTTTTTCAACGGGAGAATTGTTTTTCTTTCTTACGCGTCAGGGATTACTTTTTTTTCAGCCGTTCTGCTTTTGGGTGAAAGCAGCATCTAGCCTACGTTCTTTGCATCTGCGTGCATTTTTCGTAATACTCGTCGAAATGAGCAGGCACAGGCGCGCTGTACAGGAGATGTTGGAGGTTGCCTAATAATATTTTGTGACATCCTTCCAAGTAACAGGTAACGCTGTATTTTGTGAGGGCCGTGCGGTTTCAAATATTTTGCCAAGTTTCGTTGAAGTTCCAGTAAAAGGAAAGCAGGCAAGAAGGATACCACGAAGAAAGAAAAGGACGGTGTTGATAGTGACGGGAGAGTATAAGCCACTGAACAGTCATCCTGCCGTACATCATCTTAGTGCAGTGTTTCTTCAAACCCGCTTCAGTTGTATGTGTGTTCGGGTGATGAAGTACTGAAAGGGTGTTTTAGGTTCTTGGTGAATATCTTGTGAGTTTACCGGGGAGGCCTGAAGGCCTGAATAATTTGAGGCCCTGCACTTCTTACATTGAAATAGAAAATACTCAAAGGGTCCTACCGGAACCACTTGGCTTGTGAAGGTCTTGCAGTGCCTCCTGTCGCCTGCCCCCCGCTTCTGCCCTCGTGTGCCCTCCTTTTTCGCTGTCTATTATAGATTACAGAATTTTTATTACAGAAACTCCACCTCCAAAAGAGACGTTACAACACCGTGTTTGAATGCCCCATCAATATTTCCACATTACACCGCAGCTGAGTTTCCGACGCCGTCTAGAAAAAGTACTGAAAAAATAATCGTTTATGGCAAGCTAATTTCAGAAAATTCAGCACTCCAGAGTGAATCAGATCGGAATGTGATGTGTAGTGGATCCCTTAGCCATATATTTAACCCCATAACAATTAACCATATGATTCGACTTTAAACTGTATCACGTTCTGTCTCAACAATAACTGAGCCGAACGCTTTCGGAGAAAAACGTAGCTTCGGCAATACCGGAAACATCTAATAAATACACACCGTACAAAAACGATTACGAACAACGCAAAATCGCAGCTGAGCGTTAGCACAGTGCACAAGGAGTTGAAATAAAGGAAAAGGCTACCCAGGGAGTAACAAGAAGGACAGAGAAAGTTATTTCACTTGTCACTGGTACGTCGGCGGAGGCGGACGGCTGTTCTCCTTTAGTTCCAGGAGAACAGCCGTCAGGTAAGGTATCGGGGCCCAACAGTTTCGCAGCGCATTGTCACATCCCATCGCAACGGAGAACGCAGCTACCTCCAAAGCCACGGATTCTGTGACCCGCCACCCGCCGATACGACTGAATTGCAGAGAAAGGGCTTCGGGGTTTTTGTCGTGGAAGGACCCGTTGGAACGCCGCACAGGTAGCGGTGCCCGTTCGCATGCGCTCCGGTCCCGCTACACACCATTTACCTTCCCTGGATTCCCTTGGCCACCGGACCAATGTCCATTTCTCATTGGCTGGCGCACAGCCCCGTGCCTGCGTCCTGACCTAGAACACTAGGCACCCACCCAGTGTGAACAACCATGCAGGGTATATCGCTCATGTACTATGGGTGTTTTCCCCGTAGACTTCTCTTTTTGCTGTGCGTTTTCTCCTTCCGATTTCTTCGCTTGACAACATGCATTGCAGGCATTCCAAACATGTCCCACCGCTCTGGCTGCACTGACTAAGCGTTTTGCTATTGAGCCCAAGGAAAGCGGGTTTTCAAAAACCGGGCGACCGCTTTTTCATTGGAAACCAGCGAAAACGCCTGTGTTTTAGAGCTTTCAGCGCTCGTAGAAATTCCGATTGGGCAAAATTTATCCGGAGTCCCCTACTACGGCGCACCTCATCGTCTGCGTAGTTCCGGCACGTTAAACCTCATAACCAATTGTTCATTAAATCATAATCTAAACATAACTACCGAGAATAAAGTAAATATTTTCCAGGAACCAGTTACCACACTTTCTACACATACCACGGAAGCTGCATCCGAGAGAGAGAGAGAGAAAGTATTAGTGAGGGAGCTGCAAAGCGCCCAGCTCCCGACAAAAGGTGTATGAAGAGAAATAAAATTGATGAAGTTATGACGATGACGATGGTGATGATGATGGGCTAACTAAGCAAGCCCTATTTCGAGAGTCCGATCAAGTTATGCACTTCACGCCCAAGTGCCACTTATCTCGTTATTTTATTGATCTAAGAAGTCGTGTAAACCCGAACGTTTCTCCCAATTCTTCGTTATGACCCGTGATGGTCCAATTCATAGCCGAAGCAAGCTCTAGAACAAAGTGTTTCAGGAGACACTGACACAAAAATTTTGCATCTTGGTTTTTTTTTGTTGCGATGAGTAGCTAAGGACCTACTTATCATGTGTGGAAACCTCATTTGCCTCAACGTGTGACGGTTGCTTAATTTGAGGCGTTTTCAATGCGGCCAGTCGCAGTTTCGGTTTGAGCGGGTTCCGCGAAGCGTGAGATGTGTAAACAAAACTGACCACGTGACCGTCGGACGGATATCACAGAGCAGAGCTGCCGTAGCACGCCCGAATCCGCGTCGGCGGCACTTTCTGCGAATGCCCCCCGTACTGATCTCGTTAGCCCGCTTCATAAAAAGCGACCGTGAATGTGACGCAGGTGCTGCGAGTGCGAATTGCTGACGTGGCTAGAGAACGACCGCGACGCTGAACACAGTGGGGTAGTGAAATGCTGCGCTGGGAGCTTCCGGCCGGTCTGCGTACAGGTCCGCCTACACAAGTGTTCGGCTTAACACTGTGGCGGATATTCGATTGGCGCTCTCGTAAGCGGTGGTATATGACGATTTTAATGAAACCCGAATTAACTCCTTCCTTTTATGTGCTGGCATGTTTGGGAAGTGGCGGTCCAGTTCGTGCAGCCGTAACAAGCTGTCGCTCAAGCTACCTGCTCCGTCATGCGCCACTTCACGGGCCGTGACCGGCAGCAAGCCAGCGACCGTGCGGCTCGCTCAGTGCACTTTTCGGTGTCCCCCGGCGCGTTTTCGCGTTCAGTGAAATATAAAGAAACATAAAATAGAGTGCCCGAATCACTGTAGAACCTAGATCGCGGCCAGCTGCCCGATGAGCCGACCAAAATCACGGTGCCTCCGCCGCAACGATCAGGCCGTTCATGCTCACGAGGCAGACGCTCCGACCTGCGATTTGGAGCGGCGAGGCGGCAGAAAACGCCGGCAGTGCGGAGGCGGCCCGACACAAACTCGTGACACATTTGAATGTTGTTTATTTACAAAATATCCAGCATAATGTCGATTGCGCGAGGTCCTCCACTAGCTGCTCGGTTGCGATTCGCACACATTAAAATTTATTTTAAATACGTTCTAGGCTATAGGTGCCGCTGATATTTTGCAGATGATGTATGTGTGTTCCCACCAATCTATCTGCAAAAATTATCTCCCCTTCAAAGTATTGTGTCAGTACCACTTTTAAAATGCATGCAGCAACCGTCGCAGATAAAAAGGCTGAGTCTCTTCGCTTGAAGGAGTGCATAAAGGCGCTCACGTCTATTTTAAAATAACATCAGTCGCTAACAGAAGAACGCGTCCGCCTGGGTAGTGAAAAGACGCTTTAGCGGTCGGTTTGTGTTACCCTTTCACTGGTTTCTTTTTTGATGGTCTTTGGTCGGTAATAGCTTTCCTTTTCATATTGCTGGGGCCCGCATTTCCAAGAACGTTCCTGTCTGCAGAGTTTATGCCATAAAGTAAAGTTAAAAGCGAAATATTGTAACGAGGAAACATAAAAAATGAAGAACACGCGCGAGTGTTAACAGCCGACCCGGGGCAGGCCAACTTTAAATAGAGTAAGCTGATATAGCTGCTGGCCGTTGACATTGAAGAAGAGGTTCAGCCGGTCATGCAAGCTACTAAAACAAGGCTACTAAAAAGATACTAAAACTCAGTCTACTTCACAAACGACTCGATATTTATTGCGGGAAATCCCATAGTTTCCAAGTAGTGGCTGAACGAAAACGGAAGCCTTGCTCACTGTGCAGTGGCCGGTATCAATCCACAGTCAAGCTAACGTCCTGGAACGTTATTTTTGTAGAGCAAACGACATTATTTTGTGTGTAAGTGGTTTTATTCTTCACTGCCGTAAAACGTTGTCAGGTTCAGTAGAGTTCGTTGGGAACATTCTGGGGTACGCGTGATAAGCCGTCGCAATGCAACGTTCCTTCTACGCTTTCTAGGAAAACGTGAGGCGAAATGCTGGTGGCAAAGCATTCACTGTCTCTAGTCGCCGTGGGGCGACTCGAAGCTGCGCGGAATCGATACATTGGTCCTCCCCATTGAAGGAGAAGAGTAAAACTAACGCAAACTCTTCTCGTGTGGAGCGGAGTGCAGCCCCACTTCCACTCCTGTCCCAGTGAAGACTACACCGGCGCAATCGTCTCCCTCTCGCCAGTAGGAAGAGTAAAATTAAAACTTCATTCTCGTTAATTGCGGGAGCAAGCATGGAAGACGAACCCGACCATTTTCGTACACTATTTCAGTCAGCGATATTTTATTTGCATGCCGTATACATTATATAAGCGAGTGGTGTGATAAAGCGTTCGATTACTTCGCTGTTACATTTAAGCGTTCAAGCGTGTACATATTTGTGCAACGATTGCACGCAAGCGTTCAGGCCCATGACGTGGAGTAAGCTTGAAAAAACTTAAAAAAGTCCGAATGTCTCGATTGTTTTCTTTTCGGTTTTCGTCTTGCATGGGTCTGTTATCAATATTTTAAAAGTTGGTAGAATATATTATGAAAGATTACGACACCAATTTCAGCGGAGATGCTGACAATTTGACTCACGTTGCACGTGCACCGTGCATGCCAAACATACATGAGCGCGCACTGAGTCGTCAGCGATCGGAGTGATCTCTCGCGCCTACGGAGAAAGCCGACTTAGGTGGTGTACGCACCAAGGCCCGGTGGACCACTGAATAATCACGCAGGACTGTGATCTCCCGACAACGCGGAATACAGTGCTGCGCAGTAAAAACATTGTGCTACGCTCGAGGATGAGTGCAAAGAGTCGCTTCACTGCAACAAGGGAAGTTGGATTTGCGCTATAGTCCATACTTGGCATCGACCCAGTACGACGCGTGCTCTTGAACAGCTTGTTTTGCATGCCTGTGCATCCGTGCTAGGTTATGGACACGCGACATATACGTATATTGTGCGTGCGTGCGTGCGTGCGTGCGTGCGTGGAACTAGTTTTTCTGTCCTATGAACATCAGAGCACGGCGGGGAGGATGCCGAAGCCGGCATTAGGCGCACTGCGTAGCAATGCGCGCAATTGGGCGGAGTACACTCGCGGCATTCGCACCTTAAACTAGGGATCTATTGCTGTTATGACAGTCCGGTATTTACCCACCGTACGAGTAAATCCTGCCAAAAGTAGATGTGATTCAGTAGTTAACTTCGTCTTCTTGTCTTACGTATTTCACGAAGAGTTGCTCTCTAACATAGGTCCGCCTTAAGTAGTCAGTCTTAGCAATTTTGAACTTTGTGTAGATTTGAAGGGTGGCGTTTTTACCCCTGTGCGAGCAGCATCAACTCTTGCACCATTTCAACCCTTTATTCCTGAAGTGTTCGTTTCCTAGCCGGATGTTTTGCTAGCCGAATGTTTTCGCGGGTTAGAAGCATGGTCGTGCGAGTACTAGCAGCACTATCCTGTAATCTTAGCTAGGCGGCTAGGATTACAGTGGCTGCTGTGCCATAGCTGTAGCTACCTGCACGGATCCAGATATTTCTGTACAATAGGTTGATTTATAGCAGCGCGTAGCTTGTGGTAATAACTAAATTTACAAAACATTTAGTGACTGACGTGCGTTCACGACCTTAGGTAAGTGCTGTCAAGAGAGGATTTTTGCGTTTCGACAAGGGAAGGATGGGCGGAAACGGAGCTTTTCGGGACGTGCGCCCCACACCGTTACGGGTAACTGCATGCATCTACCTCGGCGAGCAACGCGAAAAACTCCACTCAATGGTTACAGCAAACAGGTGTTGTGGGGGCAAAGACAAGCGAGAAAATTTACGCAGGCGCCGGCTGCCGCGACTACGGCAGGCGACGGGCCGTCGCCGTCGCCGGCATTTTCTCGGCCACAAGCAGCCGACAAGCGAGCGGCAGCGACAGGTGACGACGATGAAGGGCATCAGCGGCAATGAATTAATTTTTTCCACTTGAAGGTGTCGCCCACCCTACCTGTTTGCTGTACTCATTCAGCTACGTATTTCGCATCGCTTGTCCAGTCGATGCATGCGGTTCCCCCTTCAAAGAATGAGCGCTCGAATAGTTCAATAACGAGCCTATACGTTGTCACCAGATGTTGCGGTCAGCAGCGTATATGCAAGAAAAGCGTATTCAAGAATGAAGAAAACAGTAGCTATGCGACCCACCAGCAACTTTTCCACAATGAACTTGTTAACGTATTATGGCCAGTATGTTGCACTCGGCCGAAGCCGAAAAAAATTCAATGCAAATTAATCAGGGAATATAACCTGAGCAAAAGAGTTATGTGTACTTACATTTTGTACAATGTTTTTATACCAGTTATTATAATGGGGTAAACAACGCAAGCCACGAACTCATAAGCATACAAGTACTAGTCGGTTCGGCACGCACTTCGTAGGCAGAAGCTGTACAGCTGTAGGCGCGCTGTCTGACATGGTATTATTTGCCAACTGGCACAAGTGACGCTGCAACATTAGTGGTCTTTTTCGTAGAGTCATACTCACTGCTTCACGAAACGATTTCTATTAACCGTAACCGGAAGCCTGGTACAAGTCCAGCCAGAAAAAAAAACCGTGCGGACAGCGGTTCGTAGGCCGTATCAGAGCGAAATATAGCAACGAAGATGGAAACCAAAGCAACGAAATTTCTGTTTTTCTATTGGCGGCAGCCCTGGTCTTTCGACGTACCTTCCCTGAATACGTCATGAAAATATCAAAAAACATGCAGAAAGGGAAAATTAAAATTTCGGCTTGTCTTCTTCAATGCCCCTGTCAACAAAACATTTTTTGCTTCCGGACAACCGTTGAGGGCACTGTAAACCGCCAATGTTTTTAATGCAGAAGACTTGCTGTTTGGTTTCGTGACCTTCTGTTCTTTCAAAGAGTACAAACTAGTAAATTGTCCTCGCGTTTCTGTTTAAAAACTATGGTTGTTGCTCAATCAGCTGCATTCCACCTACAAAGGCCTTTCTTAAACCGCAAAAAAACGAAAGAAAGATTGAACTCACACATTTTGCGCCATAGTGGCCGATACACTTTACTATACAAGTGGTGCGATTGAACATTCGCTCACTCTTGCTTTGTGTTGTGGCTTAGGTCCGCGCCACCAGATGCACATATACAATTCCTTGACGTGGTAGAAAAATCACCAGAAAGTGGATGTGTGCAGCCGAAACTCTTGAATGTTTTCTTCAATATTGTGATTGTTTGTTTGAAGTTTGCACATAACATTGCTATTGTTCTCATCGACGCGAAAAAAAGCCTTTTAATGTACTGTACTTGTGTTTTGCCGTCATGGTCTCTTTAAGGATTGAGGTGGTGTAATATGCAGTGACGGTCAGTGCAAAAATGGGGTTTGAAACGAAATGGGGTTTTCGTTTATCGTGGTGTGAGGTTTTGTGCAGATTTGGTCATTAAAGTGGCGTGCCTTTCGCTTACGTTCAAAACTGGCTTCCATGCGTTCGTAGCAATGAATGAAGAAGGGAAAATGTATGGCTTACCAGTTGTTTTGCTAGGTGCAACTCACTCAATCGAAACAATAGTCCTGAATAGTCAGTTCACCATGTATATTTTATTGTGCTGGGCTAATGTATAAGGGCCATACCATGTGCTGCTGGACTATTCGTCTTCCTCGGCATAGGCTGCAATGTATCTGTAACAGCAATATTCAGTGCCAAAGGCACACGTTGAAACATTCGTTCTCTCTAAAAGCGTTTGCAAAATGGGTAGGGCCTGTCTTCTTAGAATGAACGCTTTATTACTACAGCTACAGGACCAGAAAACTGCTTGTTTAGTAAATAACTTGTATTGCCAATCTGACCTTAACGCTTAGCCAAGGGGAAGCAAGTGTTACGTACACTTTCGCGGAGTGATGGTCCAATCACGGGTTTGTTCCAAGGGGGTCGGTGGAGAGAAGTACGGGAAAACGTAACGGCAAGTCGCACGTGACAATAATACAGAGAGGGTGGATGCATTTAAGCTCACTGCACAGTCGCGTCTAAACTGGTAACAGCAGAAAGCAGCATTGCATTCCAATACGCCTATGTGCTATGGGCGCGAGCAATAAGCTATCAACGAACTTCATTTAACGTTGTTTGACCTCGTCAATTTGTTTTTCATTATTAAACTTATCTTTGATGTTGAAATCTTTCTGGACATGTATGAACAAGAGGAAGACACTACTTACCCGAAGATTTTTTTCCCTGGAGAAAGCCCCAGTGCCTCAGCAGAAGTGGCCGTCGCATTCAAGACACTATACCTTGCCGTCTTGGACGTCGTGGATGTGTTCCCATTGTTGCTGTCGGTGTTTTGACCATTCAGTGTGTAATACGCGGCAAAGGCGAAGCGCACGTTCTTGCTTCTGGAGACGTTACTTCAGCTAAAGCCCAGTGCTCCGGACCCTACACTTCTGAAGGGTGCCACCAACATTACGAAGCAGTCAATTCGAACGTGTTTGTTTTTAAAACTAACTTGTCTTTTTAACCTTAGTAGCGCAACCTGCCTTTTCGAACCACGACTACTAAAAAACACAATGGTAATATATAATGCTGTTTCCTTTTGTCCACCAAATATATCAATAGCAGTTTTCGTGTCAATGTCTTTTTATCTTATTCGTGGTTAATTAATCTTTTATTTCCTTAATAGTGTTCCCCGCTTAATTGTTTTGAGTCCCGGATATTTGTTTTCCGAAATTTTTGTGAGTTTTTTAATGTGACCTAATGAAGAGCAGGTGTTTCAGTCTGTGTGAAGCACTCATTAAATTACAGGAAGCCATTTTATTTTAATTTATGACAGGTAACTGTTTTCCCACGCAAAATGTCTACTGGAGCTTTTTCTACTAGTGTCTGTCCCTTTCTATTTGTGGTTGTTAAAGCTATTTTTATTATTTTGAAATTTTATTTCTAGTTTCAGTGTACTCAGTTGCTTTACTGCAATTTTTTGTGAGTTTTTCTTTAATGTGTCCTCAATAGGAGCTTGGTCTCCGTCTTTGTGGAAGAGTAGAAGGAACCGTTTTTATGCTGTGTGATTGTAATTGCAAATAAATTTCTCTTTTATGTGAAAGTGCAGAACGAACTCGTTGTTATGTGATATTTTCTTGGAAAATTTAGTATGAGTGCGTTTATCCTTCTTCTCCAGGTATTAAAATTACTCGTGCTTTGCTGCTTGCTAATAAATGTCGACTGTACCGTCGTGGGGAGCGGGGTGGTACAGGCGGAGCGAAAACACACTGTTTCGCGGAGAATAGCAGAACGCTCTCCGTGCGTAACAGGGTGTTCTCCAAGTAAGCGTAGTACTGCGCTACTGAAGCATCCGCTGACGCCACAGCCAATAGAGCTCAATCCCTCTTAGAAGAAGTGATGAACTCTGCCTTGAAGATCGTATTGTAATTGTCATTGAGGGTTCAGGTACTCCGCCTCGAAGCGAATAAGTATCAGGGTGGCAAGGATCCGCTGTTTCAGCCTTGGAAAGACGCTCCTCTCCATTTTCTTTTCACCGACGCACGGCTGGGCTACGGCGGTGGCGTCCACCACTCCAGCCCAGCCGTGGCCGACGCGGCTGCGATCGGGACGCCGCCCCCGCAAATTGCAAGTAACGGTTGGCAGAATCTCTCATTATACTCTTTGTAGAGCTACGTGTGTGAATTTAGGTGACGTCACATGGAAATTCTTGCGGGTGTCGTTTAAAGCTTTGCGTACCAACTGCCTTAACCGCGTAGATTAGTGCAAATTTCTGTTATGCGAAGCTATGTCAATGAGTGGGAAACAGATTTTTTGCTGTGCTTGAAGAAATCTTGCGTTCTAAGGACTGACTTCCAAGCTATCTTAATTTTTTAGGAACGATATTGCAATTGGTTTTCAGTATTTTAATATCTCGCATGACCCACAGATGTTGTTCTAATTTTGTAATTTGCAATGGGAACCGCGAAGTCTTTTGCGAAATGCCGTGTAGTGATCTTTTAGAAGATTCGTTTGTTTAGCGACGTCATTGGTATGCTGTGTTTTTAGTCTCATACCATTTCTGAGGAAGCCGCCCATGACTTTCACCCTTTCAGGTGACGACGATTTCAAATCTGTGCTCATACTCTGCCATTTCGAGCGTCACAGCGACCGAGAGACCTCCTCTTTTTTCTGCTGACTTTTGCTTAAAGAGTAACGCGTGCCTTCAGACTCCCATTAGTAAGAAAGGCTACGGAAAGAAAACAGCTCTTCTTCTACTGCTCCCAAAAAACTGATCTGGTTAAGTACATCGGCAAAAACGTGCAGCCACTGCAGCTGGAGGTAAATATTTTAAAACTGAACTTCCACAAGCATGTGTTGCTTTCAAAACTACAGAAAGTATACAGAATTAGTACCGTATGGCAATCCAGTTACTGAAGATGCGTGGGTAGTAATGATTCTGTGTACCGACTCTTCCGAACAGAAATATCGAATGTTTTAGAACGTTTGTTCCACTAATGCAACATTTATTACTATAGTATTCTGAGCCTTCTGCGGAACGCTAAAATCTTCCCTAGGGGTGTAAATTAAGACACCATACTTCGTCGTAATATGGCAACAGAAAACACGTAAACATCCTTACCTCAGCACTGTATGCGAGAGCTCTCTAGTGATACCAAACTTACTCGGCTTGTGCATGTCACTGTTGCAGTTTGGGGTTTGTGCACATTGAAATCGCCAGTTCTATTAGGTGTGCTGGATAACGGTTTTTGTGGAATACATCGTACGTTTTTGCTTCTATAACGCATTTTATAACGCAACATTAAAACTGTGTTCGCCTTCCAACATTTCTGTTAAGATTGTGAGAAAATAATTACAAATTCGTTAACAACAAAGCGGTCATTGCTGATTTAACATAAGTGTTGGTTCCAAACCACCTTGAAATCGAAAATCCATGCTTGCGGGCTTACACTAAAATTGTAGCCGTTTTATATTATGTAACCGTTAAAAAAGTGAGATGGCGCGCACTCCAGAGGATGCGGATTTTATTTTCTGCTGTTGGTGGAAAGATATCGAGACAAAGTAATATTTTCTAATGATACTTGTGCTTTCCAACCAACCCGGATTTTATTATCAAAGCAAACAAATATTTTACAATACAAAAAACAAGAAACGGGAGGCAAAGAGAGGAAATCATGAAAAAGGTCGCAGGGAGAGGTATTTTCCGATCGGATAGCTGCTTCAAAGAAGCAGCCTATATATGCTGTTTCATGCGTGCAAATGTAGTGCTTTATTACAACCGAACACGCAAAACTCTCCCACAAGCTAGATTTCTTACCATCCGCTCTTGTTTGGTACTTCCGAAATAAAAACGTGTGTATGGAAGCGTCATCGGGAGAGAAAGAAGAGGCACCGGGTGTTGGTGTT